>CAWUFW010003670.1:1098667-1752335 GCA_963921515.1 Calotriton arnoldi | reverse complement strand
CGCGTCCGTTGCCAGGCAAGCCCATTGTCAATGGGTGCGCACCGATCGGTCCATTGCGGTTCAACGCGCACAGGGGTACAACGCGTACCCGCACACATTGAAAGGCAATGGGCCGGCCGGAGGCACCGATCGGTCCATTGCGGTTCAACGCGCACAGGGGTACAAGGCGTACCCGCACACATTGAAGGCAATGGGCCGGCCGGAGGCACCGATCGGTCCATTGCGGTACAACGCATCACTGTACATGTGACTGGCATAGGTCAGCATGCCTGTCTCAGATGGACATATGCCAGCCACAGATAGCTCCCAGGGAGTGAGGGGCACACCTACATCACGACAGCCTGTCCAAACCTTATCATAAGGCATGTAAGGCTGCATTTCCTATTGTGTGTATGTTGGTGTACATGTTGTCCTGTGGGTGTCACCTGTGGGCAGCCACCCCCAGGCTGTGCACGTGTTCATGGGGACAGGATCCTGGGTGTTACGTGTACGTGACCACTGTGATGTGCAACTGTTCATATCTGTGCATGTGTCATGGTCACATTTCACAGTGGTGTTTGTGTATGTCATGTCACATACCCCGTGAGTCCCATGTGGGACGGTATGTTTGAGCCAGGGTGTCCCAGTGGCACAATAGTGATGGCCCTCCACAGTCTTTGTGCATGTAGTGTTTACAATGTCTCTGATTTCATGTGCACAATGGGAGACAGTCTCCACATCCACGTTGTGTGTGCATGGACTCTGATGTTGTGCGTGTGTGTCACAGACGTCCATGTCTGTCCTGCCATGGCAAGTGTGGCCACTACCTGTGGGGGTCATGTTTGTTTTGCTGTGGTGTACACATGATACTCCAGGTGATGCCAGTGTCCATGTGGCATTACAGGGTCCCTGGGAATGTACCTGTCATTGAGCTGTGGTGCCTGGGGCACATCTGTCCTCACATGTCACTGTGGGGGTGACTGTGACACGGCATCATGATATCCAATGGGCCAACCTGGGACAAATTGATGCCACCTGTAGGACCGTGTTGACAGATGTTGGCCATGTATGTACCATACATGTCCTTCCGGTACTGCACACTTCATGTAGTTGTGCCTCATGATGATGTATGTTGGGATCTTGAGTGTGTTCAATGCCGCATATGTGGGGTGACTGACGATCTTGCTTACTTCTCCTCTGCACTGCAGGGCTCCTGCTGTCCATCGGCCATTCCCAGACCTGGCAACGATGGTGGAACGGGACAGCATCCGGCGGTACCGCTTCACCAGGCAGCTGATTGAGGATTTGGCAGTGCAGTTGTCCCCACATTTGCAGCCTGGCCGGCCGTATCCTACAGCGCTGACCCCCAAGGTGAAGGTGATGGCAGCCCTACACTTCTTTGCCACCGGTACCTTCCAACATACTGTGGCGTCTGCTGGTGGGATGTCACAGACCATGTTCAGCCGTGTGCTCCGCGATGTTTTGGCGGCAATGTTGCTCTTCCTGAACCGGTACATCTATTTCCCTAGACTGCGACGACTCACTGACGTGAAGAGTGACTTTTATGCCCTGGGGAGGAGGCCGCATGTCATTGGCTCCATTGATGGGACACATGTGGCTTTGGTACCACCACAGGCCCAGGAGCAGGCCTACAGGAACCGCAAGCACTACCACTCGGTCAATGCACTGGTGGTGTGTCTTGCAGACATGACCATCACACACGTGTGTGCCCGTTTCCCTGGTTCAGCACACGATGCCTTTGTGATGAGGAGCAGTCGCATCCCCAGGATGATGGCACAGATGCAGAACCAGCGTGCCTGGCTTGTCGGTGTGTACTGACTTTGTGCCATTGTGTGTGATCTGATCTGTAGTATTCCGCCCACTTTTCCAAGTCAGCTGATGTGCACTTGTCTGTCCGTAGGTGACTCGGGATACCCCAACATGCCGTGGTTGCTGACACCCCTCAGGAACCCTGTGACACCTGCCCAGATGCGCTACAATGAGGCACATGGTCGGACCAGGAGAGTGATTGAGCGGACCTTTGGTCTCCTGAAGAGCCGCTTCCGCTGCCTGGACAAGACCGGAGGGTCCCTCCCATATGCCCCTGCGAAAGTGTGCAAGATTATCATCGTCTGCTGCATGCTACACAACCTGGCAGTGCGGAAGGAGTTGCCTCTCATCCAGGATGACGATGACCAACATCCGCCACCTGTGGAGGATCCTGGCCTGGACCAAGATGCCAGTGACGATGATGATGATGATGGTGATGGTGATGTCCGCACACAGCTCATCACCAACTTCTTTAGCTGAATGTGAGTATCCTGAGGTGTCATGTGAATGATGTGAGTTGGCATGATGTGTGGGTGGGGCTCTGGCGCTGTTGGAGTGTGTCCATGGGCTACTTGACTGGATGTGTGTTGCGATGTGTGGTTACAGGTGGGCTGTACTCCCCAACAGTGTTGACATGCTAACTTGGTTCTGGGTGGGTATCTTGTAACATGTATTGTGCATGAGTTTTGCTCTTCTGTCCTGTACTGCATTGCTTTTGACTGTGTGTCATTTCTGTTCTTCACAGGGTACTTTCAGATTCGTTTGGTCAACTGTGTCCACCGACGACGTGATTGCACATCCAGGCTGGTAGCTGTTGTGTCCCTACAGGTGATGTGCGCCACACCCATGGACTTCCTTCCGTCTACAGTTGTTGACTGCGTGCCCGCTACCAGGTGGGGTTACCTTGCATCTGTGGTGGTTACGGCATGTTGCTACTGTGTAATAAACCTGTGCTTCACTTAGTGATGTGCGTTGTCTGTGGTCACACATTTGACTGCCATTTGCTTACTGCACCTGTGGGCTACTTGACTACAACTGGGAATGGTTGTGGTGTCTGTGCATTGCACCGTCTTCCCTGGCAACATCAGTGTAGGCAATGAGTCAGATGGCCTAGGTGTGTATGTGTTGTGTAGCCCTGGTGGTGTGTCTCCCTCATATGTGTCACGTTGCCTTTACTCACATGCCTGTGTTGTCCTTGCTGTTGCAGTTCGCATACACAGTGTAATTTTGCAGTTCATCATCCCCATAACAGCACCCACGTTGGAATCATGACAGAGGCAAGTATGGTGTATTAGTGTGTTTATTGTGATACATTTGTGTAAATAGTGCATAGGATGTGTTGTGCTGTACATGAATCTTGCAATCCCAAGTTCCTAGGTGAATTGAAAGTCCGGGTAGACAGGATCCCCAGTATCGGGGCCACAGTTGTCTGACACATTGGTCCAACTTGTACTCCCCATGCAATGTGTGGGAGTAGTGTTGCCGTCAACAGGGTGAACAGTCTGTGCACAAAGGCGAACATCCAGAACAGGTTCAGGCTTCCTGGGAGTTGCGCTTGGCCATCGGCCTCTCACTTTCCCTCCTCGGATGACCCCTCTTCTTGGGGGGGCCCTCAAGTGCAGGCTGCTGCGGTGCAGGGGACTCTCCGCCAGAGTCCTCCTCCCTCCCTGTGGCAGTTGCAGTTTGTTCGGTACCAGATGTTGTTGGCACACAGGGAGGTGTGGACTGGTTGCTGTTCATCTGGCGGAGGCATTGTAAAATGTCCCTGTGCACCGCCGTCATCTCATGCAGTACATCCCACTTGGACTCCACGCGGGACATGTGTGAGTCCACACGGGACATGTGTGACTCCACGTGGGACATGTGGGAGTCCAAGCAGGCATGATGGGCAGCCTGCTGCTGTTTGATGTCTCTGAGGAGCCCCACTACCTGGCTGAGCTCTCCGGTGCTGGACTGGTACGCATCAGCTATGCGTACCAGTTGTGGGTCGTCATGCACACCAGCAACGTCTGCAAGCAGCGACCTCTGTCTCCCACCCCTCCCACCACCCCTGCTGACATGTGCAGTGTGTGCAGTTGCACGCACAGATAACCCTGGTCCACCTTGGGGGTTGGTGGTGGTGGTGGTGTCCATGGCCCCAGGTTGGTCCAGGGTCACTGCGCTGGTGTTGCTCCTTATTCTGTCCATGTCGGCAGGGATGGTATTCGTGGTGACAGTCGTTGTAGGGGTGGGTGCAGGAGTGCAGCTGGTGGTCCTGCTGGTGCTGCAGCTGGTGGTCCTGCTGGTGCTGCATGTTGACTTGCACCGGATGTGCCAGGTTGTTCATCGTCCGAGGAGGACAGAGGCTGTACGACGCCAGTGAGCTCGGCATCCTCTTGAGCCTGGGACTGGGACTCCTCAGCGTCTGCTGCTGTGTCCCCATCATCACCTGTTTTTGGGAGACACAAACAATGTATGTCATGTTTCTGCAGGCATCAGTGGTTGACACACATGACAGTTGTGACTGTGCCTCTGGGTGCGGGCCTGTACATTGCATTGTCCTAAGTCGTCACAGTCAGGGGTTGATATTGGTGTGGCACATTGTCCTGCATTATTTGGGCATTTCTATGTATTTTCTGGGGTGTGAACATGGTCTGCATTGCTTGTGTTTGGTTGACAGCCAGACCTCCTTCCCACCCAGCCAGCCAGTCAGTCATCCCACCATGGAACGTGCTTGCGTTGCAGGGAGTGTAAGTTGTCTCTCAGGATGTCAGTCAGTGGTGTCCTGCTGTTTGTTGGTGCACAGTTGGCAGCAGGGCCTTGTGCTCCCCACAGCAGTAGCCAGTGTCAGCCATCTTGTGAGTCCTTCTCCACTCCCTGTGATGTGAGCATGGTTCAGGAGTGGTGTTGATGGGACAGTTGTGGGGGTGAGCTATGTCTGTGACTACGACTCCCATCATGCCATTGCCTCCACCCCACTTGCCAGCATTCCCATACTTACTTGTTTTTGTGTGGAGTTCAGTGGGTGTGGGTGTGAGGGCAATGGCAAGATGGCTGACAGTGGTGTCCTGCTGTTGGTTGGTGTGCAGTACCCAGCATGCCCTTGTGCTCCCCACGACACAGCAACAGTGTCAGACATCTTTTATGGGCCTTTTCACTCTCTGTGGGATGTGCATGCGTGAGTGTGAGCTTGCTGGGCCATGTGGTGGGGGATGTAGGGCTGTGAGTACGACTCCCATCATGCTATTGCCTCCTCCCCCTTCCCAGCATGCCCATGCTTCCTTCCTTTTGACTCTGCTTCCCTGTGGGTTGGGCTGGCTGTGCTGACAGGATGGCTGGGAGTGTTGTCCTGGCAGTTGTTTGGCTAAGAGTCCCAAGAGTGTCCCTGTGCTTCACACAACATAACCCAGGGAGGTGGTGCTTTGTGGGATCTTGTGTTAGGATGGAGGGCATTGCATTCTACCAGGTGGGTACTGTGGAGTTTGTGTTGGGGAGGGTGTGAGGGGAGGTGCTGGTGACTATAGTCAGTGCTGCAAGTCCCCCTTCCCACCCAGCCAGCCAGATATCCCACCATGGAACGTGCTTGCATTGCAGGGAGTGGAAGTTGTCTCTCAGGATGTCAGTCAGTGGTGTCCTGCTGTTTGTTGGTGCACAGTTGGCAGCAGGGCCTTGTGCTCCCCACAGCAGTAGCCAGTGTCAGCCATCTTGTGAGTCCTTCTCCACTCCCTGTGATGTGAGCATGGTTCAGGGTGGTGTTGATGGGCCAGTTGTGAGGCTGAGCAATGTCTGTGACTACGACTCCCATCATGCTATTGCCTCCACCCCCCTTCCCAGCATGCCCATGCTTCCTTCCTTTTGACTCTGCTTCCCTGTGGTGTGGGCTGGCTGTGCTGACAGGATGGCTGGGAGTGTTGTCCTGGCAGTTGTTTGGCTAAGAGTCCCAAGAGTGTCCCTGTGCTTCACACAACATAACCCAGGGTGGTGGTGCTTTGTGGGATCTTGTGTTAGGATGGAGGGCATTGCATTCTACCAGGTGGGTACTGTGGAGTTTGTGTTGGGGAGGGTGTGAGGGAGGTGCTGGTGACTATAGTCAGTGCTGCAAGTCCCCATTCCCACCCAGCCAGCCAGATATCCCACCATGGAACGTGCTTGCATTGCAGGGAGTGGAAGTTGTCTCTCAGGATGTCAGTCAGTGGTGTCCTGCTATTTGTTGGTGCACAGTTGGCAGCAGGGCCTTGTGCTCCCCACAGCAGTAGCCAGTGTCAGCCATCTTGTGAGTCCTTCTCCACTCCCTGTGATGTGAGCATGGTTCAGGGTGGTGTTGATGGGCCAGTTGTGAGGCTGAGCAATGTCTGTGACTACGACTCCCATCATGCTATTGCCTCCACCCCCTTCCCAGCATGCCCATGCTTCCTTCCTTTTGACTCTGCTTCCCTGTGGGGTGGGCTGGCTGTGCTGACAGGATGGCTGGGAGTGTTGTCCTGGCAGTTGTTTGGCTAAGAGTCCCAAGAGTGTCCCTGTGCTTCACACAACATAACCCAGGGTGGTGGTGCTTTGTGGGATCTTGTGTTAGGATGGAGGGCATTGCATTCTACCAGGTGGGTACTGTGGAGTTTGTGTTGGGGAGGGTGTGAGGGAGGTGCTGGTGACTATAGTCAGTGCTGCAAGTCCCCCTTCCCATCCAGCCAGCCAGATATCCCACCATGGAACGTGCTTGCATTGCAGGGAGTGGAAGTTGTCTCTCAGGATGTCAGTCAGTGGTGTCCTGCTGTTTGTTGGTGCACAGTTGGCAGCAGGGCCTTGTGCTCCCCACAGCAGTAGCCAGTGTCAGCCATCTTGTAAGTCCTTCTCCACTCTCTGTGATGTGCGCATGGTTCATGGTGGTGTTGATGGGACAGTTTTGGGGCGGGCAATATGTGTGACTGCGACTCCCATGATGCTATTGGCTACACTGACTTGGCCAGCATACACAGAATTCCTTCCTTTGAGTGGTCTTCACTGTGTGTTGGTGTTGTTGTGGTGGCTACATGTGTGGATGTGTTTGTTAGTTCTATTTGTGCCACTGCCTAGCTGTAGTTGTGGTTGTGTTTGTACATGTGTTGGCACAGTTGGATGTGACTTTTTGATGGCATGTGTTGTGTTTCTCTGACTGACATACACATTTTGGGATGATTCTGTTCTGGTTGCTGTGTGATTGCTATGAGTGCATGGTTTGACTCTCCCTTGACAGTGATGTGTGTGTGTTTTGTGGCAGTATATTGTGTACATTTGTTGTGTACTCACCAGGCTCTGGGATGTCCTCTAGTCCATATATGCTCACTGGCGGTAGGATGGCCCGCACCTTCTCCTCCCAGGGCCTGAGGTATATTGGCTTGGCAGGAGGGCCACTGCCGGTGTGTTGGCTGTTGATGTAGTCTTGCTTCAGCAGTTTCCGTACCCTCCTGCGCACGTCATACCACCTGTTCTGGATGTCGGTCTTTGTGCGCCGACATGGTAATTGGGCGTTCACCCTGTTGATGATCCTCTCCCACATCTTGGTTTTCTGCGACATGGGGGTCTGTTGGACCAATGTGCCAAACAGCTGTGGCTCTACCCTGAGGATCTCGTCTACCAGGACTTCCAATTCACAATCTAGGAACTTGTGATTCTTCTTGGGGGCATGGTGATGGGTGGTGATGGTGAGTGATGTGTGTGTTGGTGTGCAGGTGAGGGTGTGTGAGTGTGTGTTTTGCTGGGTGTATGTGAGGTAGGTATTTGTTGGTGTGCTGCTGGTGTGTGGCTTGTGTGAGGGATGAGCTGTGGGTGTGTGGTTGCTTTCTCTTGGGTGCTGGCAGTGGAATGGCATTTGCAAAGGCTCATGGTAGTGATTTGTGTCCTTTATATAGGTGGAGTTGTGGGTGTGTCTTTGTTCTCTGTCCCCACCCCCAGTATTTATTGGCTTGGTAATTGCTTGTTTGGCCTTTTTTGGGTGATTTTTCCTTTGTGTTGTTTGTGTATGTTGGAAACGTTCTTGTGACCGAGTCGGACCCTGCATTGGTCTCGTACGGTGTTTTCCGTTTCGTTCACGCTGTGTTTGTGCAGTTTTCTATGCTGCGTACGCGTCGGTCGCGGTGTTTTGTGTTGCTTCGGCTCGGTTTTGTATGCGTGTCGGTCGTACGGCTTGTCCTCCGTCCGACTCGGTCGTGGTTTTCGCGCCTTGCATCGTACTTTGCGGTTTGGAGTTGGCGTGTACGTTTCGGTCGGATTTGTTCCGGGTGCGTGTCGGTCGGTTGGATTCGCGTGTTTTTCCGGCCGGATTGCTATTTTCCGTGCGGCTCGGTCGGTCGACTTGGTTTTGTTACGTGTCGGTCGGATTTTTCGCGCCTTGCATCGTGCTTGGCGTGTCGGGCGCCACGGGTACGTGTCGGGCGGTATTTTTTCCGGATCCGAGTCGGTCGGTGCTTTTTCCGGCCCGAATCGGAATCGACCCCTAAGTCTGTTTGTAAACAACTTTGTAAAAATGTTATAGTCAACATTGAGGAGACTTATGGGTATGTAAGAGTTGACATTTTCCCTGTTTTTATCCTTCTTCAGAACGCTAACCACTACTGCTGTATGAAAAGATGCCGGAGGTTCACTGCCTTTAAGTAAGTGGTTAGCGAGTTTTAAAATTTGTGCGTTGAGAGTTAAGGCGAATCTTTTATAAAATTCGACTGGCAGACCATCTTCTCCGGTCGCTTTACAGTTTGCCATAGAACCGATCACCAATTCAAGTTCTTCATTTGTGAATTCATCTAATAGCTCTTCTCTGAATTCCCTATTGAGGTGGGGAATTGGCAAATTATGGAGAAAGCCTATAATATGATCAGAAGACATTTGATGGTCTAATTGATAGACTCCCTTGTAGTGCTTAAAAAAGGCATCACCAATATCCTTGGTTCTAGTTAGTCGTATTTTGCCTACCTCGTTCCAAATACTTAAAATTCTATTTCAGACCTGTTTCTCTTTTGCCTGCCATGCTAAGAGCTTCCCTGTATATTCGCTCTCTTCGTACACTGTCTGAAGATAAGTCATACTTACTACATCTCCTAGTTGATAATAATACTCCTGCATTTGTGTTTTTGCCAGGAGTAACTCTTGTTTTGTATTTAAATTTCTATCCTTAATATACTCCAGATTTGCCTGGGCGAGTCTTACCTCACTCTTTAGTCTTTCCTCTTTTTTTGCTCTTTATTGCGGAATTTCTTTCGAAGTAATTATACCTCTTAGCGTAGCCTTAAATGCATCCCAAACTATATTAGTTGGAGCAGAGTCTTTATTTGTGGAAAAAAAGATGCTAATCTCATTGGCTATTTCTGTACACCAGGACTCATTTTCCAGATTAAATGTATTAAAATACCACCTTCTAGGCGCTTTTCCCTCCCAGCAGTAGCGGCTCCTGGAGGGAGTGCTGCGGGGCGGTGAGGCGGGGGAGGGGCTGGGTGGGAGGTAGTAAACGAATTGCATTGCGCACGCTGCAACGCCAAATGGCGATGCAGCGTGCGCAATGTAATTTGTTTTATTTATTTATTTATGTACTTACCTCAGTTCGGCCGTATGCAGAGTTTACTACCCCCCACCCTGCCCCTCACCCACCCCGCCCCACCGCCCCACAGCACTCCCTCCAAGAGCTGCTACTGCCTCCCAGCTCCAAAAACAATTTCTATTTTAATTAAGGCATGGTCAGAAAAGGCACTTGAGATATGATCATACTTATTAACAGTAAGGTCGTGTGAAACCAAGAAGAAATCTATTCTAGATGCTGAGTCATATTTTGCCGGAAAGCATGAATAGTCACGCTTTTCCGGATTTTGATGGCGCCATCTATCTACTATGTCTAGATCCTTTTTACAACTAGACAGAGCAATGGAAACCTGAGGTTTATTTTGTTTTCGATCCTTCTTCGAGGAGTCAACTGAGGGGTCCTGGAGAAAGTTAAAATCACCCCCCATATAATGGGTCCGGGGATACAGGATAGGGCCTGTTTAAACTGTAACAGTGGGAGTGGGTTATCAAAAACAGGTGCATAGATTGTGGCCAGGGTGAGATTTAACTGATTTAGCTTTCCATAGACATACGCCCATCTTACCCCCGGATCCATCTGCGTTGTTTTTACTTGAAATTGCACGTGTTTACCAACATATATGCCCACCCCCCCTCTGTGCACTTCCTGCATTAGATGAACAATGAAAGCCTGCCAGTTCTTAAAAATGTTGCTTGCGTCTGACATACTCCGAAAATGAGTGTCTTGTAGGAAAATAGCATCCGGATTATATCCTCTGAGCCAGCTTTCAATTGCATGGGTCTTACGTTTGTTATTAAGACCGTTAGCATTAAGAGAAAGGATCGTTAGATTTTTCATACTCATAATTAAGCTATATAAAAAAATACATATCAATCTTGCCAACTGCCCTGATAGAGGCACCCCATAGACCCGCAACTCTCAGGCCCCTAATGCTTGTATGAACATCTAAAAGTAATCTAAAATATATATCCTGGTGTACAGAGCAGGTCTCTGAAGTACGAAATAGCAGCAGAAAAATATCTTTAAGAGTAGCTGGGATATTTAAAGTGACTTGTGCTAGCATAAACCAAGACCTTAAGCATAGAAATAGATTAACTAATTGAATATATAGCAGCTAGAGATGAAAAATGCTTACACGAAAAATACAGTACTTATGATAACAAAAGGGCCTGGTGCGAGCATGCATTCGGGCTACTTCAAAACTGTAAAATGTGCCCCGTGCTTGATCGTGTATGATCATTAAGAGCTTCCAAGAATATTCCCTAGAAGACAACAGTCTATCGTGCAAATTTAGCAAAAATAGAAGCAGAAAATCTAGCAACAGATTAAGCAGATTAAATTGCATAGCAGCTGGAATCCAAAGTGCAAAGAGTGCATAAGTGCCTAAAGTGCATAATGTGCATAATGTGCATAAAGTGCCTAAAAGGTATATACAGTACTTATAATAATAAAGATAGTCCTTGCAGTAAAGTTTTGCCCCATCCGAAAGGCACTTTTAAAAAGCTGTGGGCTTAGATGCATATATGGCTTAAATAAGAAACTAGACAGATGATTATAATTGACCTTTCGCACTAGCACCTATACACACCCTGAAAATTTAAATCGCCTCAAAAGAACTCTCTTTTTTCTGAATGCTTCACCCCCTCCACCTCCCCCCACCCCCCACCCCTGGAGGACGGAATTACCCACTATTCCCCCCTTCCACCCCTCTTTACTGGATGCCATCTTGCTGCATCCCAATGCGCCCTCAAGTTCACCTTATGCCCGCCCTTAATCTAACAGATTCTGCATTGATATGACTTTTTATCTATTGCCACCTCAGCCTTCTGTGTGTCTCAAACAAATCTTCTTCTCAGGTAGCAGACAGTTCTTCCAAAAGAGATTGAGCTTCATGGGTGTCCGAGAAAATATAAAATGTTCCTTTGGCCAATACTTTTAACTTAGATTGTTGAAAAATTGTTGCTTGAGCTCCCTTCCCTTTGAAAGAATCAATAATCTTGATGAAATCCTTCCGCCTGCATGCTAAAGCTGTGGACATGTACGAAAATATTTTAAAATGTTGAATCTCTGTGGTGGAGAATGATCTTTTTGCTATTGCTGTGCTTAATATTTTCTCCTTAATTCTGTAGTCCGAAAAGTTCATTAGAATTGTATGCGGATATTTTGCATTTGATTGTTTCTGTGCTGGGACTCTGTGGGCCCTGGTAATTGTAAGGTCTCCTTGCAGCTCTGGCATTACTTTCCTCAGGAGTGACCCAGTGCATTCGACCATTTCAACACTTTCGAAGCCTTCAGGAATTCCAACTAGAGGTAGATTGGATCGTCTATTGTAGTTTTCTAAGTCCTGGAGTTTTAACTCCATCTGATTTTTACTTTTGTTTAGGACTTGCATATCTTGCTGCATGGCTGAGATATTATCCTCTAGTTCGGAGATACGACTTTCGGCTTCTGTTAGTCTTTTTGGGATATTGAATATATTCTCTTCCAGTTTGGTCAATCTTTCATGTAGCTGTGCATTCTCGAGTGACTGAGATACTTTAAATTCCCTGATCTCTTTTACAATAATTACTAACATTTTTTTTATCGAGTCATGTCCGCTCATCTCACCTCCCAAAGTCACTGGTTCTGGATCAGATTCAGATTCAACCTCTTCAATAATTCCTTGACTGCCACTTACTGCGCCTTCTAAGGGCTGCACTGCTACTTGCTCACTTGGAATAGAAGGAACAACATTGCAGCCAGGCTGTAGGGGGTTTGTCACTTCTTGCGTCAGAAATTGTGGCTGAGCTGGTTGAGCTGGGCCCATTGTCCCCTCGGTACTGGCCTGCATAGCGTCTTTCGATTTAATCTGATGTGACGGGTGCTTATGAAAGAGAGGGTATTGCTTAGGGCTAAGCAAAATTTCATTATTAAAACTCTCAATCTCTCCATCTGCAATTTGGTCTGGGCAGCTCTGCGTCGCCTTTCTGCTCTCTAATAGGTGGCTAAACACATTCTCCTCCATTTCCCGAACAGGTATACACTCATCATCATCCGATGGATCATTAAGCACACTCTGCTCAGTCTGCATTTCCTTCTCGGCCAATGGCCTTAGCCTTCAACTCCATCCTCTGCTGAGCATTCCTCTGACCTCTGCGCATCCCCCTTGGAGCCGGAGAGGGTATTGTTGTTTGCCCTGACATTTCTGTATTTTCTTTCTTTTCACCTGCCTTAGTTTGTTTTGTGCGCATCTCCGATTTTATGGATGGAGCAGAGTGTAGAGACAGCAGATAAGTAGAACAGGAATGCTCATGCACACCCGTGCTCTAGAATTGTCAAAATCCTGATTGACCGTGCAGCGTTTAAGGAGGGACCCCCCTGGTTGAGACTGAACACCAAACAAAACCACCTGTCCGAAGGCTAATAATAATACTCCAACTTAGTTAATGCTTGATCTGTGATTCCATACACTCTTAATGGACTGTGTACTTCACTCAGCGCAACCTGCCCAAAAATAACAGGGGGCAAAAAAAAAAAAAAAACGCAATCCAGCTGGCAGGTAGATATGAGTCTGTAAGTCCGCAAAATCCGGTCCACGGTAGACCAGCACTAAGAAGAGACTGAAAAAAAAAAATCCACAAAAGCCCTGGTAATAGACAGAGCTACATTTGAAGAATAGATGCTGAAAGAGCCTCTGCCACGCTACTGCTGCTGCCGCTGCCTCAATCTGATTCCAGATTTTTTTTTTTTCCCCTTTATGGGGGTCCTCCTTGCTCAACACAGCACAACGCAGAAAATAAGGGGGGGGACTCACAGTGCTCCCTTGCACATCCCGCATATCCCGCACTGTGGAAAAGAAAACCACAGGGCAGGGCCACCTGAGTCTTACCTGTGCCAATGCCAATACCATCACGTAGGAGCGATGAACATTTGCTCATCAGCAGTAATGAAAACGCGGCAGCCACAGCGTGCTTCAGCTTACAGGACTCCACGTGTGGAGAGGTAACAGATTTCTTTTCCAGAAAGGAGTACCAAGCCAGAGGTGCTCCTCATATACACATGCTATTATGGATAAAGAATGAACCAAAATTTGGAACTGATACTGATGAAACTGTTTTGTCTTTCATCGAGTATGTTACATGTGCCATTTCAAGAGATGGAGGAGAAAAGAGCTTGAGACAACAAGTTTTGCGATTTCAAAATCATCGATGTGGGAAATACTGCAGACGAAAATACAAGTGTAAAGGGAAATTTTATACAAAATGTTGTTTTGGATTTCCACGTCCTATAATTTCTAAAGGAAGAGTAAAAAGCATTTTGTCAGCAGTAAGGCATGCAATATCTTGGAAATCTCCCAAGAATACATGCAACTTAAAAAGAACAAAAGCTTCAAAGTACTGTAATGACTACAATTCAGTCAGTTTGAAAATGTGGAATGCAAACATGGATATTCAGTATGTTGCAGATAATCCAATTGCTGTTGCTTGCTATGTCACATCATATATAACAAAATCTGAAAAGACAGAGATGAAAGAAATGTGGGAAGAAATTTCAGCACAAAAGTGTCTTAGCAAGAAATTGTACAGCTTCAGCTTGAAAATGCTTTCCCATCAAGAGATTGGCTCCTATGAATGTTTAGATCGCTTGAGCTCTGCCAGTTTATATTCAGAGTCAAGATGAATCATTTGTGTAAGTCTATATCTTGCCTCCACACAAAATAGAGTATTGAAATCTTTACAAGAAATCAAATAGTTAGCACAGAATGGACCAGAAAGTACAGATATTGTTAAAACTAATATGTTGGATAAATACTATCCCAAAAACATGCCAAAGGAAATCTTATTAACCACAGAAAACTCAGTTGCGAAAGTCCAGATAAGGGAGAATTTTTCTATTTTGCACTTCTGCAAATCTTCAAACCTTGGTGTAGTGAAATGGAATTACTTGGAGATTTTGACTGCTCTGAAGATTCTTTTAATGCAACTAAAGATAGCATTCAGTGCACAATTTTCCCAACTTATCTACAAATGTTAAATGCTGAGATTGAACCAGAAAGTACTATTGCAGCTGAAATAGCTAGAGAAAGTTCACAAGGCAGTCAAAGTTCTGGCCCACTGAGTCAAGATCCACTGGGACAACCAATTATCGAAAATGAAGCAGCAATAGCCATGAATGAGGTAAAAACTGCAATGCAACAAGCACAACAGGATATTATTCAGTTGGAAAAGTTAGAAGAGCAACTAAATATTGAACAAAAAGAAATATATCTACAAGTCAAACAACAGATACAACATGGTTTGCTGCACGAAAAAAAGAATGCCAATGTTCATCATTTAAACCTATTCTATTGTACATCAGTGGTCAAGCTGGAACAGAAAAAAGTTTCTAAATTAAAGTTTAGACCAGTTATCTACACAAAACTACAGAATCACATTTATCTTGTGTTGTAACAGCTCCAACTGGATTAGCAGCACACAACACTAAAGGGATTACTTTACATCGATTACTTATGCTACCTGTTGAACATGATAATAAATTGGAATATCAGAAGCTATCTGGAGAAGCTTGTTATGAAGTTACAAGAGTACTGAAGAAAATGAAACTTTTAATCATTGATGAGGTGAGCATGGTCTCAAACTTAATGCTTGCCTTTGTACATTTAAGAATGCAACAGATTTGAAAAAAAGATTAGGATTTTCTGCTTGGAGGAAAACATTTAATTGTATTTGGAGACCTACTACTGCTTACTCCTGTAAAAGGACAACCTATTTTTAAAACACTTGTCCATGAAGACCCAAGGAACTCTTTGGGAAGTATTGGAAATGTGAACATGTGGTTACATTTTGAATATGAAGAACTTGTTAAGAATATGTGACAAGCAAGTGATGAAGATTATGGAAATATACTTCAAGGCATAAGAATTGGTGTCTTGACGGAACATGGTAAACAAGCTTTAGAAAGTCGGCTACTAAGGAACTTGATTACTCCTGGAAACACAGCAGCTGAAGTAGTGTACAATATGCTTGGAGAAAACAAGTCTATTGTTTGCCTAATGCCTACACTGCAAGAGTGTTCTACATTTAATCAACAACTTCTGAAACTGGAAAAACAACAAATTGTCGAAATTGAAGCTATTGATAAAATCGAACACCAGGGAGTGACTTTCTTCTTACAAAGAAATTACAGGCTAAATTGCATTCTTTGGAAAAATCTGTATCTAAAAGGCTTAGAAAAGACTTTACATGCATGAATAAACTGTCAGGTAATTTTGTGGCGTAATTTGGATGTAGAAGAAGGTTTAGTAAATGGAGCAATGGGAAAAGTTGTTAATTTTGTAAATTTTCAGAATAGAGATGGAAGTGAATTTTTGATTATAAAATTTGATCAGATTAAGGAGGTAAGAACGTTTGGGCGTAGTGTTGTATGTTTTTTGCTTGTAAAAGATTTGTATGTTCACAGACAACAGTTTCCTCTGTCTTCAGCATATGCAGTAACTATTTATAAATCTCAAGGTTTAAGTATAGACAGAGCTTGTGCATAAGAAACACTAGAGGGTCCCTGAATGTCGGAATGTAGGGAGAAGAAAGCAGGGAAAAACCAAGTAAATAACAGAAGACCCTTCTCCCAGATCAGCAATTTGATATTGGGTAATACATCCAAGATAGACTTACAATTGTCCCACAAACCAATGATTTTCAATTTTTATTATCAAAAGTATAAATTATTTTTATAAAAATCATTTTTTGATATCACACATATACATAAAAACAGTACACACCAATATATTTAGGCATATCAATTGTAGAGGAGCCCCACTAAGTAATGTAATGTAATAATCAATTAGGCGTACCTGCCGGAAACTAGAGAAGAAATGGCACAGTGAAAAGACACCGGACAGCCACGCAGCCCACAAAGACGCCATCCGTAACCAGAACCACCTCATCAGGTCCGCCAAGAGGATCTCCTTCAAAGACCGCCTCGACAACAATGCACACAACAGCAAGGAGCTCTTCAACATCGTGAAGGAACTCTCCAACCCCAGCTCCAACACCAACGACATCCCGCCGTCGCATGCCCTGTGCGACTCCCTCGCCACCTTCTTCCACCGCAAGATCGCCGACATCCACAACAGCTTCAACACCCAGACAGCCCCAACTAAGATCGATGCACCAGATCCGCTGCACACCATCGACCACGACCCCTTGCCAGCCTGGGCCAGCGTGAACATCGATGACACCATCAAGACCATGAGCACGATACACTCCGGCTCCCCGTCAGACCCTTTCCCGCACCACATCTTCAACAAAGCCAGCAGCTCCATCGCACCCCACCTGCGCAACGTCATCAATCTCTCCTTTGAGACTGCGACCTTCCCAGAGAGCTGGAAACACGCCGAGATCAACGCCCTACTCAAAAAACCCAAGGCGGACCCGAGAGACCTCAAGAACTTCCGGCCCATCTCCCTGCTTCCGTTCCCAGCCAAGGTCATCGAGAAGATCGTCAACAGACAGCTAACCCGATACCTCGAAGAAAACAGCATCCTGGACCCATCCCAGTCAGGGTTCCGCAGCAACCACAGCACTGAGACTGCCCTCATCGCCGCCACCGACGACATCAGGACCCTGCTGGACAACGGTGAGACCGCAGCCCTCATCCTGCTGGACCTCTCCGCCACCTTCGACACTGTCTGCCACCGCACTCTACGCGCACGCCTCCACGATGCAGGGATCCGAGACAAGGCCCTGGAATGGACCACCTCCTTCCTCGCCGGCAGAACCCAGAGAGTCCGCCTCCCACCATTCCGATCCGAAGCCTCCGAGATCATCTGCGACGTACCCCAGGGATCATCCCTCAGCCCGACACTGTTCAACATCTACATGGCCCCGCTCGCACGCATCGCCAGACAGCACGACCTCAACATAATCTCCTACGCCGACGACACTCAACTGATCCTCTCCCTCACCAAGGACCCCCTCACCACCAAATCCAACCTCCACGAAGGAATGAAGGCCGTCGCCGATTGGATGAAGAACAGCCGACTAAAGCTGAACACGGACAAGACGGAGGTCCTCATCCTCGGCTCCAACCCCTCAGCCTGGGATGACTCCTGGTGGCCAACGACACTGGGGGCAACCCCAACACCCACCGACCACGCATGCAACCTGGGAGTCATCCTCGACTCAACGCTCTCCATGGCCAAACAAGTCAACGTGGTCTCCTCCTCCTGCTTCAGCACCCTCCGCATGCTTCGCAAGATCTACAGGTGGATCCCGACAGATACAAGAAGAACAGTCACCCAGGCCCTCGTCAGTAGCAGACTCAACTATGGGAACGCCCTCTACGCGGGAGCCCCGGCCAAGCTCATCAAGCGACTGCAACGCATACAAAACGCCTCCGCACGCCTGATCCTCGATGTACCACGCCACAGCCACATCACCCCCCACCTGAGGAACCTGCACTGGCTCTCTGTCGACAGGAGAATCTCCTTCAAACTCCTCATCCACGCACACAAGGCACTCCACAAGACCGGCCCAGCCTACCTCAACAGACGACTCTTCTTCTAGGTCCCCACCGCCAGCTCCGCTCCGCCGACCTCTCCCTCGCCACCGTCCCTCGCATTCGAAGAACAACCACCGGTGGCAGATCCTTCTCCCACCTCGCCGCCAAGACCTGGAACACCCTTCCACTCAGCCTACGACAGACCCAAGACCTGCTGACCTTCAGGAGGCTACTCAAGACCTGGCTGTTCGACCAGTAGCGGCACCCCCCCTTTTTTTCCCCAGCGCCTTGAGACCCTTGCGGGTAAGTAGTGCGCTCTACAAATTCTGTGATTGATTCATTGATTGATGACCAAAGACAAGACAAATTATTCAAGACACATGTACAATAAACAAAAACAATACTAACAAACCAATACATACACACACCAAATTACAATACAATATTTGCTCAATGAATCAGATACATAAATCAATCCAAGGTAGAAAACGCTGACGCGCCTTTCGGTAATGGAATATACACAAGCAATTCCTTCATCAGGGCGCTGAGGAAACAACTGATTCAGTGGCAGAGGGCCATCTGTATACCATGCACTATCGCCGAATATGTAGTGCAAGGGGCTCTGTAACAATATACGTTTTTCAAATGGTGTTCTGAATGGAATTAGGAGCTAACTCTATACGGTGAAGCATCCCAATGGGACTTGTTAGGAAGGTCCAGTGTCACAGTAGTGGATTCCAAAAAGTGTCTAAATTTCTGTCGGAGGAGACATCTCAATGTCACTTCTTAAGGAGATCCCATGGTAAAGGTGTCTGAATATCTAATCCCAAAAGCATCTAAAATACGGATGTCCCAGCCGGGACCCCGACTACATCAGCTGATCGTAAAAGAAGCTAGCATCCAGTGATTGAAAAAGCAAACCGCTATGAGGGATTCTTTATTAATCGAAGGCGTCCTCCGTTCTAAACCAAAGTGTGGTCAATCGACGGACACCCATACGTTATATGTCTTTACTAGTGCTGGGGTTCTTGCTTTTTGCTTCCCATACTATACTTACTGTTGCTGGTGTTTGAGGTGTGTGCCTGTTGCTCAACCCTCTCTTACTTTGTGTACTTGTAGTGTTGGGAGATTTTGACCCAAATTTTATTTACTGGCATTTGATGGTGTTGGGATATGTTGATCCGAGCCTGATTTACTTTGTGTTTAAAGGGTGGTGGGATGTGAGGTTGCTCTCATACCATTTTGAGGGGGTGCATTGCGACCCTCAATTGTGTGTATTTTCATGGTGGTGAGCAGGTTACTTAACTCAAACCATTTTGATGGGGCACATTGAAATTTTCTGGTGATGGACAATTATTGTGCTCAAACCATTTTACACTTATATTTATGTGTAATAAGATTTTATACTTATCCTCAAATTCTTCATACATTTACTAGTGCTAGGATTGCTGGTTGTTTTTATCCTAAACTATTCTCCCTTTATTGTGATACCAAGTCTTACTTGAATTTAGTTTATGAGCACATTGTTGTGCTGAAACTTTACTTGAATTGACTGGTGGTGAGCGTGATGTTGAGCTCAAACCTTTTCTGATGGGGCACATTGTGCCCATAACTTTGCATGTACTTACAGGTGGTGGGCATTTTTATGTCTTGCTCAAACGTTTTCTGATTGGCGGTGGGCTTTACTATACTTGAATGCTCAAACCATATTGAGGGGGTATTTGCGCACCCAAATGTTAAAGTGACTTTTTCTGAGGTGCAGTTTGTTGTGAAATTCTTTCTTGGTGATGGGTCACGTTTTCGAGCTCAAACCATTTTGCGGGGTTATTTTCCTACCTTATTGCATTTACTTGTGATGGGCATTTAAGCCCACATTTGCTGTTCATTTACGTTTTACTGGGTGTATCTTTGAACCCTGGTTCTGCACCAACTTTTACTTGGGAATGTTCGTTGCAGCCTTTGGAGCACATATATTTCTATTGGTGAAAGTAGTGGATTGTGTGTTGGTCTGTTTCTTTATTGCATCATTCTTTCCTAGGACTTATGTGTTGCATCCTTTGGAGCACATTTATTTCTATTGGTGAAAGGAGTGGTGTGTGAGTTGGTGTGTGCTATTTCGTTCTGTAATTAGTTGTTTTTGTTTCCATCTTATTTGCTCCATTGTTTGTTATTGTCTCCTTAAGGGAGGAAGATGTGTGGTATCCTACTCTTCTTGATGCTTAGTCCTTTCTTTGTATTCTGTGCCCTGCTGCTCAGCCATTGTGTGAGTGATGTCATGGAATGTTCCTGTGTTTCTGGTTGAGTGAAATGTCGGTTGGTGTGTGTGGGCTGAGCGCTACTGCTACAACTATCTTTTAATCTACAATTCATGTAACCTAAGATGCCTACTTTAATCTGAAGAATAAACTACCTTTTTGATTCACCATCAACTCTGCCTACCCTCCTTCTTATGTTATTAAACTGCTGTTATTTGGATCTGCCAAACCACAATTTACATATACTCAATATATTATGACATTGCAAATGAAATGTTGACTGATACTTTCTCTGCCTTGCTGCGCCCTTATTGATTTGTGAATCTTTGACTTCATGATGCCGGTTTGACAACTCCATTGATATGATCTCCTATATACCTTGGATTAAGCTGTGCTAATTGGAAACGTAATCGATATTCATGTACTACTACTGACTTTGGTACTTCATGTGAAATGTTGTTGGATGTATATATTGGTGAACTTAATTTTTTATGTATACATTGGCAATACCAAATTGTGCCTTGTAAACCTTTCCCTTTGGGTTGGATCATTTTATATTTCAGATTTTGACCTTTCCATGTAACTGGTGCATTTTCCTGTTTTTTCGTTGGTTTTTCTTTGTTTTCTCCTTTCTTGATTCCTTGGGAACCTACCTTCGGACATTACAATTTATGGATTTCTTTAGGGATATGTGTACCGCATATGCTTTTGATTTAATCAGCCTTGAGAAAGCCCCAGGCATGCATGCTGAGAAGGGGCAAGACATGTGTTCAGCTGTCTTTTCTAGCAGAATTCTCTTGGAATACGAGAGGAATACACCTAGTCAAAGAAGCACTCCTTGGTTACTCTCTGCTCTTTATCCAACTAGGAAATAGAAAAAACAAGAAGATTTAATTATCCAGCTCTGTTCTTCCTACAGCCTATAAATGTTGGCCACTCAGACTGTTCACTTCTGGAACTGAGGAAGACTGGGCCTGGATGAAGCTCATGAAGTTGCACTCCACGGAATTCTGCGGAGTTATAAAAAAACTTCTCCAAATGCCAGGGAGTTCCTCCAGCGGACGGAGTATTGTATTGCTCGGCCACCGCGCTAGCTTTCATCTCGGCGAATGGTGCAGTGGAAGTCTCCTGTGTAAGCCTTCAAAGTGTGCCTTGCTGGTGAGGAGCTCTCAACAGTGCATGCTGAGAGCCACCAGTAGTGTCCACAGGGATGACCTCAAAAAAGCCTATTTGTAGGAGCTATTGGCAGCTCCGGTACTGCATATTTCATGACTGCTTGTGTTCAAGAGTATAGAGCACAGGAAAGTAAGAAATGAATAGGACTGATAGTGGTTGGCATTCAATGGTAATGACATCAAATAGAAAAAGACTGGGTCATCTCCGGAGCCGCACACGAGGTGGATTGATGATCATTGTAATGTTTTCTGATGGGCAATGGATGGCGCTAGAAAGGAAAGATTGGGAGAGTGAAGATTGATTTTGATTTGTGGACTTGGTATTTTAGGTTTGGCTGTGCGCCTATATGATGCGAGATGGGAGATATATGCACTTCTAACTAAGGAAAATATCAGAAGAATCAGAGGAATCATTTGTGTCGACATTCAGGAGAACTGAAAGTGAATGGAAAGTGGATTGGCCGATATTGGAATTCTGGCTCTGTGATTGGCTGTGTAGCTGACAAATGGGAGAGTTTTACCAATGGACTGGGAATAAGTGAGACTTGATGCGAGTGTTAATGTTGGCTCAAATGAAACATTTGATTTTCTTTCTTTTGATACAGCTGAACTTTATCCATTCTTCCCTGTTCTCAGCCATTTTTCTTTCTCTCACACTATTCTTTATCTCTTTACCTTTCTCTTCTCCTTTTCTTATAACTATTATGATTCTGGGCACATATTACTGAACAAACAGTTATCTTCCTTTATGTTTTGTTCAATTTTCATTCCGGTTTACATGTCCCTGAATATTAGATAACGGTGTGGTAAATATTAAAAATGACTAGAAGCATTTCTGGATGCATTTCCGCGAAAAGAAAACAACAGTGCTGAGGCATATTGTCAAGCAGTTAACATACATACTATATTCTTCGTTCCTTCATATATTCTTCCTATTGATTTTCTCCTCTTTTATCTCTTTTTAGTTCCTCTATGACACGTCCTTTATACAGTCCTCTATCATTTATACTGCTTCTGTCCTTTATACCGTCCTCAAGCCTTCTCTTCCTCTTCTCTTTTTTCCTTCTTCTCAAATGTATGTTAATTATCTGAATTTCTTGCGTAATTTCCTTCTGTTACTTATTTAATTTCTTTCCACTTGCATCCCTCACTTCACTTTCCCACCCCACATTTTGCCTCCCTCACCCTTCCTCCTTTTCTTCCTTCTTTCCCTACCTCCTTTTCTTCCTTCAGCCTTCCTTCCTTGTTCCATCTCTCCTTCCTTAGCCCCATTCTTCCATCTTTATCTCCTCCTATTCCCTCCTTGCTTTACTTCCTTGCTCTATCTGTCTTCTTCTCTCTCTCTTCCTCTCTCTCTCTCTTTCCTCCCATCCCTTTCTCTCTGCCCTTTCCTCATTCTTTTCCTTCGACCATAATTTCTTTATCAACATTTCTTCCCCCTTCCCTCTCTTCTCCCACACTTCTTTTCTTCGTCCGATCCGCACCTAAACCTCCTGCTGCGCACTCTTCTGTCTGTTATTTATCTCCATCGAACGTGTTTATAGAACACATAGCTGTTGGACTGAGTAGATGGCGGTAGAACAATTTGTTAACAGATGCGGACTGATGGAAGTGTATATTATTATGGGAGATGGTTGAGAAAGGAGTGGGATGAAAGTGGTAAGCGTATTGGCCAACATTCTAAATGCCAACATCTTATTGGTGGACTGAAGGAACCTGTATGTGAGGTTTTGATATGCAGTGGACCGATGTGGAAACTGCTGGTAATACTATTCTAGGGGAGTGATGAGAAGCGACTGACTGAATTTTATTTCCAATGAAGAAAACATGTGATTGGCTGATGTTTGAATTGAGTACATGTGATAGGACAGAAGATGGTATTAAAGCTAGGAGTGGGTGAGCACACACCGGTAAACTCCACACTGCGGCGGTTGGCAGACGTTTTGCCAAGCTCCATGCCCTAAGTGGAATGAGGAGTGGCAAAACTCAGCAAACTCTGCTGAGCTGAGCTTGCCACTCACTCCTAATTTTTACCAAAATCTATACAATTGTGTATCTCCGGATTTACTGATTGAAATTTTGTTGTTTTGGTGTCAATTTTTTTTTTTAAATTTTACTCTATTTTTCTAAATTGGCATGGAATGTTTGTTTTTTGTCACTTTATTGCGGTTTGTGTGCTGCATAAATACTTAACACAGTGCCTCTAAACAATGCCTGCTTGCTTTTGTTACAAGCTACCTGAGGGTTTAGCAAAGGTTAATTTAGTGACTTTTGAGTTATCTTCTACAAGGATTGTAGTTGTTGCTTGAGAAGAGTTTCTCTCCACTTCACTCAAAAATCAAGAAAACAAATTTCTAACATTTGCATTCAGTGGTGGTATTCAGTACTTGTTATTATGTAGTGCCATTCAGTGATTTTACATAACACTAAAATCCAATATAAATAACTTGATATCAAAATCGACCACTTTAAATTCTCTTTTTTTACTCTCCATTGGTCATTCTTCCAATTAGTGACTTTAGTGGTTCACCTTGATGGGAACTGAGGCTGCTGTTGAGAATGGCTCACACCCCTCTCAACCAACAGCTTAATTTATCAGAATCAGTATAAATATCGCTTGTCAGCTTTGATTAATTAAACAATAACAAAATATCAAATACTGCTTCATTTGTCTGCTGCCAGAATCTATACTCCAAAGAAGACAGGATAGTGTGATTTTGATAATCTAGATCCAAATAGTGAAAGGAACACTTGATGACCTTGCCAGGTGAGAGGTAGAGGGACTGTGCAATTGAGATCACTATCATTTGCAAAAAATAAGGTCAAAGGTGTGTCCAGCAACATGTGTAGCCTGAGAAAAAAGCTGAGATAGTTTTCTAACCAATATTTCTTCAGGAACCTTGTTGGTTGAGGTATCTAACTCATTATTTATGTGAGCATTTAAGTCCCAAAGGATATTAAAGTTAGATCCTCTGATAAGATATGGCGATAGCGAGTCAATCATGCCTGTAGCAAAAGAACCAGTATATCCCGGAAATCTATATATTAATGCTCCTGATAGAGAGTCGGTTGACAGAAGAATGGCGTTACCCTTTAGAAACAAGCCATGGTTCTGCATCTGCTACGAATAAATGGTGAACAAAAGATCAATATGAGGAGAAGCTGCAAAAACTCTTGGAAGAAATCTTTGTTTAAAAAAGAACATTGAAGCCCTGGTGTGCACTATGAGATGTATTATTAAATGAATTTTTCACAATTTCTAAATAGAAAAGTCAATCATCTTGAGTTTCATTGAAGTAGCTCTACAAATATTACTCCATACTATGATGTGTTTACTCTGCTTGCCAATTTGCTCACTCTATAGTTGATAACCAGAGCACAGAGTTTGCTTGTCCCCCAAGGCCTTGCACATGCCTCTACAAAAACACAATAGTAAGTAGTAACTCTATCAGAAATGCTATTTGGACAGAGGAGAAAAATGGGTCATATATAAAAAAAGTTTCTACTTTACACATTATAACATAATATCCTTCTGAAGGCAGAAGTTCTGTTATAATATTTATAACCAAACCTTATACTAAGTTTAAGTTACTTAAAACCATTGCAATACCCTTTAACTAGGTATGGTTACATAATTCCATGTTGTCCATCAAAATTAACAGAATTAAAATTGAGTCTTTACGTTCATGTTAAAAAAAATTCGGATTATGAAAGAAGGAGAGTAAAGTCCAATGGATTAATGACCTGGGACAGCCGCTCTATAGCCTGTTGAGTTTAGCATGTAATTCAAAGGTACATGTAGAATGGATAACAGATTTAAAATTTTGATCTGTACACACTTACATATTTACAGTTCTCAGTTTGTTGAAGGGGAAATACAGTTGGTAGTGACCAGGGACTGCCACAGTGTTATCAGGTAGAAAATCCAACTGTTCTTAAATAATTCCTGTCCTTTATATTACAGCCTGGGTGTGTTGGGCTGGGCGAACAGCGTTGTGGTACAAACTTTTCCCAACCTTTAACAAAAATTTAACAAAGCGGCACTTCAATTGGGGATCCCCTGGGTAAAAGCAGGCCAGGATTGCCTGCCTTCTTGTGTGGATTCCCCTTTGATTGAAACTCCTTGTTAGTAGATAGCACCTTTCTTAGTGTTCAGTATTGCGGGTGCAGATTAAATGCATCAGGTTTTCCTTTCCAGTCCCACAAAGGCGGCAAGTGGCAGTGAGATTCCCGCACAGCCAGGGTGCCAAATGATCTTTAAATGGTAGTAGCCCAAGCCTATATTTTAAAAACGGCAGCTTGATAAAGGCTGGGTAGCCTGCAGCGTAATAGTTTTGGAGGGCAAGAGTTGTAAGCATCATCCATCCATGTGCTCTTTTGGATAGTGTAGCCTTGTCCTCCATGGCAGACTGGATTTTGAGTGACTTTTTAACCAGACGCTTGAAGATCTGCGAAGTGGTAGGTACACTCTTGCCGGTGACGTGCTACGGTACCGTAGTTCTTCCCATAGCATGTGGTTGAAGTTGTTTGCTTCAGCTTTCCTAATCTTGTTCCAACATGTTATGTATGCTCCACACCTGGTTAGCGACTGTTTCAACAGTCCGAATTCCAATCTTATCTGTGCCGGTGAGGTGTAATTGGGCAGAGAGGAAATGGTTCTATAGACTCGGTGATTGTGGTGTCTAGGATGCTGGCATCTCGCCCTCTTAGTGATTCGCTTCTGTATGAGATTGTTGGCAGAAGTTTCACTCTTGTGACTTCAAGCAGCGGCTTCAGTGAAGGGTCAGCAAGTTTTTCTTCAGGATTTTGAGTGCTATGGACAGAGCCAGGCCTTTCCTTCGTATCGCCTCCTTCTGGGCTATGAAAGTGCCTTTCTTGTCAATGATGACTCCAAGATATTTATACTCCACAGGGCTTTCCAGCCGGGTGTCGCCCCAGAAACAAGCCTACATCTGGATTTTTTGCTGTTGTAGACCAAGGTTTTTGTTTTGCCAAAGTTGATCGTCAAGCCTTTGACAAGTGAATAGGTCTTCATGATATTTAGGAGCCACTGAAGCCCCACCCGAGTGTGGCTGACCAGCACCATGTTGTCAGCGTATAAAAAGTTAGATGTTGCTGTACAGCCTAGTGTAAGAGCGTGGGAATTGCATGTTTGTAATTGTTCAGTCAGGTCAGCCAGTAAGAGGTTAAATAAAGTTGGGGCCAGGACACATCCCTGTTTTAGACCTCGTGTGGTTTTGATTTTGTGGTAGAGGTGCGTTCCTGCACCTATCTTAACTTGAACCCATGTATCACTATGCAGCATTATCACCATGTTTAGCAAGTTTTGCGATATTCTCTAACTTATACTAAGGTTTAGTAGCCCCTGGTAGCACCTAAAAATTTCTGAAAGGGTTATAATGTAAAGTCTTACTCGGTGTACAAATAGGGCGGGCACAAACATATTCTTGAACATGAGAATCAGCAGTTGGCCCCCTAAATGATTGTAATAATAAACTGAAAGTAGTCTTTAGTTTTCTATGACCCCAACTGGTTGATTCATGATAACTTCTTCATAACACCCAGCTGTAATTCCTTAGATCAAAAACAAATAGCAAGTAGCCTGAAATAAAGTTCATCTCATTGAACTATAGCTGTCTTTAAATAAAGATTGCCTAATTACTTCAGATCCATGAGTTCTTGGGACATCTTGCATTTGTCTAAAAAAACTAAGAATTCCAACCACTTCTAGAGAGGAAATTACAGGTTCATACAAAGTAAGTGATAAATAAATATAATGATGGGAATATGTATCTGCCAAAACATTCTTTAAACCAGGAATATAGGAGACAGTAAAATTAGACTGGGCAACATAAATACCATTCTAGCTTGATGACTAACAGTTTTCTAGTGCCCATCAACGGATGCCTCTATTCAGTCGTAGTCATCTTCATGGCTTAGAGTTAGCATTCAAGTACTTCATAATTCTGTTTAGATTGTAACGAATCATGAGATAAATAAAACACATATTTGTTTTACCAGTCATCTTTTTGTTCAGTAATAGAACTCCCCCAACTGCTCTTTCAGAAGTGTCTGTTTTCATAATAACCTGGTGTCAGGGTTACATAATATTTGTATGTGAGCCAACATCTGTTTAAACATGTTAAATAATTCTTTTCATCTTGATCATCCCACCTAAAAACTTTCTCTGTATTCTCCATTTAAAAACATGAGTAATGTCATTGGATATCTCAGCAGCATTCATAATAAACTGATAATAAATAATAAACATTTGTAGATCCAATGAAACTCTAAGCCTCATATCTTAGTAGGTGGGGACCAATCCAAAATAGCTGAGACCTTCAAAGGACCCCTCAAATGCCCAGACGCATTCAATTTAACCCCAGGGTACTCAACGTCTTCCATATCAGACTCATACTTCTCAGTTTTGCAAGACAAATGATACTGCTGAAGTCCTAAAAAGAATAAAAGTATTTTTGATGTTCCTCAAGTGTGGCATAGCATCATACTATACTCAAAATAATTATTTGTGTGTTGTAGGCTTTTTTCCACTCATCAGAGCCCAGTATTCTCAGCAGATGAAAAGAGTGTCTTAAATCAAGTTTAGTAAAGACTTGTGCTCCATTGGCTGATTCCAAAATGTCTGTTATAGAAGGCAAAGAGTATCTATCCCTGATTATATTTAAGACACTTTAACCAGTACAGGGACAGAGACATTGGTCTTTCTTGGGTAATTATTACTTTACTTCGCAAATTAGAGTTATACTTTCTCCTTATTAAAACAGATCTATATATTATTTATGGAGTACTCACTGGAGAGATTCATTTTATTTCATGAGGTTTACCATCAGCCATTATAATATTAATGTATTGTCATTTAATTAATCCCTAAATACTTTCATATCTTAACATTAACATACTCTATGGTATTCTTTTGTGAATAGTGAGTGAGATTTTTAAAATTCATTTTCCATTGTAAAAACAGGATATTGTGAATATCACTTACATAGCATAATAATTTTACAATTACCTAATGAGCTGAATCTGGCTTTTCATGACATTCTGGAGTTGTCTTAACTTTCCCTTTATAAGTAATACACAGTATTACATTTTCCTAATTGAACGTCTCATTCGAATATTATGATACAAGAAGGAATAATGAGAATTGTGTTATCATTATTTATTTTTTCTATTTTATCTTTGTCTCCATTTGTTCGCTCTATCATTGGCATGGTAATTTTAACTGAAATGTTGTACTGCAATAATAATTATATATGTATTTATGCATAATATGTTCATCAGGAAACATGTTTTGGCAACATTCTTTTGTTTTTGTGCTTCTCAAAATTGTCATCCATTTTTTGTGAATTAAAATCACAGCGCGGAAATTGTTCTGAGACCTGGAATTTCTTGAGCTGTAACAAGTCAGAAAAAATCAACCGATCCATGAAAGTTGCACAATTTTCAAGTGAGCAAATATTGGGCTGTACATTAAGAACCCAATTTGTAGCCTGGCTGACAAGCACCCTTGCTGTTCCAGACACATGGTATGTCACCATTTTGGCAAGTAGTAATATGTATTTGGCAACCGTATGCAAAGTCCAGACGGAATGCAGTTATTTTGATAGACATTTGACTCATCAATCAGGACTTCTTCGTTCTTGTCTTGAGGCAATATACCACAGAAAGATGTGACAGTGAAAACTGAAACAGACTTCTAGGGAATGCCTATGGCTTCCATGAACCTTTAATGATTTTTTAATTTTTACGTCTCTCTAAAATATTGATGCATGATAGCCCATCTCATATAATGAATTTAATATGAAGCCTGAACTAAATTTACTAGCCAGAGAACACTAGGCCCCTCATGACAAGTCGTTTATGGTAAAGTGCGGAAAAAAACGCCTGCATGTTCCGCAGCAATTCCGGCGGTCATATTACGATGCAATGCATATAAAATACGACCGCAGCAGTCGGATTTCACAAAACACCGTCCGCCACGGTCGAAAATGCAGAAAATCCATCCGCGGCGGATGGAAAAGCTGTGTAATGGACTAAAAAGTCTGATTCCCCGGCGATATGACCGCACAGCAAATTAGGATGAGATGGCGGAGCTGGCGTTACGACTGCTGCAGTCGCGCTAATTCAAGATGAATGGCAGTCAAATGCAACATCATAACCAGGCCTTCAAGTGGGCCGGTTCTCTCCACTGCCCTCAATTACATCTGACAACGCCCCAATGATACACCCCCAAGTTTTTAAAAAGCACTGAAAGCCCTGGTCATCATGGAAAAATACAGATGACGGTCATTCCTCATGTGGACACACCCACATAGCAGAGTATAAAACCAACCCCATCCCTGACCATCCTCCTTTGCAAAACTACAGCATTGAAGAGCCAGACACCACAGCTGTTAGGAGAGGCAACTTAGCACACAGCACACCATCACACCCACATACATCAACACACAGCAAGACTTTTAACCCACACAACTGACACACCTTACACACCTCCACCAGCACCTTCTACCCTGCACTTGTTTCGTATTTGCACAGCATACACCATGTCACAGAAAAAAATGCCTAGATGAGATAATTAGAGTAGAACCACATTTGTTTGGAAGCATGGTCCAACAGACCCCACTTGTTAGAAAAAATCAAATGTTGGAAAGGATTGTCAACAAAGTCAATGCAGTAGGGACCACACTGCACACACTGCGTGACATCAAGAAGAGGTGGCATGATCTCAAGACCAGGGTGAAATACCATGCCAACAGGAACCATGAGGCAGCTCAGAGAACTGGCGGTTGCCCTCCCATTTCACCACTAACATTCACAGAATGGGAGGAGAAGGTGCTTGCCATCCTGCATCCAGAACTCTCAGATGCATGTTCTATTCATAGGAATAGCTCGGGAGTGGAGACTGGTAAGTACACTCAAATTTATCCCATCACACTGTCATGTACTGTCATGCACAACCATTGAGACACAATTCCCAGACAAAAATTAACTTATGTACAATGCACTCATTCAAAAACATGTCTCTCATGGCTAGCATTTCATTCCCATGCTTCACCTTACAGGTAGGTATCCAGCTCACTAGGGACGGGGTTGTTGAGACATGAGAGCAACACTACAACTCCCACAAGGCCATCTGGCCTCCTACTCAAACAGCATGGAGCCCCCTCCCTATCCCACAGCCATGTGGCAGCCATCTCCCTCTCAGTGCCTCCTTATAGGTAGGTAGCCAGCTCATGCACCCTGTTCTCAGTCCCAAACAGTATGGAGCCCCATCCCTAACCCACAGCCATCTACCAGCCATCTCTCTCCTCAGTGCCTCTTTACAGGTAGGTAGCCAGCTCATGCACCCTGTCCTCACTCCCAAACAGCATGGAGCCCCCTCCCCACCCCACAGCCATCTGCCAGCCATCTCCCTCCACAGTGCCTCCTTATAGTTAGGTAGCCAGCTCATGCACCCTGTCCTCACTCCCAAACAGCATGGAGCCCCCTCCCCACCCCACAGCCATCTGCCAGCCATCTCCCTCCACAGTGCCTCCTTACAGGTAGGTAGCCAGCTCATGCACCCTGTCCTCAGTCCCAAACAGCATTGAGCCCCCTCCCCACCCCACAGCCATCTGCCAGCCATCTCCCTCCACAGTGCCTCCTTACAGGTAGGTAGCCAGGTCATGCACCCTGTCCTCACTTCCAAACAGCATGAAGCCCCCTCCCCACCCCACAGCCTTCTGCAGCCATCTCCCTCCACAGTAGCTCCTTACAGGTAGGTAGCCAGCTCATGCACCCTGTCCTCACTCCCAAACAGCATGGAGCCCCCTCCCGACCCCCACAGTCATCTGCCAGCCATCTCCTCCCACAGTGCCTCCTTACAGGTAGGTTGCAGGTCACTAGGGACTACAACTCCCACAAGGCCCTATGGCCTCATTCTCAAACTGCATGGAGCAATACGACCACCACATCCCTCACTTGGTAGCCAACTCTGTAATGCTCCATATGTCACGTCCAGTATGCACACAGCTAGGCTCATGTATATGTCACATAAATCACACTTTGAATCACAAAGTCCCATGTTAATAAATGCATAGCACAATAACGCTATGCGCTAAATGCAATGTGTAAGTCCCAGTTTTTTAAAGCATGAAGGCTCATATGAACAAAACACATGCATGGACACTCAGGGGTCGATTCCGATTCGGGCCGGAAAAAGCACCGACCGACTCGGATCCGGAAAAAATACCGACCGACACGTACCAGTGGCGCCCGACACGCCAAATACGATGCAAGCCGCGATAAATCCGACCGACACGTCAGGAAACCAAGCCGACCGACCGAGCCGCTCGGAAAATAGCAATCCGGCCGGAAAAACACGCGAATCCAACCGACCGACACGCACCCGGAACAAATCCGACCGAATCGTACCCGCCAACTCCAACCCGCAAAGTACGATGCAAGGCGCGAAAAACACGACCGAGTCGGACGGAGGACAAGCCGTACGACCGACACGCATACAAAACCGAGCCGAAGCAACACAATACACCGCGACCGACGCGTACGCAGCATACAAAACTGCACAAACACAGCGTGAACGAAACGGAAAACACCATACGAGACCAATGCAGGGTCCGACTCGGTCACAAGAACGTTTCCAACATACACAAACAGCACAAAGGAAAAATCACCCAAAAAAAGGCCAAACAAGCAATTACCAAGCCAATAAATACTGGGGGGGTGGGGACAGAGAACAAAGACACACCCACAACTCCACCTATATAAAGGACACAAATCACTACCATGAGCCTTTGCAAATGCCATTTCACTGCCAGCACCCAAGAGAAAGCAACCACACACCCACAGCTCATCCCTCACACAAGCCACACACCATCAGCACACCAACAAATACCTACCTCACATACACCCAGCAAAACACACACTCACACACCCTCACCTGCACACCAACACACACATCACTCACCATCACCACCCATCACCATGCCCCCCAAGAAGAATCCCAAGTTCCTAGATTGTGAATTGGAAGTCCTGGTAGACGAGATCCTCAGGGTGGAGCCACAGCTGTTTGGCACTCTGGTCCAACAGACCCCCATGTCGCAGAAAACCAAGATGTGGGAGAGGATCATCAACAGGGTGAACGCCCAATCATCATGTCGGCGCACAAAGACGGACATCCAGAACAGGTGGTATGACGTGCGCAGGAGGGTACGGGACCTGCTGAAGATAGACTACACCAACAGCCAACAGACCGGCAGTGGCCCTCCTGCCAAGCCAATATACCTCAGGCCCTGGGAGGAGAAGGTGCGGGCCATCCTTCCGCCAGTGAGCGTATATGGACTAGAGAACATCCCAGAGCCTGGTGAGTACACAACAAATGTACACAATAAACTGCCACAAAACACACACATCACTGTCAAGGGAGAGTCAAACCATGCACACATAGCAATTACACAGCAACTAGAACAGAATCATCCCAAAATGTGTATGTCAGTCAGATAAACACAACACATGCCATCAAAAAAGTCACATCCAACTGTGCCAACACATGTACAAACACAACCACAACTACAGCTAGGCAGTGGCACAAATAGAACTAACACACACATCCACACATGTAGCCACCACAACAACACCAACACACAGTGAAGACCACTCAAAGGAAGGAATTCTGTGTATGCTGGCCAAGTCAGTGTAGCCAATAGCATCATGGGAGTCGCAGTCACACATATTGCCCCCCCCACAACTGTCCCATCAACACCTCCCTGAACCATGCTCACATCACAGGGAGTGGAGAAGGACTCACAAGATGGCTGACACTGGCTACTGCTGGGGGAGCACAAGGCCCTGCTGCCAACTGTGCACCAACAAACAGCAGGACACCACTGACTGACATCCTGAGAGACAACTTACACTCCCTGCAATGCAAGCACGTTCCATGGTGGGCTATCTGGCTGGCTGGATGGGAAGGGGGACTTGCAGCACTGACCATAGTCACCAGCACCTCCCCTCACACCCCCCCCAACACAAACTCCACAGTACCCACCTGGTAGAATGCAATGCCCTCCATCCCAACACAAGATCCCACAAAGCACCACCACCCTGGCTTATGTTGTGTGAAGCACAGGGACACTCTTGGGACTCTTAGCCAAACAACTGCCAGGACAACACTCCCAGCCATCCTGTCAGCACAGCCAGCCCACCCCACAGGGAAGCAGAGTCAAAAGGAAGGAAGCATGGGCATGCTGGGAAGGGGGTGGAGGCAATAGCATGATGGGAGTCGTAGTCACAGACATTGCTCAGCCTCACAACTGGCCCATCAACACCACCCTGAACCATGCTCACATCACAGGGAGTGGAGAAGGACTCACAAGATGGCTGACACTGGCTACTGCTGGGGGAGCACAAGGCCCTGCTGCCAACTGTGCACCAACAAACAGCAGGACACCACTGACTGACATCCTGAGAGACAACTTACACTCCCTGCAATGCAAGCACGTTCCATGGTGGGCTATCTGGCTGGCTGGATGGGAAGGGGGACTTGCAGCACTGACCATAGTCACCAGCACCTCCCCTCACACCCCCCAACACAAACTCCACAGTACCCACCTGGTAGAATGCAATGCCCTCCATCCCAACACAAGATCCCACAAAGCACCACCACCCTGGCTTATGTTGTGTGAAGCACAGGGACACTCTTGGGACTCTTAGCCAAACAACTGCCAGGACAACACTCCCAGCCATCCTGTCAGCACAGCCAGCCCACCCCACAGGGAAGCAGAGTCAAAGGAAGGAAGCATGGGCATGCTGGGAAGGGGGTGGAGGCAATAGCATGATGGGAGTCGTAGTCACAGACATTGCTCAGCCTCACAACTGGCCCATCAACACCACCCTGAACCATGCTCACATCACAGGGAGTGGAGAAGGACTCACAAGATGGCTGACACTGGCTACTGCTGTGGGGAGCACAAGGCCCTGCTGCCAACTGTGCACCAACAAACAGCAGGACACCACTGACTGACATCCTGAGAGACAACTTACACTCCCTGCAATGCAAGCACGTTCCATGGTGGGATATCTGGCTGGCTGGGTGGGAAGGGGGACTTGCAGCACTGACCATAGTCACCAGCACCTCCCCTCACCCCCCCCAACACAAACTCCACAGTACCCACCTGGTAGAATGCAATGCCCTCCATCCTAACACAAGATCCCACAAAGCACCACCACCCTGGCTTATGTTGTGTGAAGCACAGGGACACTCTTGGGACTCTTAGCCAAACAACTGCCAGGACAACACTCCCAGCCATCCTGTCAGCACAGCCAGCCCACCCCACAGGGAAGCAGAGTCAAAAGGAAGGAAGCATGGGCATGCTGGGAAGGGGGTGGAGGCAATAGCATGATGGGAGTCGTAGTCACAGACATTGCTCAGCCTCACAACTGGCCCATCAACACCACCCTGAACCATGCTCACATCACAGGGAGTGGAGAAGGACTCACAAGATGGCTGACACTGGCTACTGCTGTGGGGAGCACAAGGCCCTGCTGCCAACTGTGCACCAACAAACAGCAGGACACCACTGACTGACAGCCTGAGAGACAACTTACACTCCCTGAAATGCAAGCACGTTCCATGGTGGGATAACTGACTGGGTGGGTGGGTGGGTGGGAAGGAGGTCTGGCTGTCAACCAAACCCAATCAATGCAGACCATGTTCACACCCCAGAGAATACATAGAAATGCCCAAATAATGCAGGACAATGTGCCACACCAATATCAACCCCTGACTGTGACGACTTAGGACAATACAATGTACAGGCCCGCACCCCGAGGCACAGTCACAACTGTCAGGTGTGTCAACCACTGATGCCTGCAGAAACATGACATACATTGTTTGTGTCTCCCAAAAACAGGTGATGATAGGGACACAGCAGCAGACGCTGAGGAGTCCCAGTCCCAGGCTCAAGAGGATGCCGAGCTCACTGGCGTCGTACAGCCTCTGTCCTCCTCGGACGATGAACAACCTGGCACATCCGGTGCAAGTCAACATGCTGCACCAGCAGGACCACCAGCTGCAGCACCAGCAGGTCCACCAGCTGCACCCCCTGCACCCACCCCTCCAACGACTGTCACCACGAATACCATCCCTGCCGACATGGACAGAATAAGGAACAACACCAGCGCAGTGACCCTGGACCAACCTGGGGCCATGGACACCACCACCACCACCAACCCCCAAGGTGGACCAGGGTTATCTGTGCGTGCAACTGCACACACTGCACATGTCAGCAGGGGTGGTGGGAGGGGTGGGAGACAGAGGTCGCTGCTTGCAGACGTTGCTGGTGTGCATGAAGACCCACAACTGGTACGCATAGCTGATGCGTACCAGTCCAGCACCGGAGAGCTCAGCCAGGTAGTGGGGCTCCTCAGAGACATCAAACAGCAGCAGGCTGCCCATCATGCCCGCTTGGACTCCCACATGTCCCAAGTGGAGTCACACATGTCACGTGTGGACTCCCACATGTCACGTGTGGACTCCCACATGACCCGCGTGGAGTCCAAGTGGGATGTACTACATGAGATGACGGCGGTGCACAGGGACATTTTACAATGCCTCCGCCAGATGAACAGCAACCAGTCCACACCTCCCTGTGTGCCAACAACATCTGGTACCGAACAAACTGCAACTGCCACAGGGAGGGAGGAGGACTCTGGCGGAGAGTCCCCTGCACCGCAGCAGCCTGCACCTGAGGGCCCCCCCCAAGAAGAGGGGTCGTCCGAGGAGGGGAAAGTGAGAGGCTGATGGCCAAGCGCAACTCCCAGGAAGCCTGAACCTGTTCTGGATTTTCGCCTTTGTGCACAGACTGTTCACCCTCTTGATGGCAACACTACTCCCACACATTGCATGGGGAGTATAAGTTGGAACAATGTGTCAGACAACAGTGGCCCCGATACTGGGGATCCTGTCTACCTGGACTTTCTATTCATCTAGGAACTTGGGATTGCAAGATTCATGTACAGCACAATCCATCCTATGCACTATTATCACAATAAACACACTAATACACCATACTTGCCTCTGTCGTGATTCCAACGTGGGTGCTGTTATGGGGATGATGAACTGCAAAATTACACAGTGTATGCGAACTGCAACAGCAAGGACAACACAGGCATGTGAGTACAGGCAACGTGACACATATGAGGGAGACACACCACCAGGGCTACACAACACATACACACCTAGGCCATCTGACTCATTGCCTACACTGATGTTGCCAGGGAAGACGGTGCAATGCACAGACACCACACCCATTCCCAGTTGTAGTCAAGTAGCCCACAGGTGCAGTAAGCAAATGGCAGTCAAATGTGTGACCACAGACAACGCACATCACTAAGTGAAGCACAGGTTTATTACACAGTAGCAACATGCCGTAACCACTACAGATGCAAGGTAACCCCACCTGGTAGCGGGCACACAGTCAACAACTGTAGACAGAAGGAAGTCCATGGGTGTGGCGCACATCACCTGTAGGGACACAACAGCTACCAGCCTGGATGTGCAATCACGTCGTCGGTGGACACAGTTGACCAAACGAATCTGAAAGTACCCTGTGAAGGACAGAAATGACACACAGTCAAAAGCAATGCAGTACAGGACAGAACAGCAAAACTCATGCACAATACATGTTACAAGATACCCACCCAGAACCAAGTTAGCATGTCAACACTGTTGGGGAGTACAGCCCACCTGTCACCACACATCGCAACACACATCCTGTCAAGTAGCCCATGGACACACTCCAACAGCACCAGAGCACCACCCACACATCATGCCAACTCACATCATTCACATGACACCTCAGGATACTCACATTCAGCTAAAGAAGTTGGTGATGAGCTGTGTGCGGACATCACCATCACCATCATCATCATCATCGTCACTGGCATCGTGGTCCAGGCCAGGATCCTCCACAGGTGGCGGATGTTGGTCATCGTCATCCTGGATGAGAGGCAACTCCTTCCGCACTGCCAGGTTGTGGAGCATGCAGCAGACGATGATAATCTTGCACACTTTCGCAGGGGCATATGGGAGGGACCCTCCGGTCTTGTCCAGGCAGCGGAAGCGGCTCTTCAGGAGACCAAAGGTCCGCTCAATCACTCTCCTGGTCCGACCATGTGCCTCATTGTAGCGCATCTGGGCAGGTGTCACAGGGTTCCTGAGGGGTGTCAGCAACCACGGCATGTTGGGGTATCCCGAGTCACCTACGGACAGACAAGTGCACATCAGCTGACTTGGAAAAGTGGGCGGAATACTACAGATCAGATCACACACAATGGCACAAAGTCAGTACACACCGACAAGCCAGGCACGCTGGTTCTGCATCTGTGCCATCAACCTGGGGATGCGACTACTCCTCATCACAAAGGCATCGTGTGCTGAACCAGGGAAACGGGCACACACGTGTGTGATGGTCATGTCTGCAAGACACACCACCAGTGCATTGACCGAGTGGTAGTGCTTGCGGTTACGGTAGGCCTGCTCCTGGGCCTGTGGTGGTACCAAAGCCACATGTGTCCCATCAATGGAGCCAATGACATGCGGCATCCTCCCCAGGGCATAAAAGTCACTCTTCACGTCAGTGAGTCGTCGCAGTCTAGGGAAATAGATGTACCGGTTCAGGAAGAGCAACATTGCCGCCAAAACATCGCGGAGCACACGGCTGAACATGGTCTGTGACATCCCACCAGCAGACGCCACAGTATGTTGGAAGGTACCGGTGGCAAAGAAGTGTAGGGCTGCCATCACCTTCACCTTGGGGGTCAGCGCTGTAGGATACGGCCGGCCAGGCTGCAAATGTGGGGACAACTGCACTGCCAAATCCTCAATCAGCTGCCTGGTGAAGCGGTACCGTCGGATGCTGTCCCGTTCCACCATCGTTGCCAGGTCTGGGAATGGCCGATGGACAGCAGGAGCCCTGCAGTGCAGAGGAGAAGTAAGCAAGATCGTCAGTCACCCCACATATGCGGCATTGAACACACTCAAGATCCCAACATACATCATCATGAGGCACAACTACATGAAGTGTGCAGTACCGGAACGACATTTATGGTACATACATGGCCAACATCTGTCAACACGGTCCTACAGGTGGCATCAATTTGTCCCTGTTTGGCCCATTGGATATCATGATGCTGTGTCACAGTCACCCCCCAGTGACATGTGAGGACAGATGTGCCCCAGGCACCACAGCTCAACGACAGGCACATTCCCAGGGACCCTGTAATGCCACATGGACACTGGCATCACCTGGAGTATCATGTGTACACCACAACAAAACAAACATGACCCCCACAGGTAGTGGCCACACTTGCCATGGCAGGAGAGCCATGGACGTCTGTGACACACACGCACAACATCAGAGTCCATGCACACACAACGTGGATGTGGAGACTGTCTCCCATTGTGCACATGAAATCAGAGACATTGTAAACACTACATGCACAAAGACTGTGGAGGGCCATCACTATTGTGCCACTGGGACACCCTGGCTCAAACATACCGTCCCACATGGGACTCACGGGGTATGTGACATGACATACACAAACACCACTGTGAAATGTGACCATGGCACATGCACAGATATGAACAGTTGCACATCACAGTGGTCACGTACACGTAACACCCATGATCCTGTCCCCATGAACACGTGCACAGCCTGGGGGTGGCTGCCCACAGGTGACACCCACAGGACAACATGTACACCAACATACACACAATAGGAAATGCAGCCTTACATGCCTTATGATAAGGTTTGGACAGGCTGTCGTGATGTAGGTGTGCCCCTCACTCCCTGGGAGCTATCTGTGGCTGGCATATGTCCATCTGAGACAGGCATGCTGACATATGCCAGTCACATGTACAGTGATGCGTTGTACTGCAATGGACCGATCGGTGCCTCCGGCCGGCCCATTGCATTCAATGTGTGCGGGTACGCGTTGTACCCCTGTGCGCGTTGAACAGCAATGGACCGATCGGTGCCTCCGGCCGGCCCATTGCATTCAATGTGTGCGGGTACGCGTTGTACCCCTGTGCGCGTTGTACTGCAATGGACCGATCGGTGCCTCCGGCCGGCCCATTGCATTCAATGTGTGCGGGTACGCGTTGTACCCCTGTGCGCGTTGAACAGCAATGGACCGATCGGTGCCTCCGGCCGGCCCATTGCATTCAATGTGTGCGGGTACGCGTTGTACCCCTGTGCGCGTTGTACTGCAATGGACCGATCGGTGCCTCCGGCCGGCCCATTGCATTCAATGTGTGCGGGTACAGCGTTGTACCCCTGTGCGCGTTGAACAGCAATGGACCGATCGGTGCCTCCGGCCGGCCCATTGCATTCAATGTGTGCGGGTACGCGTTGTACCCCTGTGCGCGTTGTACTGCAATGGACCGATCGGTGCCTCCGGCCGGCCCATTGCATTCAATGTGTGCGGGTACGCGTTGTACCCCTGTGCGCGTTGAACAGCAATGGACCGATCGGTGCCTCCGGCCGGCCCATTGCATTCAATGTGTGCGGGTACGCGTTGTACCCCTGTGCGCGTTGTACTGCAATGGACCGATCGGTGCCTCCGGCCGGCCCATTGCATTCAATGTGTGCGGGTACGCGTTGTACCCCTGTGCGCGTTGTACTGCAATGGACCGATCGGTGCCTCCGGCCGGCCCATTGCATTCAATGTGTGCGGGTACGCGTTGTACCCCTGTGCGCGTTGAACAGCAATGGACCGATCGGTGCCTCCGGCCGGCCCATTGCTTTCAATGTGTGCGGGTACGCGTTGTACCCCTGTGCGCGTTGAACAGCAATGGACCGATCGGTGCCTCCGGCCGGCCCATTGCATTCAATGTGTGCGGGTACGCGTTGTACCCCTGTGCGCGTTGAACAGCAAAGGACCGATCGGTGCGCACCCATTGACAATGGGCTTGCCTGGCAACGGACGCGTTTTCGAATATTCGAACGAGTCGGTTGCTGGAAAATCAGTTGGTCACCCACAACAATGTTGCAAAATCATGTATGTCATGAAGTTGAAGATTTGAAGGATGCTGTGGGCGTGTTTTGGTGCTGCTATTCCATGGATTGGCCAGATTCAGAAGATGCAAACGACTTGGACCTATCACTTTGGACACAAGGGACAGTATCTGCCTCTCCAGCACATATATATTGCTGCATGTTCCCCTGAGAGCCCACTTGCCTGCACTACATGCTCCAGGACGACATCTGCCACTGCACTGCTGCTGTCTCTGCCCCTCTGGACCCTGCAATGGCACGTACTGTGGAGAGAGCCCCAGCCTTCAGCCTTGAAGAGAACCAGGCCCTGCTGGACAGCCTACTTCCACAGTACAGCAAGCTGTATGGGACACCAGGGGAGCAGGTGAGTGTTCTGTGCACTGCCTTTCTGAATGTGCATTTTGTCTGACTAGCAAGGCTGAGAGTCAGCACACCACTGGCTAGCAGGCTCACTGAGTAGTTGTCACCCCCATAGTGTGTAGTGACTTGCACTGGACAGGTATGGTGCAGTGACAGTGCTTCTGAACAGGGTTTTACTCCCCATGCTATGATACCATGTAGTGACTTCTGGAAAACTGTCCATGGGCAGCCGTGCACTGCCTGGGTACACCATGTGCCCCTGTGATTGCGACATGTATATGCAACTGTGTCATGCACGGATATGTTGCATGTGTAGTAATGTCCTTATCACTTTGTCATCCTGACAGGCTTCTGCCCATCGGAAGCATGAGATCTGGAAGGACATCGTCCGGGCTGTCCGGTCCGTGGGGGTCTACAAGCGCCGGATCCGCAACTGCCAAAAGAGGTGGCAGGACCTTCGGGGCTGGACCCGGAGGATTGCACGGGTCCAGCTGAAGCTGTCGCCTCCTCGCAGGAGGGGCGGAACACGGACCCTGACCCCCCACATGCTCAGGATCCTGGCGGTGGTCTTTCCAGACCTGGATGGGCAGCTGAAGGCCAGAGAGCAGCAAGGAGGGGGTGAGTCAAAGACTGCACTGTGTACTCTGTCTAACATGTTATGTGCCCTCCTCGGGCCAGGTTGAACTGCCACAGTACAGCAGTCATGTTGTCCAGGAGCCATGTCCCTCTATTGTGCACTGCCCACTCCTCATCTGGTGTGGCCCTTACATGCAGGGAATTCTGTCACTTAGGACTGTGTCCTTGCAGTTTGCTTGACTCAAGGTGGGAGACAGCATCTGTTTCCCTGACTCTGTGGTGGGCATCATGGGTGGGTCCATTGCTTACACAATGCCTGTATTCTGACATGTATTCAGCGTGTTACTTTGATCTGTGGTCCAATTGCTGAGCTGATCCACCACATGTGGCTGGGGTACCTGGCACACACCCATGCTGCGGGTGGGATCAATGTTTGGGCCCCAGGAGTATGTATATGACGTGTGTCACACATACTTAGCCAGCTGCCTACAGTCCAGGGCTCATCCCTCATTCATGTGGGGCTGGACAGTCATGCCTACTCCAGGCCATACAATACACTCTGTACTCCCACTCCCGTGTATCAGAGGACACATTGTGCACAGTGATTTGCCCCTCAGGTGTCTGCCTCTGTGTCAGTGTGCTGTGGATTAGTCGCCAGGACTGCTGTGGTGTTTCTTGGTAGGGGCTCAGCATGCCACTGGAGATGTGACCATAGGAGACGATACTTGTGTGACACATAGGTGTCTGATCAGCTGCCCATGCAGACTGGGGCATGTAAATGTGAAGTTCAGGCAGCTGTTCCCCATGCACAGCAGAGTGTGAGGGGCTCAGGTTCAGAGGGTAGTGTCACAGGTCTCCCATATGTCCAATAGGTATGACCTGGACAGATGAGAGTTAAGAGGATGTGTTGTGGGGGGATGTACATGTGCACTTGTGCAGCTCCAGGACTTGCATTCCCCATGACCTACTATTGTGACACAGTGCAGAGTGTTGTTGTCTGGCTGCAAAGTCATACATCACTGAGACAGTGATGTATGACTTTGCAGTCATGCCTCCGCCATGGCATGTGTCTACTGATTGGTGATCCTGCAGGGGAGTGACATGTGCTACATGCACACCATAGTGGCGCTGGCTATCAGGACATGGGTGCATCATGGTGTCTGTCGCTGGTATGCATCACATGCATTTCCTATTTGACTCTGGGCATCCCTTACATCCGTAAACCTGTACTGACTCAGTGGCAAGAGCTGTGATGTGTCCACACCGTGTTCTCTGCACTGTCCAACTACTGTGTACTTGGTGCATGTGTCAACACTGGGGTGTTGCAATCCAACAGACACCAGACAGATGGGTGCAAGGCCATGTGGGATGTGAGTGCCATGCTTGGCATCAGACTGACAATTGACTTCTCCTGTTCAATTAGTGCACTTTTAGCAATGTACAACTAATGATGCCAGGGCTTGCTCTGTGATGTGCTGTGCTCACAGTGGTGTGTGCGTTATGTGCAGGTGACTGATGTCTGTCTGTTTCCCCATTGTTTGCAGATACATCCACGGCCACGGAAGGGGACAGCTCCACGGACCAGGAGGAGCCGGAGAGCCAGACTGGGTCAGCAGCCGAGGAGTGGTCGGAGGGACCCAGTGGCACGGAGGGCGAGGGGAGCCACACCGAGGAGTCCTCAGCAGCATCCACCTCAGCTGAGGACCAGAGCAACTCGGAGGATGACTCCCTTGTGGAGGCGGGTGTCAGCAGCCACCACACCCCAGCTAGTGTTGCTGTCCCCGCCACCACCAGCACCACCACCGCCCTCCCATCGGCTCCCATTCCCCAGGTCCGTGGAGGCTCCCATGTCCGGGAGCGTGTCTCCTTTGGGCCAGGCACCGCACCCCCTGCCCCTGTGTCCCCTGCTGCCCTGAGTGAGGAGTCTGTGTACCTCCTTCGCCAGCTCCATGTAGGGCGGACAGCCATGCTGAGTGTCCTCCATGCGCACACCGCGCTGTTGACTCAGCTGGTGTCGTTCATGGAGGGCATCTCATCGGGCATGTCTGACCTACAGAGGGGCAATAGGTCCATGGACTCCTCCCTGACGGCAGCAGTGTCCCTCCTCAAACGGTCCCTCACCCCTCCTGCCTCTGCTCCATCCACACTCCCCAGCACCTTACCCATCCCAGGCACACACACACTGGCACACACCAGCACACACACATCCAGCACACTGACACACACGCCAATGACAAAACGCACACGCAAGCACATTCAGGGGACTGAAGCCAGACTCACAGGGGATGGGGCCCTGGAACACACACACGCATCCACATGCACTGCGCAGTCCTCAGTTCCCTCTCCCTCCAAAGCACCCTCCCTTGCCTCACCTGCAACCCCAAAGTCACAGCAGCTCTTCCTCTGTGACCTCGGCCTCTTCCCCACCGATGAAGCTGCTCCAGCATCCCGGGGGAAGAGGAAGCCCACCCACACGGAGCAGAGTGCCCCTCGCCCCGGACACCCTCCCCCAGGCGCAGACGGACTGAGGCCCCCACCCGCAAGTCCCCCCGGAGTGCTAAGAGCAAGACCCCGCCACCGCCCTGCAGCTCAGGCACAAGGACTCCGTCCTCCATCCCTCAGGCCCCCACTGCACAGGTGCCCCCACCACACCCTGCCCCAGGTTCCCCCACCCACAGATATACCATCCCCAAGATGCTCCGGCCTTCTCCCCTGCCACTTGCTCTCCCAGCACCACACCCCCGCTGCGCTTGTCTGTGCCACTGATGTGGTGAGGGTGTCCCCCCTCTGTCCAACCCACCTTGCCTGTTCCCCATTCTCCTCCCCTGGAGGTAGGCACTGCAGTGGAGTCCACTACCGCCCTGTCTGACTTGGGCACTGCAGTGGCGGACCTGTCCACCCCATCTGCAGGGTCCACTGCAGTTGTGCCGGCACCCACGACATCTGTGTCATGCCCCCCAGTTGTGCCGGCACACACCATGTCAGACACCTCCACTGCAGTTGTCAGTGGCTCTCCAGCACCCACCACCCCTTCCCTGACTCCCCCTGGTGAGCCCTGATCCTGTCCCTGCGGTGCCTGGCCTGCCCCCCGGTTGCCCCTCCTAGTGGATTGTCCCTGGTATTGTGCAGGCATGCGTAGGGTGACATCTGCCAGTGTCACCCTGTTTGAACTTTGACAATGGACTGGCCATTGGCCTTTGCTCTTTTTCAGGACTTCGTTTGGCCTCAACACATATGCTGAATAAAGCAACTTTCTTTTCTCTAGTGCTCATGCTTCAGATGTACATGTTGTTGGTGCAGCTAACCATGCCCTTGCTGCAGTGATGGTGATATCTGGTCTCATGATTATGAAGTGTTACTGTGCAGGAACCCATGTGGTCCAGGGGGAATGTGTCCTATCATGTGGTGTATCCATGCCATCAATAGCAGCATCTGAGGGTGTCATGTGTTCAGTATTTGGCAATGGGTTTCCTACTTACATTGGCAATTTCATATCTGTGGCTTCCACCCCTGCACATCTGTTGTGCCTGCCATCGTTGCATTTGTCTACTTCCCTGACCGTGTTGCCATCTCCAGTGGACATGCAGGTTTGGGCATCAATGGGGAGGGACTCATCCGTGTAGTCAGTGCAACATTGCTATACAAGTGTGTTGGATCTGTGCTGATGATTCCGTTGGCACATCCATGACCAGGCTGATGTGATGGGAGCCCTCATTTGGTGCTAATTGTTGATTGTGTGACCAAGTGCTCAGCTGACATGATGGGGCCCTACTGAGGCAACATATGGCACAGCTTTCCTCACACAGGAGTGGAGTCCCCTCATGGCAGTGTGTACACGTGTGACATTGTCTGCGCCCAAGGTGTGTGTTGTATGTGCATGTCTGTGTGTTCACTTCCATTCATCTGCGCATGCTGTGATCCCTAGTGTTGTACCTGTTTGTGATGCTTGCTGACTTGAGCTATGTTCCCCCAAAGTCTTCTCCCAGTGTTCTCTGTGATGTGGGTGCATGGCACATTACTGGTCATCAGGGTGTCACCCATAGGTGTGTTTGCTGTCAGGGCAGAGTTTGTGTGCTGACGCAGATGGGTCACAGTCAGGTTTCCCTTTGGCACTTGTTGTTTGCCCCTGTCATGTGATTTCCAGTTTGTGTTATCTTTCAGTGATTGTGACACGTTGTGTGTGTGACTGCTGGCACTCCTTAGGGTCCGGGCTGCAATGTTGGTTGTTGTCTATGTGTGTTCTTTGTGGGTGACCTTGGCTTCTTCATTGGTGTGTGACTGTGGCTGGGATCCCATTGGTCGGTGTGGTATTGCCGTCATGTCCATGTACAGCGTAGTGTGCAGTGTGTCAGACATTCAGGAGTCTTGTTGAGTGTCCATGTGTGATGTGTTTCTACACCTTGGTTCCCACCCACCACCCTGGAATAGTAATGGGTGCATGTGCAATGTCACCAGTGCATGTGTACTTCACTGCTGCACATTGTTGGAGGTCGAGGGTGTGGTCTTGAGTGTGTGCAGATGAGAGTTGTTGCCCGGCTAGGCCCCTGCCTCCATGTTGGCCTTGGCTTACTGGCCATGCTGATTGATTTGTGCTTGTGTAGGTGTGATGGTAGTTAGTTGCTCAGGACACCTGACTGTGGTTCACAGTGTGAACGACATTTAGCTTTGTCATCACAGTGGTATTTTTCTTCAGCCCAGGGTCACCACATTGTGGGGGCCCTGGGGGTGGTGCTGTGGTGTGTCTGTGACTTGCTGTGTCAGTTGTTGTTCCTACGTGCCTGTGTGACATGTGTGTTTTGTGCTCCCTCTCACCTGTCAATGCCTGCTTGCCCACATAGGGGATTTGGATCCATGAGTTACCTTAGTGTGGCAGTGTATGCACATCTGTATGATTGGTATTCAGCTCTCCTCATGTGTTGTGTTGTTGCCTGGGGACAATGGCACCCCCACCCCTCACCTGCTGTGTATGATGACAGTGTTGGTCTGCCTGTTTGTGTTTGTGCATCTGCACCACTGCATTGGCATATCTTGGGTGTGCCATTGGCTGTATGTTGTTTGGTGTGTTTCCCCTGCTGTCCCTGGGACTCCTAGGTCATCGGTCAGCACAGTGATCATGGTTTGTGTGTCCCATTGCTGCCATGGTATGGTATCTGTTCACCTCACATCTGCAGTCTCCACAGGGTATCTGCATTTGTGTGCCCATTGGTGCAAATATGTGGTTGTGCATTCTGATGGTCACTTCTGTCATTGTGTCATTGATGACTGTTGACGGTCTCAGCCACCATGGGTGTTGTTTGTCTGCACATGGCCAAAGGAATGTTTCATTTGCACTGCAGTATTTGGCTCCCCCAATTTATGTTGCAATGGGACACATACACTACTTTGCCACAGATGAGTTTTTGGTTCTGTGACCAGGAATGATCCATGCAGTTTGGCAGTTGCAGCTCTTTCTTTGTCAACAATTACCTTTTGGTCACTGTGATGATGAGGGTGTAGACCCCATTGCCACAATGGTCAAAATGTGCTTCAGCTATGGACCCCACACTTGCCTTTTGGTCACTGTGATGATGGGGGTTTAGACCCCATTGCCACAATGGTCAAACTGTGCTTCAGCTATGGACCCCACACTTACCTTTTGGTCACTGTGATGATGGGGGTTTAGACCCCATTGCCACAATGGTCAAAATGTGCTTCAGCTATGGACCCCACACTTGCCTTTTGGTAACTGTGATGATGGGGGTTTAGACCCCATTGCCACAATGGTCAAACTGTGCTTCAGCTATGGACCCCACACTTACCTTTTGGTCACTGTGATGATGGGGGTTTAGACCCCATTGCCACAATGGTCAAAATGTGCTTCAGCTATGGACCCCACACTTGCCTTTTGGTCACTGTGATGATGGGGGTTTAGACCCCATTGCCACAATGGTCATGGGCTGCTTGCATTGTGGGTGCCACACACATATATGTGTGGCACATGTGCTAGGGGGTCACATTGTATGTTCAATGTCATGTTCGGTGTTGTAGGCATTTGACACAGCCTGCTCACACGCTTGTCATGGTGGTGGGGGGATGTCTTAATCTTGCATTCCCTAGGTTGTGGTGTGCTTGTTGTGTCATGCATTGTCCATCCTATGAGTGGGGGTGGTAGTAGTGGTAGGCATCCAGCCCCCCTGGCTAAGGGTGGTAGTAGTGGTGGGCATCCTGCCCCCTGGGTGAGGGTGGTAGTAGTGGTGGGCATCCTGCCCCCCTGGCTAAGGGTGGTAGTAGTGGTGGGCATCCTGCCCCCCTGGGTGAGGGTGGTAGTAGTGGTAGGCATCCTGCCCCCTGGGTGGGGGTGGTAGTAGTGGTGGGCATCCTGCCCCCTGGCTAAGGGTGGTAGTAGTGGTGGGCATCCTGCCCCCCTGGGTGAGGGTGGTAGTAGTGGTGGGCATCCTGCCCCCCTGGGTGAGGGTGGTAGTAGTGGTATTCATCCTGCCCCCTGGGTGGGGTGGTAGTAGTGGTAGGCATCCAGCCCCCTGGCTAAGGGTGGTGGTAGGCATCCAGCCCCCCTGGCTAAGGGTGGTAGTAGTGGTGGGCATCCTGCCCCCTGGCTAAGGGTGGTAGTAGTGGTGGGCATCCTGCCCCCCTGGGTGAGGGTGGTAGTAGTGGTGGGCATCCTGCCCCCCTGGGTGAGGTGGTAGTAGTGGTAGGCATCCTGCCCCCCCTGGGTGAGGGTGGTAGTAGTGGTGGGCATCCTGCCCCCCTGGGTGAGGGTGGTAGTAGTGGTAGGCATCCTGACCCCCTGGGTGGGGTGGTAGTAGTGGTAGGCATCCAGCCCCCTGGCTAAGGGTGGTGGTAGGCATCCAGCCCCCTGGCTAAGGGTGGTAGTAGTGGTGGGCATCCTGCCCCCTGGGTGAGGGTGGTAGTAGTGGTAGGCATCCTGCCCCCTGGGTGGGGTGGTAGTAGTGGTGGGCATCCTGCCCCCCTGGGTGAGGGTGGTAGTAGTGGTAGGCATCCTGCCCCCCTGGGTGAGGGTGGTAGTAGTGGTGGGCATCCTGCCCCCCTGGGTGAGGGTGGTAGTAGTGGTAGGCATCCTGACCCCCTGGGTGGGGTGGTAGTAGTGGTAGGCATCCAGCCCCCCTGGCTAAGGGTGGTGGTAGGCATCCAGCCCCCCTGGCTAAGGGTGGTAGTAGTGGTGGGCATCCTGCCCCCCTGGGTGAGGGTGGTAGTAGTGGTAGGCATCCTGCCCCCTGGGTGGGGGTGGTAGTAGTGGTGGGTATCCTGCCCCCTGTGTGAGGGTGGTAGTAGTGGTAGGCATCCAGCCCCCCTGGTTGAGGGTGGTAGTAGTAGTAGGCATCCAGCCCCCTGGGTGGGGTGGTAGTAGTGGTGGGCATCCTGCCCCCTGGCTAAGGGTGGTAGTAGTGGTAGGCATCCAGCCCCCCTGGCTAAGGGTGGTGGTAGGCATCCAGCCCGCCCTGGGTGAGGGTGGTAGTAGTGGTGGGCATCCTGCCCCCTGGGTGAGGGTGGTAGTAGTGGTAGGCATCCTGCCCCCCTGGGTGAGGGTGGTAGTAGTGGTGGGCATCCTGCCCCCCTGGGTGAGGGTGGTAGTAGTGGTAGGCATCCTGACCCCCTGGGTGGGGGTGGTAGTAGTGGTAGGCATCCAGCCCCCTGGCTAAGGGTGGTGGTAGGCATCCAGCCCCCCTGGCTAAGGGTGGTAGTAGTGGTGGGCATCCTGCCCCCTGGGTGAGGGTGGTAGTAGTGGTAGGCATCCTGCCCCCTGGGTGGGGGTGGTAGTAGTGGTGGGCATCCTGCCCCCCTGGGTGAGGGTGGTAGTAGTGGTAGGCATCCTGCCCCCCTGGGTGAGGGTGGTAGTAGTGGTGGGCATCCTGCCCCCCTGGGTGAGGGTGGTAGTAGTGGTAGGCATCCTGACCCCCTGGGTGGGGTGGTAGTAGTGGTAGGCATCCAGCCCCCTGGCTAAGGGTGGTGGTAGGCATCCAGCCCCCTGGCTAAGGGTGGTAGTAGTGGTGGGCATCCTGCCCCCCTGGGTGAGGGTGGTAGTAGTGGTAGGCATCCTGCCCCCCTGGGTGGGGGTGGTAGTAGTGGTGAGCATCCTGCCCCCCTGGGTGAGGGTGGTAGTAGTGGTAGGCATCCAGCCCCCTGGTTGAGGGTGGTAGTAGTGGTAGGCATCCAGCCCCCCTGGGTGGGGGTGGTAGTAGTGGTGGGCATCCTGCCCCCCTGGCTAAGGGTGGTAGTAGTGGTAGGCATCCAGCCCCCCTGGCTAAGGGTGGTGGTAGGCATCCAGCCCGCCCTGGGTGAGGGTGGTAGTAGTGGTAGGCATCCAGCCCCCCCTGGCTAAGGGTGGTAGTGGTGGTGGGCATCTGGCACCCCCCTGGCTAAGGGTGGTTGTGGTGGTTGGCATCCAGCCCCCCCTGGGTTGGGGTGGTGGCGCGCATTCAGGCCCCTGTGTGCATATGTGGAATTGGTGATGGGCATCCCGCCCCTATGGTGCTGCTGTTGCTGGTGTAAGTATATTCAGATTCCCAGTGTATGTGTGTGATGTGTCGTGTACGTGTTGTATGTGTTTTGTGGTTGGTGTCTGACTTACCTTCTGCGCCGTACGCGTCCGTGCCTGTTCCGGTAGTAGATGTAGAATATTGGTATGATCGGGACGAAGGGATTCATGGTTGGTTCGTGTCGTTCGTCCTTCTCGTTGCTTCGCGTCGTCCTCGTCGCTTGGCTTCGTCCTCGTCGCTTCGCGTCGTCCTCGTCGGTGCTGTGTTCGTCTCGTAGCCGTGGATCGTGTTGTGGCGCGATTCGGAGCTTATGTGCGCCTCTCCCGGATGCTTTGACGTGCCGTGCGTAGCGACGGGTTCGGCGCGCGTACGGAAGCGCATCGTACTTGTCCGGCCGGACGGGGCTGCATTTTCCCTTCCGTGCGACTCGATTCGGGCGTTTCCGGATTCGCCTCGGTCGGAGAACAGGACCTGGTTTGGGTGAGTACGGCTCGGCCGGTATTTTTGCTGTTGTGCGCATCGTACTTGCTCGTTCGGTGTGCTGTATGGATCGGTCGGGAAACTGGCTTTCGCATGGCTTTTTCCCGACCGAATGGTATTGGGTGCGCCTCCGACCGAGATCGGAATCGGCCCCTCAGTCAAAGGACACAACCCATATGATGTCGCTGCAAAATGAACAACAGAAATTAGGATGTTTCTGCATAGCTGATACATATTGTTATAAACGTCTACAATATCCCTGCCTAAATTTAAGTGGATGAGCACCAAGTTGGTAGATGATGACATGTCCTTTAAAAAAACATAATCTGTACATGTCAAATGTTAGGTATTGCCATGTCTCCTCTCTAACAGGTAATGTATGTGCCTCTACATCATGCATACTGCAGATAAACTGTTACGAATTCCAAGTATTTTCAATTTGAAAAGTTTGGTCTTCTCCTCTAAAACATCAAAAACAGGGTCACCAAAGTTGGGGTGTGTACTTAACATGCTGACAATGTTACCTCTGTTCAACAGGTGAATCGCAATCAACAGCTGGCGAGACCACCACCAACCAGCAGAGCCAGTCTCTCCCCCTGGAACATGAACTCTCAGATGCAGGTTCTCTCCATTTCTCAGATGATGAGCACCAACCAGGCCCTTCAGGACTGCCAGGGCATACTCAGTCTCAAGTCCTCATTGGCGCCACCATCACCATCACAACTCTCAACACAGCAGCAACAACAACAACGCTGACACCTGCAACAACTACGTGTGTATCAACCACCTCCACCATCACCACCGTCAACTGCAACACTGTCCCTGTCTTAGTGGTTACCAACACCAACACCCACGCCGAGGATGCTGGGGACAGGGTGTGGGTGCGTGGACAGCCAACGCCACAGGTCCGTGTATACACAGCAGGTGGGAGGGCAACTGGGGGACAATCACAGGAAGACACTGAGACTGAAGCCCTGGCCACGGTCGCAAGAGTGCTTGGGGCATACCAACAGAACCAGGGACAGATGGGGTAGGTTGTAGAGGAACTGCGTGAGCTCTACCTGCTGCAGAGGTCCAGGGACACCCGAATGGGACAACTTGTAGATCTCATGGGCCAACTTGTGGGTGTACTGAGGGACATACATGCTGCTCAAATTACGGCTCCCCCTCCAGTGGCCAGCCTGCTGATACTCCCACCACCTCAGCAGCGGCCACAGTGAGGGGTGAGCTGCAAGCCAATGACTCCTCAGACACCTCTGAGCCTGCAGTTGGGGCCCCTCCCAAACGCACGGAGACGTCCCAGAAACACCACTGGAGGATCACATGGCAAAGCACCAAGCCAAGCCAGGTTGCTGAGCCAGCCATGATGTCACCACTGAACATTGACTTTGTTGACCATCCGAGACAACATTGCCATGTTGATGGCATGAGTCTGTTGGACTGTGGTATTCCACTATTGTGGTGACTACTCTATTTGTCTCTGTTACCATCACTGACAACTGAAACACTCTGTATGCACAACTAACATCTCACTCATGTTAAAATAAACACAATATGACAGAAAATAAACACAATCATCACCCCTATGCCTTTGTGTGACTTCCATGTTTATCACAGTAAGTACAATGTAAACTCAGATTCCAATGTATCACAAGCTTTGATTGTGACGAACCATTGATAGGGCAGAGGAACCTAGAACGACACAAGAGGATAACATTGAGTTGTCATATGGTGGCATAACAGCAACAACACACCACTAGTCAACACTGTACAAGATTCATTCCAGATAACACTGGCCAACACAATTAACATAGACATGAGGTAAGTGGAAAAACAAACACAGCGATCCACAAAGTACCCCACAGCAGTGTTCCAACAACAGCCAGCATCCCAACACATCATCAATGCTTCTGCCCTAACAGCAAAGCAAACAGACACAGTCATAGTTGCTCAATGCTAACTTAAACTCAAGGGAAGTAGTTGGTGATGAGCTGTTGATGCAGGTCAAGACCTTCCCCCTCACCACTATCATCACTGGGCATGTGTGGATTAGCAGCGGGGGGCTCCTGCTGATCATCATCATCCTGAATCAGGGGATCTCTTTGCGCAAGGCCAGGTTGTGGAGCACGCAGCAGGCGACTATGATCTGGCACACCTTTTGGGGAGAGTAGAGTAGTGCACCACCACTCTTGTCCAGACACCGAAATCTAGCCTTCACAAGTCCAAAAGTTCGCTTCACTACATGACGTGCCCTCCCATGGGCATCATTGAAGTGGACTTCCCCTGGCGTCCTTGGATTCCTCAGTGGGGTCAGCAACCAAGGATGGTTGGGATACACTGAGTCACCTAGTTGTGAGAAACACAGACCAACAATGTAATAGAACTAGTTAATGAGGCCAGCATGTCATACATACAATACACTTATTGACACAGCTCACTCAACAACAAGCCAGGCCCTCTCTGGATGAAGATTTGCCATCAATTGTGGGATGATGCTGTTCTGTAGTATGTAGGAGTCATGTGCAGACCCTGGAAATTTTGCACACACGAGGGATATAATCAGATCGGCTTGGCATACCACTAGCACATTAATTGAATTGTAATGCTTCCTGTTACGGTAGATGTGCTGCCGTGCCTGTGGTGAAACAAGGCCAATGTGTGTGCCGTCAATGGCTCTAACAACATTTGGGATGTGACCAAGGTCATAAAATTCCCCCTTCACAGTTGCCAATTCATGTCTCTTTAGAAAGTGAATGTAGCTGTCCTTGTAGGTTAACAATGCTGATAGGACATCACGCAGCACCATGCTGAACATAGGTTGAGATATCCCACCTGCGATGGTGACCGTGTGCTGAATTGACCCAGTGTCAAAGTAATGCAGGGCGGCCATCACCTTTACTGTTGGTGTCAAAGCTGTTGGATAGGTTCTGTGAGGCCTCAAATGGGGCTCCAACTGAGCACATAGCTCTTGAAGGGTAAGGCGATTGAGATGGAATTTCTTAATGATGTCAGTATCCTCCATTTTCAACAGGTCTGGTATAGGCTGATACACAGGTGGTCTTCTCCTACGTATTGTGGCAGGGGACACATGTAAAAATGAGTCAAGGATGAGATGTGGGTAACAGCTTACATAATGACTCGCACAACTACAACATTGACAGGACTGTTGAACCAGTTTAATGCACAAGTGACAAGCATAGACACCTTGATCCCTTGTTGTCATTCAGGTAGCCAAGATGTGCATACTAACTACTGTCAAATCAAAATCAGACTATGTGTATGGCATATGGTACACTGCTCCATCACGTGTACCCAGCCCTGTGGGTCGATGACACAGCACATGTGGCTAACAGCATCAATGTTGAGTTGTATGTAGCTGCTGTCACTGCACAAACTCAACCTTGAGTCCCACAAAACACAACATCATTACAAAATGAGGCCAGTGAGTGTAAGCTGGACAAAAATCCATTAATATACAGCACTGTGTACAGAACGATATGCACATTATGTGGTCATTACATCATGACTGTGGTAGGAGTTTGCATTACACACATTGCCATGTTTCCAACAATGAAACACAAATCCACATGAAATGTGTATACATGCCCACATGGATTAATATGACATGTGAGTACAGAGAAACCAAAGCATTTTATCACATGTGTACTTCAATAACATGTGTGGTAAGACTTAAGTTCAATGTCACACTCTCCAATCCCTTTACAAGGTGCAGACAATTTTGCATAAATGTGTTGGAATCAGTGATGCAATTCACAAAGCGACAATGCAAATGCACAATGTGTTTACAGGTGCGGTAGCTGTCAGCCACTGCGGTCACAGGCATTGGCTGCAAGATAGCAGAGGAGACATCCTGACCCCTGCGGTGTGACACCGCATATGCGAATGACCTAGTAGCCAATGGGAACCGCCATTGCAGTAGTGCTTTTCAATTTTTGAACATCGCGGTAGACGTGCTCCACCACTGTGGGGACCGGCAATGGCCCCAATTGAATGATGCAAGATAGCGTGGAGACATCCTGACCCCCACGGTGTGACATCACAAATGCGAATGACCTAGTAGCCAATGGGAACCGCCATCGCGGTAGTGCTTTTCAATTTTTGAACGACGCTGTAGGTGTGCTCTGCCACTGCAGGGACCGGCATTGGCACCAATTGAATGATGCAAGATAGCGGTGGAGACATCCTCACCCCCGCCGTGTGACACCGCATATGCGAATGATCTAGCAGCCAATGGGAACCGCCATCGCGGTAGTGCTTTTCAATTTTTGAACGTCGCAGTAGGCATGCTCTGCCACAGTGGGGACTGACATTGGCCCCAATTGAATGATGCAAGATAGCGGAGGAGACATCCTGACCCCCGCGGTGTGACACCGCATATGCGAATGACCTAGTAGCCAATGGGATCCGCCATTGCAGTAGTGCTTTTCAATTTTTGAACGTCGCGGTAGACGTGCTCCGCCACTGCGGGGACCGGCATTGGCCCCAATTGAATGATGCAAGATAGCGTGGAGACATCCTGACCCCAGCGGTGTGACACCACAAATGCGAATGACCTAGTAGCCAATAGGAACCGCCATCGCGATAGTGCTTTTCAATTTTTGAACGTCGCAGTAGGTGTGCTCCGCCACTGTGGGGACCGGCATTGGCACCAATTAAATGATGCAAGACAGCGGTGGAGACATCCTCACTCCCGTCATGTGATACCGCATATGCGAATGACCTAGCAGCCAATGGGAACCGCCATCGCGGTAGTGCTTTTCAATTTTTGAACGTCGCGGTAGGCGTGCTCTGCCACTGCGGTCCCAGCCATTGGACACAATTGGAAAATGAAACCGAAGCGGACCAATTGCATTAGCAGAATAACACTGAAACCACCCTAGGGGCCTATATATGTGTGTGAAATGGCCATACTTGTCACTTGCCTACAGACACTGCTGCCTGCCATTCCTCCTCACCAAATGCTGCTGTACATCATCTCTGGAACAAGAAAATGGCTCGTACTGAGAACATCAGGGCCCGTCCCTTCACCACAGAGGAGCTGGAGGTCCTGGTGGACGAGGTCTTTGGCCAGTACGGGTGGCTATATGGTACTCCAGAGGTACTGGTAAGTGAAATTGTAACTTATGTTGAGTGGTCAGAATGCTCACACTATGTAACTGTGCACTAGTATGTGCCTCAGAGTGCAAGACAATGCTCATCGATTCAGATTTTGACATCTGCATGGGCCATACCTGACGTACAAGTTGTTACACTTGGGTATGTGGGGAGGATGGCACCATAGACACTGGTACAGCTCCATTAAAGCCAAACATCACAAATGTTGTTCTCAGAATGGGTCATGTAAATGTGTGAGACTCTGCCTAGCAGAATGAATTCACGTTAATGGTGTGTAGAGCCTTATTCCCCCTGATCCCTGACTGCATGCAATGCTAATTTGCACATAACGTAGTTTAGCAGTAGTACAGTTACACTGATGACTTGTACAAATATCACTTTGAACACATATTCCCTGTGCAATGTCATTTATAGGTTCACTAAGTTTACATAGAATCATTATTGAGATGGTACCTGGCGATTGGACAGAGAGTACAGATAAATTGGTGTAATGATTTCACAGTGACACTATGGAGATGAGCCCAGTATGCACAAGAGTACAAGGCCTGTATCTGTCAAGATTAGTGGCAACTCACCTCTCACACATCTGCTAAATGTACAGTGGACATGTCATCCTTCTTTTGGTGCCATTATGTTTAGAGTTTCGCATGTGTATGCACTGAGTCATCATTCTCCTTGTACATCAATGTGAATGTTGTGATGGTCCACAATTAGCGTCTGTGAAAAGCCCTGAAGGAAGTTGCCCGAAAAGGGCCATCAGGGTTTTCTACAACCTCCTAATCACCTTCCCCAAAATGAAGACTCAGTCAGACAGTAGAGAATACAAAACAATTGTTTATTACCAATACTCTGCAGAGGAGTCCAATCTGACCGGCACCCTAAGATGTCTGCCGAGGGACTGGCCCCCCAACAGTCGGCAACGCATAATCATTCCTCCCAAGGGCCTCCTAACCATGCCCACAATGGAAAGTTACTGGCTTAGGCCGAACATGAACAAAGGAGGCACAGAAGGTCGGGCTACCACCTGCCAGATGGGTGCACGCTATCACTATCTCAAGGTTGCCGTGCTGGGTTTTGGCGTCTCCTAACATGGGAGCAGAGCTACACACAAAGATAGGTATGCGAGGGCAAAATGGCCTAATTATTAGTAAGTCAGAAGGCAACCTTGAGCAGAAGAGAAAATAATAACTGAATACAGCGTTCTGCTGAGGCAAGCAATACGAATAGTGAGGCCTGGTACAGACACAGTCTAATTGGGATTACGAAATACAAAATGGAGTCACACTTGCTAACTGAAGCTCGCACATTGCATGGATAACTCAGTGGGTTACATAATGTGAATACGAATGGTGCCTCATTTAGCCGCACACTGCTAACCTAATATAACGCAAAACGAGTATATAACGAGAATGGGATTTTCAAATCTAACAGACCCTCCTTTTAACAGGGGAGGCTAAATGCTTTATTGACGCTAGCACATAGGGTCTTTACAATTCTAAACAGGGAAAATAGAAAATGCATAGTGACTGTAATATCCAAAGAAAATAAGCAACATAAGTATAGCAATATATTTCTAGTACTCAAAAATACCCTCATCTATCTGCATCATATCCTGTATTTCCTGCATCATCATATTAGAGACTTTATCATTACGGCCTGGCAATTTAGGGGCAGGGGTGAGTTTACTCACACAATAGGTACAGCATGCTGGAAGACAATTGACACATAGGCAGCATGCGAAGATGACACCTGCAATAGCTACTAGGAAAAGAAGTATCTTCCAACCCCAGGATGATATCAGACCCCAAAACCACCCTGTCAAGGACCATGAACCATTCTCCTGATGAATATCGGATGCAAGCCTGTGTAGCTTCTGGATAGCGGAGTATACATTAGGGGCGTGGTCTGGGATGTAAATGCAGCAACTGCTGCCTATGACTCGACAAGCTCCACCCCTATCTGCAAGGATGACATCTAAAACCATACGATTTTGAAGAGCAACAAGCCTTGTAGCCTGAAGCTCAGCTGTGATGTTAGTGAGTATGCCTGCTGTAGTGTTGATGACCCCTTCAACAACCCTGGTGAGGCGACGAATGCTGACACTGTTATACATAAGTCCCCAGAAAGGCACGATACCCTTCATGGCATCCGTGAATTGCTGTAGAGTAGTATCTGTTTGATCGATATCTGTTGTGTCAATAACTCTCCTTACCCGGAACAAGTATACACTTCTCCGCTGCAGCCTATGGTCTTTGTGATAGGTGGACGGTGCAATGTAAACGGGAGGTAAAAGAAAAGAGACATAACACTGGCCGGACCATCCCCTAGGGAGCCATGTATAAGCCTGTTCCCCAGAAACAAAGTATACATTTGGGGGAATGAGCAAAGGTGGGCTACTAGTAGTGTTTAATCGATAGGTGTAGTTGCAACTGCTCTGTCCCACTGGAATATTCCCAGAACCTTCGACACAGAAACTAGCTGCTGTATGAACCACAGGTACGGGCATGGCTTTATCTTCAGTGGTATTTCGTGCATGGAAACATTTAAAATATTCGGTAACATTGAACCCCTGAAAATCGAACATTTTATTTTGCAGCCATGTGGCATTCTTGTTACCCTCATAAACATTCATGCAAGCATGTGGATGTAAGGTACCCTCCTTTCCTCCTGTCCCAGGTGTATAACCTTGGTGTACTACTATGTATTCCAACACTGCCTCATAATCAGACTCCGTCATATTCATAGCATCAGTATGATAATGTATATACACCATGGAAAGCAACAGGAACCATGCCTCACAACTACTTAGATAGGACAGTGGTAAAGACACCAGCAAATCATTCTTGTGCGTAACTGAGGGGAGTAATCCACATACCCAGAAATTCATTGCATTCGTCGTATTGTGTACTTGGTGAAGCATTTGCAGGAAGGCATATTCAACATATGTCTGTCTATGTCTCTCTTTATGCGGGGGCAACGTAACGAACAGATGCTCAGGTGGAGCTGGGGTAGTCCCTATCAAAGTGTGCACAGGATGCTGTTCTTCTAAATACCATGCTACTCCAAACAGTGTTATCATTACTATGAGGATGAACACTACCACTACTATCTTACTCTTAATAGACCAGCTAGACCACACAGGACTACTCTGCCCTGGTGGTGGTGCCGCAAGGGGCTGTTCTTCTTCCATGACAGCACGGCCAAATAGGAACATGAGAAAAGCCTTAAGAACTTTAGCCACAAGAATACAACCGACCAGAGGGGTACAAGTTACCCAGCGTCTGTTTAGAGCCTTGCTGGCAGGCTCCTATCATTCATCAACAATGGTGCTCTGAAGCACTCCCTCGTGGGGGTCGCGCGATCACGGCCCTTGCTGGAAACAAATCCTTCTTCTTGCAGGATAGGGCACCCTCCCTCCTGGGCAAGTACCCTCAACGATCCTGTCCAGTGTCTCATGTAGTGCACCAGTGTGATTTACCCTAATCTGACGCAGGCACTGCAGACGTAGTACCTACACCCTAATCTCAAGTCCTTCCCTCACTCCTGGACTGTCCCTCTGGTGCACTGTCCTTCTTTCGTGGGCGCAAGTTGTACCTGTCAACTCCAGGCACTGTTTCATCAACAAAAAGGGGTTAAAACTCAGGCTCAGAAAGGTAGGGGGACTCAGGTGCCTGTGAATCAGATGGGGGAGAAACTGCGGCTGCCCTTATCTCCGGAGGGATTGCCTCAAGCAGGGTGGCGCCACTCTCTGCTTCCGTCTGCACCCCCCTTAGCCGGGTGTCAGAGAAGGGAACAAAGCGGGGCACCCTTTTGCCTTCTTGGTCAGCAATGCCGTCGAGCACCCACTTGTCGTAGGGGAGTGGGAGAGGAATCTTCTTGCAATGAGTACCATGCACCTAATTTTTCCGGCCGTCGAGTTTCACCACCGTTCTAGTGGCAAGAAGGACCAACAAGGGGCCCTTCCAGCGGGGCTCCAGGCAGCTCTTCCTCTGGAAGTTCTTGATGAGGACTTAATCTCCGGGCTGTAGCTGATGCCCAGGCCCCTCTGGCACCGGCTGCAGTTTCTCCTGAATCTGTTGATGAAGAGAACGAAGATCTTTAGTTAACTCATACAGATAGTCTATAAGCAAAGGGTGCTCTATCTCAGAGAAGCGCTTTGGCCTTGGAACGCCCCAGATATTGGCAGGGCGACCAAACACTACCTCATACGGTGACAACCCTGTCCTAGAGTGTGCCATCGCCCTGCTGGATAACAAGGCCAGGGGCAATGCATCTGGCCATCGCAATCCTGTACTTTCCTGTATTTTTGCTAACTTCAGCTTGAGAGTGCTGTTATATTTCTAAACTAGACCTGCTGACTGGGGGTGGTTAGCGGCATGAAACTTCTGCTTGATGTGCAGACCTTCGCACACCAGTTGGATGACCTTGGAATTGAAGTGACTTCTGTTGTCACTCCAAATCAAACGTGTCAATCCTAAGCGCAGGAAGAACTCTTTTAGGAGTGCCTTTGCCATCGCCATAGCCGTATTCTCTTTAGTGGGGTAAGCTTCAATCCATTTACTGAATGCACAAATCACTACCAGCACATACTTCAAATTGTTGACTCGTTCCATTTAGATGAAATCCATCTGGAGAACCTCGAAAGGGAAGGAGGGCGGTGCAAAATTATCAGAGGGTGTAGGAGTACCTTTCCCAGGATTATGTGTCATACAAATCATACAGTGTTTTACTAAATGAGTGGCTACCTTGGAAATATTGTCATTCTGCCACACTGGGTCCAACACCTTACATATTCCCTTGGCGCTAATGTCGGCTGGGCCATGGTAACCACAGGAAGTACATAGGCATTAGGTAACATCCATCGCTGTTCCTCGGACTTATCAGTCCAGCACCCATCCTCATCCAGACGCCCTGTACTCTCCTGCCATATTGCCAATTCGTCTAGGGTTGCCTCGCTTTGTATCTCCTTGACGCTTTCTAATGTATCCTCGAACATTCCATTGTCTGGGACCCACCTAGCCGGACCTGCCACAAACATCTTTTTCATCTTTGATATCGCTGTTTCTTTAGCTGTTTGATCTACAAACGCATTCCCTCTACCAACATCATCTGTTATTGCTTTGTGGGCACCACATTTTATTATCGCTAACCTTTTGGGAAGTGTTAGAGCTGATAAGAGTCTATGTATCAATGGGCCATTCTGTATTCGTAATCCATGTGATGTTAAGAACCCTCTCTCCGCCCAGAGGCATCCAAAATTATGGGTGACCCTAAAGGCGTACTGGCTGTCAGTATAAATATTGATAGTCAGTCCCTCACTCAACTCACAAGCCCTAAGAAGAGCAACCAGCTCCGCAGCTTGGGCTGATTGGTATGGGACACTGGATGTCTCAACTATAGTGTGTAACGTTGTAATTGCATATGCTGCAGTGGTGGTGCCATCTGGTAGTTTGAATCAAGAGCCATCGACATATAGTTCCCCTTGGGGTTCAGATAGGGGAACATCAGTCAGGTCTACCCATCCTTTCGTCTCCTCTTCCGTTCTGTACACACAATCATGTGCATCTGTGTCATTGCCTGTCGAAGGGAGGGGTAGTAACATGGCGGGGTTCAGAGTGGCACATCTTTTGATGGTAAGGTGCGGAGCAAACAAGGTTAGTTCATATCCAGTCACACGTGCACTAGTAAGGTGCTGTGTCTTTGTCTTATTCAAAAGCGTATCTACAGCATGAGGTACCATTACTGCGAGTTCAGTATCGAGAACGATCCCCGCCGATTGTCTGATAGAAACTGCCACCGCCGCAGCAGCTCTCAGGCAGCTCGGGAGAGCTCTGGCGACGTTATCCAGCACAGCGGAAAAATAAGTGCAGGGTCTTTGCTTACCACCAAAGCCCTGTGTTAGAACAGAAAGCACGCAACCGTCTGCCTCATGTACGTAAAGCACAAAAGGCTTCTGGTAATCAGGAGTACCAAGCACAGGAGCAGAGCAAAGCGCAGCCTTAAATTGCTCAAAAGCTTGCTGGCATGCAGATGTCCAAGGCAGGGGTTCATGCACTTCTTTGGTGGTCAGATAAAGGAGGGGTTTTGTTAGTAAGGAATAATTGGGGATCCAGTGTCGACAATATGAGGTAATACCAATAAATGCACGTACTTCACGTCGGGTCTTAGGAACAGGCATATTAGTAATAGCAGCTATACGTTCAAGTGTTAGTCTGCGACCCTCCTTCGACAGTAGTTGACCTAAGTAGGTGACCTCCTGTCGACAATAGTGAAATTTGGAAAGGGACACCTTATGGCCATGACGTGCCAAATGCAACAGCAATTTAACAGTGGCATCTTTACAACCATCCTCAGTATCAGAGGCCACAAGGAGGTCGTCAACGTACTGCAATAGCACATTACCAGTGGGAAGCACCACAAATCCAATTGACTTTTTAAAGTTTGACTATAAATACTAGGACTTTCTGTGTAACCTTGAGGGGCACAACATAATCTAAAACTCCTGCTGGCTAAGGCGAATCCAAACAGATATCTGCTATCTGTATGAATTGGAATGCTAAAGAAAGCATTCTTCAAATCAATAATGGAATAGAACTTTGCTGACGGGGGAATCATTGTCAATATCGTGGTAATGTCTGGGACTACAGGATATTGGGGCACAACAATTTTATTGATCTCTCTGAGGTCAATTACAACACGATAAACATCAGGGTGAGCATCAGAAGAGTTCAAGGGTGCCTTCTTGAGAATTGGAAGGATAGGGCTATTACACACATTCGCCACTGTCTCCTCAACCACACCAGACTAAATCAAATCCTGTATTATTATATACCTAGTAAAGAAATCGGACACACTTTCATCCTTCTTCTGACGACATGCAGTCAACTTGTCCCAATCCACTCATCTTGGCGGGATAAGGGAATGCATGTAAGTGATAATACGTCCCGGCATGGCTAATAGCTCCGCTTTCGGCTTCTCGCCGGGCTTGCGCTCCTTATCCTATGCCCTAATCTCATCCCATGTTCCACCCAATTCCACCACATGATCCTGCATATGCACCTACCTCCATATATCTTTTGGTACTAAAAGACTGAAAAACAACTCTATATCAGCTGATGTCATCACTGTGGAGGAGGCCGCCTCCGTCAATTTTTTATAGTACGCTGTTGGATTTTTCCGAGGGTCCGACAACTGTCCTTTTAGGGATTTTACCTCACTCCTCTTCCAAGGAGTGTAGATCCACTGTTCCTGAAAATGGGCCGCCACTCATGGGCGAGTAACAATATTATTCCCATCTCGCAACTCTGGTATTTCAGGGTGGTAAATGGGATGAACTTCCCTCATGGGGAACTGTGACGCTGTTGTCGGGACCTTCTGAAGCAATCTTCCCCGATAACCCACCAATGTCGTCACATTCCTGAAAACCTCATTGATGGCCATATCTGTAGCATATACCCTGTCTTGAATGTCATACATTATCTGCGGTGCAATACCCTTGAAACACTGTTCCCACAATCCTATCAGTGTGGCCGACATATTCTTAAGAGCATGTTGCTGTATAAACGGCTCATAATCTTTCATCACGCTCCATACATCTTCCACACTATAAATCGGATTCCGGGCCCACTGCGCAGCCTGGTCAGCCACCATTCTCTTTTCCTCATCACCCACAGCAGAGCGTACCAACACTTTATCCATTCGTTCACATGCCGCTGACCAATTCACTTCATGCCCTCCACGCACCGGCGTTTCAGCATTTTGTGATGCCTGAGCTAACACACTTAAAGGGGAAAGAGCAGATGAAGAAACAGGTACCATCACACTCAAAGACTGTGTTGCAGGAGTAAGAGGAAGCATGACCACAGGCACGGAGTCGGGAGACAGAGTAGAGGAAAGGACGGCACACGCCCCTGTAACTGGCGAGAGTGGGGAAGAAGCGGGCGGGGCCGAGGCCGAAGCAGTAGAGCTAGAAACAGAAAGAGTAGGAATAATAGAACCAGAGGCCGAAGACTAAGGTGTCGGGATTACGGGATATATCCGTTCGGGGGCATAAGGAGGCTGGGGTCGAGAATACAACAACTCCTCAACGAAAACATCACCTCCCTCTCTAGCCACATAACACTTATCACTCTGCAATCAAAACTACCTGTCTGCACACTCTATGCCTTTCTCGATCTTTTCTCTATCATAATCTATTGCCTTCTGCGTTATCGTTTGCGTCTGTCCCCTCCGGGCTTGCTTCTCTGCTCTCATACGTCGTTGCTTCGCTTCCTTCTGCCATGTTCTCAGAGAATCAAACATCGACTGTCTGCTCTTTTTGGCGAACTTGTCCTGCAAGTAATTCAACTTTTGCTCATCAAATGTGCCAGTAAGCGGCCACTGTAGATCGACATTGTCCCTCGTATATTTATTCCACAACGTGCTAAACATAATAGGGCCAATGCCATGCTTGACGTATACATCAAAATGTGGGGTACCCTCTGGAGGCGCCGGCTGCCTCTTCCAATCGAGCTTCAGTGGAACAACATCGACATCCAAAACACCCTAACTTACTTAGACAAGGCATCTTAATATAAGACACATACACTGTCCCCAATGGACAAATAGAACAACAACCAACAAATGATCCAAGAACCAAATCAAAGCGGTCCAAAAACCGCACAAGACAGTCCTCAGACTGTACCAAGACAAGACAGTCTGCAGACTACCAAGACAAGAAGACAGGCTCTAGACCCAGACCTTTTCAAGAATAAGCCGAATTTCCAGTTGGCCTGGCAGATTGTTCAAAAAACAGCCCCAAACCTTTTCAAGAATGGGCCGAATTTCCAGTTGGCCTGGTAGACTGTTCACAACCACTTAGTGTCTTTCAAGGGTCTGCAAACCCACCAAGTTCAAGACAAGACAGTCCGGAGACTGTACAAGACACAGCCCGTAGGCTCGTGCCATTCAACCATGGTGCCACATTTTCCAAGAATTCAAGTCACTCACCTGGTGCACTCAGGTCGAGCAATATTATTCTCCACTGCCGACTCTTCGGACCAAACGGTCAAATCCAAGGTTCCGCCTTCTTAGGACCCCAGCCAGTGACCACTAGACGAGGAGTCGCCCGATCAGACGGGCGGGGTAGCCAAGAGAACCGGGCTCTTATCGTGTGGGGATCCCCGATCCGCCCGACCGACCGGACACCACCCGGCCCTACAACCTGATTACGGGCGAGTCGGGTCACCTTGCGGGGCACCTGTTCGGGCGCCAACTGAAGGAAGTGGCCCAAAAAGGGCCACCCGGGTATTCTACAACCTCCTAATCGCCTTCCCCAAAATGAAGAGTCGGTCAGACAGTAGAGAATACAAAACAGTTGTTTATTACCAATACTCTGCAGAGGAGTCAATCTGACCTGCACCCTAAGATGTCTGCCAAGGGACTGGCCCCCTAACAGTCGGCAATGCATAATCATTCCTCCCAAGGGCCTCCTAACCACGCCCACAATGGAAAGTTACCGGCTTAGGCCGAACATGAACAAAGGAGGCACAGAAGGACGGGCTACCACCTGCCAGATGGGTACACGCTATCACTATCTCAAGGTTGCCGTGCTGGGTTTCGGCGTCTCCTAACGTGGGAGCAGAGCTACACACAAAGATAGGTATGCGAGGGCAAAATGGCCTATTCATTAGTAAGTCAGAAGGCAACCTTGAGCAGAAGAGAAAATAATAACTGAAAACAGCTGTTGGACTTGGCCCTTTTTGGCTAAAGTTCCCTAAACTTTTTGCCTTCCCCCTAGACCTTTTTTTTGACATGGTGTTGCCAACTTAGATGCTTTGGGTACTTTGCCACTGCTGATCAGTGTCAAGGTGCAAGTGCTCCCTCTGTAAAGTGTAATGGTAATTGGTTGTCCATAATTGGTATATTTGTCTTACTAGTAAAGTCCCTAGTAAAGTGCACTCTGTGTGCCAGGGCTGGTAATACAAATGCTACTAGTGGGCCTGCAGCACTAATTGTGCCACCCACACCAGTAGCCTTAAAGAGAGATCTCAGGCCTGCCACTGCAGTGCCTGCGCGCAGTTTTCTAAAACTGCCATGTTGTCCTGACAAGTGCACCCACTTGCCAGGCCTTACCCTTCCCTTTTTATGCGCATCAGACACCCCTATGGTAGGCCCAAGGTACACCCCTGGGCAGTGTGCAGTGTATGTGAAAGGTAGGACATGTACTGAGGTGTGTACCATGTCCTGACAGTGAAATACTCTCCATTTCGTTTTTCACTGTTGAAAGGCCATCTTGCCCATAGGACAGAATGGGGAAGGCTGTGTAATATGTTTCCAGCCTATCTTCCCATAGGCTTAAGATGGGGAGGTGAAGTTTAGTGTGCCTGAACTCACAATTTAATAACACATCTTTCGGTGAAGGTGGTTTTTGAATTGCTTGTTTAGAAACCACGCTTTTAGAAGTGGCTGGTTATTTTGTTCTAACAATTCTGTGTGTCTCTGCCTGGTTGTGGATTGACTGTCTGTATTTGAATGTGATAGGGTCTGGGAAATGTCCTGACCCAGGGGAGGAGGTGAGACAGCAACAGGCTAACCTGCATCTGGAGTGTAGGGGGGAGGAGTAGCCCCTGGAGGTGAAGAGGCCTGGGCTGCCGCCATAAACCAATGGCTCCATCTCCTGCTGAGTGATTGAAGATCCAGACCCCCACTATCAAAGGAAGAAGGTGTCACTGGCAGGGAGACTCCCAGAACTGATTTAGACAGGGGTCAGTGCCCCCTGCACAAAAAGACTTCAAAGGCTTTGAGGGGTATAAGTATTAGAGCCCCATTTGTTTGGAGAGGAGTTTGTCTGGCAGGGGAGAATTGCTGCTGCTGGGCCCCACGAGGATACCGCCACGAGGGCCTCCCTGCTGGAGGGCCCTGTGTGCTGGCCTGCCTGGACCCAGCTGGGCCCCAAGGACTGCTAATTCCTGCCTGCTGGATTCTTTGGCCAGCTTGGCCCCAGGAACTTTGGGGGCGGCTTAGCGCCTCGTAAGCGCTTTATCTTTGTTGCCCAGGAGAAGAGGAGAGCGTAGATCCTACAGCGCGGGCTGCAGACGTGCTGCAAGGGAATCCACGCATGTGGGATTCCCCCGCGTTTGGCCAGCAAGAGCGGGTGCCCACCCCGCATCTGTGCTCCTTCCTGAAGCGGGAGCTCACCCCGTACTTCAAAAATCGCTGAAGGGGCCGCGGCGACCCGGAAGTCAGGCAAGAGCCGCCTGACTGGGGGCGGAGCCAAGACCCGGAAGCGATGGCTGGCGGGTCGGAGGAGAGGCGGATTGGTGCAGCAAGCTGGCTGACCGTGTCTGCATGAGAGCGGGGCCCCTGTGTGCTAGGGGGAGCCCCACGGGTCGTGAAAGGAAGACCGGAGCAGACCAGAAGGGGTCCCGTGAGCGGGGCCTGACTGCGACGAATGCGGGACCCGTTGAGGCACATTGTCGGTGCCTGAGGATCTCTGGATACCAGTGGAGTCCCAGAAGAGCCCCAGTGAGTGGGGGCTACCCTTTGTGATTAGTTGGTGCTGAGATTGGCCCCAGAAGAACCGCCTCAGTGAGTGAGGCCTGAAGCCCCGGGGCACAGAGAGACCCCGTGTATGCCGAGCTGCTGTCCCGGTGAGTGAGGGCGGCACGTGTGGCCGTGTTGCCGCTCCCGGAGGCACTGGCAGTGCCAGTGCTGATCTCTGCATCAGGAGGGGCACCAAAAGGAGACAAGAAGAGCCAAGGAGAGCCTCGTAGGCTCACCAGACGACGAGGAGCGGAGTCCACAAAGGAGCCCCGGTGAGTGGGGCTCTTTGATGCATGGTGGGGCTCCCCGAGGCACGTTATCAGTGCCTGGAGCCGCGTTGGTGCTTCCTGGGGCACCGTGTGGCCCGTGCTGATTTCCTTTGGGGGCAGATTGGTTCCTAGAAGCGGAACTGGAGAGGCTCAGTTGTGAACGTGGTGTAGGGGGGGGTGTCGGGGCATATTGTCAGTGCCCGCCCCGTGGTCGCTCTGAGGGCCCGTAGGTGCCCGGGCTGTTTTCACAGCTGATCCGCCTGACAGTGGGCAGCTGCAACGTGGGGGGGGCCATTTCTTTTATTAAAGAAGGGGTGAGTCGCACCCTGCCCCCGCGCATTGCGCACCGTGGCGGCCCTGACATTCTGGACAAAAGGGCACTTGAGCCCTAATGCAAGGCCAGTTGGCCTAGGGGCTACTTTGGATGGGGGAAGGGCACAAGGCCCTAAGGTGATGTACGCACCAGGTGGCAGTGTTACTAGGGTGCACGGCTGAGTTACTGCATAATGTGTTTATGCTTATGTGTTTTAGGATGATGCATAATGTGTTTATGCCTACTGCTTATGCCTAATGTGATTGATGCAAAGTGTCTGTGCCAGTAGTGACTGGTTGTTTTATATTTACTACTTGTTCTTTGTGATGGTTCAGACAGTGGCCCGATTGGCCCTGTCTTGTATATAATCCCCTGTAGATATGGCCTAGTGCCAGTTGGCACAGTGTATATTGTGTGATTACTATTCTAATGTGTTTTGGATAATACAAAGGCTATTTTCATACATAACCTTGTGTGGAGGTTCTTTTGTAGTGTGCCTAGTGTGTTGCTGCTGTGTGTGTGTGTGTGTGCAAGCGCTTGCACACATTGCCTCTGGGATAAGCCTGACTGCTCGTGCCAAGCTACCAAGGGGGTGAGCAGGGGTTATCTTCAGCGTGTAACTCCCTTGCCCTGACTAGAAGCAGGGGTCCCAATTTGGTCTAAGGCAACTGCCTCAGCCAACTGGGGTCCCCCAATTCTAACCTTGGGTAGCAACGGGTGGGGATTTGAACCCTCCCCATTCTGAGGCAAGCAAAACGAATAGTGAGGCCTGCTACAGACACAGTCTAATTGGGATTACGAAATACAAAATGGAGTCACACTTGCTAACCGAAGCTCGCACATTGCATGGATAACTCAGTAAGTTACATAACGTGAATACGAATGGTGCCTCATTTAGCCGCACACTGCTAACCTAATATAACACAAAACGAGTATATAACGAGAATGGGATTTTCAAATCTAACAGCCCTAAGGCCTGTCCTGAAAATGCACAATGTATTGAGGCCACATCACTAAAAGGACTTTGAAAGACATATGAGTAGTCCACCCTCCTATATATGAAGCAGCATTTAGAGGTATGATGAGGACACAAGACAGGCCTACACCATGTGACATGAGTGAGAGAATGGACTATCAGGTACCTAATTGTGACCTACATTACACGTGTAGATATGCAATGTTCATGGACATTAAGGGGTGTGTAGTGTTAGACACAGTGAGTCTGACCACTAGATAACATTTACAGTGTATTGTCTGTCATGCTCACTCACATCATGCATCACAGATGAGGCCCTGTTTCAACTTGATTTCTGTGCACGCCCTCTGCATGTGGATGAGATGGCCAGTTAGTCGGTCCATTCTTATAGATGTTTACATTGGACTTAGCAAACTTGCTCAGAGTTTACGATGTGACATGGTCTATGGACTCTGCTGTCCATTGATCTATGTGTGTGGAATGGGTATACATGGTTCTGGACTGGCATACAATGGTCCACAACACACTGTTAAAAAAGTTCTTATCTTGTCTCCCATGCCTACAGCTCAAGGTTCATCAGCGTAAGGCAATATGGAGGGCCATCGCCCGCAAGGTGCGGGCCCTTGGGGTCTCAAACCGGCGACATACTCACTGCCACAAGAGGTGGGATGACATCTGCCGCCTCAGCAAAAACATTGCCGAAATGATGCTGGGGCTGTTCCCTCGAAGTGTCAGGTTGGTGCGCCGGACCATGACCCCACTATTGGCCCGCATCCTGGCAGTGACACAGCCAGAGCTGGATGGATGCTTGAGGGCCCAACAGCAGCAAGTTATGAGCAAGGCAGGAACGTCTGAGATGTCTCTAGTGTGATGCAATTGCTTCTAAGTAGCCTCAGTGGTGACTGCAGAGGTTCTGCATGTGTACAACGTTTGGATTCTCATGTGGGAAATACATGTATGGTGTCATTGCAAATCATCTTGACATGTATTCAGCTACCATCTGGTGACCGTTGTCTGCTCTGAGCCATTCCTACACATGAAAAGATGGTGTGTGAAGTGTGTAGCCCAGTACAGTTGTCAGACTTGTGTGTGCTGTGTGGCTCCCACAATATTGTGCTCATGTGATGATGTGCAAGTGGATAGTAACATGCACAAATGTGGACTCAAGGTGCAGTGAGTTAGCAGAGGTTACACCTGTCCCATGGGTGGTATCTTTCTAAATGATACAGATGACAGCATCACAGCGACACATTTAGACAAATATCAGCAGCATGGCATCACACAAAGTAATTCACTGCCACAGTGACAGCAACTGCACACAGGCGCTAACGGTGTAGATGGGGATGATTGCAGTGATGCATTGGATGACCTGCATTTGCTCATTGTGCACATAGCAACATGTCTGTGATGGTTAGACAGTGAAAGTTTGAAGCTAAGGAGCTAAACTTGGCTATTGTGAGATTGTGTTGGCACTAGGGCTTAACCTGGCTGGATGTGATCATTGTGTATGGCAAATTGTGAAGTAAGTGAGGTGTTGTTCTATAACTTTTGATGGCAAAAGCCAATGTTATTCAGAGTGCCAGTACTTAGTATGTGTGCATTGCGGAGGGGTGTCCATATGCATCAGTGCATGGTGAAGTTGTGGCTACTGGTTTACATCAGTGAGTGATCTCTTGTGACATTAATGTGTCATGGATGTCAGCAGTCAGCACAACGTAGGGATGTCAGATGCCAGACCCTAGCTTTTGGCATACAGTGGCTGTCCTTATGGAGGCCACTCAGAGCTGTATCTACACAAGGCACTCTCAGGCCTTGGATCATTGATGGCTTGGCAGGAGATTAAAATGGTGTTGGTATGTGACATGTCACAACACGCAAGGGCCGTGGGTCGCATTGCCCTAGTCATGCCAATGTGCATTGTCTTTGTGACAACATTAGTACATGGGGCTTAGTAGCACTTTATCCCAAAATAATATGTGTCCATGTAACATATGCACGCAAGTCTCAGAGACATCAACTGGCAGTGAACAGCAGTGAGCATCATGTTAGGGTGCATTGAGATCTTTGTTGTGTGCACTTCCGTGTAATTGATGCATCTACAAATTGGTTCACAATGTTCAACATTATTTGTGCTGCAGTACCAACATCGTTGTATGGAAGGATGTAAAGTCACTTAACAATAGTTATGTTTCAGTTTGTATCTGTGGGGTTCTGTGAACTCATACTTCTAGTGTGAGAAACATGACATATTTGATGTGTAGCTCTTTTACCTGTAGGCATGTAGGTGTGCCTACAGACGATAGGATGTGATGTTGAGATGTAGACACATGCACAGTAAATTGGCTGTGTCAACGCAACATGGAGCATAACTGTCCAATAAGCATGTCCATGCATCAGGTGATCATGCAAAATATTGGGCTTATGCAGACAGTACATGTAGAAGTTGAATGTGGGTTTTTAGTCCAAGGATTTCGGTTTGTATTGCATATCATGTTTGTGAGCAGGCAACTTTACTGAACCTATGTCTCTGTCTCTTACAGCATCTACTGAGGGCAGGGAAGGAGAGGGGCCTGACACTGTTGGGGAAGCTACTGGCATTACTGGTCCCCGGGAGTACAGTAACACTGAGGGGACCAGCGCCTCGGAGGGAGGACAGGAGTGCCCTGGAGGAGTCCGGGCCAGAAGCACCTACATCCACATCGTCATTTCCCAGTGGTGACTCTTTGGTGTTGGCAGACAAAGGAAGTTCAACATCTGCTTCTTGGTCCGCCACACCCTGTCCTGTGTCCACCCTCCCTGATGCTCCCCAAACTGGTATCCGGGCCCGCTTCTCTAAGAATAGCAGAGTCTCCTTCCCCCAGGCACCACTGCCCCTGCCCCTGTCTCCCCTGCTGCCCTCAGTGTGGTGGCCATAGACATCTTGCGGCAGCTGTCTGTGGTCAGACTGCACTCCTGAAGCCCTCCAGGATCATGGCAACAAGTTGTCACAGGTTGTTGGGTCCTGGAGGGCATTCATTCGGATGTGGGTGGCCTGCACAGAACTGTCCAGTCTTTGTCCTCCACACTGACAGCAGCCATTCTGCAGTCCCAAGCTCCCAGTCCAGCTCCTGTCCCTTCCGTAAGCACCCTCCCAGTGCCTCCACCTGACCAGAGCACACACACACCAGAGCACTCAGGCACCCAGTCATCCACACGCAGCACACAACAACAGCACTCAAAGCAACAAAGACACCATGCACCATCCCCAAAGCACACAAAAAGCACACATGACAGCACAACAAGCCCATCACAGGCCAATCAGGAACATAAAGGCAAAAAACATGCATCCACATTCCATACCTCGCATTCCTTGCCCTCCAAGAGCCCCCCCATCCCCACACCTGATCCCAAATCCTCCAAAACACTTGCCCTGTCTGCTGTGGACCTGGTGCCTGCCACAACTGTCCCCCCTGACTTCAAAGGGCTGGTTTGCCAAAAGCTTCCACTACCACCCATCCCTCTGTGAAGCATGGACAGAAAACCAAAGAGGGAAAAAGTACATCCACAACAGGGGAGGCAGGGGAAACGGCCACCCCCCACAGCGTACCACCAGATCAGGGAAATGTTCATGCAAAGATCCACCACCACATGATCCACTTTCTGGGAAGAAGGAGGCTGTTGTGGCCACCTCACTTCTCCCTTGGTCCAAGACACTTAGTGGATAGTGGATCCCTAAACAAGTGAGACGCAGCCCTCCACATGCAACATCAGCCACTGAGCCTCAACCCAGCATTTCTCCACCTCCCCGTGCCACGACTCCACCAGGTCCAGCCAGCACTCAGGCTCACACCCAGTGATCCCTCTCCCTCAGCCATTTCTCCCCCTCCCATGTCCAGTCCTCCGATTACCCCAGACAGTCATCCCCCTCCCAGTTCCAGTTATCCCCAATTTTGAAACAGACTCCCCTTCCCACCTCATTCCTCCCCGAGCGGTGCCTGAACTGCCCATTTGATGCCCCTATCTTGGGGAGATTTCCATGGCAGTGTACTGTGTTTGAAGTTGGTTGTGCAAGTTTTCATGCACACATGTGCCGACTCTATTTTGGACTGGCGGTTGCCTTTCATGTTTTGCACTTTTAATGCAGATACAGAGTTTATGTAATACAAATTAAATTTAGGATCTGAGCTTTTTTGCTGGCCTTGCTAATGATGCAGTACAATGTATGTGTATATGTTCATCTGTTCCATGCTCTGAATGCAACATTCACATTGGCATGTACTTGATTTGCTATTGCAGGTCTACACAGGGGTTACGGCAACTAATGTGCTTATTGAGTCAGAGGGTTAATGGGGCCATGATGCCTGTCTGTGATGCTCTACTCTTGTCCTCTTCATTAATTTGTGTGGGCTCTACTTTTGTATACATGTCATATTTGTATGCTCTACATCAAGAGCAGCTGTTTATATTGACATGGTGACTTGAGGGGTGGACAGGGTGCATCATATCTGGGTGATCTATCTTGTTGTGTACACACCAGTGTAGGTGTGTAGTCATCTTAGATAGGTATTGCTTCATAGTCACATGGGTACATTCACATGTGTGCACTTGAGTACCCATACAGTGTGATTGTCCTGTCATTAGCTGATGTCTTAATGTGTATGTGCCCTTGAGCATGACACTTTCACACATGTATGATCCAGTTGATGAGTGCCTGATTGTTTACATGATCAGACACCTGCTGTAGGTTATGTGCACATGTTGAAGTTGTTGCCGGATCAATGTGCAGTATGTCAGTGTGACGTTGCAGTCATAGTGTACATCTACTTCTTGTCCACATCATTTGTGAGTATGCAGAGTATGTCACTGCAATGTCTGTTTTGTGAGTTTTGGGATCAGGCATAGCTCTTGCTTACCTTTGTTATCACTGTGCTGACTGACTCTAGAAAACAAACATTATATGTGACTTTTGACACACATTGATGTCACTTTAAAACTTGATCTGCTCCACTATGTGCTATTCAAATACATACCAGTCACAATAGACCATTTGAGGCCTACACAATGTGAGATACTTCACTATGTCGTTTTGCTCTGTACACTCCTCACATCTACAATACTCCTGTATACACCACTTCATTGAAAGAGCTTCCAGTCGATTCCATGCCAGTGTTTGACCCTCCCCACCACTCCATAGTGTGACACTATACTGTGGGAGAATGATTTGTGTCCCTAACCATTGTGCGTCTCAGCACTGTTTCACAATTTGATATGTGCTCTTTGAGTATACTTGATTGCAGTCATGGTTGTTCATGTACAGTAAAGTTGATTTCCATCCCAGTCCTTTAGTCTTGTTCCATGCATATGTGTTTGTCTGAGCTGTGTAGCAGTAGGTGAAAGCAAAAGTGTGTAGGTGTTTGCTGAGGCACTGCTACCCATCCTACGCCCTGACCTCTACCGACTACATCCTCCTCGGAGACCTGAACTTTCACCTGGAGAACAACAACGACAGCAACTCCACCACCCTGATCGACAGCCTCGCCAACCTCGGTCTGAGCCAGCTCGTCACAACACCGACCCATTCCGCCGGCCACACGCTTGACCCCATCTTCTCCTCAAGCTCCCACGTCTCCTTCAGCCCACCACGGAACTCCTCTGGACCGACCACCGCTGCATCCATTTCACCTTCCAGAAACCCACCACACACCACCGCACCCAACAGATCCCACGCCGCTGCTGGAGCAAACTCACCGAAGACCAACTTCGGGCAACCCTCGCTCTCAGCCCTCCCTCCGACCCATCCAACACCGACGACGCTGCCTGCAACCTCAGACGATGGATGGACGACTGTGCCAACACCCTCGCCCCGCTGAAAAAGCTCACCTACAGTGACACCACCAAAGAGCCAGCTGGTTCACCTCGGAACTCCTAGCTTCCAAGCGTACCTGCCGGAAACTAGAGAAGAAATGGCACAGTGATAAGACACCGGACAGCCACACAGCCCACAAAGACGCCATCCGTAACCACCACCACCTCATCAGGTCCGCCAAGAGAATCTCCTTCAAAGACCGCCTCGACAACAACGCACACAACAGCAAGGAGCTTTTCAACATAGTGAAGGAACTCTCCAACCCCAGCTCCAACACCAACGACATCCTGCCGTCGCAACCCCTGTGCGATTCCCTCGCCACCTTCTTTCACCGCAAGATCGCCGACATCCACGACAGCTTCAACACCCAGACAGCCCCAACTAAGATCGATGCACCAGACCCGCTGCACACCATCGACCATGACCCCCTGCCAGCCTGGGCCAGCGTGAACATCGAGGACACCATCAAGACCATGAGCACAATACACTCCGGCTCCCCGTCAGACCCTTTCCCGCACCACATCTTCAACAAAGCCAGCAGCTCCATCGCACCCCACCTGTGCAACGTCATCAATCTCTCCTTCGAGACCGCGACCTTCCCAGAGAGCTGGAAACACGCAGAGATCAACGCCCTACTCAAAAAACCCAGGGCAGACCCGAGAGACCTCAAGAACTTCCGGCCCATCTCCCTGCTTCCGTTCCCAGCCAAGGTCATCGAGAAGATCATCAACAAACAGCTAACCCGATACCTCGAAGAAAACAGCATCCTGGACCCATCCCAATCGGGGTTCCGCAGCAACCACAGCACTGAGACTGCCCTCATCGCCACCACCGACGACATCAGGATCCTGCTGGACAATGGTGAGACCGCAGCCCTCATCCTGCTGGACCTCTCCGCCGCCTTCGACACTGTCTGCCACCGCACTCTACGCACACGCCTCTACGACGCAGGGATCCGAGACAAGGCCCTGGAATGGGCCACCTCCTTCCTCGCCGGCAGAACCCAGAGAGTCCGCCTCCCACCATTCCGATCCGAAGCCTCCGAGATCATCTGCGGCGTACCCCAGGGATCGTCCCTCAGCCCAACACTGTTCAACATCTACATGACCCCGCTCGCACGCATCGCCAGACAACACGACCTCAACATAATCTCCTACGCCGACGACACTCAACTGATCCTCTCCCTCACCAAGGACCCCCTCGCCGCCAAATCCAACCTCCATGAAGGAATGAAGGCCGTCGCCGATTGGATGAAGATCAGCCGACTAAAACTGAACACGGAGAAGACAGAGGTCCTCATCCTCGGCTCCAACCCCTCAGCCTGGGACGACTCCTGGTGGCCAACGACGCTGGGAGCAGCCCCGACACCCACCGACCACGCACGCAACCTGGGAGTCATCCTCGACTCAACGCTCTCCATGGACAAGCAAGTCAACGCAGTCTCATCCTCCTGCTTCAACACCCTCCGCATGCTTCGCAAGATCTACAGGTGGATCCCGACAGACACAAGAAGAACAGTCACCCAGGCCCTCGTAAGTAGCAGACTTGACTATGGGAACGCCCTCACGCGGGAGCCCCGGCCAAGCTCATCAAGCGGCTGCAACGCATACAAAACGCCTCTGCACGCCTGATCCTCGATGTACCACGCCACAGCCACATCACCCCCCACCTGAGGAACCTGCACTGGCTCCCCGTCGACAGGAGAATCTCCTTCAAACTCCTCATCCACGCACACAAGGCACTCCACAAGACTGGCCCAGCCTACCTCAACAGACGACTCCTCTTCTACGTCCCCAACCGCCAACTCCGCTCCGCCGACCTCTCCCTCGCCACCGTCCCTCGCATTCGAAGAACTACCACCGGCGGCAGATCCTTCTCCCACCTCGCCGCCAAGACCTGGAACACCCTTCCACTAAGCCTACGACAGACCCAAGACCTGCTGACCTTCAGGAGGCTACTCAAGACCTGGTTGTTCGACCAGTAGCAGCACCCCCCCTTTTTTTATTTTTTCCCTAGCGCCTTGAGACCCTCACGGGTAAGTAGTGCGCTTTACAAATTCTGTGATTGATTGATTGATCCTATGTGTGAAGTGATCTGTGTGCTGTGAAACTTTGTGATGTTCAAGTTCATGGTGGTGAATTCAGATCGTTCTGATACTGGTTTTAGTGTTGTTCACACACTGCTTACTGTGCATGCTCTGCTGTCAGTGGATGATGCATTGGCCGTGCCAGGTGTGAGTCCCCCTGATGTCCAGCTGAAATTGCTATGGGATGTGTTGGGATGTACATATGTTATGAATTTGTTGGTGAGGGATGTAGTCTTTCTACTGAGAAGTCCATGTGTGTGTTTTGTTGTTTTTGCGTGCCATTGTGTGTAAGGAGTGTGTATATTTGAATGCATTCAGATGGGTGTCAATTTTGTACTGTGCATTTCTTGTGTGCATGTCACATTCAGCAATGTGGAGTCTTGTTTATTTGCTTGTTTTGTGTGAACAATAGTGCTCTGGCCCCCTATCTTTGAGCAGTCACTTGTCAGGATTGTGGGTGGGAATACTTGTGCGGCACACTGACACCATGTTCACTTTGTTACCGGTGGAGTGTCTATGGCTGTCTCGGCAGATGTGTCTGGATGCACAAACTTTGGGGTTATATGTGTCATTTGTTTATGGTGCTTTGGATTAGGTTTGAATTATGCAGTCTGTGCAGTTGTTCAGAGGAGAAAGTATATCTGTTCCAGGGAGGACTGGGAGCAGATTGGCTATCCACTCTTTTGCTGCACATGGCCATGACTGTTGGACTTCTTTTAGTGTGTTCTGTGATACATATATTTAGCAATTGCGTTGAGTTCAGCATTCGATCAGACATCCTTGAGCTGAACTCTGAGATTTTGAGATACACACCAGGGTGTAGCATTGTGTAGCAATTAACTTATAGGAGTTTTTTTTCAACTTCATCAGAGATTGTCACAGGTGTGGAACAGGGAAGGTGGAAGATGGGTAGGTGAGGGGTATGTGTGAAGGTTATTGTTAAGTTTGACAGTCAGGGAATGTCACTGTGAGCCATGAGTGTTGTGCTGGTGGCATACACATGACATATTAGTTAAGACAAATGAGGTGCTGGTCACTGTATGGCTAATGACAGGTCATCTCATTCTGGTCCAATGCATTACTTGCATTGCTGGATCACAGTGATACTGCACTGAAGATAACTTTCATACAATTAGAATCTCTGTGCCACACATGTATTAATTGATGTCCTAAGTGTAGTGTCATATGTGGTACCTCTAAAATTCCATGAACATATGGTACCAGTCATTTCTCCATACATTTCATGCACTGTTCCCTCCACTTTTGAATAGTTCACTTGTTCTCTTACAGTGCTGGAGACTTACAGTTTGTGTAGGAGGCAGAGTAAGAGTTTGTGAGCTGTATCAAGGACTTAACATGCAGACTGACCAGTTTCAATGTTGGTAATCTGCCCATGACTCCTCATTTATTCAATTACTCACATGTATTCACATGAGTGGAATGCAGCTGTGAGGAAGAGGAGGGTTGGCATGAGTCTTAGGTCATTGTTGTTGATGTACAGGACATTCTCACATGGGGTCATTTAGTGAAGCAGTCCACAAATGAGACAAATGCACACTGATGCTTACTTTAAGCTTGCTGTTTGAGTCAGACAATTTCCACAGTGTTGCATGGTTAGGGCTGTCATTATTTGGTGTGGCCTGCCATTGTATGTGATGAGCCTGGCAATGTCTGCTTAGGGTGTGTGCTGAACTGTGATTATGTGGCAGTGGTGGCTATCTTGATATGTCATCTACCTTTGCTCTCTGACTCATCCAACACTTTGTTGTACTACTGTGAACTCCCCATACACATCCTGTTTGCTCTGGCCTACTGTATTCCACCTTGGATGTGGACTAACCATGATTTGACAGCAATGATGACTATTGTCACTTTGAAGTGACTCTTGGCTCATCCCTCACTCCTGTTGTTATCTATTTTCTTATGATTCTACAGAGATGTCACTAAATACACTGTGCCTGCACATGACTCCTTGCAGCAGCTATGTTGTGCTAACTGGATGCTCTTTTTGATTGTTTGTGGGGTGGAGGATGGTATGAGGATCTTGCTATCCTGGAACCATGTGCTGGACTTCTACAACCATATTGCCAAGTTTTACTGCCGCTTCACCGCTGCTGTGACGTGACCGCCACGACCGAGCTAGATGTCATCATTTTTATGGCGATGGGTGCCCCCGATGCTGACATGGCAATGTACCTTCGTGAAATAAATGGGTACTTTGACTGTTATATATGTTCCTGTGTCCATCAGGGTGTTCGATATTGACATGCAAATTATACCTCCACGATTGCTGTGTGTTGTTGTTGTTGTCAAGGGTTTCATGCGGGGAGATGTTTTGGACTTACCTTTGCTGTTGACCGCAATGGTGTTTTATCTGCTGGTAGTGGATCAGTTAGAGCAGTGGCAGGGCTTGTAGAGCAGGATCCATGATGTGCAGGAAAGTGGAGAGGTGTCTCTGACTCGAGTTTCTCTCTCTTTAGTTGTGCTTCCGCCATCTCCGATAAGCTGATTTTTCTGCCTCATTCTGATGGGCTGTTTGACGCATCGTGATCTGGTTGGCGGTCGGAACGTCATTCCGCACGGCTGCTTTTCTGTATTGGCTCCCTCCGGCACCGTTGCGTAATGAAATTTTGGGCGGATCCGGAAACACCGTGATGGACGGGAACATTTTTGGCGATCCGGAAACACCGTGATGGGCAGGAAATGGGCTATCTTTGCCCATTGTAATATGGCGGTCGTGATGACCGCTTCCGGAGTAACTAAATCGACGTTTTCCGCCACCGGCAGCACCGCGGAGGTGCCTACGACCGCCATCGTAATCAGCCACTAAATCTGTGTGGAATGGATTTTTGGAAATTAATAGAGCCTTTCTAAAAGGAGAATCATTAAGTGGAATATGATGTCCAATAAAGCCCTTTAGTTTTAATTCTAATCTCTGGTGGAAAGAAGCTAATCTCAATATAGTGGCTTTCAAACAGAGGTAACCCAATGGTGTTTTGTATGCAGGCTCTTTTTTGATAAAAATTCTTTCAGAGCTCTCCTACAGCAGACAACTATTTGGAAGCATACAGAAGATATTTCAATTAAAGGGGTGTAGATTCAATCTTATTGTACTTATGATGTGTATACGTTGGTAAAAGGAGACATGCTACTGTTGTATCTCAATACAGGAGAATTACCTACTGTGAGTATTAAAATGCGAACTCAGGTGAGTTTAATGAAGTTTATTCCATCAACAGCAGGACAGTACAACTGCAACTGTCTTTCTGCCTCACCCTTCCGGCTTACTGTCAAACTCACATTCTTCACATTCTAGATTCTTTCTCCTCCAACATTCCATTAGCAATTTCTCCTATGTTCAGTACAATGACATGTCAACTAACACTGCATCCCAACACATCCTCCTCCTTTATAACAACAATAATAAGTTCAAGGTCAACATTAATAGAACATTGATATATATATAGATTTTTGGAACCTACATACAATGTAATGCAAACAACTACTTATTTGTTTTCTATATTATACATTACACACTTTCATGTGTATTATATGAATTTCTGCAACACATAACTCTACATAATCTGTATCAAAATATAATCATGGAATTTATCTGGTAACCTTGTTTTCCTTAATGAGAGTTCCCGCATTTCCTTTCGTTTTCTCGTGTCACTTATGACATCCATCCTTCATTCTTTCTTGCAACCTAACTTAGCTTCATCTTCAGAAAAACGGGTTGCAGCAATTTTATCTTTTTTCCATCATTTACCATCCTTCAAACTCACTATGCTTTTTCGTACTTCCAACACTTCTTTAGGTTCAGAAAATGTGGACTCACCCTTAGGTATGATTCTTGGACAGTTCACTCCTACATAATCTCCTACAACCACTTCCAACTCCTTCTTACCATTGCCCACATACTTGTTTTGAGCATGTACTCTTCTCTTCAGTACATTCTCAATTTTTCTTTAGATATGGCAAATTCCCCCTTACATTCTCTCAACATTTTAGAAGCTGGCACACATACTGCCAACAGTACAAAAGGAGAACCTTCTGTGTCAGCGCTCGCGGTTGTGTGAACTGCCCACAACAATTTCCTTAATTCCAATTTAAAATCTAAACCACAGGCCTTAGCCAGTTGCACATTTGCCTTGATGACTCTGTTAAATCTCTCAATGAGACCATTACTCTTAGGATGATACAGTGAAGTTTTGGTATGTTTAATTCCGAAAAACCACATAAATTCCTCAAATTGTGCCAATGTATATTGCCACCCATTAGCTGTAGGAATTTTATCAGGGATCCCTTCCTTGGCAAACACAGACTCCAAAAACATCACCACACAAAGGGGCCGATTCCGATCTCGGTCGGAGGCGCACCCAATACCATTCGGTCGGGAAAAAAGCCATGCGAAAGCCTGTTTCCCGACCGATCCGTACAGCACACCGAACGAGCAAGTACGATGCGCACAACAGCAAAGAATCCGGCCGAGCCGTACTCACCCAAACCAGGTCCTGTTCTCCGACCGAGGCGAATCCGGAAACGCCGAATCGAGTCGCACGGAAGGAAAAATGCAGCCCCGTCCGGCCGGACAAGTACGATGCGCTTCCCGTACGCGCCGAACCCGTCGCTACGCACGGCACGTTAAAGCATCCGGGAGAGGCGCACATAAGCTCCGATTCGCGCCACAACACGATCCACGGCTACGAGACGAACACGGCACCGACGAGGACGACGCGAAGCGACGAGGACGAGGCGAAGCGACGAGGACGACGCGAAGCAACGAGAAGGACGAACGACACGAACCAACCATGAATCCCTTCGTCCCGATCATACCAATATTCTACATCTACTACCGGAACAGGCACGGACGCGTACGGCGCAGAAGGTAAGCCAGACACCAACCACAAAACACATACAACACGTACACGACACATCACACACATACACGGGGATGCTGAATATACTTACACCAGCAACAGCAGCACCATAGGGGCGGGATGCCCATCACCAATGCCACATATGCACACAGGGGCCTGAATGCGCACCACCACCCCTACCCAGGGGGGCTGGATGCCTACCACTACTACCACCCTCACCCAGGGGGCTGGATGCCTACCACTACTACCACCCTTAGCCAGGGGGCTGGATGCCTACCACTACTACCACCCTTAGCCAGGGGGGCTGGATGCCTACCACTACTACCACCCTCACCCAGGGGGCTGGATGCCTACCACTACTACCACCCACACCCAGGGGGGCTGGATGGCTACCACTACTACCACCCACACCCAGGGGGGCTGGATGCCTACCACCCCCACTCATAGGATGGACAATGCATGACACAACAAGCACACCACAACCTAGGGAATGCAAGATAAAGACATCCCCCCACCACCATGACAAGCGTGTGTAGGCTGTGTCAAATGCCTACAACACCGAACATGACTTTGAACATACAATGTGACCCCCTAGCACATGTGCCACACATATATGTGTGTGGCACCCACAATGCAAGCAGCCCATGACCATTGTGGCAATGGGGCCTAAACCCCCATCATCACAGTGACCAAAAGGTAAGTGTGGGGTCCATAGCTGAAGCACATTTTGACCATTGTGGCAATGGGGTCTAAACCCCCATCATCACAGTGACCAAAAGGCAAGTGTGGGGTCCATAGCTGAAGCACATTTTGACCATTGTGGCAATGGGGTCTAAACCCCCATCATCACAGTGACCAAAAGGCAAGTGTGGGGTCCATAGCTGAAGCACATTTTGACCATTGTGGCAATGGGGTCTAAACCCCCATCATCACAGTGACCAAAAGGCAAGTGTGGGGTCCATAGCTGAAGCACATTTTGAACATTGTGGCAATGGGGTCTACACCCCCATCATCACAGTGACCAAAAGGTAAGTGTTGACAAAGAAAGAGCTGCAACTGCCAAACTGCATGGATCATTCCTGGTCACAGAACCAAAAACTCATCTGTGGCAAAGTAGTGTATGTGTCCCATTGCAACATAAATTGGGGGAGCCAAATACTGCAGTGCAAATGAGACATTCCTTTGGCCATGTGCAGACAAACAACACCCATGGGGGCTGAGACCGTCAACAGTCATCAATGACACAATGACAGAAGTGACCATCAGAATGCAGAACCACATATTTGCACCAATGGGCACACAAATGCAGATATCCTGTGGAGACAGCAGATGTGAGGTGAACAGATACCATACCATGGCAGCAATGGGACACACAAACCATGATCACTGTGCTGACCGATGACCTAGGAGTCCCAGGGACAGCAGGGGAAACACACCAAACAACATACAGCCAATGGCACACCCAAGATATGCCAATGCAGTGGTGCAGATGCACAAACACAAACAGGCAGACCAACACTGTCATCATACACAGCAGGTGAGGGGTGGGGGTGCCAGTGTCCCCAGGCAACCACACAACACATGAGGAGAGCTGAATACCAATCATACAGATGTGCATACACTGCCACACTAAGGTAACTCATGGATCCAAATCCCCTATGTGGGCAAGCAGGCATTGTCAGATGAGAGGGAGCACAAAACACACATGTCACACAGGCACGTAGGAACAACAACTGACACAGCAAGACACAGACACACCACAGCACCACCCCCAGGGCCACCACAATGTGGTGACCCTGGGCTGAATAAAAATCCCACTGTGATGACAAAGCTAAATGTCGTTCACACTGTGAACCACAGTCAGGTGTCCTGAGCAACAAACTACCATCACACCTACACAAGCACAAATCAATCAGCATGGCCAGTAAGCCAAGGCCAACATGGAGGCAGGGGACTAGCTGGGCAACAACTCCCATCTGCACACACTCAAGACCACACCCCTCGACCTCTAACAATGTGCAGCAGTGAAGTACACATGCACTGGTGACATTGCACATGCACCCATGACTATTCCAGGGTGGTGGGTGGGAACCAAGGTGCAGAAACACATCACACATGGCCACTCAACAAGACTCCTGAATGTCTGACACACTGCACACTACGCTGTACATGGACATGACGGCGATACCACACCAACCAATGGGATCCCAGCCACAGTCACACACCAATGAAGAAGCCAAGGTCACCCACAAAGAACACACATAGACAACAACCAACATTGCAGCCCGGACCCTGAGGAGTGCCAGCAGTCACACACACAACGTGTCACAATCACTGAAAGATAACACGAACTGAAAATCACATGACAGGGGCAAACAACAAGTGCCAAGGGGAAACCTGACTGTGACCCATCTGCGTCTGCACACAAACTCAGCCCTGACAGCAAACACACCTATGGGTGACACCCTGATGACCAGTAATGTGCCATGCACCCACATCACAGAGAACACAGGGAGAAGACTTTGGGGGAACATAGCTCAAGTCAGCAAGCATCACAAACAGGTACAACACTAGGGATCACAGCATGCGCAGATAAATGGAAGTGAACACACAGACATGCACATACAACACACACCTTGGGCGCAGGCAATGTCACACGTGTACACACTGCCATGAGGGGACTCCACTCCTGTGTGAGGAAAGCTGTGCCATATGTTGCCTCAGTAGGGCCCCATCATGTCAGCTGAGCACTTGGTCACACAATCAACAATTAGCACCAAATGAGGGCTCCCATCACATCAGCCTGGTCATGGATGTGCCAACGGAATCATCAGCACAGATCCAACACACTTGTATAGCAATGTTGCACTGACTACACGGATGAGTCCTTCCCCATTGATGCCCAAACCTGCATGTCCAGTGGAGATGGCAACACGGTCAGGGAAGTAGACAAATGCAACGATGGCAGGCACAACAGATGTGCAGGGGTGGAAGCCACAGATATGAAATTGCTAATGTAAGTAGGAAACCCATTGCCAAATACTGAACACATGACACCCTCAGATGCTGCTATTGATGACATGGATACACCACATGATAGGACACATTCCCCCTGGACCACATGGGTTCCTGCACAGTAACACTTCATAATCATGAGACCAGATATCACCATCACTGCAGCAAGGGCATGGTTAGCAGCACCAACAACATGTACATCTGAAGCATGAGCACTAGAGAAAAGAAAGTTGCTTTATTCAGCATATGTGTTGATTGAAAACGACGTCCAGAAAAAATAGAGCAAAGGCCAATGGCCAGTCCATTGTCAAAGTTCAAACAGGGTGACACTGGCAGATGTCACCCTACGCATGCCTGCACAAAACCAGGGACAATCCACTAGGAGGGGCAACCGGGGGGCAGGCCAGGCACCGCAGGGACAGGATCAGGGCTCACCAGGGGGAGTCAGGGAAGGGGTGGTGGGTGCTGGAGAGCCACTGACAACTGCAGTGGAGGTGTCTGACATGGTGTGTGCCGGCACAACTGGGGGCATGACTCAGATGTCGTGGGTGCCGGCACAACTGCAGTGGACCCTGCAGATGGAGTGGACAGGTCCGCCACTGCAGTGCACAAGTCAGACAGGGCGGTAGTGGACTCCACTGCAGTGCCTACCTCCAGGGAGGAGAATGGGGAACAGGCAAGGTGGGTTGGACAGAGGGGGAGGACACCCTCACCACATCAGTGGCACAGACAAGCGCAGCGGGGGGTGTGGTGCTGGGAGAGCAAGTGGCAGGGGGAGAAGGCCTGATCCTCTTGGGGATGGTATATCTGTGGGTGGGGGAACCTGGGGCAGGGTGTGGTGGGGGCACCTGTGCAGTGGGGGCCTGAGGGATGGAGGACGGAGACCTTGTGCCTGAGCTGCAGGGCGGTGGCGGGGTTCAACGCGCACAGGGGTACAACGCGTACCCGCACACATTGAAGGCAATGGGCCGGCCAGAGGCACCGATCGGTCCATTGCGGTTCAACGCGCACAGGGGTACAACGCGTACCCGCACACATTGAAGGCAATGGGCCGGCCGGAGGCACCGATCGGTCCATTGCGGTTCAACGCGCACAGGGGTACAAGGCGTACCCGCACACATTGAAGGCAATGGGCCGGCCGGAGGCACCGATCGGTCCATTGCGGTACAACGCATCACTGTACATGTGACTGGCATAGGTCAGCATGCCTGTCTCAGATGGACATATGCCAGCCACAGATAGCTCCCAGGGAGTGAGGGGCACACCTACATCACGACAGCCTGTCCAAACCTTATCATAAGGCATGTAAGGCTGCATTTCCTATTGTGTGTATGTTGGTGTACATGTTGTCCTGTGGGTGTCACCTGTGGGCAGCCACCCCCAGGCTGTGCACGTGTTCATGGGGACAGGATCCTGGGTGTTACGTGTACGTGACCACTGTGATGTGCAACTGTTCATATCTGTGCATGTGTCATGGTCACATTTCACAGTGGTGTTTGTGTATGTCATGTCACATACCCTGTGAGTCCCATGTGGGACGGTATGTTTGAGCCAGGGTGTCCCAGTGGCACAATAGTGATGGCCCTCCACAGTCTTTGTGCATGTAGTGTTTACAATGTCTCTGATTTCATGTGCACAATGGGAGACAGTCTCCACATCCACGTTGTGTGTGCATGGACTCTGATGTTGTGCGTGTGTGTCACAGACGTCCATGTCTGTCCTGCCATGGCAAGTGTGGCCACTACCTGTGGGGGTCATGTTTGTTTTGCTGTGGTGTACACATGATACTCCAGGTGATGCCAGTGTCCATGTGGCATTACAGGGTCCCTGGGAATGTACCTGTCGTTGAGCTGTGGTGCCTGGGGCACATCTGTCCTCACATGTCACTGTGGGGGGTGACTGTGACACGGCATCATGATATCCAATGGGCCAACCTGGGACAAATTGATGCCACCTGTAGGACCGTGTTGACAGATGTTGGCCATGTATGTACCATACATGTCCTTCCGGTACTGCACAGTTCATGTAGTTGTGCCTCATGATGATGTATGTTGGGATCTTGAGTGTGTTCAATGCCGCATATGTGGGGTGACTGACGATCTTGCTTACTTCTCCTCTGCACTGCAGGGCTCCTGCTGTCCATCGGCCATTCCCAGACCTGGCAACGATGGTGGAACGGGACAGCATCCGACGGTACCGCTTCACCAGGCAGCTGATTGAGGATTTGGCAGTGCAGTTGTCCCCACATTTGCAGCCTGGCCGGCCGTATCCTACAGCGCTGACCCCCAAGGTGAAGGTGATGGCAGCCCTACACTTCTTTGCCACCGGTACCTTCCAACATACTGTGGCGTCTGCTGGTGGGATGTCACAGACCATGTTCAGCCGTGTGCTCCGCGATGTTTTGGCGGCAATGTTGCTCTTCCTGAACCGGTACATCTATTTCCCTAGACTGCGACGACTCACTGACGTGAAGAGTGACTTTTATGCCCTGGGGAGGATGCCGCATGTAATTGGCTCCATTGATGGGACACATGTGGCTTTGGTACCACCACAGGCCCAGGAGCAGGCCTACAGGAACCGCAAGCACTACCACTCGGTCAATGCACTGGTGGTGTGTCTTGCAGACATGACCATCACACACGTGTGTGCCCGTTTCCCTGGTTCAGCACACGATGCCTTTGTGATGAGGAGTAGTCGCATCCCCAGGATGATGGCACAGATGCAGAACCAGCGTGCCTGGCTTGTCGGTGTGTACTGACTTTGTGCCATTGTGTGTGATCTGATCTGTAGTATTCCGCCCACTTTTCCAAGTCAGCTGATGTGCACTTGTCTGTCCGTAGGTGACTCGGGATACCCCAACATGCCGTGGTTGCTGACACCCCTCAGGAACCCTGTGACACCTGCCCAGATGCGCTACAATGAGGCACATGGTCGGACCAGGAGAGTGATTGAGCGGACCTTTGGTCTCCTGAAGAGCCGCTTCCGCTGCCTGGACAAGACCGGAGGGTCCCTCCCATATGCCCCTGCGAAAGTGTGCAAGATTATCATCGTCTGCTGCATGCTCCACAACCTGGCAGTGCGGAAGGAGTTGCCTCTCATCCAGGATGACGATGACCAACATCCGCCACCTGTGGAGGATCCTTGCCTGGACCACGATGCCAGTGACGATGATGATGATGATGGTGATGGTGATGTCCGCACACAGCTCATCACCAACTTCTTTAGCTGAATGTGAGTATCCTGAGGTGTCATGTGAATGATGTGAGTTGGCATGATGTGTGGGTGGGGCTCTGGCGCTGTTGGAGTGTGTCCATGGGCTACTTGACTGGATGTGTGTTGCGATGTGTGGTTACAGGTGGGCTGTACTCCCCAACAGTGTTGACATGCTAACTTGGTTCTGGGTGGGTATCTTGTAACATGTATTGTGCATGAGTTTTGCTGTTCTGTCCTGTACTGCATTGCTTTTGACTGTGTGTCATTTCTGTCCTTCACAGGGTACTTTCAGATTCGTTTGGTCAACTGTGTCCACCGACGACGTGATTGCACATCCAGGCTGGTAGCTGTTGTGTCCCTACAGGTGATGTGCGCCACACCCATGGACTTCCTTCCGTCTACATTTGTTGACTGTGTGCCCACTGCCAGGTGGGATTACCTTGCATCTGTAGTGGTTACGACATGTTGCAACTGTGTAATAAACCTGTGCTTCACTTTGTGATGTGCGTTGTCTGTGGTCACACATTTGACTGCCATTTGCTTACTGCACCTGTGGGCTACTTGACTACAACTGGGAATGGGTGTGGTGTCTGTGCATTGCACCGTCTTCCCTGGCAACATCAGTGTAGGCAATGAGTCAGATGGCCTAGGTGTGTATGTGTTGTGTAGCCCTGGTGGTGTGTCTCCCTCATATGTGTCACGTTGCCTTTACTCACATGCCTGTGTTGTCCTTGCTGTTGCAGTTCGCATACACAGTGTAATTTTGCAGTTCATCATCCCCATAACAGCACCCATGTTGGAATCACGACAGAGGCAAGTATGGTGTATTAGTGTGTTTATTGTGATACATTTGTGTTAATAGTGCATAGGATGGGTTGTGCTGTACATGAATCTTGCAATCCCAAGTTCCTAGGTGAATTGAAAGTCCGGGTAGACAGGATCCCCAGTATCGGGGCCACAGTTGTCTGACACATTGGTCCAACTTGTACTCCCCATGCAATGTGTGGGAGTAGTGTTGCCGTCAACAGGGTGAACAGTCTGTGCACAAAGGCGAACATCCAGAACAGGTTCAGGCTTCCTGGGAGTTGCGCTTGGCCATCGGCCTCTCACTTTTCCCTCCTCGGACGACCCCTCTTCTTGGGGGGCCCTCAAGTGCAGGCTGCTGCGGTGCAGGGGACTCTCCGCCAGAGTCCTCCTCCCTCCCTGTGGCAGTTGCAGTTTGTTCGGCACCAGATGTTGTTGGCACACAGGGAGGTGTGGACTGGTTCCTGTTCATCTGGCGGAGGCATTGTAAAATGTCCCTGTGCACCGCCGTCATCTCATGCAGTACATCCCACTTGGACTCCACGCAGGACATGTGTGAGTCCACACGGGACATGTGTGACTCCACGTGGGACATGTGGGAGTCCAAGCGGGCATGATGGGCAGCCTGCTGCTGTTTGATGTCTCTGAGGAGCCCCACTACCTGGCTGAGCTCTCCGGTGCTGGACTGGTACGCATCAGCTATACGTACCAGTTGTGGGTCGTCATGCACACCAGCAACGTCTGCAAGCAGCGACCTCTGTCTCCCACCCCTCCCACCACCCCTGCTGACATGTGCAGTGTGTGCAGTTGCACGCACAGATAACCCTGGTCCACCTTGGGGGTTGGTGGTGGTGGTGGTGTCCATGGCCCCAGGTTGGTCCAGGGTCACTGCGCTGGTGTTGCTCCTTATTCTGTCCATGTCGGCAGGGATGGTATTCGTGGTGACAGTCGTTGTAGGGGTGGGTGCAGGGAGTGCAGCTGGTGGTCCTGCTGGTGCTGCAGCTGGTGGTCCTGCTGGTGCTGCATGTTGACTTGCACCGGATGTGCCAGGTTGTTCATCGTCCGAGGAGGACAGAGGCTGTACGACGCCAGTGAGCTCGGCATCCTCTTGAGCCTGGGACTGGGACTCCTCAGCGTCTGCTGCTGTGTCCCCATCATCACCTGTTTTTGGGAGACACAAACAATGTATGTCATGTTTCTGCAGGCATCAGTGGTTGACACACATGACAGTTGTGACTGTGCCTCTGGGTGCGGGCCTGTACATTGCATTGTCCTAAGTCGTCACAGTCAGGGGTTGATATTGGTGTGGCACATTGTCCTGCATTATTTGGGCATTTCTATGTATTTTCTGGGGTGTGAACATGGTCTGCATTGCTTGTGTTTGGTTGACAGCCAGACCTCCTTCCCACCCAGCCAGCCAGTCAGTTATCCCACCATGGAACGTGCTTGCATTGCAGGGAGTGGAAGTTGTCTCTCAGGATGTCAGTCAGTGGTGTCCTGCTGTTTGTTGGTGCACAGTTGCCAGCAGGGCCTTGTGCTCCCCACAGCAGTAGCCAGTGTCAGCCATCTTGTGAGTCCTTCTCCACTCCCTGTGATGTGAGCATGGTTCAGGGGGTGTTGATGGGCCAGTTGTGAGGCTGAGCAATGTCTGTGACTACGACTCCCATCATGCTATTGCCTCCACCCCCCTTCCCAGCATGCCCATGCTTCCTTCCTTTTGACTCTGCTTCCCTGTGGGGTGGGCTGGCTGTGCTGACAGGATGGCTGGGAGTGTTGTCCTGGCAGTTGTTTGGCTAAGAGTCCCAAGAGTGTCCCTGTGCTTCACACAACATAACCCAGGGTGGTGGTGCTTTGTGGGATCTTGTGTTAGGATGGAGGGCATTGCATTCTACCAGGTGGGTACTGTGGAGTTTGTGTTGGGGAGGGTGTGAGGGGAGGTGCTGGTGACTATAGTCAGTGCTGCAAGTCCCCCTTCCCACCCAGCCAGCCAGATATCCCACCATGGAACGTGCTTGCATTGCAGGGAGTGTAAGTTGTCTCTCAGGATGTCAGTCAGTGGTGTCCTGCTGTTTGTTGGTGCACAGTTGGCAGCAGGGCCTTGTGCTCCCCACAGCAGTAGCCAGTGTCAGCCATCTTGTGAGTCATTCTCCACTCCCTGTGATGTGAGCATGGTTCAGGGTGGTGTTGATGGGCCAGTTGTGAGGCTGAGCAATGTCTGTGACTACGACTCCCATCATGCTATTGCCTCCACCCCCTTCCCAGCATGCCCATGCTTCCTTCCTTTTGACTCTGCTTCCCTGTGGGGTGGGCTGGCTGTGCTGACAGGATGGCTGGGAGTGTTGTCCTGGCAGTTGTTTGGCTAAGAGTCCCAAGAGTGTCCCTGTGCTTTACACAACATAACCCAGGGTGGTGGTGCTTTGTGGGATCTTGTGTTAGGATGGAGGGCATTGCATTCTACCAGGTGGGTACTGTGGAGTTTGTGTTGGGGGGTGTGAGGGGAGGTGCTGGTGACTATAGTCAGTGCTGCAAGTCCCCCTTCCCACTCAGCCAGCCAGATATCCCACCATGGAACGTGCTTGCATTGCAGGGAGTGTAAGTTGTCTCTCAGGATGTCAGTCAGTGGTGTCCTGCTGTTTGTTGGTGCACAGTTGGCAGCAGGGCCTTGTGCTCCCCACAGCAGTAGCCAGTGTCAGCCATCTTGTGAGTCCTTCTCCACTCTCTGTGATGTGCGCATGGTTCATGGTGGTGTTGATGGGACAGTTTTGGGGCAGGCAATATGTGTGACTGCGACTCCCATGATGCTATTGGCTACACTGACTTGGCCAGCATACACAGAATTCCTTCCTTTGAGTGGTCTTCACTGTGTGTTGGTGTTGTTGTGGTGGCTACATGTGTGGATGTGTTTGTTAGTTCTATTTGTGCCACTGCCTAGCTGTAGTTGTGGTTGTGTTTGTACATGTGTTGGCACAGTTGGATGTGACTTTTTTGATGGCATGTGTTGTGTTTCTCTGACTGACATACACATTTTGGGATGATTCTGTTCTGGTTGCTGTGTGATTGCTATGAGTGCATGGTTTGACTCTCCCCTTGACAGTGATGTGTGTGTGTTTTGTGGCAGTATATTGTGTACATTTGTTGTGTACTCACCAGGCTCTGGGATGTCCTCTAGTCCATATATGCTCACTGGCGGTAGGATGGCCCGCACCTTCTCCTCCCAGGGCCTGAGGTATATTGGCTTGGCAGGAGGGCCACTGCCGGTGTGTTGACTGTTGATGTAGTCTTGCTTCAGCAGTTTCCGTACCCTCCTGCGCACGTCATACCACCTGTTCTGGATGTCGGTCTTTGTGCGTCGACATGGTGATTGGGCGTTCACCCTGTTGATGATCCTCTCCCACATCTTGGTTTTCTGCGACATGGGGGTCTGTTGGACCAATGTGCCAAACAGCTGTGGCTCTACCCTGAGGATCTCGTCTACCAGGACTTCCAATTCACAATCTAGGAACTTGTGATTCTTCTTGGGGGGCATGGTGATGGGTGGTGATGGTGAGTGATGTGTGTGTTGGTGTGCAGGTGAGGGTGTGTGAGTGTGTGTTTTGCTGGGTGTATGTGAGGTAGGTATTTGTTGGTGTGCTGCTGGTGTGTGGCTTGTGTGAGGGATGAGCTGTGGGTGTGTGGTTGCTTTCTCTTCGGTGCTGGCAGTGGAATGGCATTTGCAAAGGCTCATGGTAGTGAGTTGTGTCCTTTATATAGGTGGAGTTGTGGGTGTGTCTTTGTTCTCTGTCCCCACCCCCCGCCAGTATTTATTGGCTTGGTAATTGCTTGTTTGGCCTTTTTTTGGGTGATTTTTCCTTTGTGTTGTTTGTGTATGTTGGAAACGTTCTTGTGACCGAGTCGGACCCTGCATTGGTCTCGTACGGTGTTTTCCGTTTCGTTCACGCTGTGTTTGTGCAGTTTTCTATGCTGCGTACGCGTCGGTCGCGGTGTTTTGTGTTGCTTCGGCTCGGTTTTGTATGCGTGTCGGTCGTTCGGCTTGTCCTCTGTCCGACTCGGTCGTGGTTTTCGCGCCTTGCATCGTACTTTGCGGTTTGGAGTTGGCGTGTACGTTTCGGTCGGATTTGTTCCGGGTGCGTGTCGGTCGGTTGGATTCGCGTGTTTTTCCGGCCGGATTGCTATTTTCCGTGCGGCTCGGTCGGTCGACTTGGTTTCGTTACGTGTCGGTCGGATTTTTCACGCCTTGCATCGTACTTGGCGTGTCGGGCGCCACGGGTACGTGTCGGTCGGTATTTTTTCCGGATCCGAGTCGGTCGGTGCTTTTTCCGGCCCAAATCGGAATCGACCCCAAAGTATTTAGAACCCTTACAAACTTCACTTCAGGCCAATGACTGTAATATTCAATGACAACTATGGCATATTAAGGATTTCCACCAAATAACACCACTGGGCCAATTATGTCAATAGTTAATTTGGTTCATACTTTCCTAGGAACCGTAACTGCCTTCACAGGACTTGGCACAGTCACCCGCGACTTATCACTGATAGCAGAACTCATTAAATCCCTTACATAACGCTCCACATTCTTATCCAATCCTTGCCACCAAACATTCTCTCTAATTCTCCTCTTCATGGCTTGCATGCCTATGTGTCCTTCATGAGCTAATGCAAACACCTTATTCCTTATACCCTCCAGCACTACCAGAAGAGTCAATCGGAATAAAAGACCATTATCAATCGATAATTCCTCAAAAACATGTTTGTACTTCACCCCAGAATCATTCTCAGTGTTCCACTTTGACCAGCCTTGACAAATCCCATTCATTACTTCCTTAATTTCTTGATCCAACTAAATGCAGCCATCCACTCTTGAATTGTTCAGGCACCTTTTGAATGATTGTCAACAGTGCACATAAATTCTGTATCATCCTCCTTAAATTCCCCACCTTCCACATCATGCTCGCCACATGGCAACAGGGAAAAGCAATTAGCTAGCAAATTTTCTCTTTCTTGGCACATACTCTCCCTTAAAATTGTGCTCTTGAAGTGGATCAATGACACAATATCGACCTACAAAATTATCGAGTCACTAATATCGTATACAAAAATATCGACACCCAATACACAAAACTAAAATAACACAAACATCGATAAAAAAATCTCGGAAAAAAAATGTCGATGACAACATTATCTACAACTAAAAAAAGAGCACAAAAATATAGATAAAATTAAAATAACATATATTACAACAAAAACATTGATAGGCATAATATCGACAACACAAACATCGATAAAATACATATAAACTGAACAACAAAATAACATTTAAACATAAAAATACACTATTTTCAATAAAACAAACAAATAACATATATCAAACATTAAAAACAAACACTAAAGAAAATTACAAAATTAATAAAACTAAAACACAAACAAATAAACTTCAAAATCAAAAACAAATAAATAAACAAACACTACAACATAAAAAAATCACAACTATCAAAAATAAACAGACATATATATATTACATATATACAAAATATATAACATTTATTAATGCATACATTTTAATTATATTACCAAACAAAAATAAAAACAAACATAAAATAAACATAATTAAGATCAAACAAATTAAATTATAACTGCCAAAAAATTCAAAAAAGCTATCTCAACCAATGAATTTAAACTACACCAACACAAACCAATGGAAAATTCTAACTAATTAAATAAGCACTATAAAAGCAATCAAATAATTAACACAAAATTTACCGTGAAACGGACAAACACTGCAGAAGGACGAAACTTTGCAATACAGAAAACAGAACAAAAAACATCTACAGAAACAACTAAACAGAAAAACTCTCATTAAAGGGAAGAACAAAACTTTTTAAATAAATAAAATTAGCTTAAAAAAATATAAACAAATTAACTAAAAATATAATGTTTTCCTTTATATTTTACAGACTAAACTTAAATAAAACTCCACCTAGAAAATTCAAAACAATGATTTACTTCCAAAACAACTACAAAATCAACATTAACAAAAAAAGTAAAACAAAGTATGTATATATCTTAACAAACTAATAGAGTTAACTGACTAAAACTAAAAATATATTAAAAAAGCAAAACATAAATAACAAATATTTTAATTGCTTATATAGACTTCAACAAAAGAACAACATCAACATCTTTTTTACAACTAAATAAAGATAGAGACTAAATAAACGAAACTAACAAACTAAATGTAACACTTCAATAAAAATAACATTTTCCTTCTTAACCAACAGAATAAAAAGAAACCAGGGAATAAACTACAAACATCGAAAAAGTATCCAACAAGAAAAGCAAAACAAGATATATGTAAGCATATTTTGAAATTTAATAACTATATGTACATGTTTACTCTTCAAAATTTAATAATTAATAAATACATATATAGAAATACATTCAGAGATATACAAAGAAAATGACAGAAGGGGCAAAGTTCATCTCCTCACAAAAAGGAAAACTACTTCTGTGCTACATGGGCTTTACTGATACGCATAAAAAATAGCAGAAAATAAAACCCATTGGAAATGTAGTAAATACTACTCCAATTCTTGCTATTGGAGAGCAACAACAATAGAACAAATGTTATTAATGTTAGGGAGCACAACCATCCCCCCAATGTCACACAAATCGAGGTGAGGGATGCTTTAGAAACCATCAGAGAAGCAAGCACCAACTCCCAACAAACCTGTACCCAAATAATAAAAAACGTACTAACTAGGGTTCCTGGACATGTAACAGGAAAATTACCTTCCATACCAACTCTAAAACGCCTAATAGCCAGAACTAAAAGATCTACTGTTCAAACACCACCCACCCCCAAACCTTTTCAGAAATCAAAATTCTACAAGAATACACAGTCACACACAAAGATTGAAAAATGTATTCTCTATGACAATAACAGTTGTGAAAAAAGAATTATCATCTTTGCCACCAACACCAACATTAAAAAATGAAAGCAATCTGAAACATGGATAATGGATGGGACATTTAAAGTTTGCCCTAAGCCCTTTTATCAACTCTATACCATCCATGTCGAATATGAAAAAACTAACATCCCCTTCATATATGTACTACTCCCCAACAAACAAAATACTACCTACATAGCACTCCTTACAATAATAAAACAACAGACTGACAACTACTTCCCTCAAAAAATAGTAATAGATTTCGAGCAAGCGATGATGCAGTCAATTTAAAAAATATATCCACATGTTACAATACAAGGTTGCTATAATAATTTCAACCAAAGTATCTGGAGACATCTCCAAAAATCTACCCTAAGTATAGATTATGCCACAAACAGCAACTTTGCTTATCAAATTAAAAAACTAATAGCCCGGGCCTATGTACCAACAACAGAAGTAGCCAACCACTATAATATACTTATTGAAATTCCTTTCTACCAAGCCAACGAAGCAAAACTAACACCCTTCCTTGACTACTTTGAAGACACCTGGGTAGGAAGACTACATAGGTCAGGGCACCGAAGACAACCCAAGTTCCAAATCCCCTGGTGGAATGTCTATCAAAGCACCCTAGCACAAAATGATAGAACAAATAACGCAGTGGAAGGATGGCATAATGCCTTCCAAGCCACAATAGGAAGAGGACAACCAACTTTACACAAACTAATAGAAGCCGTCAAAAAAGAACAAAGTTATCAAGAACTAAGGCTAGAACAATCCCTCACTAAAATAGGTTCTAAACTTAGTAAACAAACAAAAACAATGTATGAATACCTACAACACAAAACTAGACTCTACCCAAACACCAAAGGACTAGAATACCTAGACACAATAGCCAAATCTATACTTTAAACATAGGACAATAGCAAACACCATGCAACATTTAAAAATTACAAAAAAATTAAACAACACATTTCTACTCTTTTTTAAATTAATAATTATAATTATGTCATTTAAAAATTAAAAACATACATAACAATATAATTATTAAAATAAAAAAGAAACAAGCAAACCAAATGTTAACAAAACACATTTCCCAACCATAAGAATAAAAAATAACTTATGGTTGTGTCGCAGTAGATGGTCTTCAAAAACAAACAAATCCATAGTATTTAAAATGAAAGACGAATCCATTAAAAAAGGAATGCCCGGGAGGCGCTAGAGAGCCCGGAGCAAGATGGCTGCACTGTAGTGAGGCTCTGCTGGCCGGGCCAACAATCCTTCCAATATCAGCGGACCCATCGGACCTCAAAGCTGACACCGATTCATAGAAGACACGGAGGAGAACCCCCTAGTGTGCAGCAGTGACGAGCAGCGGCATTGTTAGCCCTAGTATCCCTGCTGGGAGGCTCCCAGGTGTTGCGGCCTCGAGGGCGTACAAGATGGCAGTGTAACCAGCCTGCAACTCAGCGTAAAAGAAGATACCCTGGTGGGCTTCCAGTGCGATAGACAACGTTGTGCCAACCCGGAAAGGCAAGTGGATAAAGCTTATTCACTGCGGGCACACATAGATGCTGCTTTGGAGCGCCGTGTGAAATAGCGAACAGGGAGGCGGGCCGGTGGGCCTCGTCCAACGCAGACCAAGACCCAGCAGCAGCACACCTCGAGCCCCAGCAAAGTACGGCAAGTGGACAAAATACAATAGCGGGGCGCACACATAATTTTTCTGCTGAGCGCCGCGTCGCTGCTGCTGCGGAGGAGGGGGGCGGTGTGAGCGGCTCCAGCGCGTACGTGTCAGCTTGTTGACTGTGGCAGCCTGACGGTTCGCTTACCCCGGAGCCGGGTGTGCGTGCTGGGCACAGAGGGAACGAGGGGTCTATGCGACAGAGGACTCCCTGAGACAAGAGCGAGTGAGTACAATACAGGCCTCCAGGCTCCGGGAGAGAGGTGCGGCAATATCTGGGGCGGGGACGAGCCCGCCAGAAGGCCTATCGGACTTGTGAGACCCCTGCGCAGAGTGTAGGGGCTAAAATCGGTGCTCGCAGGGGGCCCGTTTGGTGGCAATATACCTACTGGGCTCGTGCTCTATACACGGAGCGCGCTACACAGGAGTGCATGAAGGCCCCTGCTGTGGTGTGATGAAGCGGTAGGCTTGAAATAACTGTGTGGGGTGCACCCTCTGGAAGGCTGCGGGACAGCAAACCTAAGCAACAGACGTTGGCACATCTAAAAGTGGCAGCCTAACTGATAGAAGTAGCCAGGACACTGGTTCAACGACACGGCGACAGAGGAGTAGTGGAATTAAAGCGGGCAGTGCACTGAGCCATCGTTGCTGCCTCCACATATAGGCCCTGAGCTGACGGCCGATCTCTTGGCCCTTTGTGGGTCCCCCGGGGGCACACTGGTGAACATAGTGAGGCGTGCAGAAAGTGGCGAACACCACAGTCAGGCGTAGGGTTGCGCGTGCAGCGGACTGTATCGCGCGTCAGGCTCTGATCGTGTTGGGCTGAAAGGCGGTGCGCAGGGAATCAAGCGGCCAGACAAACGATTGCAGTGCTTGGGACTGTGTCATGGTAGCTGCACATATCTACTTGGGCATCACCATGGGAAAGTCTGATAAGCAGCAGTCAAAACTGTCATTCGAATCTCGCCGGTCGAGTCGTCCAGCGGGGGCGCACTCAGACACGGAGTTGGAACAGCACCAGACACAGCCCTCCAACCTAGAGGCCACGCTACAAGCCATGCAACAGAGCCTACAAGCCATTGACGGCAAAATAGACAATCTGTCCCTCAGAATGGACAAAATGACGGCAACATTGGATAAGCAGGGCGAGAGCCTCACAACAGCAGAACACCGAATCTCAGCCGTGGAGGATGAAGCGCATGCCACTACAGATAAATGTCATGAAATGGAAAAATTGCTGGAGGTTATCAGGGCCAAAAACGAGGACCTTGAAGCGCACTCTCGTTGCTGTAACTTACAAATAACGGGTGTGACTGAGAGTACAAACACAGGTCGACTTGAGGACTACGTCGATACTATGTTGAAAGATCTCTTTGGAGCGGAGAACCTCTCATAGGTTTTAATTGTGGAACGGGCTCATCGGTCCCTGGCGCCCAGACCGCCGCCGGGTGCGCTGCCCCGCCCCATCATGGCAAAGATCTTAAACTACAGAGACCGTGACACGGTACTCCGGTTGGCGAGGGAAAAACAAAACACGTCATACCAGGGCAACATGGTGTCCTTCTTCCCGGACTTCACCGTGGCGGTAGAGTCGGCCCGCAGGGAATATACCGAGGTGAAGAAGAAACTACGCACATTGGAGATACTGTACGCAATGCTATATCCAGCCAGGTTACAGATCACACTGGATGGAAAGGTGAAGGTCTTCTAGTCTCTGAGAGCAGCGCAAGACTTCCTCAAGCAACTACAAGCTTAACGTAAGGTTTCAAAGCGCAATGCATCTCCTACGCACTCTGGGCGCTCGGATACCAAAGACTAGCACGGCGCTAGGCATCATTGACTTGCTCTGACATGCCTACTATAAAGTGATTGAATAACTTTCTGAATAGGGCGGCCCGCGGCCTTCAGGAGTCTCCTGTTGGTGAACTGCAGTGTACGGGGTGTCTATTACAATGGCAGGGGGGTAGCTGCCTGAAACTGTAAGTGTTTATGTTACTTCTAATTGCTTGTCAACGGACTGTTGGGCACGTCGCTGTGATCTAGTTAACATGAATATTGCCCCTGAGCTTAGACTAAGTTGGTTTGCTAAGCATGCTATTCAGGGGAGAAAAGTGAGATCGCCAACTCCAATATATACCAGGGTGGAGGTTCCCGAGGTACTGTTACTTGGGGATTGACCATACAAGTGTAATGTGTTTATGGGCTTATGTGGTGGTGGATACTTGGTCGGAAATGTGTGGGGCTACCTATGAGCGGGAGGTGGCGGAGGTTTGCAGAAACTGTATGCTAGGTTACGTTGGGTCCACGGTGCTTCGACCCGGCCACACCTGCAATGCGGGTGGCGCACGGGCACTTGGTTGTTCCCCATGTGGGTATTCCCCAAATTGTTTGCCGTGTTTTTTGCAATGTTACTCGGGGTATGTCTTTGGCATGATTGGGATGCTGAAGTGGGTGGGGGTATGGGGGGGTTGAGTTTCTTGTTCGTAAAGGGTGACACCATTGGCACATCAGGTACACATGAATTCAGTTGCTTGGCGCACACTGAGCGATACACGCACCAAATTACTCCACACCACACACGACGATGACAGAGGGTGACATCCGACTGTTGACAAGGAATGTGAGGGGTTTGAATAATCCAAAAAAGATTAGACAGGTGTTTGCCTATCTGGACAGGCACCATATACACCTCGCACTTTTACAGGAGACTCACCTGATAGGGGGAGGAGAGAGTAGGATAGGAACATGCTGGGCGATGGCAAAGGCGGCCGCCTCTTATTCCAGCTATGCGAGAGGGGTAATGATATTGGTTAAAAAAGGAACACCCTTCAAACTGTTGTCAATGGAATCGGATCAACTAGGGCGTTTTACATTGATACAGGGCATCCTGGCGGGGACAGTACTCACCATCAACACATATGGTCCTAATATCGACGACCCCGACTTTTATCAGCGTCTTAAAGCCAAACTATTCCAGCTACGCTCCGATTTGGTGATATGGGGGGGCGACATGAACACATATCTAGATCCAGACATGGACAGAAGCGCTAACACAGCGTGGCAGGGGAAGCGATCGGCTAAAGTGATTCAGGACATTATGCATACGTTCCATATGAGGGACATCTGAAGAGACAGACATCCAAATACCAGGGAGGGCACCTTTACTTCAGCAGTACACAAATCTTGGTCCAGGCTGGACTAATGGGTCCTCTCGGTGTCAATGGCGTCCTGGGTAACTGGGGTCAGGCATTTGGCGCGAACACTCTCAGTGCCTGTAGCACGAGACATCAATATCCCGACTAGACATCATCAACCATTTCAGTGGTGCCTACAACCGTCGTCCCTCTTAGATCCAGTATTTAAAGAAGGAATTCACCAAGCTATCGAACTGTTATTTGAAGAGAACGTAGGTACCGTCGAGGACGCAGGCACGCTCTGGGAAGCCTTTAAGGCAACTATCAGAGTGACCTGCATAGGACTACAGGCCGGGGTATTGAAGTCCTTACGGTCGTGCATGAAACAGATCGAGGCAGAGATACTGCGACATGAGAGGGAATACATTAACACACTGAACCCGCGCACGCTGGCAGAGATCAGGCCGCTAGTGATTGAATATAACGAGACTGCTGACCAAGAAATCAAACACATGTCCAGGTGCTGGAGGGCTCGCTCGTATGGTGAGGGTGGTCGCCCGGGACGCACCCTAGCTTCTAAACTAAGGGGGGGAGATCACAGGAATATGTCACACAGTTTGAGGGTACGGACGGTGTGACTTATTATAATGCCCCAGATATTGTAGAATGCTTTCAGGACTATTATACATCCCTATATAGCTTAGGTGATGAAGCTGACAGTGATGAGATCCGAGTCTTCTTTGAGGAGATAGCTTTGGTGTGGCTCTCGAATGGCCGACGTGAGTACCTAATGCAGCCCCTCACAGTAGATGATGCGAAAGAGGCCATACATCCCATGCCCTCTGGTAAGGCCGCGGGTATAGATGGTCTGCCGGGGGAATTCTATAAGGAGTATGTAGAGATTCTGGCCCCACATCTGGTAAATATGTATGGCGAGGCATATGAAAAAGGCTCGCTCCCTCCAACTCTCCGAGAAGCATTAATCGTCACCTTGCTGAAACCGGGGAAAGGGGCAGATAGCTGTGAGTCATACCGACCGCTGTCCTTGTTGAATATAGATACCAAAATAATAGCTAAAGTTATTGTCACAAAACTACGGCCGTTGCTCCCAGCCCTGTTTCTCCCGGATCAATCGGGCTTTGTGCCGTCCCGCTCAACGTCTCATAACTTGCGCACTCTATTTGCAGTTCTACATCAATTAGATCCGGAATATCGGGCAGTGGCGATGCTACTTGACGCCACTAAGGCCTTTGATTCGGTCAGATGGGGGTATATGTTTGCCACATTGCAAAGGATGGGCCTGTCGTTTCCATTCATACAATGGATCGAGATCCTTTATACAGCACCGACAGCGATGGTGCGTATCAACAATTGTCACTCTAAGCCCTTTAAAATCTGCAAAGGAACCAGGCAGAGGTGCCCACTCTCCCCCATCCTTTTCGCTATTATCATGGAGCCCTTGGCCTGCGTGGTGCACCAAAGGTACGCAAGAGCCGCGCTGCAATTCAGTCAACGCCCCCTGATAATCTCCATGTATGCAGACAACATGGTTTTATATATACGAAACCCAGAGGAGAATCTACATGCGCTTATCCGTGAATACATTAAATATGAGCATCTGTCGGGCTAAGAATTAACTGGGGCAAATCGTCTGTCTTCCCACTCACACCGGGCATGTTGCAGTTTCAAATGGAATATCCTCTACAATGGTCGACGGAACCAGTTCGGTACTTGGGAGTCTGGGTGCACTCCGATCCGGAAATAGTGCTGAGGGAGAACTATGGCAAGGCTTTGTCCACTACAGAAGACCAAGTGAATAGATGGATAGGTCTGCCTCTTTCTCTCGCAGACAGAATAGCAGTAATAAAAATGGTCATTCTTCCCCGGTACCTGTACCACTTCACAAATGTCCCCATCAAATTAACTAAGGCTTTCTTCTCGCAGCTCTGCTCAATTTTGATACAGCTGGTCTGGGCGAACAAAAAATCCAGATGTAGGTGGAGCACTTTGACTAGGCCTTACTCGCAGGGGGGGTTCGCAGCACCTGATTTATATATGTATTACCTATGTGCTCAGGCTCAATTTGCCCACTATTGGTTTTTCCCTCCTCCTTTCATTCCACATGTGGCGTTGAGGCAGTTGATATGGCTCCGGACCGCTTAGTGACACTGATCTCTAAAAAAAAGTCCACCTACCCGTTCAGGGACATGTGCCTGGCAGACCTCACGGCTCAGGCATGGCTTGCGAAGGCGAGACGTGCGGGAAGACAACTAGTATACGCCCCTGCTTTACCAATGGCACATCATCCTAAACTCTTGGTGACTCAAGAAAAAAGGACACTAGAAACGTTGGCGGACCTGGGCTTGATCACCATGGGAGATGTATACCCGGAAGGCACATTCATTCTGATGGAGGAACTGAAAGAACAACGTTCTTGTGAATTAATGTCAATCTTCGCGTATTACAGACTACGAGAAGCACTCAAGGCTTTTAATGCCAGTCATCCCATCGAACTGGTCACCTTAAGGCCCCTACAAGCACTATTGTCAGGCCCATCTCGGGGCAAGTTGTTCACGCGACTTTACAACACCTTACAATCGGACGCTGCACCCACCTCCAGCCCTGCACGTGAACGCTGGGAACATGCGTTAGGCAACACTCTTGGTGAAGAGGACTGGGAGTTCTGTTGCTCCATGACCAGGCGACCGACAGCTAACTGTAATTTGCGCATAATGCGCTTTAAATATCTACAACAGCTGTATTAAACACCATTCCAATTACACAAGTATGGATTGAGAGAGACACACAGTTGTAAAAGATGCGGGACGCAGGAGGCTGATTTCCGGCACCTTGCTTGGGGCTGCTCAAAAGTCCATGAATTTTGGACGTTGGTTACACAAGCTTTAACAACCATGGTGCTGGAGCAGGTAGAGTGCTCGCCCCGGTGCTGTTTGCTAGGATTGGTGCAACACTTAAAACCCAGAATAGGAAATTGGTGTTAATTGCAGTATTACTAGCAAAGAGGAGAGTGGCACAAACGTGGGATAGTAAACGGTCACCGAAATTTGAATCCTCGATAAAGGACTTGGGGGTCATTATGATGTCGGGTGGATCGTCACCGCCCGAACAGCGGTGGCGATCCACCCGACATCTTTCCCCGCCCTCCCTCCAATTACCCCCCGCCATATTACAATGGCGGGGGGACAGCGGCAAACGGAAAGTCCGTTCGCCGCATTTCCGCAGGCAGGCAATCGTTCTGATTGCCTGCCGGGCGGAACTCAGGCCTGGCGGTGAAGGCCTTTCCATGGCGGCATCACTGCCATAGAAAGGTATGCGGGAATTGCTTCGGGAGCCCGTTGTGGGCCCCTGGGGAGTTGGGGGGGTGGGTGGTTGCACTTGGGGGGTACCTATGGTACCCCCCTACATTGGCATGCACAAGGTGGCAGGCACTGCGCGGTGCCTGTCACATTGTGCATGCGAATGCACTGCATGCATTTTTTACATTGCGGCGGGTGCTGCTGACAGCACCGCCCGCCACAATGTTAACAATACGGGATGCAACCGCCGCGGTTGCATCCTAATAGGCACAGCGGGACCGCCGCACCTCTGGCGGTCGGTCCCATTTACCGTTACGGTAATGGGCCCCTTGGTGTTCTGCAGAGACCAATTGACGTGTTATGCTGAAGAAATTCCCACATCATCAAGGCCGAAAGATGTCTGGTCGCCTCTAACTGCTTATCTATTGTCTAATACTCACGATGTGGCAGGAGAGCTGAATTCACCCGTGAATGTCAACATTGTACTGTAGGATGATATGGGTTACTGATCGGAACTGATGTATGTTATTCTCATGGAAGACACTGTACCTATTGTCACTGGGGGGGTAATGTTGCGTGTTCTATGCATAAAGTTGTATGTCCCTTCTTTTGGAAATGCAAAAATAAAATTTTTAAAAAAGGAATGCCCAAAAAAAATGCAAAAATACAACTGTATAAAAAAGGTTCCAACGATGCAATCTTCTCAAAAAGGAAACCCTCAAAAAGCTGAAAATTTGTTTTGAAAAACGCTTCAAGAAAGCCGACAAATAAAAGGAAATGTAAAAAAGTAATTCGTTTAAAAGAAACAAAATAAATTTTACTTTTATAAAAAAAATAACGGATCTTCAGCACCATACTTTAACGAAACGGGAAACCTGCAAAAAAAAACCACAACATGCTCCCACAATAACATATACAAACCCACACACATAAATTACAACATTAAATACCACATGACATAATTAAACATCACATAACTGACATTATATAACACTCTACTACTCTTCAAAACTACGTCAAACACATCAATTACTAAACTACCAAAACAACACCAAACTACACAAAAAACAAACATTTAACACTCAAACAAGTCTAACTACACTACTACTACGTCCCCCCTGCCCTAAATTTAACTGAAAAGTAAATTAAATCAAACTTACCTTAAGCGACGAAACTCAACTCCCAACCACGAGGTTCCGTCTTTCAAAATAACCTAAAAACGAAACAGATAGACAGAAAAGTGAGCAAATAAAGAAAAATGGCCACGTACTAATAATGAAGAAAAGAATACCTCCCCAAGGAGAAATAATAAAAAACAAGGGAGAAATAATAAAAAAATCCAAAAATTAAATATATATTTTTATATTATGAAAAAACAATATAAAAAATAAAATGTAAACTATAACTTAAATATTATATTAACACAAAACATAAAATATAATATTTAATACATATTAAAATATATATTTCTTAGATGTACTTACTTTCAACATATAAAATTACAAGAAAAGTATTGTGAATGTGCAAACAATATAACAATGTTTAAGTAAAAAAATATATGATACAAAATCATATTGTTTAAAAATGTGTAAATTATTTAATATATTAAATATTCTTTTTAAATAATAATATTTAATATACTAAAGAATAAAAACGAAATGTACAAACTATTACAATGTAAAATACATATTATAACATTTTATTACAAAAATAAAATTTTCTAAAATGTATTAAAAAACATGTAAAAATAAATGTACTAAAATGTTTACTTTTCTTTAAAATTAATGACAAATAATAAAAATCAAAAAGTCTATAATGAAAGTACTAAAAATATACTTATTTTACTACTACAGAACTATGGTTGCATAAAAATGTACCAGTTTTCAAAGCTGTTGAAAAAAATATATGTATTTAAAAATATATTTGTAATGTTCTAAATATACATCAAAAATATATGTTAACATGTTTTATGCTTTATAATGTAGTCTGAATATCATCAAAATCTGTTATTCTTATATATTTTAATATTTTCAAAAATTGTTTAATAAAACTGAATAAAAAAATTTAATTGCAAACAACTAAAATAAATATATTTTTTGTGAATAAAAATGTTAACAATAAAAACTGACATACGTATCCTTTTTTATTTTTAATTTACATATAAAGTCTAAGAAAATGCAATATAATAAACAATGAAAAATTACTATTCCAACTCCAAACCAACTAAACTCAAGGAAAGTGCTGGATAATAAACCATAAAAAATTACAATTCCAACTCCAAAACCAACTAAACTCAGGGAAAGTGTTGGATAATAAACCATAGAAAAATACTATTCCAACTCTAAACTAACTAAACTCATGGAAAGTGCTGGATAATAAACCATAAAAAATTACAATTGCAACTCCAAAATTAACTAAACTCAGGGAAAGTGCTGGATAATAAACCATAAAAAATTACTATTCCAACTCCAAACCAACTAAACTCAGGCAAAGTGCTGGTTAATAAACCATAATAATTTACTATTACTACTCCAAACCAACTATTCTCAGGGAAAGTGCTGGATAATAAACCATAAAAAATTACTATTACAACTCTAAACCAACTAAACGCAGGGGAAAGTGCTGGATAATAAACTAAAAATCATTTCTATGACAACTCCAAACCAACCAAACTCAGGGAAAGTGCTGGATAATAAACTAAAAAAAATATTATTCAAACTCCAAAACAATCAAAAAAACATACATTTATAAAAATATACACATTTTTATTAAATTTAAAAACTTAAAACAAACATTTCCAAAAAATTGTTAAAAACATTTTTACAAAACCATAAAAATTGAAAAATAAATCTGGGTTTTTCTTTTCTTTCAAAAATTAAATACATTGACATTTTTAATTCTAAATTTCCCTAGATAGTTTTATGAATATTTAAATTTCCAAATCTAAAAAAATTAAAAAATGTATTAATATTTTAAACATTTGTAAAACAAATACAATAAAAAATAATATATAAATAAAAATAAACATATAATGTTACTGACATTTTCTTACTTTAATAATTTAAAAAAATTTAAAAATATTTGTAATAATTTTTATATTATTACATGAAAATATTTACACCTCAAAAACAAACTTCAAAATTGTTTTTACATTTAAAATTCTAATGTAAGAAATGTTGTAATTTTTCATTATTATATTTTTTAAAATGTTTTAAATTCATTTAAACAAACATTTTTAAATTACTCCCCACCCTTATCCCCTTATCCCCTATGAAACCAACATCCCGCTCCTAAAAATCTACCTAAAATAAAAATAAAAATTAATACTTTAAACAAATATTTTTAAATTACTCCCCACCCTTATCCCCTATAAACCCAACAACCTGCTCCTAAAAAAAGTGAAAATACAATAAGAACATACATTTTATCATTACAAAATAAACTTATACATATAAAATAAGTACTACTAAAATATTAAAAACAGAATTTAAACATTAAACAAAAAACAAAAAATGCACATAGTCGATATTATTTACAACAATATTTTTTTACATATATATTTTCAAAATCGATATTTCTAAAATACACAAAAATCGATATTTTAAACAACGAAAAAACTTACCTCGATGTTTAACACCATTGATATTCTTGACTTGATATTCATGCAACTCGATATTTCTCCATCGATATTTTGCGTCTTCACCCTTGATACCTGTTTTGCCACTTAGCATTTCTGAATGTGGCTTTCTCTCCACCCTTTGAGGTAAACAACTAGACCAAGGGTTTAAGATCCACATGTACAATGGAATGTGAAGCCCACAAGTATGGTTTAAAATGGACAATACCCCACCAGCATGCCAAGGCTTCACGTTATATCACAGAGTAATTTGATTCAGCTCCTCTCAAGCTCCTGGATGCAAAAGCAACCACCTCATCCTTTTCATTCTTATGTTGCATGAGAACTGCCCTTAATCCTCTTTGACTGGCATCAGTCATGATTATAGTTTCATCTCTAGTGTCGGAATGGCATGTGCATATGCACAACAGGATGGGCTTCAATCTTAATTCTTACTTTTTGGATGAACCCCTTAAACAATCCCAATTCTTCTCTGAAAACCTCCGCGTAACACTCTTACCTTTCTTCTTGTCCACCTTTTCACTTTTGTTTGATTTCTCTACTTTATTTTTCTTTTTCCTTTTTTATATTGAATCTTAACAGACAAAACACCTTGTGATTGTGACTGTAACTTAACATCAGCTATAGACATATGTTCCATATACAATGCAGTTCTTTCAATTCTGATTGCAATTTCTATTGCTATCCGTAACTGTAAATTAGGAGTGGATAACAAGGCTTCTTGCACCTTCTTGTTATTAGTTTTTTCATTACCAGTCTCTAATCATTTCCTCTTCAAAGGTTATATACTCCTCGCAAGATACCTCTAGGATCCTTAAAGCTCCAACAAAACTTGATGCAGATTCTCCCGTAACTTGTGCTCCTTTGTAGAAAATGTAGGTCTTTTCATTATGACAGTCTTGCATGGTTTGAATCTTACATCCAGAGATTTGATGACAGAAGCATATTCATCCTCTGCACCATCTCCATCATCTTCCCCTACAAGTGCTACTTCTTTGGGGATATGTTCTAAAATGTTGTGACCCTTAGGACACAAACAATGTTTCAAAATGGCACATTTCTTCTTAAGAGTAAATTACTCTCCCTCAAGAGCATCTAAGTACGCCTTGAACCCTTCTTTGATCTGCTCCCAATGAGCTGCAGGAGACGCTGGATTAGGTAAAAATACAGGAGGCGGTGCAATTGATTGTTGCATTGTAGACTGAAATAATAGAGAATATGTCACCACAATAAGCTAATTGGAGATGAATTGCTGGTGACATACTCATGTGATGCTTCTGTAAAGTAAGGTGTGCACATCACTGATTAATGCACTGCAGAAAGATGCAGGATTAAGGTGTGCGCATCACCAATGGAAACTCACCACTTTCACTGTAAAAACTGCTCAATATGAAGTAAAAAGGTGTGTGTATCACCGATAGAAATTGTACATTTTCCCTGTGACGTTTACAGAAATAATGGTGTGTGCTTGCAAATGGTGTGCAAATCACTGTATTTCTCCCAGGCTCTGGCAAAGAGACAAATGTATACTTTAATGATAAGGTGTGTGCATCACAGATGCGCTGAAAAATACAGTTGCTCACAAACAGGAGCACACTAGTGACACATTTGCTTATGTGGTGTTTGCATCATCGATGTAATGCTCTCGTTGTACATGCCTTGTACAATTTGCCCAATTGCATTCCAATTCAAGATAGCATGCCTGAAGCGTGGAATTCGTCCACGAATGGCCCAATTCAAAATGGCACTCAACGATTGAAGCACATCAGACATCGTGCGAAAGCACGGGGTGGAGTATGATTCCTGCGTCAGAAGAGTGAAATGCCTATATCACGTCGCGCATCTACTGGCACACGCAGCAATGCTGTTCAAGATGCATTCCTCAACACCTGCTGAGGTAGAGCATTTGGCGTGCAACAGCGGTCACACAATGGCAAGAGTCGCGCTCTGACTCCTGCTGAACATGTTTTAATTAAAATTAGTATCTCAGGGTATCCACAGTCCTCCTTATTGGCACTACCTGGACCACTGAGTCATCAAGTAATCTCCGCAGCTCTCTTAATCTGGCAGCTAAAGAGGCTTCCACAGTAAAGCACGGATCAAGGTTCACACGTGGGACCTCCTGCTGCTAGCCAACTCATCGCCAATATTTAGATGCAAACTCAGGTATTTGCTGAAGTTTATTCCATCAACAGAAGGACAGTACAACTGCAACTGTCTCTCTGCCTCCACCTCCCAGCTAACTGTCAAACCCACATTCTTCTCATTCTAGATTACTTCTAATCCCACATTCCAATAGCAATTGCTCTTTCATTCCATAGAATGACATGTCAACTAACATTGCATCCCAACAGTGAATAAAATACTAGGACTGCAAGTGTGGCAGAGTGGTTAGAAGTTGAGCATGCTTTAGTTGAGCTCCCACAATGTCCAATTTTGTTGGATTACAACAGATAAATGAAAGTAAGATGAAACTCTTTGGTGTGCCTTTTGGCTTCCCTACTGTAGCACGGAATGAGCTCAATGATTAATTTTAAGGACCTGATTGTAAGAGCAGCATGCACTGTACTGAGGGCCCCAGTGCTGCAGATGTGATGTGATGCCTTTAGGATGGCATATTATGAGCTCCACGGGGAGAGATCTTACCCCAAGGAGATTGATGCTCGGGTTGACTGGTCTAACCTTTGTTTCTATACCCATTTGAAGGAATGTGTGCCCTTACATGGTCTGTTGTGCTACTTTACAGACTGTTCTGTGGGTTAAGGTTGTGGGACATTGACGTTCATTATTGTGTGAACATCGTAGATCCTTCTTTGCCTCTCAACCTCTTAACCTCTTAACCTGCCATGCTGTATTCTTAAGACAATGGGCATGCCTTCCTTTCTATTCTTGCGTCTTGCTGTTTTGTTGCTGTATGCTGTAAAATCGAATAAATAAAAAAATGAAAAATGGATGGACTATCATGTTTTTGCTACTTACATTTCTGGACTGCATACAGGTGTGTTGGGATACAGGACCCATTGCTCACTTTACCCTACAGAGAACACAAAGGAGAAGCGCATTTGTAACAGGGCTCACTTAATGCACTGATGGACGCAAAACAATTGTTTTTTCATCCCTCTTTCACTCAATTATGAACATGCAGATATCAGCTTCCCATGTACTTATAACTTATAAAAAACAATTTGAAGGCATTCCACTGTATAAATTAGCCCCTGCTATTAAAATGAAGCTCCCATACATATGCATTGCATTTTTTGTCGCCATTTGGCACTAAAATAGCAGGTGCTTGTAAATTTACTGCCAAACTTTGCTAGGACAGGCAGTAGGCTAGAATTCAAATATCTCAAAGGACAGGTAGAGCAAGGCTAGGAATCCCAGCACAAGCTACCCTGTGTATTTGTTTTATGGCAAATGAAAATACTCTTGAGGAGCAAAATGGCCCTTGAAATTGAGATAAAGTAAACGTGAAAATATTATTGGCAGGATTAATAAAACCATTACATAAAGCATAATCAGTGTCAAAACTGGGAACTTCTTATTAGTACAAACTGGACCTCTCGACAGAAAATAAAAAAGGGTTTGTCATAGGCTGCACAGTCACACAGCTTCAACATGATATTTTAAAACAATTAAACATCATATAGACAAGACAAACAATGCTATTCTGCAGAGCTGCCAGCTTAATGAACAACACAAACACTGTTCCAGACTGTCACACGTCTGCATCCCTCACACTGCTAAGTGCTGCACCCCATAACACGATACCCAAACCTCTGTGGTCCTCATGCATGACATAGAAACACTTCTCACATATGATCACAACAAAGACAAATTCCTCCCAAACAAACAACCTACACTGTGAAGCATGCTGCCCATATAGGAAAGTGGTTCAGTGCTTTACATAGGAGTAATAACTGCTATATGAATGTTGCAATGTAATAGAATACAGTATTTTGGGGGCAGGGGGGACTAGGACTCAAAGCAGGAGTCAATGTGATTCTCTCACCTGTTGCTTTGCACTGTTTACTCAGCCCTGTTGATGCCCAAGGGTGCTCTACCCTTCAAACGAGGTCCCAGTTCCTGTATCTGTTCAATGCATCACAGCCTAGCATATAAGGGATATCAAACAGTGTGCAACAACTATCTGTCCTTTTGCTGGATCCATGTGCACTGGGGAACCCTGCTCAAAACAATATTAATTGCGGGGCGTGGCTTGCCGCCAACGAAGATGACCGCCTGCTGAGAGAGCTTGGTGGTGGTTTGAGCGAAGTGTCGGCCTCCACGCAGTCTTGGGACCGCATAGTCACAGGAAAATGGAGTCCTTCTTGGTGTGAAGGACTCCGGATGTCATTCCTTTATCTTCCTGGTGCCAGTGAGCATTTTTTCTGGATGGACTCGCGCCTGCCATTTTGTTTTAATTGTGCTTCTCTTCACACACTTCAAAACGAGGACAACCTCATTATTTTGGCTCCCAACTGCATTTTACACTAATATCTACTCATTATAAAAGTCTGCAAATGATATACTGAATAAACATGGTAGGTATAACAGCCACTCAAGTTACAAAGTTACAAAGCTATATAACAGTAGCAATGAAAAATAATAACTTAATTTTACTTGTGTGAAGGTGCAGCTACTTTAAGAAAATGGGCTTATTGTGTTAAAAGTGAAGTTCTGGATCCTTGTATACCTCAGATGAAACCAAAACCAAAGTTGGATAGCAGCACAAATGTGTTGCATTTGAGTAATTTGCCCATTTCGTGTGTGTAAAACATATTCCTAATGGAAATGGATATCAAAGGTACACGTCTTGGCCTCTGATGTACGCCCCAATTTGCCTTGGGTCTGTTTTTTCCTGTTTTTAAGGGAGTTTCTCACTATGCTGAGCACATGCTGAATGCTTTTTCTTTGAAAGTCTTACATCTTCTTCAGTACTCTTCTGCTGGCTTCCTCCCCACATACAATATTCCTAACTATATGACATGTTTATAGTGACTGTGCTTTCATCAACAGAGTCCTTGTCTGAAATTTTATGGGGAGAACGAACTCTACACGTCGTGTCTCCAGTACTCCATCAGCGCCTCATCTTTGGCTGATCATAATCCTTTTGCTATCCTTCAAACAGACATGGAAGCCTCTGAATGCAACACAATATCTCCTCCTGTAGGTGCAACGTCATCTGATATTCCACTTTCCACCAATAAACTTACTTCTAAGTTAAACATTCCCTCTATGCTCTCCTCTACTAAATGTCTCAAAAAAGACCCTCCCCCACCTGTTACATCTCCTCCGCCAGATACCATGGAGTTGCTTCTGGAAGAAATTCATTCTCTTCGGCCTTATATGGAAGAAACTAACAAGCTCTTTCAAGCCTTAGAGGACAAGTGGTCTACCATGAAAAATAAGGTTATGCGAATTGAGCAACGTGTGGACTCTGCTCAAGTTATTCTGAAGCAGATCCCCTCTATGAAAGTGGAAATTACACAACTTAAAAAGCAAGTTGGCAATCTTGAAAATCATATCAGGTGCAACAACTTACGCTTATGTGGTCCGGCAGAAGGTTTGGAAGGCTCTGACCCTATCTCATTTTTTAAATCATTCCTCCCGCATTATCTGGGCCATGGTCCAATTTTGGCAACAGCCTCTACCAAACCCAGAGGTGTCTTTATTTATTTTTGGGAATATACTGACTTCCTGAAAGTTCTGCAAGCAGCCAAACTTAAGGGACAAATCTCTTGGCAAGGCTCTCCTCTCTTCTTTACTCAAGACTATGCTAAAGAAATAGCAGATAGAAGAAAGACATTTTTGGATATGAGACCAGCACTTCGAAGTCTCAACACTAGATTTGATGTCTTTCATCCATGTCTTTTCATAGTTACTTATAAGAACAAAACCACGACTTATGAAGATCCTGCTTCATTATAAAAAAATGTGGACCATTGCAGAGAAGAAGATATGGACGTCTCCAGGCTCTTTAATGTTTAATCTTAACTGTACTGATTGTTTTAACATGCTCCGTTTCCTAGTAGTTTGCTGTCAAGGCGTGTTATAGTTTTTTGGCACCCTTATGGGTTATTTATACCTTATGTTTTTCCTCTTTTTGTTAGGTGCAGTTTTCTCGTGCATGATCTTAGTGACTTTCGTACATGAAATTTGTGATTCCCGGTCTGCGTTGTATGGTTTACTTCCTCCCTGATCTGCCCTGGGATGCCTGATTAGTTTTGTCATCTTCCTTATGTGGCTTCACCACCCTCATCTTGTTCATGTTAGTTGTAGTTGGTTAATTTACTCCCATAACTTATGGTTTGTGTTTCTCTTTATTGTCCATATTTCTCCTTTTCTGTCTCCCCTTTTCTGTCTTATTTTGGGTACTCTTCTTTCTCCATTAAATAATTCTCCCTTTCTTCACTCTTCCCATTCCTTTTCTTTTCCATATCTAACTTTATATTCGTTAGCTATTTCTTCCTCTTCCATAACTACTTATTTCTTTTTCTATGCTATTCAGTTTTACTGTTATAATTCTGCAAGTTCTTCGTTAATTATTATTACTTATACACTGTTATTGAATCTCAACTGATATGTTTTATACTATTCATTGTTTATCTTACTTCAATTGACATAAATGGCTTTAAAAGTTATTTCTTCGAAAGTTAAGGGTTTAAAATGCCAAAGGGTACTAACTCATTTATCTAATTGTGATATAGCTTTATTGCAAGAAACTCATGTTTTAGGCAAAGAAATTTCTAAACTTAAATGACAATGGGTTGGTCATGTTTTTGCCTCTCCATGTATGGGAAAACGTAATGGAGTAGCCATTTTACGTCAGAAACGTCTTGAATTGCATGTTGTTATGCACAATACTGATGATTTGGGTAGGTGGGTCTCTGTTTCTTTGTTGGTTAACAAGATTCTGATGACTCTTTTTAATCTTTATGCACCCACTTCCCCACACACTCTTTTTTGGCCCGCAATTGTATCTAAATTAATGTCCTTTCAAGATGATTACCTATAGGTTGGTGGTGATTGTAATATGGTTTATGACCCCATTATTGACCGCAATTCTAAATCTAAATTCATTCCCTCCCAGATGCGTTCTCAGTTTACATCTACTATCCAACAACGATCCCTAGTGGATGCTTGGAGATTATGTAATCCTACACTTTTTAGAGTATACTTCCTTTTCCCCTGTACACTCTTCCCAATCTCGAGAAGATTATCTTTTTCTCTCTAAAGCACATGCACAACATATTACTCATTCAGATATTGATTCCATACTAATTTCCGATCATGCTTCCGTTACTTTAGTTTAAGATCTTTTCCCTCCTACTTAAGGTACTAAAATATGGAGATTCAATAACTCCCTCCTTTTGGATTCCAATTTTCCTGAAAAATTTGAAGCTTTTTCTTCTACTTTTTTTCATGAAAACGAAAATCCGTCCTTGTCTCCACAGATCGTATGGGATACTGTTAAGGCTGCCTCTAGGGATTTTATTGTCTCTTTTGCATCTCATAGAAAGAAAACTTCCCTACATAATTTAAAGTTACTTACGGCGTGAATTAAACAATTAGAACATTCTTATTACCACACAAATTCTTAGACTTGTCTTGATGAACTTATCAAATCTAAATTTAAATTCAATCAGAAAATGCCAACTCATTCCTACTTAAATCTTCTGCCAAATACTATGGTGGTCAAAATAAGGTGGGGAAACTTTTTGGTAATTATCTCAAAGTGAAAAAGGAACGTACCACGATTGATTCTATCCTAACTTCAACTAATCGTATGGCTTATTAAAATGAAGATATTCTGTTAGAATTTACCCAGTTTTTTCAATCTCTTTATACTCCTGAATCCCTTGTACATCAAGAAGATATTCGTCAATATTTGTCTTCTATTACTCCACCTTCTTCTCCTAATTTAGATTTTTCAGTACTAGATGATGATATTCGAGTCCTTGATATTCTTACTGCCATTCGTACTATTAAACGTGGGAAAGCACTAGGACCTGATGGTTTTGCAATCAAATTTTATTCCCATTTCTCTAAAATTCTTGTTCCACACATCCAGTGGCTCTTTTCAGGATGCCTTGATATGCCTTCTCCCTAAAGTTGGTAAAGATCATACACGGTGTAAAAATTACAGATGGATTTCTTCAATTAATTTAGATTACATAATTTTTGCAAAAATGTTGGCTCTTCGTTTAGAATCTTTCCTTCCTCATTTGATTGGATGGGAACAATGTGGGTTCATTAAAGGCAGACATATTTCGGATAACACTAGATTATTCTGTAATGTTCTTAGCAAATCTAAATCCTATAAAGAATCTTTAGCAGCCATTTCATTGGATGCGGAGAAGGCTTTTGATCGGGTTGGGTGGCCTTTTATTTTTGCTACCTTATCCTGGTTTGGTTTTGGTAATACATTTATAAATTATGTCTCTCTTTTATATTCTTCTCCTGTCTCGATATGGTACAATAAATATCTTAAATTTAATAGAAAAATTATTTTTGGAAGGACTGGCATATTAAAGGGATTTGTTGGGTTCACCAACTTTTTCAAGGTGATTCGTGTATATCTTTTATAGATGCCCAAGCACGCTTTTCTTTACCTGTTTCTTCCGCATCTAAATATGCATCTTTAATTTTGTTAGTCCGATCAACCTGTAATCATTTTGCTCATATTTCCACTTCTTCTTCTTCATCTCCTAACATTCTTACGATTTTATCTCTTTCCCCCTCAGCATTCCATTTGTATAAACATTTGACCTCCTCTCCAACTATTCCACATAACACAGAGATGGAACTTTCTTGGGAACAGGATCTTCAAATTTCCTTTTCTACTTCTGTTTGAAACAGGATCTGGAGTAAAATAAGGAAATCTTCTAGAGCAGCTAATACCACCCAAACATTGTTTTTTTACAATAGACTTCTGTTTACGCCTGCTTCGTTGCACAAAATAAATACTAATTCTTCCCCTTCTTGTTGGACTTGTCAATCAACCCAAGCAGATTTAAAACATGTTATTGGATTGTCCCCATATTCATACTTTATACAAGTCTGGCGACAAATTAATGACATTTTTTACAGGCAAATCACTTTTTGCATTCATCAATACTTTTCTGGGTAACACTTTTGAAGACTGGGTCCTGACTCTAGTAATTTTTTTATAATACATTTGCTTCTTGCATTTGCTTTCCAACAAATTACCAAGGCATGGAAAGATGCTACTACTATTTCTTACAGGGCTTGGTGGTATGGGGTTTGTTTCAACCACAGGTTAGATAAAGCATTTGTTCACCCTCTTTCTCTTGCTATTAAGAGAAGATAACTTTGGTCACCCATCACTCATTTCCTAGATCTATCTGCTAATTCATTATACTTGCATAATCCCCGACTTGAAGAGGTACCTAAACCCCAATGAATATGTTTATTGCTGTATTTCATATCAATATCATTCAATTCCATTTGACCTCTTTCTCTACGCTTTTTGATAGAAATGGTAATTGTATAAGTAGTTATGTTAAATTAGATATATACAATTGTTATGTAATCCTTTCCCTTTCTCCCCCTTCTTCTTATTTATTGTCTTATCATTTTATCTAACTTGATTTTGTCTTGTATTTTACTATACTATATGATGATGTTTTATATTTATAAATAAAATCCTCTTTTCAACTAAAAAACAATATTAATGGTGATCAGGACATGTCACCTTCTGACCACCCAGTACTGGAAACACTAGCTTTCCTGTAACAAGCAAGCAAGCAGGTCTGGGATTCCTAGGATGATATGGAAAAAATGTTAGAATGTTCTAAACACATTTTTAAGAAAGATACTCAACATTTCAAAGAGTGTCACTTTATTTTGACACATTTGAACACCCAGATTCTACTGCTTGAGGTAGTGAGGCAACAGGCAAGATGTCGGAAGGCAGCGTCCCAGCAAGGACTGCCATAGCTTGCAGCCCTTACCAACAGCACATATGTTGCGGTGATAGGTGCGCAGGGACGCTTGAGCATTGAGCCAAATAGAGACTTTGTGAGTGCCCCCACAGCTGCTGACATAGGGGGTGATTACGATGGTGGACGGACTTAAGTCCGTCCGCGAACGTTGCGGAGATTGAGACCGGCTGCCTATAAGGCGGCGGTCCCGCACATGAGATTACGATGCGACCGCCACCGTGGCAGTCGCATTGTGTATCTCTACCATTGCGGACTGTGTTGCTGGCTGCAGCACCCGCCGCAATGTTCTAAATGCACTGTTTGCATTTCCATGCACTACGTGGCAGTGTAGTATGGATTGTGGGTCCATTGTTGACATCTGCTAAGTTAGCATGAGCTTCGCTGCCATGAGGCTGCTTTTGTGTACGACACTGCATGCATAGATTTTGCAAGACTCTGTTTGCGCTCTTTTACATGAGAACTGTCTGCTTTTCACGTTCTCTGCTGTGCTCTGAGGTTTAGTCTGCACACGATGTACAAGGTCGATCAACAATGCCCCTTGTTATTCTGTTCTGGTCAGTCCCTTGCACCTAGACATAACATGACACACAGCTGCACTACTGAAAATCGTATGCTTTAATATTGCAAGCGACACATGTGGTACAGGCACTTGGAGAGATTCCTTTCCGGAGAGAAGAGCTGTGCTTGTCCTGAGATGTAAACCTTTCATCTAGGCCTTGCGGTATGGCGTCTGCTGACAAAGCCCAGAGGTCTTCTTTTTTATAATAAACTATTTCTTACCACGGGGAGGGTGGTTAGGTATTGTCAACCTTTTCCACTGTCTTTACGAAATGATATCCCCGTTTATATTCTATGGAATTGTGACAAGGCTGACTATATTGTGTATATGCATTTTGCTGCTAGTAATGGCACGTGTACTGTACCAGAGAGTGCGTTAGTTGAAATAAACATTTTAAACTATACCGTGACTCTGATTACTCGCATTGTGGACCAGTATGAGTGAGTGAGCAAAAGAGTTGTCTGGCTCCCGCGATTCCTGAGAGAGTCAGGAGTGTCATGTTCTGGGTTATCTAATCATAGGTAGCTTCGCTGTTAGTCGCAGAACGAATGAGACACTATAGCTAGCCGGTTTGGGATTTTGGGTACTAATGTGGTAGGTTGGTACACCCCTATTCACTGAGGTCCCATTTTCCTGCGCATAGTTCTGTATATGTGCAGAATCCCTGCAACAGCAGGGGTCACGCGGTGTCTGCCACCTGGTGCAGGGAAATGTAGGGGGGTACCATAGGTGCCCCCCAAGTGCTAAACAAAGTACATCCCCGCCAGCCTTTGAATGGCAGTTTCACCGCCATGGAAAAGCTGGCAGGGAGGCAGTATCGTAATATGTCGGACGGTGCCTGCCAGGCACCGCCACCATTCTATTGATGTGTTGCGGTCCGACAGGCAATCGTTACAATTGCTGCTGTCGGACCCTTGGCGGACTGACTTTCCATCCGCCACGCACACCGCCCGCCATCGCAATCTGGCCGGCGGGATTTGGCTGCACGATTGCGGTGAATCTGCCACCGGCAGGCTGCCGGTGGCGGATTCACCGCAATCGTAACGACCCCCCTAGTTCTGACTGGTACCTTTACTTTTTTGGGCAGTACTGCCACTACTAATACTACTACTACTACTACTACTTCTACTACTACTATCAATAATATTTGATCTTTTGTTATATATGAGCTACCACTACAATATAGTCTCTTGACTCTCTATTTCATGCAGATGTAATACAAAAAAAGCTATTGCAAGGTAAAAAAAATATGGGTTTAGTATTTTCCTAAATTGTAGATTGTCCAGAATTAACTGGAAGTCAAGGGGAAGAATGTTCCAAGAATGGGGACCTTGGACTCAGAAAACTATTACTCCATCTCTTATATCTTGAAAGGAGGAGGTCAAGTAATAATTTAGCTCCTGCTCTTAAAAATCATTTTGCCATGTATTTGTTGAATATTTTGGCCAAAACATTGGTCTTTGATTGACAAAATCCTAATGCTAATACAAGATGCTTTAAACATAATACTTTTTCGAAGAGGAAGTCCTAATTTTTCCTCAATTGATCAGAGACAAGGTCATATCTATTTCCAAATTGAATCACAACCTTGTAGCTGTATTTCACATGTGTTAAAGGTACTAAAAACTTTGTTGTGCAATTCAAGATACACTATATTGCTAAAATTGATTTCGGGTCTGCTCTGACCACATCTCAAACACTTCCTCGTTCCATTCATTGTAAATTACATGATGGCCTTTAATGGTGTGGATATATGTCTATTGTGACTCAAATTGGAGAAATGGGGCATGTGAAAAGAATGGAAAGGACCAATGAAAGTTGGGACTGGGACGACTGCACTCAATACAATGAGTGGTATTCAAGCCCATGTTAATGAACAGAATGGCCGGCTCCACGAATGTGGGTGGTTCAGTCAGATTTTGGTTTTGGGTTTCTGTAGATAACCAAATTAGTACCTACAGAGGTGCTTTATTGTCAGAATGACACTAGGGGTCTTATTATGACTTTGGCAGTACTACAGCGGATGGTGCAACACACAGCCCACTGTAGAACCGCCAAAGCTGTGGTGCTGCTGCCCACCAGATTAGCAGTTAAATCCTGGTCTTGTAGGTGGTGCTGCGGTGGTCTAAGGTGGTGGACTGTCAGGCTCATTGAGGAAACTGACATGCATATAGCCGTCTTCAGAGATCTGACTGAATCTTCGTGCAAGGTGTGGCATACATTCCAGACCATGCAGGAACTGGGAGTGCAAAACCGGGGGGGCACTACATGTGCCCCCGCATGCACCCCCAGGGCCAGGAGTGACAGTGGGCCCTGTTAGGCAGCCATTGCAGGTGCAGGTAAGAGCAGTGGGGTGGGTGAGAAGGAGTCGACAGATGATGATGGAAAATAAAATTTAAAAAAAGAAAACTACTTACCTTGCGCTCGCCGCATTGCCGACAATAAGATCAGAACACAAATAATCAAACATATTTTAGTGAGAAGCCTAGCATACATTTGGTCTCAGTTCTGCAGACCTTTATGAAACCCCCATGCATACCTTGTTATGACTCACATGACTGGGCTGCTGGCTTATAGTTGAGAATGTTCTTGAGTCTGGCTGCACTCCCTGGAGCGAAGATGGGCCTTTCCCCTTTGGTTAGCATAGACAGAGGGGCCGATTCTGATTCCGGCCGGAAAACGTACCGACCGATTTGGAGCCGGAATTAATTCCGACCGACACGTACCGGTGCAGCCCGACCCGCCAAGTACGATGAGAAGCGAGCAAAACCCGACCGACTCGTACGGAACACAAGCCGAAGGACCGAGCCGCGCGGAAAACTGCAATCTGGCCGGAAAAACACGCGCTTCGAACCGACCGACTTGCACCCGGAACAATACCGAACGAGACGTACCCGCGGACTCCCACCCGCCAAGTACGATGCAAGGCGTGGTAAACACGACCGAGTCGCACGGAGGACAAGCCGTACGACCGACACGCACACAAAACTGCGAGCCGAAGCAACCCAAAACACTGCGACCGACGCGTACGCAGCATAGAAAACAGCACAAACACAGCGTGAACGAAACGGACGAGCCCGTACCAGACAACTGCAGGGTCCGACTCGGTCACAAGAACGTCTCCTACATGCACGAAAAGTACAAAGGGAAAATACACAAAAAAAGGCCAAACAAGAAATTACAAAGCCAATAAATACTGGGGGGGGAGGGGCAGGGAACAAAGACACACCCACAACTCCACCCATATAAAGGACACAAATCCCTACCATGATCCTTTGCAAATTCAAATTACCTGCCAGCACTCAACAGACAGCAACCACACACCCACAGCTCATCCATCACACAAGCCACACACCATCAGCACCACAACAAATAGAAACCTCACATACACCTAGCAAAACAAACACTCACACACCTTCACCTGCACACCAACACACACATCACTCACCATCACCACCCATCACCATGCCCCCAAAGAAGAATCACAAGTTCCTAGATAGTGAATTGGAAGTCCTGGTAGATGAGATCCTCAGGGTAGAGCCACAGCTCTTTGGTACACTGGTCCAACAGACACCCATGTCACAGAAAACAAAGATGTGGGAGAGGATCGTCGACAGGGTGAACGCACAATCACCATGTTTGCGCACAAAGACAGACATCCAGAACAGGTGGTATGACGTGCGCAGGAGGGTCAAGGAGCTGCTGAAGAAGGACTACATCTTGAGCCAATACACCGGCAGTGGCCCTCCTGCCAAGCCAGTATACCTCAGGCCCTGGGAGGAGAAGGTGCGGGCCATCCTACCACCAGTGAGCGTCTACGGACTAGAAAACAGCCCAGAGCCTGGTGAGTACACAACAAATGTACACAATATTCTGCGATTACACACACACATCACTGTCAAGGGGAGAGTCAAACCATGCACTCTTAGCAAATACACAGCAACCAGAACAGAATCATCCCAAAATGTGTATGTCACTCAGAGAAACACAACACATGCCATCACAAAGTGACATTTAACTGTGTCATCACATGTACAAACACAACTACAACTACAGCTAGGCAGTGGCACAAATATAACTGACAAACACATCCAGACAAGTAGCCACCACTACAACACCAGCACACAGTGAAGCCCACTGAAAGAAAGGAAATATGTGTATGCTGGGCAAGTCAGTGTAGCCAATAGCATCATGGGAGTTGTAGGCACAGATATTGCTCACCCCCACAACTGTCCCATCAACACCACTCTGAACCATGCGCACATCACAGGGAGTGGAAAACAACTTACAAGATGGCTGACACTGGCTACTGCTGTGGGGAGCACAAGGCCCTGCTGGCAACTGTGCAACAACCAACAGCAGGACACCACTGACTGACATCCTGAAAGACAACTTGCACTCCCTGCAATGGAACCACGTTCCATGGTGGGATATCTGGCTGGGTGGGAAGGAGGACTCACAGCCCTGACCATAGTTACCAGCAGCGTTTCTCACACACACCCCTAACACAAACTCCACAAAACTCACCTGGGAGAATACATTGCCCCACACTCTAATCAAATATCCCACAAAGAACCACAACCCTGGGTCATGCTGAGTGAAGCACAGGGACACACATGGGACCTGTAGCAAAACTAACTCCAGGATAACACTGTCAGCCATCTTGTCAGCACAGGCACACAACCCCACAGGGAAGCAGAGTCAAAGGGAAGGAAGCATGGGCATGCTGGGAAGGGGGGGTGGAGGCAATAGCATGATGGGAGTGGTAGTCACAGCTCAACATCCCCCACCCACATGGCCCAGCAAGCTCACACTCAAGCAAGCACACCCCACAGAGAGTGGAAAGCCCCATCAAAGATGTCTGACACTGGTGCTCTGTTGTGGGGAGCACAAGGCCCTGCTGGCAACTGTGCAACAACCAATAGCAGGACACCACTGCCAGCCATCTTGCCATTGCTCTCACACTCACACACACTGAAGTCCACCCAAAAGCAAGTAAGTATGGGCATGCTGGGAAGTGGGGTGGAGGCAATAGCATGACGGTAGTGGTAGTCACAGATATTGGTCACCCCCACAACTGTCCCATCAACACCACCCTGAACCATGCGCACATCACATGGAGTGGAAAACAACTGACAAGATGGCTGACACTGGCTACTGCTGTGGGGAGCACAAGGCCCTGCTGGCAACTGTGCAACAACCAACAGCAGGACACCACTGACTGACATCCTGAAAGACAACTTGCACTCCCTGCAATGGAAGCACGGTCCATGGTGGGATATCTGGCTGGGTGGGAAGGAGGAGCGGATGACAACCAAATACAACCAATGCAGACCATGTACACACCCCAACATTCACATAGAAATGCCCAAATAATGCAGGACAATGTGCTACACCAATATCAACCCCTGACTGTGACAACTTAGGACAATGCATTGTACAGGCCCGCATCCAGAGGCACAGTCACAACTGTCAGGTGTGTCAACCATTGATGCCTGCAGAAACATAACATACATTGTGTGTGTCTCCCAAAAACAGGTGATGATGGGGACACAGCAGCAGATGCTGAGGAGTCCTCGTCCCAGGCTCAAGAGGATATGGAGCTCACTGGTGTGGAACAGCCTCTGCCCTCCTCGGATGACGAAGACTTACCTGGCACCTCCGGAGCAAGTCATCATGCAGCACCAGCAGGACCACCAGCTGCACCCCCTGCACCCACCCCTCCAACGACTGTCAACACACATACCACCCCTGCCGACACGGACAGACCAAGGAGCAGCACCACCACCAGCACAGGGACCCTGGACCAACGTGGGGCCATGGACACCACCACCACCAACAACCCACAAGGTGGCCCAGGGTCACCTGTGCCTGCCACCTCAGGTACTGCACGTGTCGCCAGGGGTGGTGGGAGGGGTGGGAGACATAGGTCGCTGCTCACAGAGGGGTCTGGACTGCATGATGACCCACAACTGGCACGCATAGCCGATGCGTACCAGTCCAGCACCGGAGAGTTCAGCCAGGTAGTGGGGCTCCTCAGGGACATTAAACAGCAGCAGGCTGCCCATCATGCCCGCTTGGACTCACACATGTCCCGCGTGGAGTCCAAGTGGGACACACTGCAAGAGATGACGGCGGTGCATAGGGACATATTACAATGCCTCCGCCAGATGAGCAGCAACCAGTCAACACCTCCCTGTGTGCCCACAACATCTGCTGCTGAAACAACTGCAACTGTCACAGGGAGGCAGGATGACTCTGGCAGAGAGTCCCCTGCACCGCAGCAGCCTGCACTTGAGGATCCACCCCAAAGAAGAGGGGCCATCCGAGGAGGGGCAAGTGAGAGGCCGATGGCCATGTGCAACCCCCAGGAAGCCAAAACCTGTTCTGGAGAATAACCTTTGTGCGCAAACTGTTCACCCTGTTGACTGCAACACAACTCTCCCACATGACATGGGGAGCTCAAGTTGGACCAATGTCTCTGATTACTGTGGACTTTACTCTGGACATTTCTGCTACCAGGACTACCAAATTATCTAGGAACTTTGGATCACAATCACAATGTACAGCACCCAACAACCTGTGCACTATACTCACACATGTATGTCAATAAACTCACTTATACACCATACTTGCCTCTGTTGTGATTCCAATGTTGTCTCAGAAGTTGAGATGATGATCGGGGAAATGACACTGTGCATGCTAACTGCTACAGCAAGTACAACACCGGCATGTGAGTCATGGCGACTTCACACATATGGGGGAGGCACACCACCAGGGCTACACAACACATACACACCATGGACATCTGACTCATCGCCTACACTGGTGTTGCCAGGAAATACGTTGCATTGCACAGACCCAACACCTATTCACAGTCTGTGTTAACTAGCCCACTGGTGCAGTAAGCAAATGTCAGTCAGATGTGTGACCACAGACAACGCACATCACATAGTGAAGCACAGGTTTATTACACATTTGCAACATGTTGAAACGACCACAGATGCAAGGTAATCCCACCTGGCAGCGGGCACATAGTCAACAAGTGTAGAAGGAAGGAAGTCCATGGGTGTGCTGCACATCACCTGTAGGGACACAACAGCTACCACCCGGGAAGTCGAATCACAGTGTTGGGGATCACAGTTGACCAAACGACTCTGAAAGTACCCTGTGAAGGACAGAAATGACACACAGTCAAAAGTACTGAAGAACAGGACAGAACTGCAATACTCATGCACAATACATGTTACAAGATACCCACCCAGAACCAAGTTAGCATGTCAACACTGTTGGGGAGTACAGACTACCTGCAAGGACACATCGCTACACGCATACAGACATGTAGCCCATGGACACACTCAAACAGCACCAGAGCACCACCAACACATATCATGCAAACTCACATCATTGACATGCCATCTCTGGATACTCACATTCAGCTGAAGAAGTTGGTGATGAGCTGTGTGCGGACATCACCCTCAACATCATCATCATCATCATCACTGGCATCGTGGTCCAGGCCAGGATCCTCCACAGGTGGCGGACGTTGGTCATCGTCATCCAGGATGAGAGGCAACTCCGTCCGCACTGCCAGGTTGTGGAGCATGCAGCAGACGATGATAATCTTGCACACCTTTGCTGGGGCATATGGGAGGGACCCTCCTGTCTTGTCGAGGCAGCGGAAGCGGCTCTTCAGGAGACCAAATGTCCGCTCAATCACTCTCCTGGTCCGACCATGTGCCTCATTGTAGCGCATCTGGGCTGGTGTCACAGGGTTCCTGAGGGGCGTCAGCTACCACGGCATGTTGGGGTATCCGGAGTCACCTACATACAGACAATTGCACATTAGCAGAGTTGGAAAAGAGGGTGGAACACTACATAGCAGAACACACACAATGGTACAAAGTCAGTACACACCTACAAGCCAGGCATGCTGGTTCCGCATCTGTGCCATCATCCTCGGGATGCGACTACTCCTCATCACGTACGCATCGTGTGCAGAACCAGGGAAACGGGCACACACGTGTGTGATGCTCATGTCTGCAAGACAGACCACCAGTGCATTGACCGAGTGGTAGTGTTTGCGGTTACGCTAGGCCTGCTCTTGGGCCTGTGGTGGTACCAACGCCACATGTGTCCCATCAATGGAGCCAATGACATGCGGCATCCTCCCCAGGGCATAGAAGTCACTCTTCACGCCAGTGAGTCGTTGGAGTCTAGGGAAATATATGTACTGGTTCAGGTATATCAACATAGCCTCCAAAACATCCCGGAGCACACGGCTGAACATGGTCTGTGACATCCCACCAGCAGTCGCCAGAGTGTGTTGAAAGGTACCAGTGGCAAAGAAGTGTAGGGCTGCCATCACCTTCACCTTGGGGTCAGCGCTGTAGGGTACGGACGGCCAGGTTGCAAATGTGGTGCCAAGCGCACTGCCAAATCCTCAATCAGCTGCCTGGTGAAGCGGTACCGTCGGATGCTGTCCCGTTCCACCATCATTGCCAGGTCAGGGAATGGTCTATGGACAGCTGGTGCCCTGCAGTGAATAGGTGAAGAAAGCAAGATTGTCAGTCACCCCACATATGTGGCATTGAACACACTCAACATCACATGATACATCATAATGAGGCACAAGTACATGATGTGTGCAGTTCCGTACGGATATGTATGGCACATACATGGCCAATATCTAACATCACAGTCCAACAAGTGGCATCAAGAAGTCCCAGGTCATGCCATCGGATACCATGAGGCCGTGTCCCAGTACCCATCTCCTGCTGCCAAATAACAAACACACACCACAGTGACATGTGAGGATTGATGTGCCCCAGGCATCACAGCTCAACGACAGGTAGATTCCCAGGGACCCTGTATTGCCACATGAACACTGGCATGACATGGTGTATCATGTATACACCACAGCAAAACAACCATGAGCCCCACAGGTAGTGGGCCGTGTTGCCTCGGCAGGACAGACATGGACGTCTGTGACACACACACGCACAACATCAAAGTCCATGCACAAACAACGTGGATGTGGAGACTGCCTCCCATTGTGCACATGAAATCAGAGACATTGTAATCACAACATGCACACAGACTGTGGAGGACCATCAACATTGTGCCAATGGGTCACCCTGGGTTGAACATAACGTCCCACATGGGACTCAGGGGGTATGTGACATGACATACACATACACCACCGTGAACTGTGACCATGCCACATGCACAGATATGAACAGTTGCACATCACAGTGGTCATGTACACGAAACACCAAGGATTCTGTCCCCATAAACACGTGCACAGCCTGGGGGTGGCTGCCCCCAAGTGACACCCACAGAACAACATGTTCACCCCCATACACGGAGTAGGTAATGCAGCCTTACATGCCTTAGGATACAGTTTGGACAGGCTGTGGTGTTGTAGGTGTGCTCCTCACTGCCTGGGAAGTATATGTGGCTGGCATATGTTCACCTGTGACAGGCATGGTGACATATGCCAGTGACTTGTACAAGGATGCGTAGGACAGCAAGGGACCGATCAGTGCGCACACATTGGCCATTGCATTCAATGTGCGCTGGTACGCGTTGTATTGGCAATACGCCTTGGACAGCAATGGACCGATCAGTGCGCACACATTGGCCATTGCATTCAATGTGCGCTGGTACGCGTTGTATTGGCAATACGCCTTGGACAGCAATGGACCGATCAGTGCGCACACATTGGCCATTGCATTCAATGTGCGCTGGTACGCGTTGTATCCCATGTACGCATTGAACAGCAATGGTCCGATCGGTGTGCCCGGCCGGCCCATTGCATTCAATGTGTGTGGGTACGCGTTGTATCCCATGTACGCGTTGAACAGCAATGGTCCGATCGGTGTGCCCGGCTGGCCCATTGCATTCAATGTGTGCGGGTACGCGTTGTATCCCATGTACGCGTTGAACAGCAATGGTCCGATCGGTGTGCCCGGCCGGCCCATTGCATTCAATGTGTGCGGGTATGCGTTGTATCCCATGTACGCGTTGAACAGCAATGGTCCGATCGGTGTGCCCGGCCGGCCCATTGCATTCAATGTGTGCGGGTACGCGTTGTATCCCATGTACGCGTTGAACAGCAATGGTCCGATCGGTGTGCCCGGCCGGCCCATTGCATTCAATGTGTGCGGGTACGCGTTGTATCCTATGTACGCGTTGAACAGCAATGGTCCGATCGGTGTGCCCGGCCGGCCCATTGCATTCAATGTGTGCGGGTACGCGTTGTATCCTATGTACGCGTTGAACAGCAATGGTCCGATCGGTGTGCCCGGCCGGCCCATTGCATTCAATGTGTGCGGGTACGCGTTGTATCCTATGTACGCGTTGAACAGCAATGGTCCGATCGGTGCGCACCCATTGGCTATGGCCTGGCCTGGCAACGGACGCGTTTTCAAAATTTGAACGAGTCTGATGCTGTAAATTCAGTTGGTCACCCACAACAATGTTGCAATTTCATGGGTGTCACGAAGTTGAACATTTGAAGGATGCTGGGGGCGTGTGTAAGTGGTGCAATTCCATGGATTGGCCAGATTCAGATGATGCAAACGACTTGGACCTATCACTTTGGACACATGGGACAGTATCTGCCTCTGCAGCACACATATAATGCTGGCTGTTCCCCTGAGAGCTCACTTGCCTGCACTACATGCTCCAGGACGACATCTGCCACTACACTGCTGCTGTATCTGCACCCTCTGGACCCTGCAATGGCACGTACTGTGGAGAGAGCCCCAGCCTTCAGCACTGAGGAGAACCAGGCCCTGCTGGATGGCCTCCTTCCACAGTACAGCAAGCTGTATGGGAAAGCAGGGGAGCAGGTGAGTGTTCTGTCCACTGCCTTTCTAAATGTGCATGTTGTCTGACTAGCAAGGCTAACAGTCTGCACGCCACTGGCTAGCAGGCTCACTGAGTAGTTGTCACCCCCCATAGTGTGTAGTTACATGCACTGGACAGGTATAGTGCAGTGACAGTGCATTTAAACTAGGTTTTACTTCCCAGGCAATGATACCATGTAGTAACTGCTGGCATACTGTCCATAGCCATCGTTGCACTGCCTGTGTACATCATGTGCCCCTGTGATTGAGACATGTATATCCAACTGTGTAATGCACGGATATGTTGCATGTGTAGTAATGGCATTCTCACTTTGTTATCCTCACAGGTTGATGCCCACCAGAAGCAGAAGATATGGCTGACCATCGTCCGGGCAGTGAGATCCGTGGGGGTCTACAAGCGCCGGATCCGCAACTGCCAGAAGAGGTGGCAGGACCTTCGGGGCTGGACCCGGAGGATCGCACGGGTCCAGCTGAAGCTGTCGCCTCCTCGCAGGAGGGGCGGACACCGGACCCTGACCCCCACATGCTGAGGATCCTGGCGGTGGTCTTCCCTGATCTGGATGGGCAGCTGAAGGCCAGAGAGCAGCAAGGAGGGGGTGAGTCCATGTCTGCATTGTGAACTATGTCTGCCATGCTATGTGCCCTCCTCTGGCCTGGTTAAACTTCCACAGTACATCAGTCTTGTGGTCCAGGACCCATGTCCCTCTATTGTGCACTGCCCACTCCTCATCTGATACCCAGGTGTGGCCCTTACAGTCAGGGTATTGTGTCACTTGGGTACTGTGTCCTTGCAGTTTGCTTGACTCAAGGTGGGGGACAGCATCTGTTTCCCTGACTCTGTGGTGGGCATCATGGGTGGGTCCATTGCTTACACATTGCCTGTGTTCTGACATGTGTTCTGCGTGTCATTTTGATATGTGGCCCAATTGCTGAGCTGATCCACCACATGTGCCTGGGGTATCTGGCACACACCCATGCTGCGGGTGGGAACAATGTTTGTGCCCCAGGAGTGTGTATATAACGTGTGTCACACATACTTAGCCAGCTGCCTACTGTCCAGGGCTCATCCCTCATTCATGTGGGACAGGACAGTCATGCCTACTCCAGGCCATACAATACACTCTGTACTCCCACTGCCGTGTATCAGCTGACACGTTTTGCTCAGTGATTCGTCCCCTCAGGTGTCTGCCTCTGTGTCAGTGTGCTGTGGCTTCGTTGTCAGGTCTGCTGGGGTGTTCCTCGGTTGGGGCTCCGCATGCCACCGGAGATGTGACCATAGGAGATGATACATGTGTGACACATAGGTGTTTGATCACCTGACCGTGCAGACTGGGGTATGCGAATATGAGGTTCAGGCAGCTGTTTCCCATTCACAGCAGATTGTGATGTGCTCAGGTGCAGAGGGTAGTGTTACAGGTCTCCCATATGTACAATGGGTATAACCTGGACAGATGAGGGTACAGATGATGTGGTGTGTGGGGGATGTACATGTGCACTTGTTCAGCTCCAGGACTTGCATTCCCCATGATCTACTATTGTGACACAGTGCAGAGTGTTGTTGTCTGGCTGCCCTGCCCATGTGACTGGAGACAGTTATGTATGACTTAGCAGGCATGGCTGTGCCATGGCATGTGACTTCCTATTAGTGATCCTGCAGGGGAGTGACATTTGCTACATGCACACCATTGTGGCAATGGCTATCAGGACATGGGTGCATCATGGTGTCTGTCGCTGGTATGCATCACATGCATTTCCTATTTGACTCTGGGCATCCCTTTCATCCGGACACCTGCACTGACTCAGTGGCAAGAGTTGTGATGTGTGCATGTCCACATGCTTCACCGGGTTCTCTGCACTGTCCAAATACTGTGTAGGTGGTGCATGTGTCCACACTGGGGTATTGCCATCCCACAGACACCATACAGATGGGTGCAAGGCCAGGTGGGATGTGAGTGCCATGGTTGACCATCAGACTGACAATTGACTTCTCCTGTTCTGTTTGTGCAGTTTTAGCAATGTTCAACTAAGGATGCCAGGGCTTGCTCTGTAATGTGCTGTACTTACTGTGGTGTGTGCGTTCGGTGCAGGTGACTGATGTCTGTCTGTTTCCCTATTGATTGCAGATACATCCACGGCCACAGGAGGGGACAGCTCCACGGACCAGGAGGAGCCGCAGAGCCAGACTGGGTCAGCAGCCGAGGAGTGGTCGGAGGGACCCAGTGGCACGGAGGGCGAGGGGAGCCACACCGAGGAGTCCTCAGCACCATCCACCTCAGCTGAGGACCAGAGCAACTCGGACGATGACTCCCTTATGGAGGCGGGTGTCAGCAGCCACCACACCCCAGCTAGTGTTGCTGTCCCCGCCACCACCACCACCACCACCGCCCTCCCGTTGGCTCCCATTCCCGAGGTCCGTGGAGGCTCCCATGTTCGGGAGCGTGTCTCCTTCGGGCCAGGCACCGCACCCCCTGCACCTGTGTCCCCTGCTGCCCTGAGTGAGGAGTCTGTGTACCTCCTCCGCCAGCTCCATGTAGGACAGACAGCGATGCTGAGTGTCCTCCATGCACACACCAGTCTGTTGACTCAGCTGGTGTCATTCATGGAGGGCATCTCATCGGGCATGTCTGACCTACAGAGGGGCAATAGGTCCATGGACTCCTCCCTGACGGCAGCAGTGTCCCTCCTCCGACAGTCCCTCACCCCTCCTGCCTCTGCCCCATCCACACTCCCCAGCACCTTACCCGTCCCAAGCACACACACACTGGCACAGGCACACACCAGCACAGACACATGCAGCACACGGACACACACGCCAGAAACAAGACGCACACGCACGCACCGTCAGGGGACTGCAACCACACTCACAGGGGATGGGGCACAGGCACAAACACACGCATCCACAAGCACTGCGCAGTCCTCAGTTGCCTCTCCCTCCAAAGACCCCTCCCTTGCCTCACCTGCAACCCCATACACACAGCGGCTCTTCCTCTGTGACCTTGGCCTCTCCCCTCCGACCCAGCTGATCCAGCATTCAGGGGGAAGAGGAAGCCCACCCACACGGAGCGGAGTGCCCCTGGCCCCCGGACACCATCCCCCAGGCGCAGACCGACTGAGGCCCCCACCCGCAAGTCCCCCGGTCCCGGAAGAGCAAGACCCCGCCGCCGCCCTGCAGCTCAGGCACCAAGTCTCCTTCCTCCATCCCTCAGGCCCCCACTCCACAGGTGCCCCCACCACACCCTGCCCCAGGTTCCCCCACCCACAGATACACCATCCCCAGAAGGGTCAGGCCTTCTCCCCTGCCACTTGCTCTTCCGGCCCCACACCCCCGCTGCGCTTGTCTGTACCACTGATGTGGTGAGGGTGTCCTCCCCTCTGTCCTGCCCACCTTTCCTGATCCCCATTCTCCTCCCCTGGAGGTGGGCACTGCAGTGGAGTCCACTATCACCCTGTCTGACTTGGGCGCTGCAGTGGCGGACCTGTCCACTCCATCTGCAGGGTCCACTGCAGTTGTGCCGGCACCCACAACATCTGAGTCATGCCCCCCAGTTGTGCCGGCACACACCATGTCAGACACCTCCACTGCAGTTGTCAGTGGCTCTCCAGCACCCACCACCCCTTCCCTGCCTCCTCCTGGTGAGCCCTGATCCTGTCCCTGCGGTGCCTGGCCTGCCCCCGTATGCCCCTCCTAGGGGATTGTCCCCGGTTGTGATCAGTGCAGGCATGCATAGGGTGACATCTGCCACTGTCACCCTGTATAGACTTCCTTGATGGACTGGCCATTGGCCTTTGTTGATACCTTGCAGTTCTTCCAAGTTTTGAACCCACATGCTGAATAAAGCAACTTTCTGTTCTCTAGTGGTTTTGCTTCTGATGTACATGATGTTGATGATGCTAACCGTGCCCTTGCTGCAGTGATGGTGATTTTTGGACTCATGAAAATGAAGTGTTACTGTGCATGAACCCATGTGTTCCAGGGGGACAGTGTCCTATCCTGTGGTGAATCCATGTCGTCCTTAGCAGCATCTGAGGGTGTCATGTATTCAATATTTGGCAATGGGATTTCCTACTTACATTAGCAATGTCACATCTGTGGGTTCCACCCATGCACATCTGTTGTGTTTGCCATTGTTCAATTAGTCTAGTTCCCTGACCGTGTGGCCATCTCCACTGGACATGCAGGTTTGGGCATCAATGGGGAAGGACTCTTCTGTGTTGTCAGTGCAACTTGCTATACATGTGTGTTGGATCTGTGCTGTTGAGTTCGTTGACATTCCCATGACCAGGCTGATGTGACGGGAGCCTTCATTTGGTGCTAATTGTTGACTGTGTGACCAAGTGTTCTGCTGACATGATGGAGCCCTACTGATGCGACATATGGCACAGCTTTCCTCACACAGGAGTGGAGTCCCCTCATGGCAGTGTGTACTCCTGTGACATCTCGTGCGCCCAAGGTGTGTGTTGTATGAGCATGTGTGTGTGTTCACTTCCATGTTGCTGTGCATGCTGGGATCCCTAGTGATGTTCCTGTTTGTGATGCTTGCTGAGTTGAGCTATGTTCCCCCAAAGTCTTCTCCCTGGGTTCTCTGTGATGTGGGTGCATGGCACATTACTGGTCATCAGGGTGTCACCCATAGGTGTGTTTGCTGTCAGGGCTGAGTTTGTGGGCAGACGCTGATGTGTCACAGTCCGGATTCCCCTTTGCACTTGTTGTTGACACCTGTCATGTGATTTCTGGTTTGTGTTAGCTTTCATTGGTTGTGACACGTTGTGTGTGTGACTGCTGGCACTCCTCAGGGCTGCAATGTTGGTAGTTGTCTATGTGTGTCCTTTGTGGGTGACCTTGGCTTCTTCATAGGTGTGTGACTGTGGCTGGGATCCCATTGGTTGGTGTGGTATTGCCGTCATGTCCATGTACAGCGTAGTGTGCAGTGTGTCAGACATTCAGGAGTCTGGTAGAGTGGCCATGTGTGATGTGTTCCTGCACCTTGGTTCCCACCACCCCCCTGGGATTGTCATGGGTGCATGTGCAATGTCACCAGTGCATGTGAGCTTCACTGCTGCACATTGTTGGAGGTCGAGGTGTGTGGTGTTGAGTGTGTGCAGATGAGAGTTGTTGCCCGGCTAGACCCCTGCCTCCATGTTGGCCTTGGCTGACAGGCCGTGCTGGTTGATTTGTGCTTGTGTAGGTGTGATGGTAGTTTGTTGCTCAGGACACATGACTGTGGTTCACAGTGTGAACGACATCTAGCTTTGTCATCACAGTGGGATTGTAATGCAGCCCAGGGTCACCACATTGTGGGGGCCCTGGGTGTGGTGCTGTGGTGTCTGTGTGTCTTGCTGTGTCAGTTGCTGTTCCTACATGCTTGTGTGACATGTGTGATTTGTGCTCCCACTCATCTGACAATGCCTGATTGCCCACATAGGGGATTTGGATCCATGAGTTACCTTTGTGTGGCACTGTATGCACGTCTGTGTAATTGGTATTCAGGCCTCCTAATGTGTTGTGTGTTTGCCTGGGGACACTGGTACCCCCCACCCCCTCACCTGTTGTGTTTGATGTGCAGTGTGTGTTTGCCTGTTTGTGTTTGTGCATCTGCACCACTGCATTGGCATATCTTTAGTGTGCCATTGGCTGTATGTTGTTTGGTGTGTTTGCCCTGCTGTCCCTGGGACTCCTAGGTCATCAGTCAGCACAATGATCATTGTGTGTGTGTCCCATTGCTGCCATGGTATGGTATCTGTTCACCTCCCTTCTACAGTCTCCACTGGGTATCTGAATTTGTGTGCCCATTGGTGCAAATATGTGGGTCTGCATTCTGATGGTCACTTCTGTCATTGAGTCATTGATGAGTGTTGACAGTGTCAGCCCCCATGGGTGATGTTTGTCTGCACATGGCCAAAGGTATGTCTTGTTTGCACTGCACTGTTTGCCTCCCCCATTCTATGTTGCTATGGGACACAAGCACTACTTTGCCACTGATGTGTTTGTTGTTCTGTGACCAGGAATAATCCATGCAGTTTGGCAGTTGCAGCTTATTCTTTGTCAACACATACATTTTGGTCACTGTGATGATGGGGGTTTGGACCCCATTGCCACAATGTTCAATATGTGCTTCAGCTATGGACCCCACACTCACATTTTGGTCACTGTGATGATGGGGGTCTGGACCCCACTGCCACAATGTTCAATATGTGCTTCAGCTATGGACCCCACACTCACATTTTGGTCACTGTGATGATGGGGGTTTGGACCCCATTGCCACAATGGTCATGGCCTGCTTGCATTGTGGGTGCCACACACATTTATGTGTGGCACTTGTCATAGGGGGTCACATTGTATGTCCACAGTCCTGTTCAGTGTTGTAGGCATTTGACACAGTCTACACACGCTTGTCATGGTGTTGGGGGATGTCTTTGTGTTGCATTCTTTCTGCTGGTGTGTGCTTCTTGTGGCATGTATTTGCCATCCTGTGAGTGGGGGTGGTAGTAGTAGGCATCCAGCCCCCTGGGTAGAGGTGGTAGTAGTGGTAGGCACCTGGCACCCCCTGGGTAGAGGTGGTAGTAGTGGTAGGCACCTGGCACCCCCTGGGTAGAGGTGGCAGTAGTGACAGGCACCCAGCCCCCCATTGGTAGAGGTGGCAGTAGTGGTAGGCACCTGGCACCCCCTGGGTAGAGGTGGTAGTAGTGGTAGGCACCTGGCACCCCCTGGGTAGAGGTGGTAGTAGTGGTAGGCACCTGGCACCCCCTGGGTAGAGGTGGCAGTAGTGGTAGGCACCTGGCACCCCCTGGGTAGAGGTGGTAGTAGTGGTAGGCAACTGGCACCCCCATGGGTAGAGGTGGCAGTAGTGACAGGCATCCAGCCCCCCCTGGGTAGAGGTGGCAGTAGTGGTAGGCACCTGGCACCCCCTGGGTAGAGGTGGTAGTAGTGGTAGGCACCTGGCACCCCCTGGGTAGAGGTGGCAGTAGTGGTAGGCACCTGTCACCCCCTGGGTAGAGGTGGTAGTAGTGGTAGGCACCTGGCACCCCCATGGGTAGAGGTGGTAGTAGTGGTGGGCACCTGGCACCCCTGGGTAGAGGTGGTAGTAGTGGTAGGCACCTGGCACCCCCTGGGTAGAGGTGGCAGTAGTGACAGGCATCCAGCCCCCATGGGTAGAGGTGGTAGTAGTGGGAGGCACCTGGCACCCCCTGGGTAGAGGTGGCAGTAGTGGTAGGCACCTGACACCCCCTGGGTAGAGGTGGCAGTAGTGGTAGGCACCTGGCACCCCCATGGGTAGAGGTGGTAGTAGTGGTAGGCACCTGGCACCCCCTGGGTAGAGGTGGTAGTAGTGGTAGGCACCTGGCACCCCCTGGGTAGAGGTGGCAGTAGTGACAGGCATCCAGCCCCCTGGGTAGAGGTGGCAGTAGTGGTAGGCACCTGGCACCCCTGGGTAGAGGTGGCAGTAGTGGTAGGCACCTGGCACCCCCTGGGTAGAGGTGGTAGTAGTGGTAGGCACCTGGCACCCCCATGGGTAGAGGTGGTAGTAGTGACAGGCATCCGGGCCCCTATGTGTATATGTGGCATTGGTGATGGGCATCCCGCCCCTATGGTGCTGCTGTTTCTGGAGTAAGTAATTTCTCCATCCCTGTGTGTGTGTGTGATATGTCGGGTACGTGTAGTTTGTGTTTGTGGTTGGTGTCTGACTTACCTTCTGTGCCGTACGCGTCCGTGCCTGTTCCGGTAGTAGATATAGAATATTGGTAGGATCGGAACAATGGGATTCATTGTTGGTTCGTCTCGTTCGTCTTCGTCGTTGCTTCGCCTCGTCCTCGTAGCTGGCGTGTTCGTCTCGTAGCCGTGGATCGTGTTGTGGCGCGAATTGGAGCTTATGTGCGCCTCTCCCGGATGCTTTGAAGTGCTGTGCGTAGCGACGGGTTCGGCGCGTACGGGAAGCGCATCGTACTTGTCCGGCCGGACGGGGCTGCTTTTGGCTTCCGGGCGACTCGTATCTGCGTTCTACGGATCTGGCTCGGTCGGGGATCAGGACCTGGATTGGGTGAGTACGACTCGGTCGGAATCTGCGCTGTTGTGCGCATCGTACTTGTTCGTTCGGATTAATGTGCGGATCGGTCGGGAAACAGGCATTCGCATGGCTTTTTTCCCGACCGAATGGCGTTGGGTGCGTCTCCAACCAAGATCGGAATCGGCCCCAGAGTTGTGTACCCTTGTTTGTTAAATGCAATGGTTGTCCGATGAGGATGGCAGGGTAGCCCCCTGCTGGATGCAGGTGCTTGTTGTCTGTTGTTGGGTGAGATCACTTAGCAACCTGTTTATAGTCTTAGGCAATTAGTGACTTGTTGCTGGGCAGTGTGGCATGGCAACATATCGTAGAGAGTTTGTACAGTAACTGACGTAAAACCCATAAGTGGAAAATGCACATTATTATTATGGCAGAATGCAATTTGTGTATCGAGAGTTTATAAGACTGTACTGGGTTATCAGTATACCAGTAGACACATAGCCAAGTATCGCTAGGGCCTATTGGCTTGTACTCTATGAGTTAGTTAGTGGCAGTATAGTGTGGGTTAATATATACCATGTAGACGTGACATAAGTAAGAGCATCACAGTTAAGATATCTCTCGGAGGGGTAAAAATACCACCTACCCCCTCTTGTGTGTAGCTTGGCATAATAAATATGCATGTAGAGTCCATACATATGTATGGCCTGCGAATATTGCTAACAGTCATCTGCTATTAACAGAGGACTCATAGCAACATATATGTACTGGTGCCTCTCATGTATGAGAAGATATAATATATGTGTCACACTAGAGAAATCGACAAAACACAAATAGGGCTTTTAAATTCCAGTTTTAAAATAGGCAGTGAAATATTATAACAGTAGAAGTTTCAATGGCTAGTCTGTGTTTACTGTACGCACGAATGGCAAGCATATTGGCAATGTGCCAGAGAGGGAGCCAAACTCGGAGCTGGCTCAGAGCTATAACGCACTATAGCTGGAGAGAAAAACACAGATGAAGTGGGTGATGCTGCAGATATGGAATAAACGATGTACCTCAATGAGTGGATTGATGCTAAGATGCTAAAGATACCGTGGAACTAAATGAAGAGGATATCTACAGTGAAAAGCCTGTTTTAGACCCAAATGCAGGACGTTGTTAATGTAGTTGAAGAACAACGAATACGTTGCTGACGAGTTATGCAGAAACAGCTGCAGCCAACTGCTGTGATGAAAGTACAGGAGGTGGTGTTGAAAAAATGGTAGCAGGATGGGGTACAATTGATGTTGCACAAAGCACTGAAGGAGCCACTATTGAATGCAGTGATGACCTTTCAAGTGCTGTAGGGTGATGAAATAAAATATCAAGAATTGAGAACGAATTGGTGAAACCAGATGATGCACAGCGAAGGATGAGATTGGCTATTTATTAAAGGAGGTGCAGGGCTAGTTGACAAAGGAGATGCAGGATATTGTAGAAACAATGGGGCAGATTTACAAGCCCCCTGCGCCACGTTTGCGTCACTTTTCCCATGTTAAAAATGACGCAAAAGTGGCGCAAGGGCCTTGTAAATCTGCCCCCATGTGTTGTTTAGGTTGAAGATCAAACAAAATAACATTTGGTGAGGTGCAGGGGAGGCTTGGAGTTGAAGATCAGAAGAACTGTATATCGCAAAGGCTGCAATACCAATGATCAAAGCCGATTATATCCATTTATGAGTGGGAAACCCTAGATGAGGATCCAAGAGTGGGCCTGATATTAGAGCAGGGCATGGCCTGAACACTGCCAGTGCATGCGCTCAAAGAAGAGATGACACTGGATAACACATACAGCTACTCATACAGTCAACAGCACAGGCACCATATTCATCTTTATAGACAATCATTCATGACAAAACTGATGAGTGATGAATATTCAACATGATGATTCACTCAAGTAGCAGGCCAATGATGACAAGTGAAGAGCGCCTCACCCCACAAGGTAGATGCTTGAAAAAAACTATAAAACTTGTTGAGATGGCACCACAAGGGTGCATTGAGTTATCTGATAATTACTAGCTAGTACTTTTGCAAAGATTAATATTGATATGTCATTGTTTGTAAGACAAAACAGCTGCACTAATGATGCAAATGGATAATAATCCGGCAAGGCAAGAAAAGAGGAGTTGATAAAGCAGAAATGTTAAACCCACTACAATGAGCATATTTGAAGAAAGGAAGGAGCCCAGAACCAAAGATCTTAAACAGAGAGGCCAAACCAGGCCTACAGTACTGAAGAGAAAAAAAGAATAAATGAGAGGATAATGTTGGAAAATGGCCTTGTCTGAAGGGTCACCCAAAACTTTTTGCCTTCCTCCTCCACTTTTACAGACCTTGTTTGTGTTGACTTGAGAATTGCTAAACCACTGCTAAAGTGTATTTACTCTCTCCTCTAAACATAGTAACGTTGGCTCATACCCAATTGACATATTTATTTTACTTATAAATCCCTAGTAAAGTGCACTACATGTGTCCAGGACATGTAAATTAAATACTACTAGTGGGCCTGCATCACTGATTGTGTCACACTCTTAAGGAGCCCCTTAACCATATCTCAGGCCTGCCACTGCAGAGCCTGTGTGTGCAGTTTTAAACTGCCAACTCGACCTGGCAAGGAAACCCCTTGCCAGGCCTAAGCCTTACTTATTAATACATATACTTCACCCCAGGGTAGGTCCTGGACATCGTACAATGTATTTAAAAAGTAGGACATGTACTTTTAAGTTTTACATGTCTTGGTAGTGAAAAGCTCTTAAATTCGTTTTTCACTACTGCAAGGCTTGTCTCCCCCATAGGATAACATTAGGATTACCTTATTATATTTTATAGGTGCAGTATCCAATTGGGATGAGATTAGACCTCCAAGTCTGGTGTCCCTGGAATCACAATTTAAAACCACAGTTTATGGCAGAAGAACTGCTGTGCTGCTGAAAGGACTGCCGCTCTGCTGGACTGCTGCTTTGCTGGACTATTGCTTTACCGAATTGCCTTGCTGCATGCTTTTCTCCTGCCTCGGTGAGTAGGACTGGACCTGCATCTCTTGAACCTAGAGTGACTCCAATGGCTTGCTGGCTTGACTCCTGTTCGAAGTCTCAGTGACATCAAAGACTTCAACTCATCCTGCTACAGCACCTGGACTTTACTTGCTGCAAGCCTTGCCCTGCCAAGTAGTGCCAACCTAGTCCTGGGCCCTTGGATGTGGGTATAAACTGCTGCTTCAACCAGAACCAAAGAATCCTCATCAGAACTTGAGCATCTTCGCCTTTCTGCAAGTTGGAACCAGTGCATCCACACTATTGCATGGAGCAGACCCGGTGCATTGCCTTTGGGACTAGCTCATTGACTTCTGAATTTACACATCGCCTAATGCGGGAGCAGCAGCAGCACATCGTATTCAGAACCAGCGCGTCACACTTTGAACCGAAGCATTATCACAATTACACGAAGAAAGTCTGCGCATTTCATCCACTACGCGGCTCGACACCGCATCGCTTCAGCTGCACCTTGCATCTTCGGCGATGATGATGCATTCCTGATATAGGTACTTTGGTACTGGGGGCCCAAGTGTGTCCTTGTATATGACCCACTCTCCATCGCGGTCAGCCTGAACTTTTGACTTTGCCCCGGTCCAGCGTAACCAGATATCCCATTTAAGAGCGCATTGCTTTTAAGTGCTATTTTACAGTTTAATCTTTGAAAATTCATATCTCAACTTCTACTAGTTGGATTTTTGTTGTTTTGTTCTTATTTACCTTGTGTGGAGTCTTGTTGTTGTGTTTTCACTGTGTTATTGTTTGAAGTGTTGTACATATACTCTTAAGTTAAGCCTGACTGCTCTCAGCCAAGCTACCGAAAGGCGAGCACAGGATAAATCAGGGTGAGTTGTGACTTACCCTGACTAGGACTGTGGTACCTGGTTGGACAGGGCACATACCTCTGTCAACGAGAAACTCAATTTCTAACAGGTAACATTACAATCTGGTGGATAAACCCTCCGTAACAGATGTGTGACCTTTGTGTCTGTTTAGAATGTATGGAGAATAAAAATCTGCAGTTGAGATGCACATCATGCTTCAGTTAAAGAGATACTATAGTAGTCAACTTATTCATGTGCACAGGTTTTAGCTGGTCGGGAAGCCACTGTATAAGACGTGAGGTTTCTTGTTGTGGTCGTTGAAAGAAGGTAAAAGGGCAACAATCTATTTTGCTGAGATTGGCCACTTTTGAAGGCCAACAGGAGTTGAACAATTAACAAAGTAAGGTAGATTTGATAACAGCAAAATGGTGGGATAAGCAAGATAAATTCCTGAGGGTATTTTTCAAGGGGTAAAGACTCAGAAGGACTGGAACATTGTAATGAGAGTGCATGTCAACTTCCCAACACATAAATGTGCAACAAGAGGGTTAGTACATGCCATAGTGCCAAGAAGGACAATTTAATTGTTAAGAAGACAGAGATAAGAATCTGAAGTTTACCATGTTAATGAAAAGTGGAATTAGCTAAACCTGCAAACCAACCTACAGATTCTATTATTCAGCAATTTTCAAAACAATAACTGGAAATGAAATAATATTAACAGATGAGGTGTGTTCACAATTTAAGTGGCTAAAGATCCATTTGTTGATCAGCTAGTATGAATACTTCAACTAGGATCCACTGCAAGCCCTTTGTTGACCATTTAAAAATGGTGGATAATAACATAATATCGCCTTCCGAAGAAACAACACAAATGAAGATTATTTAAATGCTTGGAGAGCAGACTTGGAGACAAATCTGCACGCTGGCTCCTTCATGAATTTGTTTGCACTGGTCTATCAAGCAAGGGCTAAGAAAAAGGGGTGGTTCCAAAATGTTGTTTTGCCATTTCAATCATGATAGGAATGGTTGGTCTACGAAACGGAAAAACAGCTGAATGGAATTACACTGCATTTGACAGAATGTTAGAGCATTACTCAGAAATCGATTTGCTCATCATTAGGTGTTGTTTTTGATAACTTGGTGCTTAAGAAGGTCGAGGAGGGGATGAACCCTCAGAAAAAGTTAGTGATACCTTGACTGATAGTGTCCAGATAAGGTCTGATTGGTCAATTTAAAGAGGATTGGTGAATCCTGAGTGATTGGCCACAACATGAACAATATATTGTAATAACCATTAAACAGTTAATCCTAAAATAGAATTTAAATAAAACATATAAGGGGGCCAGGTAAGCACACCCTGTCTCGCAAGGGCATGTGAGTGGGGGTGTCCCCGAATGGACAACATATTGAGGCTCAGAAAAAGGCATCCATATGAAGGGTGATTACAGATTTCTAGGAACAATGTAAATCATTTGTGGTATCATACTACTTTAGGAATTGTGGTATGTTATAAAGTGATATTGTGAGAGCCGAATCGCAATATTTCAATGAACCCCAATATTTGCATCACCCAAAATTTTTCCTCTGGCTGCTCGGCTTCTGCACCCCTAATCTAGCAATAAGAGTCACCTCTTTGTCATCTGGCCAAACAAAGCGAATAGCAAATAAATTAGTACATAAAATAGTGACTGACACCACTCAATAACTGAGTTCTAGATTGATAAAACTTTGAATAATTTTTATATAAAAATCTCAAATAGACAAAACATGGAAATGCAGTATATGCCATGAAGGCTCAGATAGAGTGTACATAGTCAAGAGAGTAAAGAATCAGAATTATTCCAAGTCTTAATAAAAATCTAAAATCATAAATGGAACAGATAGCATCCTTAGAGGAAAAATTCTCTTGTAGAAAAGGAAGTCATCTGGCTCACTTCCAAAATCAATGGGTTTTTGCACACATTAGAAATAAGCAAACCCTGCAAAATCAGCATTGCCTGACTATCGATAGCACATATTGTTTTTGTTTTAAATAATTTTTGATCAAAACAAACTTGAAAAATGACTCTAAAATTACAACAAATGAATTAGCAAACAACCAATCATAGCATGCCTCTGTCAAAGGTAAATCAATAACAGTGTGGCTTTGTCAGTAACCAACCAATAAGAGTACTGTTTTGTGGTGATGTCTCCCTGATTGAGCAACCAATCACAGCACTACTTATCCGTGAACAGGAAAACAATTGCAAAACCTCTTTAAGCTAATGAAGTAAATATGCCCCCGTTTACCCTAGAAAGGAAAGAAAATCAGCAAATCAAGTAAAACCATTCAATTGTAATCCATACAAGTTTAGAAACAAGATTCAAAATCAGGAACAGAAAACTCAGAAAGGATGCACAAGTACAATTCACACTAAGCAGACTCTCTTTCAGTGGCAATCCAGCTCCTGTGGACTTAAAAGCAAAACCACTAACTCAAATTAAACTCACAACCTAGAAAAGAATCTCGTTAGTTTAGAATCCCCATCAATGTTCAAGCGGCTTCTCCCTCTGCACACCACAATTACAGACCAGTAACTTCATCATTATTTTGAGATCTTGCATTTCAGAGAATCCGATAAACAAACTAACCAATGGAATCAATTACCCTCTAATGCATTTACAGATATGAATAATGCATCAATACAATATTAACCACCCACCAATCAACCTACAGTCATCGTTGTATACAGAAACAACTTACAACAGAAACAGTATTTCATCTCACAAACCCATATTTCAATGCACAGTCACAAAATAAACTTTCCCTATTTATACTTACACTCCAAATTGTTCAGGAATGCACACTTTTCAATTCTTGGGGATCCCCAGCACTGGGCTTTTGGCAGTATTCCAAAACATCCTGTCTCCTTTGGACTGGCTTAAAAAACTCAGAAATCACAGGAGAATCTGTGGGGGACCCCTACTATAAAGGAGGTGCTCCTACTCAATCATCCTCTGCTTCCATTTTTGTGGGAGCCAAACTCAAATATTTCACTGAACCTCAATAATAAGATCACCCCAAATTTTACCTCTGGCAGCTCTGCTCCTTCTCCCTTGACCTAGCGATGAGAATCACCACACTCTTTGTAATCTGGCCCAACAAATTAGTAGAGTAAATAAAATAGTGGCTGGGACCATTCAGTAACTCAGTTCAAGATTGATAAAAAGTTAAAAAAGTTTTATTAAAAAATCTCAAAATAGTCAATTTAGGGAAATGCAGTATATATGCAATGAAGGCTCCGATACAGAGTGCATAGTCAGTTATCAGAATTATTCCAAGTCACAATAAGCAGGAGTAATCATAAATGGAATGGATAGTATTCCTATGGCAAAAAGGAAATGCTCTCACTGGAAAAAACAAGACAGAGTCTCTGGGAGGAAGGGAAGTCATCTGGCTCACCAACAAAACCAAGGGGTTTTATACAAATGTTATGGATAAGTAAGGACAAAAACCTCAAATTCAGCATGGCATTACTTATGATACCACATATTGGAAAAATCAGAATAATGATTGTCACCCAAACATTCACAACACTAACCCAATTCTAAGGTAGAGAAATCTTCCATTAGCTTCCACAGCAACATCATACTCCAGAGATGTACAACATAATATGACATTTTTTTAAACAAAGTGTGCTAGCAAGACTAGATCAGAAATTTCAACAGAAGTGTCTTTCAAAATGTTGCATAAAGAACACATAGACAATGTTTCATTCACAGTGCATGCTCTCTAAGGAAAATAGCCAATTGTGTCACTTTCCTGGGCTCTGTGAAAACTTTGGGGAGTGAAAACTTGCACGTGGACATTGATTGGGAGAGGTGATGAGCTGAAGCAAGAAGAGAGAAAACAACATAACCAGCATCCATTTTAATAAAATGGTATCACTGCAGAGATATGGCAGAACTAAACTAAATTAATAAACACACTTCTAAACTGCTTAAAAGAATAATTTCAAGAACAATGATATTAATTCATTATTTACGACTTTATTGATTATAAAAATTATTAGAATTTCAAAATAATTTGTCTCTCGAAATTGCACATTTAGTAAACCATCAACAATCTCCTCCCTCTGATTATTGTTTAATAATCACTTAAGACCCATTAATAAACTTTATTAATCAGCGGTCCTTATCTTTGATTGTGTCTTGGAAAGCTTCCTCCACCATCTTTAACTGGTTGTAGACATGTTCCTTAAGTCTCTCTAATCCCACTTCAATTGATCCTTTTCTTTTCTTAAACCTATTTTCATATTTACCTTTTTTTATATTTACCTATCATACACTCAAAAATGTAAACAAAAAAACTGAATAATTGCATAAATGATTATGATTTTAAGAGGGGTTAGTATAGTCTGAAAAGGTAGGCGCAAAAATAGCACCCACTAAGCTTCCTATATCCACATATTCTCTAATCGTTTTAATATACACATTATCCTTAAATCTACTAACAGAGGGCCTGATTACAATGCCAGTCAGACTGGCTTCTGTGGTGTAGTCGACAGCGGTCCGACTTCCGCGGACTCATCAGAAGCAGTAGGTCTTACCGCCGGAATACGGTGCATACCTCCTGTACTCCGATCGACCGCTGAAAGAGCGCCCATTCCAACAGCCTTTCTCTAACCGCTGAGATGGCGGCCTGAGAAAGACAGCATCCATAGGGCAGTATAGGGACCTCTGACCGCTGTCTGGATTCCGATGTGTGTGTGGCCTATTGTGGCAGTCCGCCTGCCTGGCTTGAGTCATCGGAAACAATGGATTTGAGGTGCATACCCACCCAAATCAGCTTCTCCCAACAGTCTCTGGCGTTGATCCCTTTCTCCAGGTCCCCCCTACACCATGGCAGCTAAACCCTGAAGACTATGACCCTGTGGGCACCGGAATGCAGGTAAATCCATAGGTGGCATGTATCCACATTGATTGGACTTTGCAGAGAATGCCACACTCCAGCAATGAGGTACATGGTTCACAAGGCATATGCCCCGTCTATCATGCATGCATGTACATATCATGTTTACTGTGATTTTGCACACGTTTGAAGCAACATATTCAGGGGTATGTGCACCGCTATGATAGCAGCATCTGCATCATAATACGCTGGGGGAGAACCTTCTCAGCCTTCGCAGCCGGAACAAGACTGTGACCGTGGAGGTCGGATGGTCGGTCCGACCGGCATCGTAATGAGGCCCTAAATGTTCTCTATCTACTGGTATATCATGTTTTAGCTTATTTCTCTTAGTAGTGATCTCAACATTAGTATTATAAACATGATCTAAAGCATATCCCACAGGAGTCAGAAAGCACAATAACAGTCCTACTAAAACTACTCATATTATTGGTAATGCCACCAACAATTTTACACCATTTGCTGAATTCCATCTTCTAATGAGACACAAACTTTTATTGTGGTACATAAATCCAAAAATCAACAACAATTTTCTTTAAAACAATATTATTTTCTTCTTTCTTTTAATTATTTTGTTAAACCAATAATCAAAACTGAAAAATCAAAAGCAAACTCCTCAATTTTCTTTTCAACAGTTCTTTTCAAAGTTAATCTCAAATCTGTTTCAGGTTTTACTTCTCTCTGTTCAACATTAGCTTCAAAAATTATATTTTAAAAATCTGTTTTTCTTTTCAAGGTGGTTCTTCTTTGGTTTCAGATTCAATCCCTGAATCACTCTCAAACTTGTATAGGCATTGATTTACCAACGAATAGTCATCCAACATAATTTCATCATCTTCATCTTCTTCAGAAACTGCAGCTAAATACACCCTTTAATTTGAGGCATATTTTTGATTTGGAACTCTCTTTCTCATTGATCTTTAAGCAAAATGTGATTCACTTCCACTAATTTCAGAATCTATTTGTCTCTCATATTTCTCTTCTGGTTCACAATGTTTTTTTAAAAATTTTATTTTGCAGGTTCACTTGCTTTTGATATCGTCCTCAACTCTTTCTTTCAATGCAACAGTGTTTGTCAGTTAGCAGCAGTTTTCCTGCATAAACATGCGTTTTTCGGATTGCCACTTCTGTTAGCGGGACTTAATGAAAATGAGATTTAAGGTGAGCATTCCTGTGTAAAAATTGCTGCTAACCCCACTTTGCGATATTTACAATGATTTATCGGTCCGGCGATACTTCCAAAAAACTGCCGCTAAGGCCAGTTAGCGGCTGGTTTTTAAGACCAGAAAAAAGCTGGTCTAAAAAATGGTGCAAATACCTGTACATTAGGAAGACTAACCCAGGCCTTCATTTGCTTACCTAAGGATTCCATCAAGGTACTACTCTTGCAGCTTGGAGCCCCAAGAAGACCACAACCACCACCGCCACTGCCACCAGTACCACCACAGAGGCAGCACCAAAGAAGAGAGGGGGTCTACCGCCAATGCATCACCCTGATAGACCTCCGGCCAGAGGATGTGACAGCCCACTACAGACTGAAAAGGACCTCCATCTTATGCATACTCACACAGATAGCGCCAAGGCTGCAGGCACCATCACAGCGCTGCGCAAACATCCCTCCGCAGACAAAGCTACTTGCATTGCTGCACATGTTAGCCTCTGGTACCTTCCAACCAACCACTGCCAGAGTGGGTAGAGTCTCACAGTCAGCCTTCTCCAGGTTCCTCCCAAATGTCTTGGATGCCATTATCAGCCTGACGCCACAGCACCTACACTTCCCCAACACTGCACAGGAACAAATTCACAACAAGCAAGGCTTCTATGTCATTGCTGGGTTTCCGCATATGTTGGGGGCAATTGACTGCACCCATGTTCTACTTGTGCCTCCTGTGGAAACTGCACATATATAGAGTAACAGGAAGCACACACACTCAATGAATGTACAGGCAATTGTGGACCACCTGGGCCTGTTCATCAATGTTGTCGCTAAGTTCCCAGGGAGTGTGAATGACTCCTACATCTTTCGCCAATCGATCATGAACCAGCGGTTTGAGAATGGCACATATGGAAATGGACTGCTTGTTGGTAAGTGCAAACTGAACACACCACACACCTCAAGTACACAAGCATGTAGCTCAAATATGAGAGAATTCACATGTAGCCAATGTAATACGACATACCTTGAAAAAGGTCAAAACAATGTACACAAGCACACAATGCAGAATAATAAAGACATATGTAAGACAGCCCAACAAGGGAGTAGCCAAGAAAATCTCACACACACCACTATGGCACCCTTGGAATATATATTTTGCAGAACTCCTCAGACAAAAATGAAAATAATCAATGCAGTACATGACACAGAACAAATGCTTCTGCTGTGCTACATACATCTTGAAATCAACACATGTACCATATGTACAACAAGATGACAAATCATCCTCCTCTCACTTGTGAAAGTGCACAATTGGCTGACATGAAAAAACACAGTCAGCCACGCACCATGCAGCGAGTGTACCTGCATCATGGGTCTGCAAGTAGTGATGCATGAAGGGAGCACCAAATGCACACAAATAGTCAACAAAGTTGTTTAAACATCAGTCTGTGTTGTCGCAGAATGGAGCATGCATAGCAAGAGCATACAAACCATCCAAATCACATTCTCACCACATGTCGTGCATCCACATGACTCCCCTGGTGAGGTGTAGCAATCTGATGCACAAAATCAGAATTCATAATGTGTGTCGATTGGGAACAGACACACACATGGCACAATTGATGTGTATTACTCCAACATGCATACATGCAGAGTCTAAGTCAACTCATGCACAAGTACATCAATGCAAATGTATGTTGGCTTCACATGTCCCAGTAAGTCAGGTGCACCAGTTAGCAGTGCCACTGTCACTCAGACCCTGACCCACCTTGGGGGCAAGCTGGATGTAAAGAGCCCACAATGAGTTCAACGTTTAGCATACAATGATTTTCACTATCAGCTACCCTCAGCACAATCACTCCCAATGAGGTACCTAGATGATGTTCCAACATAGTAATCAGCAAAAAGTCAAGGTGGACGCTTAATCAGGCACATGTGCCAATGGTGCACCCTCTACAATATGTGCACAGGAGACGTTCTGTTTGTATAACTGGCCTGTAAAGAAATGATCATTCACTTTTTTTGTGACCCATACATCCTGACAGTCACAACATGGAGGTAATACACAGGACCTGGAAAATGACAACATGGTGATGTGTAGGCTGTCAAGTATAGGAAAATTAATTTCCATGATGCTGGTAAATTGTTGGAAACTCCACATGACAAACCAGAAAACACAAAGTTTCACAATGCACACACACCTAAAAAGCCACTCTGCAAACACAGCGGGCACAAATACCAATGGACACATATCTATTTAATCTGTTTCAGGTGGTCAAGGATATGCACTCTCGCCATGGCTGATGATGCCCATCAAAGAGACCCACACACACAGGCCGAGAGAGACTACAATGTTGCACTGGGACGCACAAGGGCCATTGTTGAACAGACATTTGGAGTCCCCAAATCCAGGTTCCGGTGCCTAGACATGTCGGGGAGCAGACTCCTGTACAGTCCAGAACTTGTTTGCAAGATCATAATGGCATGTTGCATTCTGCACAATATTTGTGTACGCACAAACACGCCATTGGATGAAGACCAGGAGGAGCAGGACAATCAAGCGAATGGCCAGTACAAAGAGGCAGATGCTAGACACACCACAGCTTCTGCTGCAGAAACAGCGAGGAGGGATCAAATCATAAGACTTTTTTTTACATAATGACAACAAACAAAGATGCCATCACATGGTTTTAGCTGGAAAAAAACCTACCTAATGTTACTCTATGAAATAAAATATCACTACACAAAAGTCTTGTATGCATGGTTTATTCCTTCAGAAGTTCATATATCTGTTAAGTGAAAAGTAACTAAAAATATGTGCCACACAGCTATCACATATAGCAGTGGACAGAACATCAATCAAATGAAGATTGGGGTTGTTACAACGTATTGGGCATATGAGCAAATCAATATGTATGGGCCCTCAGTGACAATCAATATGTGTGTGTTCTGTCATCCCGGGAGCACATACATGTCTGATGATATACATGAGTGTAGTACAACAAACACTGTATGTCCGATGCGTCATTGTAGCTGTGCCCACATAGCTAGAAACCATCATTATATGTACAATCAAACATATCTGTGAAACCAATGGCACAGGAATAAAGGTGAGTGACAACAGTATCAAATATACTGTGCAGATCTGTACCGTATCCACTTATGGGTGTGGAGGATGAAGATACAGATGATAGTACAGATACAATAACTTGTGTGTCAACACAGATCTGGGAATGCCCCAAACACCAAGCACACACAGTGAAACAACAAATGAATTGGAGAATAACTCAAAAGCTGACACATGTGCCATTGTTATGATCAATAGTCACATGACATGCATAATCCACTGTGCATGTATCATTGTACAACACAGCAATGATCTGTCAATGCTATTGTCACATAAGCACAAACAATGACATAAATGCCAGACATGGGACAAATTGCTAGACAGCAACACACAACAACATGTATGTAGGAACATGTACCTGCCAAGACAATGTCAATGTTTTGTCTATGTCACATGCACCACAACAAGCTTGCCTCATGGCAATGAAGGGGTAGAATGGGCTACATCCTCTTTCAAGAACTCTAGCTATGTGTTCACACACCCAAAACAGAGAACATACATACACATTAGTGAAGTGCTACAGGGAATACAATCAGTACAGCAATAACAGCCCAACAACATGCAACATATGACAACAGGAATGGACATTGTTTGGGGTCAAAAGGTCATGAAATGATTCATCATAGCCCCCAGAAGGTGCACCACCTAGATCTGGATTTTGACTGCACGTTCACACATGTCATTTGTATGATGTGTGTACGTTTGCAGTTCAGCACAACTACAACAATCTAAATCGCAACACGTCTGCAGGAACAGTTCAATACAAAGACAAGCATGCTTCTAATGAGAAATGTTTATGTCACACAATGTTGCATCTCTCAAGCAATGTACAAATTCTCATCATGAAATGGTGTTGTGCAAGCTGGTCAGCTATCATGTATAATTCATGTAACAGTACAGTTTGGACACCAAGACACTCCACCACAGTCAGGAGTATGCCTGACATAAATATCTGTCCCAATATCATCCAGGGAAATCCAAAATACAACAAAGTGCTCCCTAACATGTGTTGATGATAGGCTGCACCACATGTTTTAGGTACAAGCAGTATTTTTCCAGATATTGTGCAGATACAACCCCTGGCCCTCCTGTGCTTCACACCCAACCATTTCCACCAACTCAATACTACAGCAGGCGTAAATACACAACACTCTCTCTGACTCACTGACTCAGCCAGATTAATTCTTGGTGAGTACAGATAAAACAATCCAGAGAACAGCATGGTACGCAAACTATGCATTTAAAAATACTGATACAGGGGACGCAAGTGGGCACTCTAATTTGCCTAATCACATGTCCCCTGCATTACAAGTCTTGTAGAGTAGATGGGCCTCATCCTCGACAATGACGGACAGCGCAACCTACTCTTGCCTAATGACGTTCAGAGGACATTCAAAGAGATAGGATGTCTACCCTGTTACATCAGTGTCCTCATGGTGTATGTCCAGCAATGCACACTAAAATTTGTACATTGCCAGTAGCACCTTCAATGATCAACACAACAAGTTGCACCATGCATACTTCTCATATTAGTGATGTTAAAACAATAACATTACAAGCAGGTAATGTTCATTGCTCACACAAGAATGGCAAGAAAATGGGCCATTCAAAAGTGGTGGCCCGCTAGTTTAGCAGGTCAAGCGGGTTGCACAGCCGTAAATGCATTGGTATCCCAAAGTAATACTCATCCACCATAGTAATCAAATTTTGTTCAATTTTATTTTCTCATTGTTTGTCCTCATTATTCCACATTTTATCCATCACGTCAAAAGATGTAAAATTTGTTGATCTTTTTAGCATTTAATTGTTCGATGTATTGCCCATCCAGGCCTATGCATGAACTGTATAGTGAATTTCAAGTCCTCCACAAGATTCGATTCACATCTTACTCAATGCATTTCGGTTAGAAAACCTTTGTCAGGAGTATCTATAAGTTATAAAAATATATGTTTCAGTCACATTGCATGTACTCCACCTCATAGAGTAAGAATATTAACTAACTAGTTCCCCCTTCTTATTTAGTGCCAAATGATTTGAACTTCAAATGCCAATTAATCACAATCCTGTACCCCCATGACATAAATCCAAGCAACAACAAAAAAATACAAATCATATTGTGTGCTCCTCAATCTAACCCCAGGCTTTAAACACTTCATCCTGATTTATGAAACCATTGTACTTTAACCCACGCACCCTCCAAAAAACTAACCCACTGAAAATCAAACACCTGTAAACCTCAGACCACCCCTGCCCAACTGACACAACCCCTCGAACAAACTACACTGCTTCCCTATATCAAGTTTTTCACCATCTCCAACCCCCATGCGTACCTGATGTAAAACTCGCAACGCATCAACCTCCTCGTACGCGCTTGTTGTTTATTTTACGCGACCATACTAATCCTCCCAGATTTAAATCGATGTTACCCACCCCACCTCTATGGTCATTGGTGTAAACCATCACGTGTTTCCCCACCACCACCAAATCACATTACCTGTCATCATTTAAAGTGCTAACAGTGCTAATAAACCCTCACAAAAAATCCCCCTCAGCCCCGTAAACACATGTGTTGTAAACATAAACATCACGCACAACGCAGGCATTGTCATCCCTGTCAGTCTGCTGAAACTCAGCAGTATCTGTGTCTAGACACCAGGGTCTCATACAAAGGCACAACATGATCTTCAGGCCATGTGGACTGCTTGTGCTCACAGGCATCGTTGCTTTTGCTGTTGCAAGGACTGTGACATGCAAAGTGCTGCCTTGCCATTCCAAAGTGAGATTGGGGAAAGGGGTAGTATTGGGCATAAGGCTGATGTTAGGTAACGGTCTAGCAATTTTGACTCTATGCCATTTCTTCAATTTCAATTTCTAATGAACTTGAAAATATCAATGCGGGTATCAGAATAATTGAAGAGCTCAGTTGGGTAGTGTTAGGCGTAGTTAGCTTTTTAAATTTTGCATATTCTCTTTTTAGTGCTTTTGGTTAAGTTTCCTTTTTCTTTGGGTGGGGGGTTGATGTGTTTTTGGACTTATTAATAAAAATATAAAAAAAATATATATATATATATAATTGTTTAGTATGTAGGTTTAGTTAGTTGGTGTAGAGGTTAAGGTGTCTTTGTGCCGTCCCGGATGAGCCGTAAGGGGGGAGGTGGGTTGATGTTTAGTATATGTTGTTATGTCTATGGTCTTAGGTAAGCTAGTTAGTTTAGTGTAGTTTAATATTAGTACAAGTTAGGTTAGTGTAGTGTAGGATTAGTAAGTATCATTAGTTTAGTTTTTGGGAGTGTTTTTGTAAGAATAAATTGCCAATGGTTTATGCTTTGTGCTCCCATTCCTTTTTGCTGTGTGGACATATCCTGTTGAATTGGTAGTGGATTACGACAGATGCATCCCCCATACAATTAATTTGAATGTCGACAAATGTAATTACAGCATCTTCAGGGGACAGGCTACATCAGTCCGCATTAAAAAACATTTTTAACCAAACTGATTGATGTTTAGGGTAACAAAGTTTAGTTAGGAAAAGAGTTTTTGAGTGGTCTGAGAAATATTTATCCATATGTGAATAATTTGCAAGGACAGATTTACATATGGTGTCAGGATACTTTGGGACATCTTTGATTACACCGGTCCCCACAACAGCTTCACTTTCCACGTGGAAGTGCAGGGTATGTATGCTTAGCATTATTCCCAAGTTATCCTGACGTCTCTTTACATGTTTCTACACAGCCTTGTACATTGCGGGCAACACTGTAAACAAATTGGCAAGTGTTGGACGAGGGATGTTGTGATGTGCATTACAGCAAACCTGTGCACGCATTTGAACCAGTAACAATGTTTGAGCTGTGCTTTCCTACACCATTCCTCTTCTTTCTGCTAGATGGAATTATTTCAAATATGTGACATGTTGAGGGAACTGTCTTTACATGTGTCATGCCACAACACAGATCTATTCAAACATTGTCCTCCACATTGACTATGGGTAGTTCTTTTAAGTATATATTTTTTACGTATTTTTTTTAGACACTTCATGTGGATTTACACTGACGTGAGTATTGTTCCAAGTCACGATCAACATCATGGGCATGGATTCTTTTTGTGTTGCTGAGACAGTGTTGTCTTACAGATCAGGACATTGGTTGAGTCACACGTGTCAGGCCCTCACAATGCCTAGCATGGACACAGAGTAAGCATATTCCCTTTGCCAAATGTTCCTTGGTTAGTAGTAATGGCTATCCTGAACATGCATTGTTGGCACATTTAAATATAAATGGTCACAGGCAGCACACATCTTAGTGACTCAATTATTTTTATATACATGTGCAGTAACTGAGGTAGCAGACTGGCTCAGTTCTTTGTGCAACAGCACCACATTGTGTGAATACCCAGTGGGGGGCCAGACAGAGTCCGGGGGGGGGCATGTGCAGAGACATGTTGAGGAAAAGGCACAGTTCAGTCAGCAGGCTGATTGCAGTGTCATTGGGAACTACGCAAAAATTGGCAATCCATATCAAAGTCCAAGGTGATTGTAGCAGAGTAATTCAGGGGACAGTGGAAGCTGATGTTCCGGGGCATTATTGTAGGCACAGTTCCAAGCAGAAGCAGTCAATTTGACAGTGATGAATGCTACGCTGACTTCTGCGCAAGATTGTTGATTCATCCATATGTAGTATAACTTTATTTAAAACTCAAAAAAAGATTGTGAATCTTCATGCAAGGGAATTGAGAGGAATGCTTTGCATAAGTTGATGACTGTATATCATTCTGCTTTTGATGGAATCTGAAACAAAATCACTGCTGGATTCAGCACCAATTGACAACATAGATTAACAATCTTATTCATCTTGGGGGAATCCTGTATGATTCTCTACTTGCCATTAGGCTTTTTAATTCCCTTCACAGGAGAGTTACAAGGACTACCAAGTATCTTCAAGAGGATTCCCTGCTCAATCGTTTTCTCAATCACTGGCCTCATTCCTTCTTCTGCCTCCCTTGTAAGTCTGTATTGTCTAATTTTGGAAAAGACTGCATCAAGTTTAATCTATATTTTAATGGGCTTTGCTCCTTTAGTCAATCCAATGTCCTTCCCTGAAAAATCCCCATACCTCATCACTGACAGTATGTCTTAAATCCAGAGGCAGGTCCTCTTTGGTTGAACTGTGTGGGAATAACTCAGCTCTCAAAATTGAATAGTTTATTTTCAATATAGAATCCTCATTTTGTGTCTTGATCACAGCACTATTCGATGTGCAATAAATCATGCAATTAATTTGCCAGAACAACAATTTCACAGGATTTGAACCACACAAAATAGACTGGTGTTATTCTTTCCATCTGGCCTTTTTTAACTGTTGCATCTGCTAAAGCCTGATTAAGAATTTGTTTATTGTTAATCCCTAGAACTTGGACTTCTCTTCCCGAGAGTGGTAGGTTTGGGACTTCCACAGAATGAATGGTATCATGAGCAGCCCCCGTATCAATCAAACATGAAATGGATTGGCCATTGGTTTTTCCATCAACGTATGGGTCACTTTGGTCTACCTCAAGGACTGCTCCAAGCATGCAATCCTCCTGCCACTGCAGACACCTTTATTGTGAACTACTCCCTGCCAACTCATCTTACAGGATCAATGGATTCTGCTTGCACTTTGCACTATAAGGCATCTTGTTCCTCACATTTTGCTGCATCACTGGAGCTCTAGGCATTGGCATGCAAAATGCCTTCTGACTCTGCACATTCTGCTCAGACTTCTGCACATTTGGAACCATCACATTAATTCTCTGCGTTTGTTCATTTGTTCTCCATTTCCCTGAACTCTATTAGGATTATGTCGGCACTCTCTCATCCAGTTCCCGACCTTTCCACAGAGTTGACAAGCTGCATTCTTTTTCAATACTCATATTCATACCATCACCTCTACCACTCCTTTGCATTTGCATCTAATGTAGTCCATTGATACCAGATTGCATAAAATTCCTTATTGATCCCATTTGATTCCAAGACCCCATCTCAAACTGCTTTTTCTCAGCAATCATCAGCTTCTCCTTGAGCTTTTTCTGCTTTGTTTGAAAATAATCACTACTATTTTTTTGTCAGCATCCAAATCTCACCTATACTATTTGTCTGCCAACACAATTCGCTCTGTTAAATGTGCTTATTTCTGGCTTTAATCCTGACATGAAAGCAGACATATAACTCCGAACCCAATCTTTCTTGGGGTTTCTTATAACTATGCATAAGTCTTTTGTAAAAAGAATGTACTGACTCTTTTGGCTTCTGTGAAGTTCATAAGATGTTATACCCATTTATATCCTTACAAGGAACTCTTTTTTTTTCAAATAATCACAGCTTTAGATTCTTCTGCTATTGCAAACAACTGGACCATTATTAGGACCAATCCTAGCTGGTTCTTGTGCTGGCCATCCAACTACAATCTTACAATTTGGCCACAAATCTCCAGAAGGAAGAATCTCAAACAATGAATTTAAATCCGTCCACAACATCTGAGAAAAGACTGTTAATTTATGTACCTCGTCATACCACTTTGCTGGATCCTCTTTCAATTTTAGAAAATTATGTATAAAAGCATATAAATCAGCTCAAGTCATGCCACATAGACAAGATTCCCTCCATGCACCTCTCTCAGAGTAAATTCCAAAACTGTCTTAGTCTGTGCTTCTGAATAACTCCCTACACCTCTTGCCTCAAAATCTGTTCCTTTTAATTTATTTTTACCTTCTGTCCCTCTTTTCCATCCCTCTCGATCTTTCTTTAAATAACTCCATTACTTAATTTCCTCACTTAAATCTTGTTTATGAGCACTTAAGGTAATTAAGCCCATCTCCTTGATTTCATCATGTATCAAATCCATTTTGTAATTTTGTTTTACATTCTTCATTTTACTGATGTCAACCTCTAATTCATCAGTGAGTTTTTCCAATCTATTGTGCGCTTCATTTGCACATTTGGCTGCTTCTTTAATCAGATATCTTATTTCATCAACATTGTAAGTCAACAGTCTATTTAAATCAATATTGCCCTGTAGAATTTCACCGAATTCTATACTTAAAATGCCAATGATAACTTCTTTAGGTGGTTTCTCAACTACCACTATTCTTAGTGGTATGGCAGCTTGAACCTATGTTTCAGATTGCACATCTTTGCTCATACTAGGTACTGCAATCATTGCCAACTGCTTTGGCGCATTACTGTACTATGCCCTCCAGCACCGGTGTCTACTCCGACAGTAGTAGGGGTTGTATCTGCTGCTCTGTCCGCATATGGAGGAGGTCTAGAGTTCAAAAGTTCCCTTAAAAATGTATCATCCCCATCAGAATCACCTGCTTGCATTTCTTTTTTAACTTTTCTTTGCCATTGGATTAATTAATTTCTGTAGGGAATGTTTTTACACATTCAATTATATCCTTTCTCTAATTGTTTTCCTGCCAATCCATTTTACTGTTTAGTCAATGCTTAAATGAGCTTTTCACCTGCTTTGTCACTTTCTTTCTTTCTTTCTTTCTTTCTTTCTTTCTTTCTTTCTTTCTTTCTTTCTTTCTTTCTTTCCTTCTTTCTTTCTTTCCATGCAATCCCATGTATTCAGCACTTCAGCCTGTGTGGGTCTAGGCATCAGCTTCATGTCATATATGGTTTGTCTCAAGAAATCCAGTTTTTTTTTAGTTAAAGGTACCTTTTAATTCAAATTGTAAAGCTTAGTCATGTGCAGTATATGTATTTTGAAATCTAGGTACACGTATAGTACCCAATCTCTTTCATCATCTCATAAGCTGGCGTTCCTTCTGCCAGTAACTTTTGACTCTCTCTAGGTACAACAGTAACCCTAGGCTTTGCTAAAATGCTTTCCATTGTTTTCAATTATTTTCACTCAAAACAAACTCAAAAAACCACTCTAAAATCCCAACACATGAATTAGTACACAACAACCAATCAAAGGTCAACCTATCTCAGGTACAGCTTTGTCAACAATCAATCAATCAGAGCACTGCTTTGTAATGACGTCTCCTCAATCCGAACGTGGCTCCCTGGCTGAGCAACCAATCACGGCACTACTTATCTGTGAACAGGACAACAATCACAAAACCTCTTTAGGCTAATACACTACATAAACACCTGTCTGTTTATCCTAGAAAGGAAAGAAAAGTCAGTAAATCAGGTAAAATTAATTCAATTGAAAACCATAAAAGTTCAAAAACCAAATTTGAAATCAGAAATGGAAAATTTAGAAAACGATTCACAGGGTTTTTCCTGTGACTACAATGCACACTAAACAGACCCCTTGAGAGAAAATCTACCCTAGTTAGTGTGCATGTTCCCATGCACTTAAAAGCAAAATCACAAATTAAATTAAACACATAACCTAGAAAAGAAACTCATTAGTTCAGAATCCCAATCAATCGCTCTACCCACAATTATGGATAAATAAAATCAATATATTTCAAGAACTTTGATTTCAACAAATCTGATAACCAAACCAACCAAAACCAATAGAATCAGTAGAAGCTCAAATTCATTTACAAATATGAATAATAAATCAGTGCAACAGTAATCAACCCACCAATTGAGCCAACAATCATCAGTGCATACTAAAACAACTTACAACAGAAAAAGAAATGCATCTCACACACCCATACTCCACTGCACACTCACAAAATAAATTCTCCCTATCCATACCCCAAATCATTCAGGAATGCACAGCTAGTGTCATTGCTCGGGAATCTCCAGCACTAGACTTTTGGCAGACTTCCAAAACCTCTCTTCTCCTTTGGACTGAGTATCAAAAATTTGGAAATTGCAGGACAATCTTCAGGGGGCCCTACCATAAAGGAGGTGCTCTTATCCAACCATCCTTTGCTACCATTTTTGTGGGAGCTGAACTCCGATATTCCACTGAATCTCAATATTTAGATCACTCCAAACATTACCTCTGGCAGCTCGGCTCCTGTACCCTTGATCTAGTGATAAGTGTCACCACCCTCTTTGTCATCTAGCCCAACAAATTAGCAGAATAAATAATATTGTGACTGGGACCACTCAGTAATACATTTCTAGATAAATAAAAAGTAAAAGAGTTTTATTAAAAAGATCTCAAAATTGGCAATGTAGAGAAATGCAGGATATGTCATAAATGTTCAGATACAGAGCACATAGTCAGGAATTAGAATTATTCCGAGTTCCAATAAATAGCAAAAATCATAAATGGAATGGATAGTATCCCTAAAGGGAAAAGGAAAGGTGCTTACTGAAATAAACAGGATAGAATCTCTGGTAGAAAGGGCAATCATCTGGCTTACCCCCAAAACCAAGGGTTTTTTATACACATGTTATGCATAAGTAAAAAGCAAAAACTACATATTCACCATGGCATGACTTGTGATAACACATATTGGTCAAAGCAGAGTGATGATCGTCACACAAACATGCATAACAGTAACCCATTTCTAATCTTCCATTAGCTTCCACAAGAACGACTCAGTCAGGAGATGTACAACACAATATTAAACATTTTCTAACAAAGACTAATACACTAGTATACTAGCAAGCCTACATAAGAACTTCCAGCAGAAGCTACATTAGGAACTTAAAGAAAATGATATTATCCAGACTCGATTATGGCAACATCTTGTACCTAGGGGTTGACAAGGCAACGTTGAGACACTTGCAAGTGGTCCAGAAGTCCGCTGCCAGGCTCTTTTTTTGCCTCCCTAAACAGTCCTCAGCTTCTGGGCTTCTTTGCCAACTTCACTGGCTTCCAGTGGATAAGCAAAAACATTTCAAAGCTCTCTGCTAGGTGTACAAAATCCATGCCTGGTCAGGACCTTGATATTTGCAAAACCTGGCGTCTCCTTTCCATCCTGCTCTTACTTTGTGATCAAGCAATCAATCTCTTTTTGCAGTTCCCGAGAGTCAAACTCACCCGAATTTTTTAACTCCCTTCCCAAGTCCCTGGGATGCTGCGCCTCCCTCTCCAATTCCCATAAATAATTAAAGACAATCAAAGGGCCCTGTGTTTTTCAGCTGGACCAACAACCCAAGATATGCCTAATTGTTTTAACTCATTTATGACTACCCCAGCACCTTTCTAAAGACAAATGACTTGAAAACTGCTGAACGTATTTACAACAAATCACAAAAAGCACAATTTCTGATTAGAGTTCAAACTTTTTGCCCAATTTGGTGTAATTGTAGTAAAATTAGGAACAAATATGTTTTTGGCCCTCTGTGACACCACCACCAGGCCTAGGGAGTCAGGGTATTTCTACTTTGCTCCTTTGCCTTTTTTAATGCTTTTTATAAGAACTTGGCTGAGTCTGAGTTCCAAAATGGCTGCCATCACTTCCTTTTTGAAGTTCTGGCAGCCAATCAGATCTCACCATGAGATCTGTCGGATCTGCGGAGGATTGGTATTCCTAGATATTGATAATGTTTTTTCTTTATTAACTTCAAAACTACTGATTGGATTTACAAACAGGGCTCTTTCTGGACTGAGAGCTAGCTTTCTGCCAAATTTGGTGAAATTCCGTTCAACAGTTCAGGCTGTAGTTATGTTCAAAATCCCTATCCAAAATTGCATGGAGAAAACACATTTTGGGACCCCCCCTTTTTCTTGGCTTCCACTTGACGAATAACCCCAAAAACTGTCCAGATCAGTTTTGAAATTTTCGTGAAGATTCGTCAAATGGCACCAAAGTTATTAGGAAAACAAAAAACATTTTGCCTAAGGAAATTATGCCCTACCTTAAACTACCTACTGGCGACCACCAGTAGGTAATATATATTTATATTATCACTGAAAAAACAAAGGTTACAGGGACGTTAGAGTAAGGCTCAAATTTCACTCATACAAAAGCATAGAAATTCAGTAGATATAGTTACCTGAGCCATCTATAACTTGCACCCCCGCAATGCACTGCTTATGACCTCACATATTACATCACTCATTACATGGTCAGTGTCATCACTGATGACATCTCAAATGACATCACTGATGACATCATCCAGTGAGTGTGTTTTCTAAGAGTTTATGATTGTTAAACATATATACTAACCTACTACAAAAGTTCAATTAGTCTACTAGGTGTACTATTACTGAGTGATACTGATTCAAACATATATTATGTGAGTGACTGTATGTATTTGTGTGTGTATGGGTGTGTGAGTGGCTGTATGGGTGTTTAAGTGGGCATGTAAGTAGCTGTGTGGATGAGTGAGTTTCTGTGTGAGTGGCTGTGTTGATGAGTGAGTGGGTGTATCAGTGGTTGTATGGGTGAGTGAGTGGCAGTGTGAATGACTCAATGGAAGGGTAAATGGGTGAGTAAGTGACTGCATGGGTGAGTGAGTGGGTGTATGAATGGCTGTATGAGTGAGTGACTGGGTGAATGTGGCTGTATGGGTGAGTGAGTGGCTGTTTCAGTGGGTGTTTGGTTAAGTGAGTTGGCTGTATTTGAGAGTGAGTGTCCATGTGAATGGCTCTATGGGTGAGTGAGCGGATGTGTGAGTGCTTGTATTGATGTGTTAATGGGTATGCAAGTGGTTGTGTGGGTGTGTGAGTGAGTCTGTGAGTGATTGTATGGGTGAATGAGTGGCTATTTTGAGAGGCTGTATGGGTGAGTCAGTTGGTATGTCAGTGACTGTATAGATAAATAAGTGAGTGTGCAAGTAGCTGTATGGGTGAGTGTGTGGCCATGTGACTGCCTGTACAGGTGAGTGACTGGTTGTGTGGTGGTGAGCCTCAACAAGGCCTACCAGTGCTTAGGGGTTCTCCCTTTCTGCACAGAGTCCTCAGACCAATAGGAAGAAGTTGGCACAGAAACTGGAATAGAAAAGACAGAGTTTATTAAACCTCATGAGGTGGAACTACATTCACACAGCACCCTTCGGTAATGCATGAAGTAGCACCCCGAATGGAAGGACCTTGGTCCTTTTATACCCACACAGGGGCTCAAATGAAGGCGGTACAAACACAAAATGCTGGTTTTAGGTACATATAAGGTCATACAAAAAATGCACAGTCGACAAGTGGGTGGAGCTAACAGTTTCTACTTCTAGTAGACACATCCTGACATTTATAAACTCGGAACAGCTGCATAGACAGCTGCGAGCTCAACTGAGCATGTGTAAAGCAAAAAGACTAAATATAACTCGTCTCTAGGCAGATTTCAAGAGCAGTTAACAGGAAGGTAGGACAGAGCACATGGCTGAGCACATGGCAACCAAAATGGCTGCCAGAAATATAAAATGGATTCCACAAAGCGGACAATTTAGTCTCTGAATACAGGATGTCTTCGGCTAATGCTTAACTTAAGTGCTGCCAAATTACAACAGATGACCCTTTCAGCATTAGCTGAAGACATTCGTTTATCTGGGGTAATCTAAATATTCATCCCGTACATCTATTAACATTATTTCGGCCACCTCTTTATTCAACATTTGTTCGGCCTTTGTTTCAGCAACGTTCCTTTTGGCAGGTATACAAGCAGAGATGCAAATGGAGCAAAGCATTGGACCACATTGGATACATACACAGCATGTAAAAAGTATTATAATCATTACACACAGGATAGTCAGTAGCTTCCAGCCCCAAGCAGAAACAAGAGATCAAAACCATCCAGCAAAAGTCCAAGTACCAGTCTCTGGATGAATTTCTGCAGCAATCTTATGCAGTTTTGATATTGCGCCATATACTGAAGGTGAGTGATCCGGTATGAATACGCAACAGCTGCTACCGATGATGCGACATGCACCACCTCGATCAGCCAAAATCACGTCTAACACCATCCTATTCTGGAGTGCTACAATCCTTGCAATCTGTAGTTCCTCTGTAATGTTCCCAAGTGCCATAGCTGTCTGATTGGTAACAGCTTCCACAACACGAGTCAATCGACTGATCTTTCTACTGTTCAATGCAGCACCCACAAAGAAAAATAAGCCCAAGTTGAAATCAACATATTGTTGTAGGGTAGTGTCGGTTTGGTCAACTTCATCCATACTTATTGTCCTCTTATTTCTGTTTTTGGAAATATCATTGTACAGTTTAAAATCATGGTGATATAATGCAGGTGCCAGAAACACAGGGGGCAACAGAAAAGATACATAGCAGATTCCTGACCACCCAACAGGTAATTGATAATATCCGTTATTTCCACACACAAAATACGTATTATGCGAGGCTGTGAAAGTGCTGTTATTGGCACCTTCAATGGTCAGGATTACAGTACACTCGCTCCTCCCCACTGGAATTCTTCCAACACTACAGATACACAAATCTGCTTTAGTTTTTGTCACAGAAATCACAAAGGTCCAATGTTCTTTATTATTCTCACATTTGTGAAGGCATATGGTGTTGAAATATTGTCCGGTTGATACTCTTCCCATTCCCATTTAGTCCCTTTGGCTTGTGGATAACCTTCTTTATTTTGATAACACACTTTATTAAGTTGAAAAATAATCCCACCTACTGAAGGCTTTCCAAATGCAAACAAAAGCGCATACCAAGCTTGACAAGAACCATTGTGAGAAAATGGAAGAGGAATAAAAGGTGTTCCTCCTTTCTTTTGATGTGCAGGTATCATCCCACACACCCAACAGTTGGTAGTATTTGTAGCATTGTGAGTATGGTGCAACATCTGGATAAAGGTATTGTTTAGATAGGATTGTCGATGCTTCTGCTCATGGTAGGGAAGAGTGAAGTAGTGGTGTTCCACTGGTATTGGTGTAGTAGCAACAAAAAGCTGTCGAACAGGAGCCACCTTCTCGATGTACCACGTAATTGCTGCCATAGCCACCATAGCAACAACAAACCCTACAGCACAAATGATTCTTTTGCTATTCATTTCAGCAACAGTAATGATTGATCTTTCTAAAAACGTGTTGAAAACAATCGTTGGAGCTCTTCTCCCTGGGCAGCCGTTGATTTCTTCACCATGGGCCAAGGCGGGTGTCACTACACTAATGCAGGGCTGATCCCCCTCCCCTTGCCACATCGGCTCTCCGTTTCACTAACCCAGGGCAGTAGCTCAACCAGTCTTTTTCAAAACTGCAGATTCTTTCCTCGGTCTCAATTGATATCTGGATACTCCAGTGATCGTGTGGTCCGGGAAGACTTCCGCAGATTCGTCAGGTGAGATAGTTTGGCCTTTCTCCGTCTCCAGAATCTCTCGATGGTCGGTCAACACAGCAGGTTCCACCAAGGCAGGCGACACACGTTTGCAGTGTGTGCTGTGGATCCAATTCTTTCTGTTTGTCACTCGAACTGCTGTCCTTGTCGCAAGGAGCACCTGCTCTGGTCCTCGCCACCTCGGCTCCAAGCTGTTTGATCTGTCGAAGACCTTGACCATTACGTGATCACCAGGACGGAGTTCGTGGGCCTCACCTGTAGATCTGTCAGGAAGAGCTTCTCGAACCTGTTGATGAATAGAAATCAAACTGTCGGTTAACTGTGCCAAATAATCATTCATCAGAACACAAAGAACATCATGTATGGGGCGTGGCTTAGGAATTCCCCAAATGTTCATCGGTCTCCCAAACACCACCTCATAGGGGGTAAGACCTGATCGTGAATGTGGCACCGATCTTATGGACAACAATGCCAAGGGTAGTGCATCTGGCCACTTTAGAGACGTGGAAGCCAGTATTTTCGCCAATTTTGATTTTAAAGTAGCGTTATACCTTTCCACCAATCCTGCTGATTGCGGGTGGAAAACTGTATGGAATTTCTGTTTGATCCCTAATCCTTTCAGTACATGCTCAACAACTTGCCCAATAAAATGAGGTCCATTGTCACTCCACAAAAGTTTGCAAACACTGTATCTAGGGAAAAACTCCTTTAGAAGCACCTTTGCTGTGGTGAGAGCAGTATTATCCTTTGTAGGGTATGCCTCTATCCACTTACTGAAGGCACATACCACCACTAGGACATATTTCAGATTATTGCAGCGTTCGAGTTGGATGTAATCCATCTGCAAAACTTCAAAAGGTGCGGTTGGTGTAGCAAACCCTCCTGTAGGAGTTCGTGTCCCTTTTCCAGGATTATACTGCCAACAGATCAAACAGGACTGTACTACTCTTTTGGCTGTGCTAGCAATTTCAGGATGCTCCCAAACTTGTGTAAGCAATTTAGTTATTGCTAGAGCTCCAACATGTGCCAGCCCATGTGCCATTTGAACCATAGGTTGTAAATAGGCTGCAGGCAATTTCCACTTATTCATTTCTTTGTTACGCCAACAACCCTCATCATCTAACATTCCTTCTTTAGACCATTGCTCAAACTCTTCCACAGAAGCACATCTCTGTATATCCAATACTTCCTCTCTAGCATCATGCCAACGCTCAGCTTGTGATTTCACTACGTACATGGATGTAGTGCTTCGCTGCATCGCAGTTTCACGGGCTACGCGGTCTGCAAAGGCATTGCCTTGTCCTATTTTGTCAGTCACTTTCTTGTGTGCACTACACTTCATAATAGCAACTCTCTTTGGGTATGTAAGTGCAGTCAAGAGATTATGCACTAACTCTCCGTGCATTATCTGCATCCCATGGGATGTAAGAAAGCCTCTTTCCTTCCAGAGTAGGCCAAAATCATGAACCACTCCAAAAGCATAGCGGCTATCCGTGTAAATGTTCACACAAAAGTCAGTGCTAAGCTCACACGCTCGTGTCAAAGCTATTAGTTCAGCTGCTTGAGCTGACTTCTGAGGTATGCGAGCTGTTTCCACTACTGTCTCAAGCGTGGTAATTGAATAAGCAGCTGAAGTCGTGCCATCTGGTAACTTCAGACAGGACCCATCAACCCACAGTTCCCCATCTACATCTGGAAGGGGCGTATCTTGCAAATCGATGCAACCCTTTGTCTGCTCCTCAGTAAGGAATATGCAATCGTGAGGCTCCTTTGACTGAGACTGAGTCGCAGGATATGGCAACAAAGTGGCTGGGTTCAGTGTCGCACATCTCTTCAAGGTAATATGAGGTGCTAGCAGTGTCAATTTGTATCCTGTCAAACGAGCACTAGTTAAGTGCTGAGTCTTAGTCTGATTCAAAAGGGCATCTACTGCATGGGGTACTAGCACCAACAGTTTGTGTGACAAAACTATCCCTTCACTCTGACGTATGGACACAGCTGTCGCTGCAACTGAACGGAAGCACCCAGGTAATGCACGAGCAACAGGATCAAGAACTGCAGAAAGGTATGAGCAAGGACATTGTTTGTCCCCGTGTGTCTGTACTAAAACTGACAATGCACATCCTTCTTTCTCATGTACATAGAGTGTAAAAGCCTTCGTGTAATCTGGTGTGCCTAACACTGGTGCAGAGCAAAGAGCTTGTCGCAACTGACAAAAAGCATTTTGACATTCATCTGTCCATGGAAGGGGGATCGGAGTGTTTTTAGTCAAAAGTGCTAGCAAGGGTTTAACAATGTGTGAAAAACCCAATATCCATTGCCTGCAAAACGAAGTCAGACCAATGAATGCACGGACATCTTTCTGCGTGGAAGGTACTGGGGTGTCTAAAATTGCTTGAATGCGATCTGGTGTTAGTGCACGGCCCTCCTTAGACAGAAGGTGTCCTAAATAGATCACCTTCGGTCTACAATATTGCAATTTCTTCCGTGATACTTTATGGTGGTGTGTAGCAAGAAAAGAAAGCAAGGACAAAGTACATTTCTCACACTGCTCAGGTGTATCAGCTGCCAACAAGATGTCATCGACATATTGTATGAGAGCCACTCCTTTAGGCAAGGTAAAGGAATCAAGCTGTCTCTTCAATGCTTGACTGTAAATACTAGGACTCTCAGTATAGCCTTGAGGAACTCTACAAAATCTGTATGATCTATTATTCAAAGTGAAACCGAACAAATATCGGCTATCAGGATGAATAAGAATCGAGAAGAAAGCATTCTTCAGATCAATTACAGAAAATGTAGTTGCTGTTGGAGGGACCAGGGTAAGCAATGTCGTTATGTCAGATACTACAGGGTACTGTGGTACTACAATCTTGTTAACTTCTCTCAAATTGATGATAAATCTATAGATCCTAGTGTCAGTATCTTTTTTCAAAATGGGAAGAATCGGACTATTGCAAACATTGTAAGGAACTTCTTCCACAACCCCCACCTTAATTAAATCATGTACAATACGTGTGAGTGCTTCTTCTCCTTCTCGAGAAATTTTATACTGAGGCAGTCTTGGCAATAAAGCGCCCTCCTTGACACTAATATGTACTGGTGGAATAACCATTTGTCCTACATCAGTGTCCGAAGTAGCCCACAAAGTACTAGGGAGTGAGGCTAGTGCAATGTCCTCTTTAACAATACAAGATCTCTCAATCACAGGGTAGTTGTCATTCAAAATAACCCGTACTCCTTCCGGAGAACACCGTATCGTAGCCCTGAAATATTTAAGCATATCAAGACCCACAATATTGTCTGGTGTGTTTGGAGAAAGCAAAAACGGACATGGAGAAGTAAACTTATCAACATCGAATGCAAGTGGTTGTGACAATGGGCTATGGGAAGGTGTTCCATCGAAACCTATCGATGTGATGGTTAAGCCAGACAGGGGAGCCCTTGGAACCAATTGTTTAGACAAGGCGCTACGAGTAGCTCCTGTATCAACCAGAAACTGATCAGTAGAGCCCAAAACATGTGCTGTAACATAGGGACCCCTCTGATCTACTGGAACTTCAAACAATTCCTTACCCCATCCTAGGCAATCCTATGCATAAGCAGAATCTTGAAAATCAGAGGGCACATAGTCAGACATTTGATATTGGTTCCTTCTATCAAAAGTGTTAAACCCATCCTGCCCACGTGTATTAGCATCAAACCGAGCACGATCATTCGCGCGTCCTCTAGGCCCTGGATATCCTGAACGATTTCTCATTTGTCCCCGACCACGTAGATTCTGCTGAGCACGCAGTACTGGACAATCAGAAAGCCAATGTCCAAATTTTTTGCAGTACGCACACTGATCAACAGACAAATTCGAACAAGTATAGGAAGGAAAGGATGAACCATAAGATCCACGTCCACCTCTATCATGACCTCTAGAAGGCGGACCATAAGTTTGAGCCAACATAACCTTTGTTTTCAACTCTTTAGACTTTTTGTCCTCATTACCTTTAGTTTCTAATTCTTGTCGCTCATAATACTGAGCCATAGTTAAAAGAGAAACCGGAGAAGAGGTAGTCCATGAACTCTCACTGGCCTTTAAGCGACTAGCTATCCCTGGCAAAAGGTTTGCGACATATTTATCAATAAACAGATGCCTACCAGTGTCATCTATCAATGACTGGCCACTAAAATCGTGGAATGCCTCTTCAAAGCGTGTGAAAAAGTCAGAAACTGATTCATCTACCTTTTGCTTGCAAGACGCTAACACTGTCCAATCTATCTTTTTAGGGGGAATGATCGTCTTTAACTTAACTAATATAGCTGCCGGAAGATTTAAAATTAACTGACACGGTTTCTGTGCAGGTTCTCTATCTTCATCTAACCGCTCTAAATCTTTCCACAATGCTCCAAATGTCGCATCATCATCAATTTTACGCACAGTTCTCCACATATCAGGCGGTAATATTAATGCAAAAAACAAATCAATATCAGACAAAGTCATAGTACAAGAGCTAATTGCACCCTCAACTTCCTCATAAAAGGCTGCTGGATTCTTTCGCGGGTCAGGCAATGCATTTTTAAGGGCCATAACATCTGCTCTATTCCAAGGAGTGTAAACCCAATTATAAATAAAGTACCCTTTCGCATTAATAGAAGTCTTATTATCATCTGCACCCGTTCCTTTAGGAGGAACATATAAAGGCGCGGCTTCCCGCATGGGTTTCACATTAATTACAACATTCTTGTCTGTTTCAGGAGTAGAAGTTCGTTCCATGCTGATCTGAGATGCTAGTGCAGCTGCTTCTGCTGCCTTTTTCTCCTCTCGCAAACGGGCTGCTTCAACACGCAGTTTAACCAAGCGTCTGATCGTGTCAGCCACCTGGGAGAAGACAAAAAGACCGTCACGTAATTGTTTACAATCAGCTGCTACATCATCGGGCTCTATTTCTACCGAATGCTTCCTAATCGTTCAATAACCTCTGCAGCAAATGTATCGGTAAAATATATTTGCTCCCTTTCCTGCCATCCTTTTATACTATCTAAAAGTTCAGACGCAGTGGTAGTACTACGAACGGCTTTACGCGCAGCAGATCTAATGTCAGATGCACGCCCAGTAGATAACATTGAGCGAGTTTCTCGAGCTTTGTCCTGGTCTGAAAAAGAGTCCTCATCTGACTCATGAGGAGCGGAAGAAAAAAATATACGGAGGTGGAGAACGATCTAATAACAAGAAATCATCTTGCGGTTTATTAAGGATAGGATAAAGGGGCTGCCTAACAGCGTATTGGCCAGTTACCTGTAAATGGCGTTCCCTATCTTCCCTCTCTTTAATTTCTTTCATCTCCTTGTTTTTTAACTCTAATGCTTTCGCATAAATGGTCTTTCGCTGTTCTTTGTCAATCAAGGCTTGCTCACGCTTCATTCGCTCACACACTTCTTTCTCCCACATTCGCACACAATCAAACCTATCTTGCCTAGTCTTTCGTTTAAACATACATTGTTCCACATACTGAATCTTTCGCAAATCAAATGACCCATACATCGGCCAACGCAACTCAGGATCTTTACTAGTATATTTATTCCATAACGTGCAGTACATTATAGAAGAAATACCATACTTAATATACATATCCCTATTAGGCGTCCCCTCCGGGGGGGCTGGTTGTGCTTCGTCAAGTCTCAAATTGGTACCACTACAAAAGCAACACATCCTACGAAGTGAGCTGAAAACAGGCATGCCAAAAAAAAATAGTGCAGAATATGCAGTATTATAATCAAAGTAGCGCTTAAGGTACTCTTCAGTACGTTGCGCTGTTCAAACAATTTTAAATAGAGAAAATTCTCCTCATTACCTGCCTATATGTATTGCAATACATATATAATTACAAAACAGATTCCAAAATTGGCCAATCATACAAACAAAGCTGCAGTAAGTGTTACTAAACTACCTTACCAATCAAAGGCATCAAACCAACAGCAAGTGCCGCAAAACGGCTCTTACCAATCAAATGGTGTCCAGGTTCCAACTGCCAAGGTCTCAAAATCGACCAAATGGTCACTGCACAGCGAATCAACAGAAGAGATCTCAGTCGAGGACCGGCGCCGCCGAGATGGTCAGATCAGAAAGAAAGGAAAACGCCGTGGGTGCCAAGACTCGGGTCTCCTCAGGCAGCGATCGCGTCCAGAAGCGAGATTCCAAAACTTCGTTTCGACCAATCCTTCGGGCATCCGAGTCGACGATGAGCCCCACGTTGGAAGCGCCAATTTGTGGTGGTGAGCCTCAACAAGGCCTACCAGTGCTTAGGGGTGCACAGAGTCCTCAGACCAATAGGAAGAAGTTGGCACAGAAACTGGAATAGAAAAGACAGAGTTTATTAAACCTCATGAGGTGGAACTACATTCACACAGCACCCTTCGGTAATGCATGAAGTAGCACCCCGAATGGAAGGACCTTGGTCCTTTTATACCCACACAGGGGCTCAAATGAAGGCGGTACAAACACAAAATGCTGGTTTTAGGTACATATAAGGTCATACAAAAAATGCACAGTCGACAAGTGGGTGGAGCTAACAGTTTCTACTTCTAGTAGACACATCCTGACATTTATAAACTCGGAACAGCTGCATAGACAGCTGCGAGCTCAACTGAGCATGTGTAAAGCAAAAAAGACTAAATATAACTCGTCTCTAGGCAGATTTCAAGAGCAGTTAACAGGAAGGTAGGACAGAGCACATGACGAGCACATGGCAACCAAAATGGCTGCCAGAAATATAAAATGGATTCCACAAAGCGGACAATTTAGTCTCTGAATACAGGATGTCTTCGGCTAATGCTTAACTTAAGTGCTGCCAAATTACAACAGTTGTATGAGTGCTATATGATTGAATGAATAGTTGTGTGAGTGGCTGAACGAATGAGTGAGTGGGTATGTAAATGCCTTTATGGAGGAGTGAGGGGTGTGTGAGTACATGTATGGGTCTTTGAATGGGTATGGGAGTGGTTGTGTGATTTGTGAGCATGGGCATATGAGATGTTGTATGGGGTGTGAGTGGTTCTGTGGATGATGTCATCAGTGATGTCATTTGAGATGTCATCAGTGATGTCATCAGGGATGTCCCATTCCATGTCATGAGTGATGTAATATGTGAGATCATAACGAGTGCATTGCAGGGACATGATTTGTAGTTAGCTCAGGTAACTATGACTGCTGAATTTCCATGGTTTTGTACAAGTGAAATTTGAACCTAACTATATTGTTCCTGTAACCTTTGTTTTTTTCAGTGAATTTCTAAGGTTTATTTTAAATTTTATTTCCTAACTATTATGCACCTGTAACTTTTGGTTTTTTAATGAATTTCCAAGGTTTTTTATCTAGTGGTCACGTTAGCAGAGTGTTGGAGAAAGGGGCCAGGGCTTCCAATCAGATCTCATCAATCGTGCTATGTGGGACTTACTAGAGGTAATTGTAGGGGTTCCTGGCCTCCAAAGACCCTCAGCATCCAAGGAGACTTTACCCCCAACCAGTAGTGCACCAGGAGGGGCCCGACATACCACTGTTACCAGTACTTGAAAACAAACATCCGTTTTTGCACTACATTGAACAGAAGCCGCACTCTGGTAGCATACCGATAATCACACGGGAATTTGGGACCCCATTGTGACTCACAGCAAATATCCATATGCTCAAACAGATGCCTGAATTATTATTAGTGAGAGCGTCCCAACATATGACACGCATTTACCAAAAACGTTCCCAGCGGCAGTAGGAACCCTCAAATTCACAGGAGTGAGGGGAGTTACAGTGTCCTTCCAGTTACCTGCACCAGCTCAATTTCTTTTCCTTATTTGCATAGAAGAAGTGCAGCTACTATGGACCAAACATGGAAGAAGAATCAGAGAGAAGGGCAGCGGCCCAAAGCCTCTTTGCATTAGCCCCAAATAAGGGCCAACCGATGAAAGAGACCAGTGTGACATACACGACCTTACATGACAAACTCAAGAAATTTGAAAAACTGAAAAAATTTGAGATATTCAAATGGTGGGAGGCGATATCCCTACATGATTATATTGATAAAGACATGGTTCCACACGGTTTAAGAATTTATACCACACTCTCTTATGAATCCCCAAATCCTAAAATGTTGGAGGAATGGGCAGGGAAGTCGGCAAGAATTTTCAAGAACATGCTAACGATTCTGGTAAAATATGCATGGGAAGACAGGAAATCAATTCTCCAGGTTCTGAAAGCATTAGAAGAAGAACTCAAAATACATAAAGAACAGGATACAATAAAAAAATATGTTGAGGAACTAAGAACAAAACTCAAACTGTATGAAGATGACATTAAGGAATGTAAATAAAGGAAATTACACAGGGACTGTGTAGATTATGAAAGCGGAAGAATCCTTACATACAGCCACAAATACGATCACATGTGCGACAAACTCTCAATGGGAAAACTGATTGGAGAAGCAACAGGTCTGTCTAGTGAAAAAGAATCAATTACAAGCAGTGACACAGAAGGAGATTTGTCCAGCTCACTGACAAGCCCACAAACAAAAGGAGACGGTGGAATAAGACCCCCAACAACTTTTTTAGACGAACACTGCCTCTTAAGGACGGGGCGGCAAACACCAAAAACAGTACCTCCACCCAGAACACGAGGAAGAGGACGTGAACAAAGGGGAAGGGGATGAGGAAGAGGGGAAGAAGTCAGCAGAGAAGAAAGCGATGGAAACAGAGAGAACAGAAATGGAAGAGGAAGAAGCAAGGTGCCAATGGGAAACAAATCAACTGGCTCCAGGAAACAAACATAATGGATGACACCATGGTGAATAAAACTATTGTCAATTTGTCCAACCGACTACTGACAATGTTAGAAAAAAGAACATTATGTTTAGGCCTCTCTTTCTGCCCATCGGACCATTTCAACTACCCAGAAACGAGGATAGATGTCTACAAATTTATAAGAAAATTGAAACTAAAAAAATGGCACTACCTAAAAAACTCAAGGGCTGTGAATCCTTTAGAGAGAGGAAGTGAGCACAACATGAATCCAGATACAGACCCGACCGCCAGTACCCATCTGAATATATGCGATGTAGAGACTCTCCTGGCACTACAAGAACTACTCTCTGAGAACTGTTTGGAACAAAAATCTACGCTAAGTTCCCTGGATATAACCACTGACCGACCAGCTATCACAGACTTCAAACCCACTTCCACTTTCTATCCAAATCTAGTTAATGACAATATAGATACTTTCCACGATACAGTAATGAACGATTTTGTCAAAGTCAGACAACAGAAAAAATCAGAATTCACACAACAAAACCTTACAGCTGCACAAAGAAAAGTGATCAAGTCCCTAGTGGAGGATAACAACTTTGTGATCCATCCAGTGGATAAAGACAGGAATATTGTACTGTGGGACAAGAAGCTGTACATAAAAGAAGCCATACTACAACTGGAGGACACTAGATTCAATGCTCCAGTACATATACAACAGTACAATGACAGCATCATTTGTATACGGGAGATGTTGAATGTTTGGAGGGATATGGGCATTTTGCAATGGGAGGAATTCTGTTATCTCAAGCGAGATCATCCTTAGTTGCCCATTTTCTACCTCCTTCCTAAGATACACAAAAATCACACTGTACCACCAGGGAGACCAATAGTTTCATCAATAGGCAGTGTTTCAGAGAATATCTCCAAGTACGTAGATCACGTTCTCCGTCAGTATGTCATGACTCTTCCATCTTATGTGAAAGATACTAAGGCATTTCTGGGGAAACTTGAAGGAATAAAATGGGAAGAAGATCTTCTCATCACCATGGATGTGAACTTGATGGATACTATTATCGATCACAATCTAGGTATTAGGGGTTACCTCCATTTTCTTCAGAATAGACTTTCTTGATCATACCGATATGTTGATGGAGATGATGAGATTTTGCCTCCACAACAACATTTTTATGTTCAACAACAAGATATACAAACAGATCCTGGGAACGGCAATGGGGACTTGCTTTGCTCCCAGTTTTGCTAATCTCTTCTTGCGGGCATGGGAAGAGGAAATCCTCAATGACCGGACTCTGCTCCCCGCAAATGGGGAAGTGGTTACAAGGCTACACTATATATACGACTTGTTTGTCATATGGATAGGCAGTGAAGCTAGTGCAACCCGTTTTATCAACAGATTGAACGAGAATATAATACAACTTGAAACTCACATATACCGTGAGCAGGAAATCAATAGAATTTCTTGATGTTGTAGTGGAGGTAATGGACAGCACGCTCCAGACGAAACTCCATTGGAAGGCCACAGCAGGCAATAGCCTCCTTCATGCTCTCAGTAGTCAGCCTGTAACCCTCAAATGGAGTATCCCTTATGGCGAATTGTTGAGAGCAAGGAGGAACTGCAGCACTGATATGGCCTATTCTGCTGAATGTGAGAACATGATCAGCAGGTTTAGAGAAAGGGGCTACCCGATGTGGGTCCTCAAAAGAGCAATCAACAAGACTAACCTAACAACCATAGACCAGAGACTAAAAGACAAACAAGTGACAACGGAGGAAGAACCAGTAGAGAATGTAACAAGAGTAATCATGACATATAATACAGAATCAGAGAAAATCTTTAAAATACTGACACAAAACTGGAACATTCTATCTAGTGACCCGGTTATAGGCCATAGTGTACCGAAAAGGGAGAAGCCTCAGGGACATCCTAGTGAAGGGTGACATCACCGAAAGACCATCGGGCACACAACACACCATACAAGGGTTTTTTCCGTGTGGTCACTGCAAGGCTTGCAGAAACAGCTACATGAAAAAAAACATATGAGACCTTGAAGAACAAGATAACTATCAGTCAATTCTTAACATGCAGCTCGACTTTCGTAATAAATGTTCCTGAGTGTCCATGTAACCTCAGATACGTAGGAGCTTAGTCACTTTATTGCATGATTTGTTAAAACCTTTGCTATGGTCTACAATAGCAGAAATTCATTACAATATATAAGACAAATGGTTAATAAAAGAGACCTTGCAATTCTATGAAAAAAAACATAAGTCATTATGACATATAAAACATTGTTGCGATGCACTAATAGTGACATACAGTAAGTTATGTCAATTAAAAAAGAAAACAGCAGTCACAAATAGGCAGAGTGGTTCAAGTCCTGAGCCGACTAACCTGTCGGCATCTCACATCCTCTAACTTTTTTAAGAAGCGATCCATAAACCTGACCAAGGCGCAGTTGAGTGCAGTGTTCGAAGGGTCGAAGCAGGCCAGCACTGCTCCTCCGCAGAATCTAGCGTCCTTTTCAATCCAACCCCTTCGCAATAAGGTTCTTCTATCTTCTAAAAGATTAGGGCACACGCATAGGGCATGAATTATGTCTTCCCTATAATGGCCACAGCGCCGACACGTTTCCTCAACCCCCTCTCTTTTCCATTTTGGGAGATGGCAGGTCATAGAAAGCACCCCCATTCTCAGCATCAGGAACTGGAGCTTAGTACGTGCCTTGAAAGTGGTTGTTAAATAACTCTGAGGTTTCAGCTGTAAGTAGGTTCGTAGGGTCATCCATCCGTGGCTCAGTGCTGAGAGGCTGGCCCTATCTTCTGCTGAAGAGAGTCATTTCGCACTGAGTTTTGCTAGCCTCTTGAATTCATTTTGGCTTACATTTAGGTCCCAGAGGATGCTCAGACCAAGAGAGCTAAGGCCGCAGGACAGGTAGTGGTGCCCCGCCGGCCATCGACTTGTGTTCAGCTGGGTCCATAAATAGTGGGCCAGACAGCCTTCCTTAGCCGCCCTGAGCTTATGGCAGCTTATTAAGAAAGTCGCCATACGGCCCAATGACTGTCTGCAGAGTCCAAATTCCAACCTGATTTGTGCCGGAGACGTATAAGAGTGTAGCTGGAAGATTGTTCTATAGATTTTTGCGACTGATTTGTCCAATTGCCCGCTATCACGCCCTTTCAGAACCTCGCTCCCATAAGAGAAGGTAGGGATGACCTTTGCCTGGGCCGCCTGGAGGGTTGGGGCGAATGTTGGGCCATTTATTTTTTTGTGAATGGAGCTAAGAGCGAAAGACAATGCAATTCCTTTCTTTTTTAGCTCTCCCAGCTGGTTCGCGTATCTGCCGTTGTTATTAAAGAAGACACCCAGATACTTGTGGCATCTGGTTGCTTCAATTCTTTCCTGATTTAGGAACCATGCTGGATTTTTGGGTCCAGATGTACGGGCCGCAAGGATTTTGGTTTTCTTGTTGTTTATCTGGAGCCCATTCCTGTTAGAATATATGGCAGTCACATCCAGGAGGCGTTGTAAACCTAACTTAGTATGACTAAGAAGAACCAAGTCAACAGCATACAGTAGATTGGATAGGCGGAGGCTGCCCAGTTAGGATGGATGCGAGTTGACTAGATCGAGGGCTGCTGAAAGATCCGACGGGAATAGATTGAAAAGCGTAGGAGCAAGGACACACCCCTGCTTAAGGCCTTGCGTTGTTAGTATTGGTCGTGATAGTCATGAGCCGTCCCCGATTTTAATCCTGACCCATGTATCGTAGTGCAGGAGCTGCAGAGCCCTAAGTAGGCTATTTGGAATGTTCAATAGGGACAGTTTCTGCCACAGTTTCTTCCTGTTGACCCTATCAAAGGCCGATTTATAGTCGATGAACCCCATATACATGGGGCTATGGCTGGATTCTGCCTGGTCAATCAAGAAAGAGAGTGTGATAAGATTGACCGTTGTCCCGGTGTTACTTATGAATCCAGTCTGATTTGGTGTAATAATTGAACTTGCATCAGCCCATGATCGTAGGGAGTTCAGCAATATACCAGCAAAATACTTCGCTTCATTATCGATTAAGGCGACCAAGCGGTAGCACTCTCGAGATTTTTTATTGCCGCCTTTAAAAATCGGAGCGAGGATCGATCCTCGCCATGAAGCCGGGATGGTGCCTTTTTCTAAGATGGAAAGGTAAAGCGGGGCTAGCTGAGTGGCCCAAAAGGCTGGATTCTCCTTGAAGAGGGCTGGTGGAATGCCGCCTGGGCTGGGGGCCCCGTCCTTGTGCCCCTTTTCAATCTGCTTTTATATTGTTGTCACTGTGAAGGAGTGCCTGAGATCTGACTTGTCGTAGGACGTAAGTTGAGCCTCCAGGACCATGCTGCCCTCGATGTCCTTGGTCTGCTTATAATTCTGATCAAACTGTGGGGGATCGATAAAATGATTATGTAAAAAGAGGTACCACTCTGACTCTAGGATGTTAGACGAAGCAACTTTGGGGGCCCTGCCCCCTAGGCTGTTTATGGTGCGCCAGAACCTCGCGGAATTACTGGACCTTAAGTCGAATTGTAATTTGGCCCAGAAGATGTTCCAGGAGTTCCTTCGATCTTCTTGTTTGGCCACCTTCAGATGTCTACGTGCCTCTCTTAGTTTAGTTATAATAGTTGGATCCATTGTCATCGTTTTCAATTTCCGCCACAGCCGATTTATGCTTCGTTTGGTGACCCGTATTGCAGAAGGAGTCAGTTGCTTAGACCCATTCACTTGTGCACACTCTATCGGTTTTGCAAACCTGACTGCTAGGCTATCCGCAAACGTAGTCCAGTTTGCAATTGGGCCATCTCTTGACCCTGGGATGTTCACAATTGTTTGATTTGCTTCTGTCGCCAAGAGCTGAAGGTTATTGGCTGAACACTTGATACGTTTTAGGTTAATGGTGAAGGTTTCAAGACCTTGGTCTACTGCCTGATCATGTTGCAGCAGCCTGATGTTTAAGGAGAGCTCTTGGGGCCGATGATCGCTGTTCATTTTATTACCAAAGCCAAAAGAGGAGACTTGATTCAGTAGAGGGAGGCTGACAAATGAGTAGTCGATCAAAGAAGCCCCGGTTTTGGATAAGAATGAGAGGCCGGGCGGCTTGTTGGGATGGACACGTCCGTTAAGAGCTCTAAGGCCGAGATGTTCCAAGTAACCCTGGAGGGCTCGTCCCTTTGGATCCACTTTGCCCCACCCGGGGCGGTCCTGTGGTGGAATAGCCCAATCGCCTTCCTGCGGCTTTGTTACCTCATTCAGTTGAAAGATGGACATCAGCCACATATTAAAGTCTACAGAAACTAGGATGTCTGCGATAGGGTTTCCAGTTCTCACGTTTAGTACAGTGGAAGTCAGCTAGTTTGTCAGTGCTAGCCTGGAAGCCGAATATGGACGGATGTAAACATTCATCAAGATTAAAGTCCTAAATTTGCCACTGGGGGTTCTGAATGAAGTGCCTACTGTCTGAAGCCCCTGAGTATTACTTGCTAGGTCCCAGGAACTAATTGCACTGGTGGCCAATATATAAATTGCTAAGCCACCACTGCAGCGGACAGGGGACTTTGATTTAATTGCAGGGATATAATGGATTTTGAACCCTTCTAGATGCTGCGGTTTCAAAAGCCATGACTCTTGCAATAGGATAATTTCGAAGGAGCGTAGATAGGATACTGTGGCCTGGTCCCCCAATTTATTTGCTAGGCCATTTATGTACCAAGAGCATATCTTTAGTGGGCTGCCACCGTGATCATTGTAACCATTTTTTTGTCATTGCAGCAGTCTGGTTGAGTTTAATGACCCCGACAGCCATGACCAAGTGTCTGCTCACGCCGCTCCCGCGGTTTGGGCAGTCTGCCCACCACTTGGGTTCTTTAGGCTGGAGGTAGGGGTTTTGCTTAGGGCACTCCTCAAGACCGAATAGACCGGTCTTGGTAGTGCACTTGGACATACCACGTCCAATGCATTGTCAAGAATGTGTGGGTAAGCTGGTTCCTTTCCAGGGGTAAGGGAAATGCCCCACTGCTTTAAAGTTTCCATGTGCCTCAATATTTTATTTGCTACCTCTGCAGATCGCCAGGTGACTTTGGTGGATTCGTTTGACTGACCCAGACCTGGTGCGATAAACTCTATAGAGAGTGTCTCATGTGATGTGACATCTTTTATCAGGCCAATTGCCTGTATCAGCTTCAAGATGTTCCCACAATTTAAAATGTCAAAGCTACCCTTTGACTTATACTCTGGATGGAATAAAGTGTATACTGGTGTTGCTTGAGCTATCTTGGAATTCAGGTGCCCGTCAGGTTGGTTTCCAGATGGGTTGTTCCCTGAGTTGCTATTGGTATGGCTCGTTTGACTGGGTTCCCTAGGGGGTTCGCCCCGCCCGGAGGCTACCCCGGGGAGCACAGAGGGTGGCCCCGCCGCGTTCCTATAGAACATAAAAGGGTTTCCCACAGACGTATTGGGGACTGAGGCCGAGATTACAGTTGGAGAGGGTGGAGAGAGTACCACGCTAAGTTCCTTTGGGCTCCTTGAGGCTGTACCAGAACTGGAGGGCAGCCCACTGGCTTCGATGGGATCCTGTGAGTTAAGGCTGCCTGATGGAACTATTTGCCGGGGTCGCTTTGGCCCCACTGCTATGCTCAGGGGTATAGAATCCAAGGCTTGTCCTTGTATATTGACTGAATCCCCAGGTGGACTCCTTCTTTCTGTGGCAGCAGGATCTTTCTCAACTGCTCCAACCTTCGCCACGATAGAAGGTGGAGAAACTGACTGTTGTTTTTTGGCCTCATTGGGTATGGGAGATAGATTGAGCACTTGCTTCGCTGGCCCGTGTACCCGGTTTGAATCTTTGTGTCCATTCGAATCTGCTCGTGTGCGGGGTTTGAAAAGTGGATAAAGGACCGAGACTTGTGTTTTGCAGCGGATCTTGTTGCGGCCCTTTCTCCTTTTAGCTCATTTCACCTTGCAGTCGACTTCCTCCATATCCTGATCAAGCAAGGGTTTGGAGGAGGACCCTGTGTTATCGGTGACTAGGGGCGCATGTAGGTTGTTGCTACCACCGCAACTGTCGCGTATGCCCATGGGCAGTGGTGTGACAGAAGGCCGGCTCCCCATTACCCCTGGATATGACGCCTCTTGCACGTTGTTGTTTTGAATTTCACACATGGCACTAACTCTTTCGCTTGAGGTGGTGGACTTTGCATTAGTGAGTTCCTTTAGGTCTACCAAAAGCTTCAACATCACCTCCGGAAGTGCGCTTAATTTGCCTATTATCGGTGAGCAGTCACAGCTTTGGCGCGGTTGGTCAGCGGCAGCCTGGGCCCGTCTAATCAAATTATTTAAATTTGTGATTTTGTCGTCTATATTGGCGACATATACAGCCAAAGTATTTAGTAAGCTTATTTGTATATCCATTTTATTGGCTTGGAATGTCATAGCGTCAACTGACTTCTGTAAGATATCCAGCGCAGTGGCCCAGACCGACTCTTGTTTAGATTCCTCCTTCCCCTCATTGGAGACCGGTGGAGGAGCTGGGTGGTGGGGGGCGTCTTTCCCATAGGATGAGAGCATCATTTCCCACTCCTTAGATTGAATATAGGAGAGGTCCTTTTCCGAATCAAAGGCATCCTCATCGTAGGGAGATAGCAAAATCCGTCCCTGTCCCTGCTCTGGGGGAGTTTTTAGGTCTGGCTCCTTTGCGCCATTGCTGAATTGTGGTGGATTCGCTGATAGATCATGGGAAGGCTTAAATGGTGTTGGCTTAAATGGTGTTACCAAGCTTGCCAAGCTTTACTTAGTGCAAAGCGTAGGATGCTTCACTACCACGGCAGCCGCCTCTCCCTCTTTGTCCAAACTGAGGGAGCCAAGGTAGATTTCGCCTCCTTCCAGCGTTGAATTAAGTAAGGGCTGAATAACGTTCCTTATTGGCGAGACAGTAGGAATAGACTTACTGTCTAGACTGGCAGAAGGTATGGCTAAGAGTGTATTCACTTCCTGAGATAGGCCTGCAGTGTTCTCAATTGTGGGATACTCTTCTCGTGGTGAAGCCCCAAAACTTCCCAACGGAGTATGAGGCAGGCCCCTGTAATGCGCAGCATGCTCAACAAGGTTGCTTGTAGCTAGTTGATTTACCGAATTACAAAGGTGAAGGTTCACATCGGTGCTCCCCATGCTGACAGTCACAGTTGGACTCAGGGGAATTGGTAAGCCCTTGATGCCCATGTTGCTGGAGAAAACAGCGGAGCCCGCGTCTTTCAGGAAGGCGAATTTGGACGTAATTGTGGGTTGCAGATAGATAGGCTTAGGGCCTACGTGACCTGCAGGTCTGGCTGCCGAGGTTTGAGGGTGGGGGCTATTTGCTGTGTTACTTGTTTGTGAATTTAATGTCAGATCGAATATCTGATCAGGTGCCACTGTGACTTTCCCATGGCCTGCCTTCTGCTTCCTTTTCTTGGATGGAACTGCCGAGCCCCTCTGCTTCCCAGATCGCATGCTGTAATTTAGCTGGATGAATTGCTGGTTGAATTGCTGAGGCTTGTTATAGATCTTACCGGTGGTCCGGCTCGTGGAGTCCTAAATTAGATGACAGAGTCTTTAAAGCTAGCTGTGCCCCCGCTCCCTTCAGCGCCTTTCCAAGTTCTCTTTCCTTATAAGATGTCCACCCAGGTGTAGCGTTCGTGCAGCAGCTTCCTATAACTTATGCCTTTGTGGACCCAGAGAGCTATGAGAACTGCAAGGTCGATTTATTTATCAAGCGCGAGGGAAAAGGCTTATGAGGGCTAATAAGGGCGGAGAGGAGAAAGCAGAAAAAAACAAAGGGCACAAGAGAACAGGAAGCAGAGAGCAGGGCACACTGGTGAGCCGCAAGCCGCACCCAACCTAGTTGGGCTGCTTCCGCAGACTCACTGGGCACACACTCCGCAGCCACCGCTAATGGCGGCCACGCTCTCTTGCTCTCCTGCTTGCTCTCACCCGCTGCCATTTGCTGCTGCTTACTGCTTGCTGCCGCTTGCTGCTTTCCCTCGAGTTTCCTTGGAAATCCAGTGGCAGCCAAGCCGAGCGCTGAGCTGTCAAGCGCCCTGGGAATGACCAGCGACCAAACGGTTACTGCTGCGCTCCTGGCCAGGCCGGGCCGGGCTCCTGAACCACACCCACACCCTTCTGCACAGCAGCCGCTGTGTAGGATGCAGGCTGTAGAGTGCAGTGAGCCACAGTCTCGGCCCTGGCACCTCTTGAGCGCACCGGACCTGCGGCTCCTACGGCGCTCCTCCATCCTCATCGCTGTCGAACTCTGCTCTGCTCTGCACAGGGGGAGGTGCAGCGATGACAAGAGGGTGAAATCCACAAGGATGAAGTGAGGCCAACAGGAGCGCTGTGGGGGGACCGAGACACAGTCGCGCTTGGCAGCCCGGCCGCTGACTGGTGTTCGGCAAGCCCCACCGTGGAGAAGTAAAAAATCTGCGGGAGCCGCGATACCGCAGCAGTTCGGCGTCCTCCGGCTCGCTCGCTCACTGCAGACGGTGGTCGACGTGAAAGCGTGGCAGCTGGACTTGGACTTGGAAACGATACGTAGGAAGCACCACACTTACAGCTAAGAAAAGGGTACTCGAACATGTAAGAGCTATTAGAAGAGGTGTGGCGCAGCGGCCAGGGTGCCTGACTCTGGACCACGGGGTTCATGGTTCGGTCCCCAGTGCCGGCGGAAGGTTAGCCCAGCACCATGTGACTCTGGGCAATAGCTCGCTTAATCTTCCCGAGGGCCCCCAGCGCCAGGACACCTCTCCGGAGGTAGCTGTGCGCTTTACAAATGCTGGTATTTCATTAATAACTGAGATAGGCATTACCCTGTGGCACAACATTTTTCAAAATATCATCTGTCTAACAGCTTATTGCTGAGATATTTTACAATAGAGCAAGTGCAGCAGAACCCCAAGGGTTGGCAATAGAGTCCTATATTTCAGAAAGAGAGAATCATGGCACATCCTGGACTTAGAGACCAAATATCCAGGAGGCCATAATTTAAATGAAGAGCTAGGAATTCACCTTCATGAGGATAAATTTGTGGTACAGTTTGAAGTTACTTTACTGGTCAAAGATACAATTTCTCTCTGTGTGCATGAAATTGAAGTTAAATGACAATAGAATGTAACCATGCATAAAGTAAGCATTGTTATGATGTAGCTGCAAACAAAAGATTTTAATCTACGAATGTCTTTAATTTGTTTATGTTACAGGAGGAAAGGAAGGGGCCAACTTTTGGATGGAAGTGTTGATGGAGGTCCTTACCCTTTTCTTCAATATCACGTCTTTGTGGTTGACAGCACAGATTACATGCTTTTCTTTTCTTTCATTTTATTTTATTTGAAACTGTTAAGTATGTATACACTTATAATTGGTATATATGTCACAAGGTGAACAAACACAAAAAAACTTGAGCTTCAGGGGTTGGTGATTGGAACCCATATCTACAGAGAATCTCTCAAAACATGAGATAGTGAGAGTGGCATCAACTTAAACGCACGGCCATGGGGGCGTATTACTTTGCCCTTCCAGGAGTGTAATAATTATGTGTGCTATGATTGGGGACAGTACCTCTCTTTTGCCACTCAGAAGAAGTTAAATTGACACTTTGTCACATAGATACATACAGCAAACTCTCTCTAGGCCCTGTACGGTCACCTCACGCAGTTCGCCACTAGGCGCAGGCATTAGACATTTTCATGTTACAAATCACCAACACTCACAAAACTGGTTGACACAAACAGACATTAGGCTGAGAAATTACCTTGTACCTAGGTAATTTCGAGATTTTCCAATATGTCCACCGTGGACACAGCCCCCCTTCTAACTATAAAAAAAAAAGCCGGCATCTCGCTGGAGGCCCGCCCCCTCCCTACACCACTCTGCAAACATGCCTCTTCGTGCTTTGGGGGATTGAGTACCCTCGATCCTTAAGGGTCCCTGTGGGCCAACTAGCCCACCAGGTACCTCTAGTAAGCCCCACACAATGGGATTGCAGAGAGGTGTTCCGAGGCCACACCCCTTTTTACACCACCCTGCAAATGCGCCTCTTGGTGCACTGCTGGTGGGGCGATGAGGTCCTCTTGTGTCCTGGGGACCTCAGGACTGAAGTGGACTTCATCCCCCGAGCTGCAGTGCGCCAGGCGGCGCATTTGCAGAGTGGTGTAAAAAGGGGGCGTGGCCTCAGACCACTCAGCAATCCAGCTGTGTGGGCCTTACTGGAGGTAACAGGAGAGCTAGTTGGCCCCCAGGGACCCTCAGGAGAAAAGGGGACTTCCTCCCCCAACCAAGAGTGCTCCAGGAGGCGCGTTTGCAGAGTGGTGGACAAAGGGGACGGGGCCTGTGTCCACCTCTCAGCAATCCCATTGTGTGGGGCTTACTGGAGGTAACACGTAGGCTAGTTGGCCCCTAATCACCCCCAGCAGCGAAGGGGTCTTTAATCCCCATCGAAGAGCGTGCCAGGGAGCGCGTTTGCAGACTGGTGGGCAAAGGGGGAGTGGTCTGCTATGAGAACTTACCAATGCTGCTGTGTGGGACTTACTGGAGGTAATAGGAGGGATAGTTGCCCCCAAGGTTGTCCTTAGGGGCCAACTACCCCATCTGTTACCTCCAGTAAGTCCCAAACAGTGGGATTGCTAAGAGGTCTTCGGAGGCCATGCCCCCCTTTCTCCACCACTCTGCAAACGTGCATCCTGGCAGACTACTGGTTGGGGGATGACGTCCACTTTTCTCCTGAGGCACTTTGGGGGCCAAGAAGCCCTCCTGGTACCTCCTGTAAGTCCTACGCAGGGGAATTCCTGAGCGGTGGTTGGAGGCCCAGCCCCCTTTCTCCACCTCTCTGCAAACGCGACTACTAGTTAAAGAAGCATTTGCAATGTAATAGGTTTCGCATTTGCGAGAGTTAGAGCTATTGGTGTTATAAATGTTAAAGTGTTTTATTATTGTTTCTTGGAGTAGAGTGGATTTAGGTTGTGTGTAGTGGTATTATGTGGTATTGGGGACAATACCTCTCTTTTACCACTCAGAAGAAGTTAAATTGACACTTTGTCACATAGATACATACAGCGAACTCTCTCTAGGCCCTGTACGGTCACCTCACGCAGTTCGCCACTAGGCGCAGGCATTAGACATTTTCATGTTACAAATCACCAACATTCACAAAACTGGTTGACACAAACAGACATTAGGCTGAGAAATTACCTTGTACCTAGGTAATTTTGAGATTTCCCAATATGTCCGCCGCGGACACAGCCCCCCTTCTAACTATAAAAAAAAAAAGCTGGCATCTCGCTGGAGGCCCGCCCCCTCCCTACACCACTCTGCAAACATGCCTCTTCGCGCTTTGGGGGATTGAGTACCCTCGATCCTTAAGGGTCCCTGTGGGCCAACTAGCCCACCAGATACCTCCAATAAGCCCCACACAGTGGGATTGCTGAGAGGTGTTCCGAGGCCACACCCCTTTTTACACCACCCTGCAAATGCGCCTCTTGGTGCACTGCTGGTGGGGCGATGAGGTACTCTTGTGTCCTGGGGACCTCAGGACTGAAGTGGACATCATCCCCCGAGCTGCAGTGCGCCAGGCGGCGCGTTTACAGAGTGGTGTAAAAAGGGGGCGTGGCCTCAGACCACTCAGCAATCCAGCTGTGTGGGCCTTACTGGAGGTAACAGGAGGGCTAGTTGGCCCCCAGGGACCCTCAGGAGAAAAGGGGACTTCATCCCCCAACCAAGAGCGCTCCAGGAGGCACGTTTGCAGAGTGGTGGACAAAGGGGACGTGGCCTGTTTCCACCTCTCAGCAATCCCATTGTGTGGGGCTTACTGGAGGTAACACGTAGGCTAGTTGGCCCCTAATCACCCCCAGCAGCAAAGGGGACTTTAATCCCAATCGAAGAGCGCACCAGGGAGCGCGTTTGCAGACTGGTGGGCAAAGGGGGCATGGTCTGCTATGAGAACTTACCAATGCTGCTGTGTGGGACTTACTGGAGGTCATAGGAGGGGTAGTTGGCCCCCAAGGTTGTCCTTAGGGGCCAACTACCCCTCCTGTTACCTCCAGTAAGTCCCAAACAGTGGGATTGCTAAGAGGTCTTCGGAGGCCATGCCCCCCTTTCTCCACCACTCTGCAAACGTGCATCCTGGCACACTACAGGTTGGGGGATGAAGTCCACTTTTCTTCTAAGGGACTTTGGGGGCCAAGAAGCCCTCCTGGTATCTCCTGTAAGTCCTATGCAGTGGAATTCCTGAGCGGTGGTCGGAGGCCCAGCCCCCTTTCTTCACCTCTCTGCAAACGCGACTACTAGTTAAAGAAGCATTTGCAATGTAATAGGTTTCGCATTTTCGAGAGTTAGAGCTATTGGCTTTGTAAATGTTAAAGTGTTTTATTAATGTTTCTTGGAGTGGAGGGGATGTACGTTGTGTGTAGTGGTATTATGTGGTATATTGTGCAGTGAAATTATGTGGATAGAAAGTATGTGGTATTTAGTGTATAGAATTTGTGTAGATTGGGATTATGTGTTATGGAGAGTAATTGTGTGGTATGATAGTCTGTGTTGTGGAGGTGGTAACCTCACGTTTAGTCTTCCTCGTTTCCATAGAAGCTAAACTCAATGAGTCAAAAAAAAGAAGGAACCACTGTAGAGCACTTCTGGACCTAGTCAGAGGTATGAGCAGGGCCACTGGAATTATGTGACTGTTTGGCTGCACCGAATTTTGCACAATTATACATTTTCAGCATTTGCCACATAATCCATCATCTGCTGCATAATCGACAGATTTGAACAAAAAAACCTTGTATCTAGGTCAAACGGCTCAAACTTTATCAAAAATGCAGCAACAAGTGTTACAGCATGGTGGAAGGCCCTTTTCCCACCTAGATTGGTCACCTGTTACTTATTGCTAAATGTGGGTATTAAATTGGTACTAATGGTGTGCAAAACACTATTGCTTCTTTCTGCGCCTCTCTTGCCTCTTTCTGCATTTCTGTTGAATCTTTCTGCACCTTTCTTTCTTTTCCTGTCCTTCTTTTGCCTCTTTCTGCACCTCTGTTGCTTCTTTCTGCACTTCTGTTGTCTCTTTCTGCACCCCTCTAGCCTCTTTCTGCACCTTAGTTGCTTCATTCTGCATTTCTTTTGCTTCTTTCTGCACCTCTGTTGCTTCTTTCTGTATCCCTCTTGCCTCTCTGCACCCATCTTCCCTCTTTGTGCAACTCTCTTGCCTCTTTCTATACCTCTCTTGCCTCTTTCTGCACCCCTCTTGCCTCTTTGTGCACCCCTGTTCCTTCTTTCTGCACCCCTCTTGCCTCTTTTTGCACATTTGGTGGTTCTTTTGCACTGCTCTTGCTTCTTTCTTTACCTCTCTAGCTTCTTTCTGCACCCCTCTTGCCTTTTTCTGCACCCCTTCCCATTTTCTGCACCTCTATTGCCTCAGTCTGCACCCCTGTTCACTCTTTCTGCACCTCTTTTGCCTGTTTCTGCAACTTTCTTGCCTCTTTCTGCAGTTCTCTTGCCTCCTTCTGCAACTCTGTTGCTTCTTTCTGCACATCTTTTGCCTCTTTCTGCACCTCTCTTGCTTCTTTCTGCACCCCTGTTGTCTCTTTCTGCACTTGTCTTCCCTCTTTCTGCACCTCTGTTGCTTCTTTCTGCACTTATCTTGCTTCTTTCTGTACCTTTCTTGCTTCTTTCTGCACTCCTCTTGCCTTTTTCTGCACCTCTCTTGCCTCTTTCTGTACTTCTCTTGCTTCCTTCTGCACATCTGTTGCTTCTTTCTGCACTTCTCTTGCCTTTTTGTGAACCCCTCTTGCCTCTTACGGCACCTCTGTTGCTTCTTTCTGCACTTCTCCTGCTTCTTTATGCACCTCTCTTGCTTCCTTCTGCACCCCTCTTGCCTCTTTCTGAACCCTTCTTCCCTCTTTCTGTACTTCTCCTGATTCTTTCTGCAACTCTGTTGCTTCTTTCTACACTTCTCTTGCCTCTTTCTGCACCCCTCTTGCCTCCTTCAGCACATCTGTTACTTCTTTCTGTACTTTTCTTGCTCCTTTCTGTACCCCTCTTGCCTCTTCCTGTCTCCCTTTTGCCTTTTTCTGCAGTTCTCTTATCTCTTTCTGCCCCTCTTTTGCTTCTTTCTGCTCTTTTCTTGCCTCTTTCTGTACCCCTTTTGCCTCTTTCTGTACCCCTGTTGGTTCCCTCTGCACTGCTCTTGCTTCTTTCTGCACCTCTGTTGCAAATTTCTGCATTCCTCTTGCCTCTTTCCGTACCCCTCTTCCCTCTTTCTGTACCTCTATTGCCTCTGTCTGCACACCTGTTCCCTCTTTCTGCACCCCTTTTTGCCTGTTTCTACAACTCTCTTGCCTCTTTCTGCAGTTCTCTTTCCTCTTTTTGCACCTCACTTGCCTCTTTCTGCACTTCTCTTGCTTCTTTCTGCAAATCTTTTGGTTCTTTCTGCACTGCTCTTGCCTCTTTCTGTACCCCTCTTGCCTCTTTCTGCACCTCTGTTGGTTCTTTCTGCAAATCTTTTGGTTCTTTCTGCACTGCTCTTGCCTCTTTCTGTACCCCTCTTGCCTCTTTCTGCACCTCTGTTGGTTCTTTCTGCACTGCTCTTGCTTCTTTCTGAACCTCTGTTGCAAATGTCTGCATCACTCTTGCCTCTTTCTGTACCCCTCTTCTGTCTTTCTGCACCTCTCTTGCCTCTGTCTGCACACCTGTTCCCTCTTTCTGCACCAGTGTTGCCTGTTTCTTCAACTCTCTTGCCTCTTTCTGCAGTTTTCTTGCCTCTTTCTCTGTTTCTGTTGCTTCTTTCTGAACCTCTCTTGTCTCTTTGTACACCACTCTTGTCTTATTCTACACCTCTCTTGCCTCTTTCTGCACTTCTGTTGCAACTTTCTGCACCTCTGTTGCTTCTTTCTGCACTTTTCTTGCCTTTTCTGCACTCCTGTTCCCTCTTTTGGCACCTCTCTTGCCTGTTTCTACAATTCTCTTGCCTCTTTGTGAAGTTCTCTTGCCTGTTTCTGCACCTCACTTGCCTCTTTCTGCACCTCTCTTACCTGTTTCTGCAACTCTCATGCTTCTTTCTGCAACCCTCTTGCCACTTTCTCCACCCCTGTTCCCTCTTTTTGCATCTCTGTTGCTTTTTTCTGCACTTCTCTTGCTTCTTTCTGCACCTCTGTCCCCTCTTTCTTCAATCACTGTGCCTCTTTATGCACCCCTTTTGCCTCTTTCTGCACCTCTGTTCCTTCTTTCTGCACTTCTTTTGTTTCTTTCTGCTAATCTCTTGCTTCTTTCTGAACCCCTCGTGCCTCCTTCTGCACCCCTCCTCCCTCTTTCTCCACCCCTCATCCCTCTTTCTGCACCTCTGTTGCTTCTTTCTGCACTTGTCTTGCTTCTTTCTGCACCTCTGTCCCTTCTTTCTGCAATCCTTGTGCCTCTTTCTGTAACCCTCTTCCCTCTTTCTGCACCCCTCTTGCCTCTTTCTGCACCTCTGTTAATACTTTCTGCAGTTCTTTTGTTTCTTTCTGAAACTCTCTTGCTTCTTTCTGCTTCCCAATTGCTTCTTTCTGCACCCCTCGTGCCTCTTTCACACCCCTCTTCCCTCTTTCTGCACCCTCTTGCCTCTTTCTGCAAAGAGGTGCAGAAAGAGGCAAAAAGGATGCAGAAAGAAACAAAAGAAGTGCAGAAAGAAGCAACAGAGGTGCAGAAACAGGCAAGAGGAGTGCAGAAAGAGGGATGAGGGGTGCAAAATGAGGCACAAGGGGTGCAGGAAGAATCAGGAGAGATGCAGAAAGAACCAAGAAAATGCATAAAGAAGCAACAGAGATGCAGAAAGGGGGAATTGGGGTGCAGAAAGAGGCAAGAGGATACAGAAATAAACAAGAGAGGTGTAGAATGAAACAAATGACATGCAGAAAGAAGGAACAGAGGTGCAGAAAGAGGCAAGAGGGGTGCAGACAGAGGGAAGAGGGGTGAAGAAAAAGGCATGAGGGGTACAGAAAGAAGCAAGAGGGGTGCAGGAAGAAGCAAGAGAGTTGTAGAAAGAAACAAAATAAATGAGAAAGAAGGAACAGAGGTGCAGAATGAGGCAAGAGGGGTGCAGAAAGAGGGAAGAGGGATGCAGAAAGAGGCACAAGGGTTGCATAAAGGAGGGACAGAGGTGCAGAAAGAAGCAAGAGAAGTGCAGAAAGAAGTAGTAGAGGTGCAGAAAGAGGGATGAAGGGTGGAGAAAGAGGCAAGAGCAGTGCAGAAAGTAGCAACAGAGATGCAAAATGGGGAACAGGGGTGGAGAAAGTGGCAAGAGAAGTGCAGACAGAAACAAAATAAGAGCAGAAAGAAGGAACAGAGGTGCAGAAAGAGGCAAGAGGGGTGCAGAAATAAGCAACATAGGTGCAGAGAAAGGCCAGAGGGGTGCAAAAAGAGGGAAGAGGAGTACAGAAGGAGGCACGAGGGGTACAGAAAGAAGCAAGAGATGTGCAGCAACAAACAAAAGAACTGCGAAAAGAAGGAACAGAGGGACAGAAAGAGACTACAGAGGGGAAGAAAGAGGGAAAGGGGTGGAGAAAGAGGCAAGGGGGTATAGAAAGAAGCAAGAGAGCTTCAGAAAGAAACAAAAGAAGAGCAGAAAGAAGGAACAGAGGTGCAGAAAGAGGCATGAGGGGTACAGAAAGAGGCAAAAGTGGTGCAGAAAGAATTGAGTGGTGCAGAAAGAAACAAAAGAAGTGCAGAAAGAAGGAACAGATGTGCAGAAAGAGGCAAGAGGGGTGCAGTAAGAAACAAAAGAAGTATAGAAAGAAGCAACAGAGGTACAGAAAGAGGCAAGTGGAGTGCAGAAAGAGGGAAGAGGGGTGTAGAAAGAGGCACAAGGGGTGCAGAAAGAAGCAAGAATGGTGCAGAAAGAAGCAAGAGAAGTGCATGAAGAAGCAACAGAGATACTGAATGGGGGAAGTGGGGTGGAGAAAGAAGCAAGAATGATTCAGAAAGAAGCAAGAGATGTGCAGCAACAAACAAAAGAAGTTCAGAAAGAAGGAACAGAGGTGCAGAAAGAGGCAACAGGGGTGAAGAAAGAGGGAAGAGGGGTGGAGATAGAGGCAATGGGTACAGCAAGAAGCAAGAGAGCTGCAGAAAGAAACAAAAGAAGAGCAGAAAGAAGGAACAGAGGTACAGAAAGAGGCAAGAGGGTTGCAGAAAGAGGCAAAAGGGGTGCAGAAAGTAAGCGAGAGGTGCAGAAAGAAACAAAAGAATTACAGAAAGAAGGAACAGAGGTGCATAAAGAGGCAAGGGTGTGCAGTAAGAAAGAAAAGAAGTACAGAAAGAAGCAACAGAGGTACAGAAAGAGGTAAAAGGAGTGCAGAAAGAGGGAAGAGGGTCGCAGAAAGAGGCACGAGGGGTGCAGAAAGAAGCAAGAGAGGTGCAGAAAGAAGCAAGAGAAGTGCATAAAGAAGCAACTGAGATACAGAAAGGGGGAAGTGGGGTAGAGAAAGAGGCAAGAGAGATACAGAAAGAAACAAGAGAGGGGCAGAAAGAAACAAAAGAAGTGCAGAAAGAAGGAACAGAGGTGCAGAAAGAGGTAAGAGGGGTGCAGAAAGAAGCGAGAGGTGCAGAAAGAATCAAAAGAATTATAGAAAGAAGGAACAGAGGTGCATAAAGAGGCAAGAGGGGTGCAGAAAGAAACAAAAGAAGTGCAGAAAGAAGCAACAGAGGTACAGAAAGAGGCAAGAGGAGTGCAGAAAGAGGGAAGAGGGGTGTAGAAAGAGGCATGAGGGGTGCAGAAAGAAGCAAGAGAGGTACAGAAAGAAGCAAATGAAATGCATAAAGAAGCAACAGAGATACAGAAAGGGGGAAGTGGGGTGGAAAAAGAGGCAAGAGGGATACAGAAAGAAACAAGTAGCAAGAGCGGTGCAGAAAGAAGTCAGAGATTTGCAGAAAGAAACAAAATAAGTGCAGAAAGAAGGAACAGAGGTGCAGAAAGAGGCAAGAGGGGTACAGAAAGAGGGAAGAGGGGTACAGAAAGAGGCACAAGGGTTGCGGAAAGAAGGGACAGAGATGCAGAAAGAAGCAAGAGAAGTGCAGAAAGAAGCAACAGTGGTGCAGAAAGAGGGATGAAGGGTGGAGAAAGAGGCAAGAGAAGTGCAGAAAGAAGCAACAGAGATGCAAAAAGGGGGAACAGGGGTGTAGAAAGTGGCAAGAGGGGTGCAGAAAGAAGCAAAAGAGGTGGAGATAGAAACAAAAGAAGAGCAGAAAGAAGGAACAGATGTACAGATAGAGGCAAGAACGGTGCAGAAAGAGAGAAGAGGGGTGTAGAAAGAATCATGAGTGGTGCCGAAAGAAGCAAAGAGGTACAGGAATATGCAGGAGTAGTGCAGAAAGAAGCAACAGAGGTGCAGAAAGAGGCAAGAGTGGTGCAAACAGAGGGAAGAGGGGTGCAGAAAGAGGTACGAGGGGTGCAGAAAGAAGCCAGAGATGTGCAGCAACAAACAAAAGAAGTGCAGAAAGAAGGAACAGAGGTGCAGAAAGAGGCAACAGGGGTGAAGAAAGAGGGAAGAGGTGTGGAGGAAGAAGCAAAAGGGGTGCAGAAAGAAGCAAAAGAGGTGGAGATAGAAACAAAAGAAGAGCAGAAAGAAGGAACAGAAGAACAGAGAGAGGCAAGAACGGTGCAGAAAGAGGGAAGAGGGGTGCAGAAAGAAGCATGAGTGGTGCAGAAAGAAGCAAAGAGGTACAGGAAGATGAAGGAATAGTGCAGAAAGATGCATCAGAGGTGCAGAAAGAGGCAAGAGTGGTGCAAACAGAGGGAAGAGGGGTGCAGAAAGAGGTATGAGGGGTGCAGAAAGAAGCCAGAGATGTGCAGCAACAAACAAAAGAAGTGCAGAAAGAAGGAACAGAAGTGCAGAAAGAGGCAACAGGGGTGAAGAAAGAGGGAAGAGGTGTGGAGGAAGAAGCAAGAGTAGTGCAGAAAGAAGCAACAGAGGTGCAGAAAGAAACAAAAGAAGAGCAGAAAGAAGGAACAGAGGTGCAGAAAGAGGCAAGAGGAGTGCAGAAAGAGGCAAAAGGGGTGCAGAAAGAAGTGAGAGGAGTAGAAAGAATCAAAATAATTGCAGAAAGAAGGAACAGAGGTGCAGACAGAGGCAAGAGTTATGCAGAAAGAAAGGAAAGAAGTGCAGAAAGAAGCAACAGAAGTACAGAAAGAGGCACGAGGGGTGCAGAAAGAAGCAAGAGAGGTACAGAGAGAAGCAAGAGAAACGCGTAAAGAAGCACCAGAGATAGAGAAAGGGGGAAGTGGGGTGGAGAAAGAGGCAAGAGGGGTACAGAGAGAAACAAGAGAAGTGCAGAAAAAAGGCACAGAGGAGCAGAAAGAAGTAAGAGGGGTACAGAAAGAGGGAAGGGGGAGTGAAAGAGGCATGAGGGGTACAGAAAAAAGCAAGAGGGGTGCAGAAAGAAGCAATAGAGTTGCAGAAAAAAACAATAAAAGTGCAGCAAGAAGGAACAGAGGTGCAGAAAGAGGCAAGAGGTGTGCAGAAAAAGGGAAGCGGGGTGCAGAAAGAGGCACAAGGGTTGCAGAAAGAAGGGACAGAGGTGCAGAAAGAAACTAACGAAGAGCAGAAAGAAGCAACAGAGGTGCAGAAAGAGGCAAGAGGGGTGCAGAAAGAGGGAAGAGGGGTGCAGAAAGAAGCACAAGTGGTGCAGAAAGAAGCAAAGAGGTGCAGAATGAAGCAAGAGTAGTACAAAAAGATGCAACAGAGGTGCAGAAAGAGGCAAGAGGGGTGCAAAAAGAGGGAAGAGGGGTGCAGAAAGAGGCACAAGGGGTGCAGAAAGAAGCAAGAGATGTGCAGAAATAAACAAAAGAAGTGCATAAAGAAGGAACAGAGGTGTAGAAAGAAGCAACAGGGGTGAAAGAAAAGGGGAGAGGGGTGGAGAAAGAGGCAATGGAATGCAGAAATAAGCAAGAGAGCTGCAGAAAGAAACAAAAGAAGTGCAGAAAGAAGGAACACAGGTGCAGAAAGAGGCAAGAGGGGTGAAGAAAGAGGCACAAGGGGTACAGAAAGAAGCTAGAGGTGCAGAAGGAAACAAAGGAAGTGCAGATAGAAGGAACAGAGGTGCAGAAAGAGGCAAGAGGGGTGCAGAAAGAAACAAAAGAAGTGCAGAAAGAAGCAACAGATGTGCAGAAAGAGGCTAGAGGAGTGCAGAAAGAGGACTGCAGAAAGTGGCACGAGGGGTGCAGAAAGAAGTAAGAGAGGTGCAGAAAGAAGCAAGAGAAGTACATAAAGAAGCAACAGAAATGCAGAAAGGGGGAAGTGGGGTGGAGAAAGAGGCAAGAGGGATACTGAAAGAAACAAGAGAGGTGCAAAAAGAAACAAAAGAAGTGCAGAAAGAAGGTAAAGAGGTGCAGAAAGAGGAAAGAGGGGTGCAAAAAGAGGGAAGAGGGGTGCAGAAAGAAGCACAAGGATTGCAGAAAGAAGGGACAGAGGTGCAGAAAGAAGCAAGAGAAGTGCAGAAAGAAGCAAAAGAGGTGCAGAAATAGGCATGAGGGTTGGAGAAAGAGGCAAGAGAAGTGCAGAAAGACTCAACAGAGATTCAAAAAGGGGGAACAGGGGTGCAGAAGTACATAAAGAAGCAACAGAGATACAGAAAGGGGGAAGTGGGGTTTAGAAAGAGGCAAAAGGGATACAGAAAGAAACAAGAGAGGTGAAAAAAGAAACAAAAGAAATGCTGAAATAAGTAACAGAGATACAGAAAGAGGCAAGAGGGGTGCAGAAAGAGGGAAGAGGGGTGTGAAGGAGGCATGAGGGGTGCAGAAAGAAGCAAGAGGGGTGCAGAAAGAAGCAAGAGAGTTGCAGAAAGAAACAAAAGAAGTGCAGAAAGAAGGAACAGAGGTGCAGAAAGAGGCAAGAGGGGTGCAGAGAGAGGGAAGAGGGGTGCGTAAAGAGGCACAAGGATTGCAGAAAGAAGGTACAGAGTTGCAGAAAGAAGCAAGAGAAATACAGAAAGAAGAAACAGAGGTGCATAAAGAGGGGTGGAGAAAGTGGCAAGAGGGGTTCAGAATGAAGCAAGAGAGGTGCAGAAAGAAATAAAAGAACAGCAGAAAGAAGGAACAGAGGTGCAGAAATAGGCCTGACGGGTGCAGAAAGAGGGAAGAGAGGTGCAGAAAAAAGCATGAGTGGTCCAGAAAGAAGCAACAGAGGTGTAGAAAGAGGCAAGAGGGAATGCAAAAAGAGAGAAGAGTGGTGCAATAAGAGGCATGAGGGGTGCAGAAAGAAGCAAGATATGTGCAGAAAGAAACAAAAGAAATGCAGAAAGAAGGAACAGAGGTGCAGAAAAGGCAACTGTGGGGAGAAAGAGGGAAGAGGGGTAGAGAAAGAGGCAAGGGGGAGCAGAAAGAAGCAAGAGAGCTGCAGAAAGAAACAAATGAAGTGCAGAAAGAAGGAACACAGGTGCAGAAAGAGGCAAGAGGGGTGTAGAAAGAGGCAAAATGGGTACAGAGAGAAGCGAGAGGTGCAGTAAGAAACAAAAGAAGTGCAGAAAAAGGAACAGAGGTGCAGAAAGAGGCAAGAGGAGTGCAGAAAGAAACAAAAGTAGTGCAGAAAGATGCAACAGAGGTGCAGAAAGAGGCAAGAGGAGTGCAGAAAGAGAGATGAGGGGTGCAGAAAGAGGCATGATGGGTGCAGAAAGAAGTAAGAGAGGTACAGAAATAAACAGAAATACAGAAAGAAGCAACAGAGTTGCAGAAAGAGGCTAGAGGAGTGCAGAAAGAGGGAAGAGGTGTGCAGAAAGAAGCAAGAGAGGTGAAGAAAGAAACAAAAGAAGTGCAGAAAGAAGGAACAGAGGTGCAGAAGGAGGCAAGAGGGGTGCAAAAAGAGGGAAGAGGGGTGCAGAAAGAAGCACAAGGATTGCAGAAAGAAGGGACAGAGGTGCAGAAAGAAGCAAGAGAAGTGCGGAAAGAAGCAAAAGAGGTGCAGACAGAGGGATGAGGGTTGGAGAAAGAGGCAAGAGAAGTGCAGAAAGACGCAACAGAGATTCTAAAAGGGGAAAAGGGGTGCAGAAATGAGCAAGAGAAGTGCATAAAGAAGCAACAGAGATGCAGAAAGGGGGAAGTGGGGTGGAGAAAGAGGCACAAGGGATAAAGAAAGAAGCAAAAGAGGTGCAAAAAGAAACAAACAACCACTAAATAAGGGGACCCCTGAGATAGATGTAGGTAGAGAAGCAGGGGAAAAGAGCCAAAAACTTTACAAAAATATTTCTCTACCTATATAATTTGAAATATGCTGTACGCCATAGTTTTACATTAACCGCTTTTCATTGACCCATTGCAGCATATAAACATCAATCCAAATCGTATAATCATAACAAATTTTATTATTTTTTACGTTTGTTTTGGGTAGACAAATGTTTTTATACAAAATTACATATCAAAATGAATACAATTTTTTTAAAAGACTTTTCAAATCCCATTGCAAGTACTCACACTCAATCACATACATACATTCTAATACTCAAACATACTCATACAATTATATACATCACAAATATACTACAAAATAGAGCATGGTGCGCAATCAAGTCCACCTCACCATGAAAGTCAGTATTTAGCAGAAATTGAAATAAATATATTTCATAATCTGGAGATAAGATTGATATCAAAATAATGTCATCATTTTTAACAAGATAGAGAGGAGGATGAAAACATGGGAGGGGCAGGTCTAAAGCGCCGACACGCGTTTCGCTGGAACCCTTTTCCTTTCTTGGGGTATCACCTTCTTCAGGGTGCAATTTAGAAGGTTTTCAATATAAAACAAATAAGCAGTGGGACCTGTCAAGAAAACATATTGGTTTACAACAAATTTTAACTAAGAAAACATTATTTTTTATATTACAACAAAACACAGGCAATGGTCAAATTGAAGCGGGGCAATATTTTTAATAAATAATTAGACAAGTCAACAAAATGAAAAAAATTAAATTGTTGCGAAAGGGAGACGGGAGACCAGAGACATCCAATATCGAGATAAATAAACTGTAAAGATAAATGACATAAACAACAAGACAAACATGAAAACTCAAATACAGTTGCATTTTTGAAGCCTTACGATTACGAAGCAGACCAGTAGAATTAATTTCCAAATGCATCCAAAGTTTATGAAATTTAAAGTATATAGTCTTAAAAGGCCCGATAAAAGACCCATTGGAGAAAACAGATATGGGTGGAATATAAAAGAACAACTAACCACAGAAAAAGAAACAAAAGAAGTGCAGAAATAAGTAATAGAGGTACAGAAAGAGGCAAGAGGGGTGTAGAAAGAGTGAAGAGGGGTGTGAAGAAGGCATGAGGGGTGCAGAAAATAGCAAGAGTGCTGCAGAAAGAAGCAAGAGAGTTGCAGAAAGAAACAAAAGAAGTTCAGAAAGAAGAAACAGAGGTACAGAAAGAGGAAAGAGGGGTGCAGAAAGAGGGAAGAGGAGTGCAGAAAGTGGCACAAAGGTTGCAGAAAGAAGGTGTCATGTGGTTTGTCTCTGAAGAGACTGGACCGCAGGCTTTCCTTGATAACGGCCGCACACGAAGGCATGGCTTCGGCTCATGTAGGCGTGTCTGCGACGGTTTCCATCTTGCAGCAGCGGAACTGGTGGCGTGGGTTATACAAACAAACCCGTACCTATGTGCTTTCTTATGACGTTTGTCAACAGATTAAGCCTTCCACGGTTACACGCCCACCACAAACACCGCTATGCATTTCAAACAGACCCTTTGCGTGTGTTTACCTGGATCACTGCGGTCCATTCTCTTCAGACACTGCATATAAATACATCTTGGTTGCAGTGGACTCGTGCACACGGTTCCTCTGGGTCTGGCCACAACGGAGTGCTGACGCTCAAAATGTCATAAGGGATTTGCGTGTCTTTGTGGGAGTTTTCGCATGTGGCACCTTCCATTCGGACCAAGGTCCAGCGTTTGCCTCTAAGGCTTACAAGGACGCAATGGGTTCCCTGGGGGTGCGGGTGAAATTTTCATCACCATATCGGCCTGAGGGCAATTCGATTGTTGAACGAATGAACCGTGACTTAAAGCAATCCTTGACAGCTAGAGTCTTAGGTACTGGCAGGAACTGGCTGGCCCACTTGTATACCATACAACGTGCACTTAATAATCTCCCTAGAAAACCTCTGGGTGGGCGGACCCCATATGAAATGCTCTTTGGCATACGAATGTTTGTGCCCGACCTTGATGGTCTAGACATGGCGGCGCAGTCCGCCATCTTTGATGTAGATAACCATTCTACTCTGTTACAGGGCTTACAAGAAGACCGAGACAAACTTGCAAATGAACATTTACCTTCAGCCACAGACGCTGCGTTGCAGATTCCGGTTGCTGGCTGGCTTCCGAAGATTGGAGATCTGGTTCGTGAGAAAGTGGAGAACAAAAAAGAATTTGGCCCATCTTATCGTGCACGAGTTCCAGTCCTTGGCTTGAAGGGTACTCGTACAGTCATCTTACCACCGCTTCCTGGTCGAAAGGACAACAGATTCATCTCAGTCAATCAATCAATCACAGAATTTGTAAAGCGCACTACTTACCCGTGAGGGTCTCAAGGCGCTAGGGAAAAAAGAAAAGGGGGTGCTGCTACTGGTCGAACAACCAGGTCTTGAGTAGCCTCCTGAAGGTCAACAGGTCTTGGGTCTGTCGTAGGCTTAGTGGAAGGGTGTTCCAGGTCTTGGCGGCGAGGTGGGAGAAGGATCTGCCGCCGGTGGTAGTTCTTCGAATGCGAGGGACGGTGGCGAGGAGAGGTCGGCGGAGCGGAGTTGGCGGTTGGGGACGTAGAAGAGGAGTCGTCTGTTGAGGTAGGCTGGGCCAGTCTTGTGGAGTGCCTTGTGTGCGTGGATGAGGAGTTTGAAGGAGATTCTCCTGTCGACGGGGAGCCAGTGCAGGTTCCTCAGGTGGGGGGTGATGTGGCTGTGGCGTGGTACATCGAGGATCAGGCGTGCGGAGGCGTTTTGTATGCGTTGCAGCCGCTTGATGAGCTTGGCCGGGGCTCCCGCATAGAGGGCGTTCCCATAGTCAAGTCTGCTACTGACGAGGGCCTGGGTGACTGTTCTTCTTGTGTCTGTCGGGATCCACCTGTAGATCTTGCGAAGCATGCGGAGGGTGTTGAAGCAGGAGGATGAGACTGCGTTGACTTGCTTGTCCATGGATGACTCCCAGGTTGCGTGCGTGGTCGGTGGGTGTCGGGGCTGCTCCCAGCGTCGTTGGCCACCAAGAGTCATCCCAGGCTGAGGGGTTGGAGCCGAGGATGAGGACCTCTGTCTTCTCCGTGTTCAGTTTTAGTCGGCTGATCTTCATCCAATCGGCGACGGCCTTCATTCCTTCATGGAGGTTGGATTTGGCGGCGAGGGGTCCTTGGTGAGGGAGAGGATCAGTTGAGTGTCGTCGGCGTAGGAGATTATGTTGAGGTCGTGTTGTCTGGCGATGCGTGCGAGCGGGGTCATGTAGATGTTGAACAGTGTTGGGCTGAGGGACGATCCCTGGGGTGCGCCGCAGATGATCTCGGAGGCTTCGGATCGGAATGGTGGGAGGCGGACTCTCTGGGTTCTGCCGGCGAGGAAGGAGGTAGCCCATTCCAGGGCCTTGTCTCGGATCCCTGCGTCGTGGAGGCGTGTGCGTAGAGTGCGGTGGCAGACAGTGTCGAAGGCGGCGGAGAGGTCCAGCAGGATGAGGGCTGCGGTCTCACCATTGTCCAGCAGGATCCTGATGTCATCGGTGGCGGCGATGAGGGCAGTCTCAGTGCTGTGGTTGCTGCGGAACCCCGATTGGGATGGGTCCAGGATGCTGTTTTCTTCGAGGTATCGGGTTAGCTGTTTGTTGACGATCTTCTCGATGACCTTGGCTGGGAACGGAAGCAGGGAGATGGGCCGGAAGTTCTTGAGGTCTCTCGGGTCCGCCTTGGGTTTTTTGAGTAGGGCGTTGATCTCTGCGTGTTTCCAGCTCTCTGGGAAGGTCGCGGTCTCGAAGGAGAGATTGATGACGTTGCACAGGTGGGGTGCGATGGAGCTGCTGGCTTTGTTGAAGATGTGGTGCGGGAAAGGGTCTGACGGGGAGCCGGAGTGTATTGTGCTCATGGTCTTGATGGTGTCCTCGATGTTCACGCTGGCCCAGGATGGCAGGGGTTCATGGTCGATGATGTGCGGCGGGTCTGGTGCATCGATCTTAGTTGGGGCTGTCTGGGTGTTGAAGCTGTCGTGGATGTCGGCGATCTTGCGGTGAAAGAAAGTGGCGAGGGAGTCGCACAGGGGTTGCGACGGCGGGATGTCGTTGGTGTTGGAGCTGGGGTTGGAGAGTTCCTTCACTATGTTGAAAAGCTCCTTGCTGTTGTGTGCGTTGTTGTCGAGGCGGTCTTTGAAGGAGATTCTCTTGGCGGACCTGATGAGGTGGTGGTGGTTACGGATAGGCGTCTTTGTGGGCTGGGTGGCTGTCCGGTGTCTTATCACTGTGCCATTTCTTCTCTAGTTTCCGGCAGGTACGCTTGGAAGCTAGGAGTTCTGAGGTGAACCAGCTGGCTCTTTTGGTGGTGTCACTGTAGGTGAGCTTTTTCAGCGGGGCGAGGGTGTTGGCACAGTCGTCCATTCATCGTCTGAGGTTGCAGGCAGCGTCGTCGGTGTTGGATGGGTCGGAGGAGGCTGAGAGCGAGGGTTGCCCGAAGTTCGTCTTCGGTGACTTTGCTCCAGCAGCGGCGTGGGATCTGTTGGGTGTGGTGGTGTGTGGTGGGTTTCTGGAAGGTGAAATGGATGCAGCGGTGGTCGGTCCAGAGGAGTTCCGTGGTGTGGCTGAAGGAGACGTGGGAGCTTGAGGAGAAGATGGGGTCAAGCGTGTGGCCGGCGGAATGGGTCGGTGTTGTGACGAGCTGGCTCAGACCGAGGTTGGCGAGGCTGTCGATCAGGGTGGTGGAGTTGCTGTCGTTGTTGTTCTCCAGGTGAAAGTTCAGGTCTCCGAGGAGGATGTAGTCGGTAGAGGTCAGGGCGTGCGTGCTGATGAAGTCGGCGATGGAGTCGCTGAACTGGGGTCGGGGCCCAGGGGTCTGTAGACAAGGGTGCCTCTAAGGGTGGTGTTGGGGTCCGTGTGGATCTGGAAGTGCATGTGTTCGGCGGTGCTGAGAGTGTCGTCGGTGCTGGTCGAGACCCTGATGGTGTTCTTGTGGACGATGGCGATTCCTCCTCCTACTGCGTTGATGCGGTCTCTGCGGGTGATCTTATAGCCGTCTGGGATGGCTATGGCGATGTCGGGGGCGGAGGAGTCGTTCATCCAGGTCTCAGTCAGGAAGGCGACGTCTGGTGATGATGTGTCGAGCAGGTCCCAGAGCTCGATGGCGTGTTTGCGTGCGGAGCGGGTGTTCAGTAGGATGCACCGGAGGTGGTTGAGGTCCTTCTTGGCGGGCGCCTCGGTGGCTCTGAGGCTGGTGTAGCTGCAGTTCCGGCAGGTGAAGGGACCATGGGTGCGTTTCGGGGCGGCCTTGAAGCAGTTGTGCATCCGTCCGGGGTTGAGAGCGTGGAGTGTGGTGGCATCGTATCGACAGCGATCCTCGAGGCTGGTGCGGGGGGCGCGGGGCCCAGGGGTTCTGGCGATGGGCACGGTCCAGTCGCGGACGGGCGCAGACGGGCTTGCCTTAGGCGCGCCTTCGGCGCGCCAGCGGCCGCCATATATGGGGAGGTGGGAGGGAGGAGCAGCTGGGAGGCAGGGGCAGCGAATGGGCAGTCAGGGGGGCGGGGCCGCAGGGGACGCAGCGGCGGGAATGGAGAGAGGCAGCGAGGGGCACAGAAGGCAAAATGGACACAAGGGAGGTGGGGGCAGCGAGGGAAAACAGAGGAAACACGGGCACAATACAGTGGGGGCAGCGAGGGCACAGAAGGCAAAATGGACACAAGGGAGGTGGGGGCAGCGCGGGAAAACAGAGGAAAACACGGGCACAATACAGTGGGGGCAGCGAGGGCACAGAAGGCAAAATGGACACAAGGGAGGTGGGGGCAGCGAGGGAAAACAGAGGAAAACAAGGGCACAATACAGTGGGGTCAGCGAGGGCACAGAAGGCAAAATGGACACAAGGGAGGTTGGGGCAGCGAGGGAAAACAGAGGAAACACGGGCACAATACAGTGGGGGCAGCGAGGGCACAGAAGGCAAAATGGACACAAGGGAGGTGGGGGCAGCGAGGGAAAACAGAGGAAAACACGGGCACAATACAGTGGGGTCAGCGAGGGCACAGAAGGCAAAATGGACACAAGGGAGGTGGGGGCAGCGAGGAAAACAGAGGAAAACACGGGCACAATACAGTGGGGTCAGCGAGGGCACAGAAGGCAAAATGGACACAAGGGAGGTGGGGGCAGCGAGGGAAAACAGAGGAAAACAAGGGCACAATACAGTGGGGGCAGCGAGGGCACAGAAGGCAAAATGGACACAAGGGAGGTGGGGGCAGCGAGGGAAAACAGAGGACAACACGGGCACCGAGGCCACAAGCGGAGGGGCGAGCTTACCAGCAGCAGCAGCGGGCGGACAGCACAGGCGGAGCTGTGTGGTGGGGGAGCGACCTACCTTGGCAATGTCAAGCTACAACTTCTGGCCGATCCTGAATAGTGTAACACCAGCGGTCTCTTGTCCAGTCATTTCCCGGACATATGTTCGTGGCCCTCTTGCCCGAACGGTCACAGATGTTGCTATCGAGATGGTAGATTTGCCTGATCGCTTACTCGACTTCCCGGCTTCCCCCTGCGAAGAGGAGACTGAGTATACATACCCAGCCAACGAGTCGGTGGCTCACGCACCAACTACGCCACTTAGCCCAACACGTTATTCCTTTGACTCGGATTCCACCTCATCACTAATCCCGTCCAAATTCAGTTTGTTTGTATCCTGGTTCAGAAACAATTTTTTGGTTCCTCCCTGGACATACATGTGGTTGGTCTTTTTCCTGATTTTTTTGTTAATGTCCATTGGCTTTGTCACAGTCTTTTTTCTACTAATCAATGGTCACTATTTACCAGAACGCTCTGCAGTGAACTGTGTCACTGGAACTTTGGCTCCGCATTCTTCATCTCACATCATGAAGCGTGACCACACATTTGTGAACATTTCAGCTTTCCCAGTCGCTGATGGCATCGTATGGGATGCGGTAAATTTCCAAATTCATGGACCTACCGAAATTATTAATGTTCCAAATGTCCTCCGTGTTTCAATGGGTGATGTCGTTAAAAGTAATATTCATTCTGACGATTGGGATGTGCATGCCGTTGAATCATTATTTACTGATTTGAAATATTATGCTGCTTTTAATGCTGAAGATGTGTACATGAATTCTGAAAGTTATGCCGATTTATATTGTTATCAGCATTGGGGCAACCATTTCCTCCATAAACCAAGTACCCTTAGGCGTCCTGTGAATTACACCCAATGGGAACACTGTCCTACCCCTTTGCCAGGCAGCTCCCACACTCTTAGAAACAAGTTTACTTATTTTACCAACTTTGATAGATCGAACCCTGGGTCCTATTATTTTAAATTAAACACCTCTTCTACGCAGAAGATCATGTTGACCCACACCAAGTTATTGTATTCGGGTTCCTTTTTGGCCGCTTTGGCTGTGGGTGGATATGAGCACTGGCGGGACACCATTGACTTGAAATCTATTTGGGGCTCCAAATCCTGGCAGGTACAGGGCACAGACGCCTTGCACCGTGCTTGCCTTATCCCGACCCAAATTCTGTTTTTAAATCATTCGATCTATCAAACCACGTGTTGGGGTTTGGCTACTTCCAAACAATTAAATGCCCCTTCCATTCCTGTGATGTCTTCCACCACTAATGAGAGCTTGCATTTTAATATTTCCCTTAGAGAGTTGCAAGCTTTGTTTCAGAACAATTCATTTAATATTTCCACGTTTGGTCAGTCACCCTGGCTGGCTTGGCCTTCAGCAGCAAATGCCTGCCAATTGCGTTTTCATGACTCAGCTCCTGGTTACAAACAGGATAGGCCAGACCCGAGGTTTTCTGACTCTCGTACTGTTACAACTTATTCTGTTGGAAAATTATGTAAACAGTGGTTGCAGCACTCCTCCTTAGATTCTGTGAAACAGCATTTATCCCTCCTTTCAGGCAACATTGATCTGTCCGATTTTGTTCTGGGGCCTCCTGGCCCTCGACCGAAGAGATTCATTTATGAAACTTACAATGAACTCTGGAAGCTTTCGCAAATTGAAGCTGCCTCCCGCCTTCGGGAGATTGATCAAGCAAATTTAGAAAAGATGCTTGCTGTTGTTGACAATAGTATTAATACCCTGTCTTCCCGCATTTACACGTTAGAGAATATTGTATCCTCTGTTGTTGATATTGTGCAAGATGATGTTTCTGTGTTATATCATGGTCAGAATCAATTGCGTTCAGTTATGCAGTTTGCATGGACTTTGCAGACCCTCAAGTTGGGTAAAGTTCCTTGGCATTTTCTTAACACCACTGCCTTATTTTGACCTTTTAATTTGACTGACAAGCAGCAGTTCATGTCCATGTTACATATCGAGAAAGTAGAGCCATTACCATTCTCTGTTGCGGAATTGGATTCTGCGGTGTGGCTAGTACACGGGGTTAACGCTTTACCTTTTTCTTTATTTGAATTCAGTTCCTGCATGAAACATTATCCCGTTGGCCGTTTTCAGCCTTTGGGCAGTGCCTTCTTGCATTAACTGTGGTCCCTGCCTTTCATGTTTAAATGCCTTCGGGACGGGAAGGAGGTGTTTCTCACAGGCGAGACTTGTGATTCTACCGTGGGTCATTCCCTTATTTGCAAACACATTAAATTGCACGGTGCTTGTACCGTTTCAGCTCCGAATCTTGCTTGTGTTTTGAAGGGTATTCCTGCTCCTGCTATATCTCCTACTTTCACTGTGCTTGCAAATGGTAGCTATCTGCTTCTGAATAATCAGGACTGCTGTGGCATGCTAGCCGGTATACCATATATTGTTACCGTTTCCCACAGAGTTGTCTGCTGCAAAAATGTGCTTTTTCCTCCCCCGCACGACATCATAGATAGTTCCATTTGGCCTTCCATTCCTACTTTGAAGGCGGATTTCAATAAATTGAGCAGAATAAAGGCGCTATTATTGAACCAGGAGGTTATGCTTACGCCCGCCCGGGAGACATTCATTCTCCAGGTGGCAAGTACCCACAGTGAGATACAGGCCCTTTTGAACACTAACCTCCCACAGCATTTCGGTGAACTGATTCACCGCGTTTTTAATGCATCGCGCACCGAGGGTCTGGTGCACTTTTTTAAAGTTGTGGGCTCTGGCCTTGTGACCTCCTTTCAAACTATCTTTGGTGTAATACTGGCTTTTATTCATTCCATTTTTTCCAGCGTCTTCGGCGGCTGTCCGTTGATCCTGGCTTTGGTGGCTGGTATTTTGCTTTTGGTCTGTTTACTGCGTAATGGCTGCACTTCATTGGGCCCTTCTCGACCCCGGTCGACTTCAGATGCTCCGTGAACGCATGCTCGCCGGCTTCGGCGTCCTGCCATTGGCAACCCTCAGTGTGTCCTACAGTCTTTCGTTTCGCTTTGCATATTTCACTTGCGTGCAACCTGTGATGACTTGCATCCGCTGTCCTTTTTCCTGGTCCTTGGATTATTGCCTTTCCAATACGTCTCTGGCGCGCCCGGATTTTGTCCCCTTGATGGGTCCCTTAGAGGCTCATGAGCAGGACTGTTCCGGGGATGGCTACATGGCGTGTGCAGCTGCACTTGGAATTTTGGCGCAATGGGATGTCTGTGCGGCTGCTCAGACTCTCCTACAACAAAGTTATGTTGAGTATCACGCAAGTTGTCCCGCAATGCTCTTTACTGCTCCCTCTTATGAGGAACATGACTGTAGTTTTGATTTATTGGACTGGATGGCGTCTCTTTTTTCTGATGGTTCCAACGATGTCCTCTTGGAAAGTGTGGCGTTTTTCTGCACCTACACCTTGATGGATTGACGAGGGCCTCCACTTTCAGCTTCACACTGAATTTTTACTGCAGACTTTTTCTTTTTTCTCTCCCATTCATTGTTCTTCATGGGGTCTTTTTCACAAACAGACGTTTCTGTTCTGCTCATTCTCTTTGAACTCCGTCTAGGTCGATGGACTGTCCAGGGGAGGGTGTAATGTGGTTTGTGGCCTCATGGCCTGCCCTGCTAAGTTGGCTGCGGCCTGGCTGCCATGATGCCTTTTCTGCACACGTTACTTTGTGTCTTTGTTTTTCAAGCCTCTGCTTGTGCCTGGCTATATTAGGACTGTCTGCATTTTCGTCTTTCACCTTTTCTCTTGTTCCCTGTGGGTCGCTTCTGCACAACATGTACAAGGTCGAAAAACAACGTCCCTTGTTCTTACTGATGTGGCCTATCCCTCGCACCTAGACATAACACTATGTGCAGCTGAACTGGAGAAATTCGGGTGCTTTTAATATTGTGTTTGCACTGTTAGAGACACTTGGAGAAAAACCTTTCCAGAGAGAAGAGCTGTGTTTGTCTACTGATGTAAAACTTGCATCTAGAGATTGAGGTATGAGGGTCCGCCTGACAATGCCCAGAGGTTTTCTGTTTATATAATAAACTAGCAAATAGCATGGGGAGGGTGGTATAGTCATTTAGCCCTATATCCACTGTTTTATGAAATGCTTTCCCCGTTTGTATTCTATGGAATTGTAACTATGCTGATTATATTATCATTATGCATTATGCTGATAGTACTGGCTCGTGTACTGTATCTTAGAGCACGATAGTTGAAATAAATATTTAAACTATACTGTGTCTCTTATTACGCGCGTTGTGGACAGGCGTGAGTGAGTGATGAAAGGGTGTTCTTGCTCCTGCGAGTCCTGAGAGAGAGATACCGTGTTCTGGGATGTCTAATCGTTGGTAGTATTGTTGCTAATGAGACGCTACAGCTAGTCGGGTTGGGGTTTTAGGTGCTAAGGTTTATGGTTGGCTCACCACTATATTCTGAGGTCCTATTATCCTGTGCATAGCTCTGTGTATGTGCAGAATCCCTACAACAAAGGGACAGAGGTGCAGAAAGAAGCATGAGAAGTGGATAAAGAAGCAACAGAGGTGCAGAAAGATGGATGAGGGGTGGAGAAAGAGGCAATAGAAGTGTAGAAAGAAGCAATAGAGATGCAAAAAGGGGGAACAGGGGTGGAGAAAGTGGCAAGAGGGGTGCAGAAAGAAGCAAGAGAGGTGCAGAAAGAAACAAAAGAAGAGCAGAAAGAAGGAACAGAGGTGCAGAAAGAGTCAAGCGGGGTGCAGAAAGAGGGAAGAGTGGTGCAGAAATAGGGAAGAGGGTTGCAGAAAGAAGCACGAGTGGAGCAAAAAGAAGCAAAGAGCTGCAGAAAGAAGCAAGAGTAGAGCAGAAAGAAGTAACAGAGGAGCAGAAAGAGGCAAGAGGGGTGCAAAAAGAAGGAAGAGGGTGGAGAAAGAGGCACGAGTGGTGCAGAGAGAAGCAAGAGATGTGCAGAAAGAAACAAAAGAAGTGCAGAAAGAAGGAACAGAGGTGCAGAAAGAGGCAACAAGGGTGAAGAAAGAGGGAAGAGGGGTGGAGAAAGAGGCAAGGGCGTGCAGAAAGAAGCAAGAGAGCTGCAGAAAATAACAAAAGAAGTACAGAAAGAAGGAACAGAGGAGCAGAAAGAGGTAAGAGTGGTGCAAAAAGGGACAAAAGGGGTGCAGAAAGAAACGAAAGGTGCAGAAAGAAACAAAAGAAGTGCAGAAAGAAGGAACAGAGGTGCAGAAAGAGGCAAGAGTGGTGCAGAAAGAAACAAAAGAAGTGCAAAAAGAAGCAACAGAGGTGCAGAAAGATGCAAGAGGAGTGCAGAAAGATAGAAGATGGGTGCAGATAGAGGTACGAGGGATGCAGAAATAAGCAAGAGAGTTCAGAAAGAAGCAAGAGAAGTGCTTAAAGAAGGAACAGAGGTGCAGAAAGAGGCAAGAGGGTGCAGAAAGAAACAGAAGAAGTGCAGAAAGAAGCAACAGAGATGCAGAAAGGGGGAAGTGGGGTGGAGAAAGAGGCAAGAGGGATACAGAAAGAAACAAGAGAGGTGCAGAAAGAAACACAAGAAGTGCAGAAAGAAGGAACAGGGATGCAAAAGGGGGAACAGGGGTAGAAAAAGTGGCAAGAGGGGCGGCAAAAGAAGCAAGAGAGGTGCAGAAATAAACAAAAGAAGAGCAGAAAGAAGGAACAGAGTTGCAGAAAGAGGCAAGAGGGTACAGAAAGAGGGAAGAGGGGTGCAGAAAGAAGCACGAGTGGTGCAGAAAGAAGCAAGAGGGGTAGAAAGAAGCAAGAGTTGTGCAGAAAGAAGCAATAGAGGTGCAGAAACAGGCAAGAGGGTGTAAAAGAGGGAAGAGGGGTCAGAAAGAGGCACAAGGGGTGCAGAAAGAAGCAAGAGATGTGCAGAAAGAAGGAAAGGGGTGCAGAAAGAGGCAACAGGGGTGAAGAAAGAGGGAAGAGATGTAGCGAAAGAGGCAAGGGGTGCAGAAAGAAGCAAGAGAGCTTCAGAAAGAAACCAAAGAAGAACAGAAAGAAGTAACGCAGGTGCAGAAAGAGGCAAAGGGGTGCAGAAAGAAACAAGAGGTGCAGAAAGAAACCGAAAGAAGGAACAGAGGTGCAGAAAGAAGCAAGAGGGTGCACAAAGAGGGAAGAGGTGTGGAGGAAGAAGCAAGAGTAGTGCAGAAAGAAGCAAGAGAGGTGCAGAAAGAAACAAAGAAGAGCAGAAAGAAGGAACAGAGGTGCAGAAAGAGGCAAGAGGAGTGCAGAAAGAGGCACGAGGGTGCAGAAAGAAGCAAGAGAGGTACAGAGAGAAGCAAGAGAAATGCGTAAGAAGCACCAGAGATAGAGAAAGGGGGAAGTGGGGTGGAGAAAGAGGCATTAGGGGTACACAGAGAAACAAGAGAAGTGCAGAAAAAAGGAACAGAGGTGCAGAAAGAAGTAATAGGGGTACAGAAAGAGGGAAGGGGGAGTGAAAGAGGCACGAGGGTACAGAAAAAAGCAAGAGGGTGCAGAAAGAAGCAATAGAGTTGCAGAAAGAAACAATAAAAGTGCAGCAAGAAGGAACAGAGGTGCAAAAAGAGGCAAGAGGTGTGCAGAAAAAGGGAAGCGGGGTACAGAAAGAGGCACAAGGGTTGCAGAAAGAAGGGACAGAGGTGCAGAAAGAAACAAACGAAGAGCAGAAAGAAGCAACAGAGTTGCAGAAAGAGGCAAGAGGGGTGCAGAAAGAGGGAAGAGGGGTGCAGAAAGAAGCACAAGTGGTGCAGAAAGAAGCAAAGAGGTGCAGAATGAAGCAAGAGTAGTGCAAAAAGATGCAACAGAGGTGCAGAAAGAGGCAAGAGGGGTGCAAAAAGAGGGAAGAGGGGTGCAGAAAGAGGCACAAGGGGTGCAGAAAGAAGCAAGAGATGTGCAGAAAGAAGGAACAGAGGTGCAGAAAGAGGCAAGAGTGGTGCAGAAAGAAACAAAAGAAGTGCAAAAAGAAGCAACAGAGGTGCAGAAAGAGGCAAGAGTGGTGCAGAAAGAAACAAAAGAAGTGCAAAAAGAAGCAACAGAGGTGCAGAAAGATGCAAGAGGAGTGCAGAAAGATAGAAGATGGGTGCAGATAGAGGTACGAGGGATGCAGAAATAAGCAAGAGAGTTCAGAAAGAAGCAAGAGAAGTGCTTAAAGAAGGAACAGAGGTGCAGAAAGAGGCAAGAGGGGTGCAGAAAGAAACAGAAGAAGTGCAGAAAGAAGCAACAGAGATGCAGAAAGGGGGAAGTGGGGTGGAGAAAGAGGCAAGAGGGATACAGAAAGAAACAAGAGAGGTGCAGAAAGAAACACAAGAAGTGCAGAAAGAAGGAACAGGGATGCAAAAAGGGGGAACAGGGGTAGAAAAAGTGGCAAGAGGGGCGGCAAAAGAAGCAAGAGAGGTGCAGAAATAAACAAAAGAAGAGCAGAAAGAAGGAACAGAGTTGCAGAAAGAGGCAAGAGGGGTACAGAAAGAGGGAAGAGGGGTGCAGAAAGAAGCACGAGTGGTGCAGAAAGAAGCAAAGAGGGGTAGAAAGAAGCAAGAGTTGTGCAGAAAGAAGCAATAGAGGTGCAGAAACAGGCAAGAGGGGTGTAAAAAGAGGGAAGAGGGGTCCAGAAAGAGGCACAAGGGGTGCAGAAAGAAGCAAGAGATGTGCAGAAAGAAGGAAAGGGGTGCAGAAAGAGGCAACAGGGGTGAAGAAAGAGGGAAGAGATGTAGCGAAAGAGGCAAGGGGTGCAGAAAGAAGCAAGAGAGCTTCAGAAAGAAACCAAAGAAGAACAGAAAGAAGTAACGCAGGTGCAGAAAGAGGCAAAAGGGGTGCAGAAAGAAACAAGAGGTGCAGAAAGAAACCGAAAGAAGGAACAGAGGTGCAGAAAGAAGCAAGAGGGGTGCACAAAGAGGGAAGAGGTGTGGAGGAAGAAGCAAGAGTAGTGCAGAAAGAAGCAAGAGAGGTGCAGAAAGAAACAAAAGAAGAGCAGAAAGAAGGAACAGAGGTGCAGAAAGAGGCAAGAGGAGTGCAGAAAGAGGCACGAGGGGTGCAGAAAGAAGCAAGAGAGGTACAGAGAGAAGCAAGAGAAATGCGTAAAGAAGCACCAGAGATAGAGAAAGGGGGAAGTGGGGTGGAGAAAGAGGCATTAGGGGTACACAGAGAAACAAGAGAAGTGCAGAAAAAAGGAACAGAGGTGCAGAAAGAAGTAATAGGGGTACAGAAAGAGGGAAGGGGGAGTGAAAGAGGCACGAGGGGTACAGAAAAAAGCAAGAGGGGTGCAGAAAGAAGCAATAGAGTTGCAGAAAGAAACAATAAAAGTGCAGCAAGAAGGAACAGAGGTGCAAAAAGAGGCAAGAGGTGTGCAGAAAAAGGGAAGCGGGGTACAGAAAGAGGCACAAGGGTTGCAGAAAGAAGGGACAGAGGTGCAGAAAGAAACAAACGAAGAGCAGAAAGAAGCAACAGAGTTGCAGAAAGAGGCAAGAGGGTGCAGAAAGAGGGAAGAGGGGTGCAGAAAGAAGCACAAGTGGTGCAGAAAGAAGCAAAGAGGTGCAGAATGAAGCAAGAGTAGTGCAAAAGATGCAACAGAGGTGCAGAAAGAAGCAAGAGGGGTGCAAAAGAGGGAAGAGGGTGCAGAAAGAGGCACAAGGGGTGCAGAAAGAAGCAAGAGATGTGCAGAAAGAAACAAAAGAAGTGCATAAAGAAGGAACAGAGGTGTAGAAAGAAGCAACAGGGGTGAAAGAAAAGGGGAGAGGGGTGGAGAAAGAGGCAATGGAATGCAGAAATAAGCAAGAGAGCTGCAGAAAGAAACAAAAGAAGGGCAGAAAGAAGGAACACAGGTGCAGAAAGAGGCAAGAGGGGTGCAGAAAGAGGCAAAATGGGTACAGAAAGAAGCGAGAGGTGCAGTAAGAAACAAAAGAAGTGCAGAAAAAGGAACAGAGGTGCAGAAAGAGGCAAGAGGAGTGCAGAAAGAAACAAAAGTAGTGTAGAAAGACGCAACAGAGGTGCAGAAAGAGGCAATAGGAGTGGAGAAAGAGAGATGAGGGGTGCAGAAAGAGGCACGAGGGGTGCAGAAAGAAGCAAGAGAGATGCAGAAAGAAGCAAGAGAAATGCAGAAAGAAGCAACACAGATGCAGAAAGGGGGAAGTGGGGTGGAGAAAGTGGCAGGAGGATACAGAAAGAAACAAGAGAGGTGCAAAAAGAAACAAAAGTGCAGAAATAAGTAACAGAGGTACAGAAAGAGGCAAGAGGGGTGCAGAAAGAGGGAAGAGGGGTGTGAAGGAGGCACGAGGGGTACAGAAAGCAGCAAGAGGCGTGCAGAAAGAAGAAAGAGAGTTGCAGAAAGAAACAAAAGAAGTTCAGAAAGAAGAAACAGAGGTACAGAAAGAGGAAAGAGGGGTGCAGAAAGAGGGAAGAAGAGTGCAGAAAGTGGCACAAAGGTTGCAGAAAGAAGGGACAGAGGTGCAGAAAGAAGCATGAGAAGTGGATAAAGAAGCAACAGAGGTGCAGAAAGAGGGATGAGGGGTGGAGAAAGTAGCAAGAGGGGTGCAGAAAGAAGCAAGAGAGGTGCAGAAAGAAACAAAAGAAGAGCAGAAAGAAGGAACAGAGGTGCAGAAAGAGGCAAGCAGGGTGCAAAAAGAGGGAAGAGTGGTGCAGAAAGAGGGAAGAGGGGTGCAAAAAGAAGCACGAGTGGAGCAAAAAGAAGCAAAGAGCTGCAGAAAGAAGCAAGAGCAGAGCAGAGAGAAGTAACAGAGGAGCAGAAAGAGGCAACAGGGGTGCAAAAAGAAGGAAGAGGGTGGAGAAAGAGGCACGAGTGGTGCAGAGAGAAGCAAGAGATGTGCAGAAAGAAACTAAAGAAGTGCAGAAAGAAGGAACAGAGGTGCAGAAAGAGGCAACAGGGGTGAAGAAAGAGGGAAGAGGGGTGGAGAAAGAGGCAAGAGCGTGCAGAAAGAAGCAAGAGAGCTGCAGAAAGAAACAAAAGAAGTACAGAAAGAAGGAACAGAGGAGCAGAAAGAGGTAAGAGTGGTACAAAAAGGGACAAAAGGGGTGCAGAAAGAAACAAAAGGTGCAGAAAGAAACAAAAGAAGTGCAGAAAGAAGGAACAGAGGTGCAGAAAGAGGCAAGAGTGGTGCAGAAAGAAACAAAAGAAGTGCAAAAAGAAGCAACAGAGGTGCAGAAAGATGCAAGACGGGTGCAGAAAGATAGAAGAGGGGTGCAGAAAGAAGTACGAGGGGTGCAGAAATAAGCAAGAGAGTTCAGAAAGAAGCAAGAGAAGTGCATAAAGAAGGAACAGAGGTGCAGAAAGAGGCAACAGAGATGCAGAAAGGGGGAAGTGGGGTGGAGAAAGAGGCAAGATGGATACAGAAAGAAACAAGAGAGGTGCAGAAAGAAACACAAGAAGTGCAGAAAGAAGGAACAGAGGTGTAGAAAGAGGCAAGAGAGGTGGAGAAAGATGGAAGAGGGGTGTGAAATGGGCACGAGGGGTACAGAAAGAAGGGACAGAGGTGCAGAAAGAAGCAAGAGAAATGCAGAAAAAAGGAACAGAGGTGCAGACAGACAGATGAGGGATGGAGAAAGAGGCAAGAGAAGTGCAGAAAGAAGCACCAGGGATGCAAAAAGGAGGAACATGGGTGGAGAAAGTGGCAAGAGGGGTGGCAAAAGAAGCAAGAGAGGTGCAAAAATAAACAAAAGAAGAGCAGAAAGAAGGAACAGAGTTGCAGAAAGAGGCAAGAGGGGTACAGAAAGAGGGAAGAGGGGTGCAGAAAGAAGCACGAGTGGTGCAGAAAGAAGCAAAGAGGGGTAGAAAGAAGCAAGAGTTGTGCAGAAAGAAGCAATAGAGGTGCAGAAACAGGCAAGAGGGGTGTAAAAAGAGGGAAGATGGGTGCAGAAAGAGGCACGAGGGGTGAAGAAAGAAACAAGAGATGTGCAGAAAGAAGGAAAGGGGTGCAGAAAGAGGCAAAAGGGGTGAAGAAAGAGGGAAGAGATGTAGCGAAATAGGCAAGGGGTGCAGAAAGAAGCAAGAGAGCTTCAGAAAGAAACCAAAGAAGAACAGAAAGAAGGAACGCAGGTGCAGAAAGAGGCAAAAGGGGTGCAGAAAGAAACAAGAGGTGCAGAAAGAAGCAAAAGAAGTACAGATAGAAGGAACAGAGGTGCAGAAAGAGGCAAGAGGGGTGCACAAATAGGGAAGAGGGGTGTGAAAGAGGCACGAGGAGTACAGAAAGAAGCAAGAGGAGTGCAAAAAGAAGCAACAGAGGTGCAGAAAGAGGCAAGAGGGGTGCAAAAAGAGGGAAAGTCAGTGTAGAAAGAGGCACGTGGGGTGCAGAAAGAAGGAAGAGATGTGCAGAAAGAAACAAAAGAAGTGCAGAAAGAAAGAACAGAGGTGCAGAAAGAAGCAACAGGGGTGCAGAAAGAGGGTAGATGGGTGCAGAAAGAGGCAATGGGGTACATAAAGAACCAAGAGAGATGCAGAAAGAAACAGAAGAAGTGCAGAAAGAAGGAACAGAGGTGCAGAAAGAGGTAAGAGGGGTACAGAAAGAGGGAAGAAGGGGTGCAGAAAGAGGCAAAAGGGGTCCAAAAAGTAGTGAGAGGTGCCGAAAGAAACAAAAAAAATGCATAAAGAAGGAGCAGAGGTGCAGAAAGAGGCAAGAGGGGTGCGGGAAGAGGGTTGTGAAAGAGGCACGAGGGTGCAGAAAGAAGCAAGAGAGGTGAAGAAAGAAGCAACAGAGGTACAGGAAGAGGCACAAGGGTTGCAGAAAAAAGGGACAGAGGTGCAGATAGATGGATGAGGGGTAGAGAAACAGGCAAGAGAAGTGTTGAAAGAAGCAAGAGAGATGCAAAAGGGGAACAGGAGTGGAGAAAGTTGCAAGAGGGGTGCAGAAAGAAGCACGAGTGGTGCATAAAGAAGCAAGAGGGGTACAAAAAGAGGGAAGATGGGTGCAGAAAGAGGCACGAGGGGTGAAGAAAGAAACAAGAGATGTGCAGAAAGAAGGAAAGGGGTGCAAAAAGAGGCAAAAGGGGTGAAGAAAGAGGGAAGAGATGTAGCGAAATAGGCAAGGGGTGCAGAAAGAAGCAAGAGAGCTTCAGAAAGAAACCAAAGAAGAACAGAAAGAAGGAACGCAGGTGCAGAAAGTGGCAAAAGGGGTGCAGAAAGAAACAAGAGGTGCAGAAAGAAGCAAAAGAAGTACAGATAGAAGGAACAGAGGTGCAGAAATAGGCAAGAGGGGTGCACAAATAGGGAAGAGGGGTGTGAAAGAGGCACGAGGAGTACAGAAAGAAGCAAGAGGAGTGCAAAAAGAAGCAACAGAGGTGCAGAAAGAGGCAAGAGGGGTGCAAAAAGAGGGAAAGTCAGTGTAGAAAGAGGCACGTGGGGTGCAGAAAGAAGGAAGAGATGTGCAGAAAGAAACAAAAGAAGTGCAGAAAGAAAGAACAGAGGTGCAGAAAGAAGCAACAGGGGTGCAGAAAGAGGGTAGATGGGTGCAGAAAGAGGCAATGGGGTGCAGAAAGAACCAAGAGAGATGCAGAAAGAAACAGAAGAAGTGCAGAAAGAAGGAACAGAGGTGCAGAAAGAGGTAAGAGGGGTACAGAAAGAGGGAAGAAGGGGTGCAGAAAGAGGCAAAAGGGGTCCAGAAAGTAGTGAGAGGTGCCGAAAGAAACAAAAAAATTGCAGAAAGAAGGAGCAGAGGTGCAGAAAGAGGCAAGAGGGGTGCGGGAAGAGGGTTGTGAAAGAGGCACGAGGGGTGCAGAAAGAAGCAAGAGAGGTGAAGAAAGAAGCAACAGAGGTACAGGAAGAGGCACAAGGGTTGCAGAAAAAAGGGACAGAGGTGCAGATAGATGGATGAGGGGTAGAGAAACAGGCAAGAGAAGTGTTGAAAGAAGCAAGAGAGATGCAAAAAGGGGAACAGGAGTGGAGAAAGTTGCAAGAGGGGTGCAGAAAGAAGCACGAGTGGTGCATAAAGAAGCAAGAGGGGTACAAAAAGAGGGAAGAGGGGTGCAGGAAGAGGTACGAGTCGTGCAGAAAGAAGCAAGAGACATGCAGAAAGAAACAAAAGTAGTATAGATCGGAGGAACAGAGGTGCAGAATGAGGCAAGAGGGGTGCAGAAAGAGGGAAGAAGGGTGCAAAAAGAGGCACGAGGGGAATAGAAAGAAGCAACAGAGATGGAAAAAGATTGAAGAGGGGTGGAGAAAGAGGCAATAGGGGTGCAGAAAGAAGGAAGAGAAGTGCATAAAGAAGCAACAGAGGTGCAGAAAGAGGCTAGAGGAGTGCAGAAAGAGGACTGCAGAAAGTGGCACGAGGGGTGCAGAAAGAAGCAAGAGAAGTGCATAAAGAAGCAACAGAAATGCAGAAAGGGGGAAGTGGGGTGGAGAAAGAGGCAAGAGGGATACTGAAATAAACAAGAGAGGTGCAAAAAGAAACAAAAGAAGTGCAGAAAGAAGGTAAAGAGGTGCAGAAAGAGGCAAGAGGGGTGCAAAAAGAGGGAAGAGGGGTGCAGAAAGAAGCACAAGGATTGCAGAAAGAAGGGACAGAGGTGCAGAAAAAGCAAGAGAAGTGCAGAAAGAAGCAAAAGAGGTGCAGAAATAGGAATGAGGGTTGGAGAAAGAGGCAAGAGAAGTGCAGAAAGACGCAACAGAGATTCAAAAAGGGGGAACAGGGGTGCAGAAGTGCATAAAGAAGCAACAGAGATGCAGAAAGGGGGAAGTGGGGTGGAGAAAGAGGGAAAAGGGATACAGAAAGAAACAAGAGAGGTGAAAAAAGAAACAAAAGAAATGCAGAAATAAGTAACAGAGGTACAGAAAAAGGCAAGAGGGGTGCAGAAAGAGGGAAGAGGGGTGTGAAGGAGGCATGTGGGGTGCAGAAAGAAGCAAGAGGGGTGCAGAAAGAAGCAAGAGAGTTGCAGAAAGAAACAAAAGAATTGCAGAAAGAAGAAAAAGTGGTACAGAAAGAGGCAAGAGGGGTACAGAAAGAGGGGTGCAGAAAGAGGCACAAAGGTTGCAGAAAGAAGGGACAGAGGTGCAGAAAGAAGCAAGAGAAGTGCAGAAAGAAGCAACAGAGGTGTAGAAAGAGGGATGAGGGGTGGAGAAAGAGGCAAGAGAGGTGCAGAAAAAAGCAATAGAGATGACAAAAGGTTCCTGGAGCGGTGGTCACTTATTGCTAACCGATGCTCCAGGGACTGGATGATTTTAATCATTGAAACTGCAAAAGAGATTATGGCAGTGTTAAGTCAGGAGATACAGACACTAGAGGATAAACTAAATGTGTCCACTGCCCTTGAAGAAGCTAAGGCTAGACTGGAAAGAATTAACACTGATATGAAAGACTTTGAGACTTACTTGACCAATAAAAAATCAGAGAAACTGAGGAAGGATATTAGGTGGTACACACAAGAGAAAGCATACCCCTATTTGAACACATCGTATTACCAAGATTGGGATCAGGGGACTAACCACCAAGGATATACAAACAACTATAGAAGAAGAGTTATCAATTTCTCAGATACGTATTCGTCTGATTCAGACAATGACAATCCCCAAGATATGGGTGGAGCGTATCATAACCCTAGACCCTATAGGGGTAGACAAACAGCTCAACACTCGTTCCCTGGTCAGTCCCCTTTTTTACAGAGAGGTCAATACAGAGGGAGGAACAAACGGTGGGCCCAAGACAGAGGGGAACAACAACCAAAGGCCCAACCACATCCTCAACTCTATCTGAAGACTCGAAATCAACAATACTGGTGATAAATAGTGGTATTGAGTGCTCTCTTACCACCACAAAAGATACCCTACCAATTTTCAATCTTTCTTCTGTAGATCTCAATGAAGAAGAAATTTCAGTTCTTAGCCGAGGATTATCATTTGTCCCTAGTACTCGCTTAGATGTTTTTAAATTACATGAAGACCTGTATTCCTTCTTCAGAAAGGTTAGGTTAAAAAAGTTTTTCTTGGACAGACCTATGGATCCTCTAGAAGTGAACAAATCCAAATGTAAGCTCCCCTCTGTATTTACGCCAACTTTGGATATGGTAGGACCAGAAGTCGGAATTTTTGAACAAAATGTCATCAAGGAGATTTCACGCATTGTTAAACATCCATGTAATGCACGATATAATTTATCGCAGAAAGATAATCAGGCTCTTGCGAAAATTCAATCTAACAGCGATCTGATTGTCAAACCATGTGACAAGGGTGGCGGAATTGTTGTTATGAATAAAATTGATTATAACGACAAAATTTTGGACATGTTGGCAGTTCCACAACATAATAAAAAATCACATCCCAGAGAGCTAACTAAGCTGGAAACTCATATCAAAGAGATTACTCACAGAGCTCTTGATAGTGGCATTATTTGCCAAGAAGAATATGCCTTTCTGAATAAAACATGCCCCATTGTTCCAGCATTATATGGTGTACCCAAGACGCATAACAGTGTGGTTGACCCTCCACTCCGTCCCATTATTTCTACTATTGGATCTAGCACTGAGCCCCTTTCCAAATATGTGGATTCCTATCTTTGCCCTTTAACACAGAACTATGCCTCGTTTATTCGTGACACGGGGGATATCATAAATAAGATAGAGGGTATGTCCTTTAATTCCAATGCTGATCTTTTGGTGACGCTTGACATTGAGGCGTTGTACACCAATATCCCTCAATGTCAGGCGTTACAGGCAGTGGCATCCCTCCTTGAACGATCCCCTGATGATAGACCGGATGATTTCATCTTGCAGTGTCTAGAAATAGTTCTGATGAATAATTTCTTTGAGTTTAATGGATCCACATACCAACAAATCAAGGGCACCAGCATGGGGGCTTCTTGTGCTCCCAGTATAGCAAACATCTATATGGGTGAATTATATTAGATTAATTTATTTCTATTTAGCACTATTTTGGTTGCCCGGCCGTGGAGCTACATCTCAGCAATTTAACACACTCCGAGGGGGCTTTAGGGTCTGACTCGGTGGCTGACGTAGACACTTATAAAAAGTTCTCCTTGTGCATATTAACAATGCAACTTTTTGTCTATGAGTTTTCTGATCTGGCTTAATTTATTTGATATGAGGGACAGCTTTTGTAGGTACAGCATTACACTCTTAGTGTTTGTGTAATATGCCTGGAATCACCTTACCTTGGTCTTTACCAGGTTATGGCATATATATATATTATAAGATGGTGCCTAAGAATCTGTGTTGTGGCCATTTGCTTATTGTTATGATGGTCTACCGACAGCGTCATTGACATCTTTATGTTGGGATATTCTGTATTTCGTTTTTTATCATGTTCGGGTGCATATACATACTGTAAGATGGCGGCAATGTATCTGTCTCTAGTTTCATTTTGACATCCACGTTCTACACGCAACAGCGTCATCGACGTCTAAGCGTTTACTGGTGGACAGTACCGACACATATATATACTATAAGATGGCGGTTATGTATTTGTCTTTAGTCCTATCTCGATATCCACGATCTACACGTAATAGCGTCACTGACGTCATAGCGTTTATTGGTGGACCGTACTTATAGGGCTTGTCCGTTATGCCTTTTCTCTGACCCGGATACTTTATCGGCGGACCACTCTTTGACAGACACCAGATTTTTAAGAGTAAGTTTGTACATCTAGACCTTCCATGCGCTTTTATTATTGCCAGCGAGGCCCCGTATATCGTTTTTAGCTGGGGGTGTTGCCTCCCATGTTATCCTATGGCAGCATTTTAGATCTTCCCTTTGTTTTATTGCAATATAACCAGTGTCTTATTGATAGGAGCTGTCGTAGTGATTGGAAGTATTAAGTATGGGCAGTATTGTGAAGTGTCTTTTGCCCTTTACTTAATGTACCACGGCAGAAACGTATTTTTCTTTCTGCCCTTACTAGCTATGTCACGCACAATATGATATTATGGTATCATTTAAAAGAGATATACACTGACAATATGGTGTACATTAACCGCATGGTACTTAATAGTTGAGACTGTACGGTGCGTTTTGGTCCTTATAAGTGGTCATTCTTGTAGTTCCCTTTGCATATAGATCTATACATATAGATCTGTGACGTGATAATTTACTTTACCTGCATTGCCCTGGTTGATTTATTTGTAGTTATATATGCAAGTTTTGCTTTCAGATTGAGCCTGGCTATGTATCGGTAGAAGTGAATGTGCGGCACCTCTTCTGGCTATTCATCGTGTGATCCGGTATCACCGTTAACTACCGGCACTTCAAAATGAGATTATGATGTCCAAAGTGCCTGGCCACGAGTTAGGTATATATTGTGGTTATCACTTTTAGTCAGGATTGGCTTCATGACTTAGCCATTATTGTGTTCTTTTGAGATGTAATGACGTCATATATATGTCTCATTTAGGAATTTCAGCCCCTTTTTGGTACTGTGCTCCAACGGCAACACAGTGTCTTTTTCAACTGGACACTACATCATAGTGTTCTAGGTAAGATTACATTAGACATATCATTTTATGTCCTCCATTTTGTTCTTACATCCTTATCTTACAGCTATCATTCTGTTATCCTCTTGTTTACAGATTGATAGATAACTAGAATAAGACGTATCAACATATATCGCTAGTAATTTACTGGCTATTTTTCATTTTGGCGTAAGTAGTTTTTGACCTGACTGCATATGAACATAGGACACCACATGGTGACACGAACCTATTGACAGCAATGCATTTCTGGGCTTTTCTGAATCATAGCACTCTTGTCTGTATCTTTTGCACTTTTGGTTAATTGGTGAACTATCCTTTGCATGGGTTTTTCTTTGAGATCTTGCTTTTATGTTGTAAAAATACCCCTCTAGGTAAGTGGAGGGAGTTACACACTTTTTCAGGTGGAGTTTCCTTGTCAAGGGTATTTTCTCTGGTGTATCGTTGAAAATTTCAACTATAGGATTTATGATATCATACATTCTGGGAATCTGGGTCCAATCATAACAATGACGTGAGTTCTATTTTTATATGGGTTTGTAACACCTTGTATTATTGCCTTTTAGGTTTCCCCCTTTGTCTTGTGATTTTTTGTGGGTATCTGAAAAGGTCCTGAAGAAGGTGGCCGGTTCATTCCTTTTATGCCACCGAAACGCGCGTCGACCTTATGTTCGGATCTTTGTGAACATATAAAACATACTTGGTCATGGAGATGTTGTCATTTATTACCTCCTTCTTTTTCAGATGTGTTTTTTTGTGAATTTTGTATGAGTTTGTGTGAGTTTGTATGATTTGTGTTATGTGTGGTTTCTATATGAATTTGGATTTAATTGTTTGCATCCTTTGGGGAGTTATTTGTCTTATTGTATTTTGTGGCAATTTTTCTTACATGTTTCAACAAAAGTTTTTAACCTAATGAAATAAGAAAATGAAAAAATGAAATAAACTATGGTTGAAGAAAAAAATGTATAAAAAAATAAATCAAGTATTTTGATAACATTTATTCTTGTAAAGTTTTTGCTTATATGTGTTCAAGCCCTATTTTATATAGGTTTGCCTAGATAGCAAAGCAATATAGGTCATGAGGGAGGTTTGTGATTACATGGATGACAAAAGGGGGAACAGGGGTGGAGAAACTGGCAAGAGGGGTGCAGAAAGAAGCGAGAGGTGCAGAAAGAGGGAAGATGGGTGCAGAAAGAGGGAAGAGGGGTACAGAAAGAAGCACGAGTGGTGCAGAAAGAAGCAAAGAGGTACAGAAAGAAGCAAGAGTAGAGCAGAAAGAAGTAACAGAGATGCAGAAAGAGGCAAGAGGGGTGCAAAAAGAGGGAAGAGGGTGGAGAAAGAGGCAGGAGTGGTGCAGAGAGAAGCAACAGATGTGCAGAAAGAAACAAAAGAAGTGTAGAAAGAAGGAACAGAGGTGCAGATAGAGGCAACAGGGGTGAAGAAAGAGGGAAGAGGGGTGGAGAAAGAGGCAAGGGGTGCAGAAAGTAGCAAGAGAGCTGCAGAAAGAAACAAAAGAAGTACAGTACAGAAAGAAGCAACATAGGTGCAAGAGGAGTGCAGAAAGAGGGAAGTGCAGAAAGAGGGAAGAGGGGTGCAAAAAGAGGTACGAGGGGTGCAGAAAGAAGCAAGAGAGGTCAGAAAGAAGCAAGAGAAGTGCATAAAGAAGGAACAGAGATGCAGAAGGCTGCAAGAGGGGTGCAGAAAGAAACAAAAGAAGTGCATAAAGAAGCAACAGAGATGCAGAAAGGGGGAAGTGGGGTGGAGAAAGAGGGATACAGAAAGAAACAAGAGAGGTGCAGAAAGAAACAAAAGAAATGCAGAAAAAAGGAACAGAGGTGCAGAAAGAGGCAAGAGAGGTGCAGAAAGAGGGAAGAGGGGTGTGAAAGGGGCAGGAGGGATGCAGAAAGAAGCAAGAGGGTTGCAGAAAGAAGCAAGAGGGTTGCAGAAAGAAACAAGAGAAGTGCAGAAAGAAGGAACAGAGGTGCAGAAAGAGGCAAGAGGAGTGCAGAAAGAGGACTGCAGAAAGTGGCACGAGGGGTGCAGAAAGAAGCAAGAGGGGGACAGAAAGAAGCAAGAGAAGTGCATAAAGAAGCAACAGAAATGCAGAAAGGGGGAAGTGGGTGGAGAAAGAGGCAAGAGGGATACTGAAAGAAACAAGAGATGTGCAAAAAGAAGAAACAGTGGTGCAAAAAGAGGCAGGAATGGTGCAGAAAGAAACAAAAGAAGTACAGAAAGAAGCAACATAGGTGCAGAAAGATGCAAGAGGAGTGCAGAAAGAGGGCAGAGTTGTGCAAAAAGAGGTACGAGGGGTGCAGAAAGAAGCAAGAGAGATCAGAAAAAAGCAAGAGAAGTGCATAAAAAGGAACAGAGGTGCAGTAAGTGGCAAGAGGGGTGCAGAAGGAAACAAAAGAAGTGCAGACAAAAGGAACAGAGGTGCAGAAAGAGGCATAAGAGGTGCAGAAAGAGGGAAGAGGGGTGTGAAAGGGGCAGGAGGGGTACAGAAAGAAGCAAGAGGGTTGCAGAAAGAAGCAAGAGAGTTGCAGAAAGAAACAAAAGAAGTGCAGAAAGAAGGAACAGAGGTGCAGAAAGAGACAAGAGGGGTGCAGAGAGAGGGAAGAGGGGTGCAGAAAGAGGCACAAGGATTGCAGAAAGAAGGTACAGAGTTGCAGAAAGAAGCAAGAGAAGTACAGAAAGAAGCAACAGAGGTGCATAAAGAGGGGTGGAGAAAGAGGCAAGAGAAGTGCAGAAAGAAGCAACAGAGATGCAAAAAGGGGGAACAGGGGTGGAGAAAGTGGCAAGAGGGGTTCAGAATGAAGCAAGAGAGGTGCAGAAAGAAATAAAAGAACAGCAGAAAGAAGGAACAGAGGTGCAGAAATAGGCCTGACGGGTGCAGAAAGAGGGAAGAGAGGTGCAGAAAAAAGCATGAGTGGTCCACAAAGAAGCAACAGAGGTACAGAAAGAGGCAAGAGGGAATGCAAAAAGAGAGAAGAGTGGTGCAATAAGAGGCATGAGGGGTGCAGAAAGAAGCAAGAGATGTGCAGCAGAAACAAAAGAAGTGCAGAAAGAAGGAACAGAGGTGCAGAAAGAGGCAACAGTGGGGAGAAAGAGGGAAGAAGGGTACAGAAAGAAGCGAGAGGTGCAGTAAGAAACAAAATAAGTGCAGAAAAAGGGACAGAGGTGCAGAAAGAGGCAAGAGGAGTGCAGAAAGAAACAAAAGAAGTGCAGAAAGACGCAACAGTGGTGCAGAAAGAGGCAAGAAGAGTGGAGAAAGAGAGATGAGGGGTGCAGAAAGAGGCACGAGGGGTGCAGAAAGAAGCAAGAGAGATGCAGAAAGAAGCAAGAGAAATGCAGAAAGAAGCAACACAGATGCAGAAAGGGGGAAGTGGGGTGAAGAAAGAGGCAGGAGGGATACAGAAAGAAACAAGAGAGGTACAAAAAGAAACAAAAGTGCAGAAATAAGTAACAGAGGTACAGAAAGAGGCAAGAGGGGTGCAGAAAGAGGGAAGAGGGGTGTGAAGGAGGCACGAGGGGTGCAGAAAGCAGCAAGAGGCGTGCAGAAAGAAGAAAGGGAGTTGCAGAAAGAAACAAAAGAAGTGCAGAAAGAAGAATCAGAGGTATAGAAAGAGGGAAGAGGGGTGCAGAAAGAGGCACAAAGGTTGCAGAAAGAAGGGATATAGGTGTAGAAAGAAGCAAGAGAAGTGCAGAAAGAAGCAACAGAGATGCAGAAAGAGTGATGAGGGTTAGAGAAAGAGACAAGAGAAGTGCAGAAAGAAGCAAAAGAGATGCAAAAAGGGGGAAGAGGGGCAGAGAAAGTGGCAAGAAGGGTACAGAAAGAAGCAAAAGAGGTGCAGAAAGAAACAAAAGAAGAGCAGAAAGAAGGAACAGAGGTGCAGAAAGAGGCAAGAGGGGTGCAGAAAGAGGGAAGAGGGGTGCAGAAAGAAGCACCAGTGGTGCAGAAAGAAGGAAAGAGGTGTAGAAAGAAGCAAATGTAGAGAAGAAAAAAGCAACAGAGATGCAGAAAGAGGAAAGAGGGGTGCAAATAGAGGGAAGAGGGGTTCAGAAAGAGGCACGAGTGGTGCAGAAAGAAACAAAAGAAGTGCAGAATGAAGGAACAGAGGTGCAGAAAGAGGCAACAGGGGGGAAGAAAGTGGGAAGAGGGGTGGAGAAAGAGGCAAAGAGTGCAAAAAGAAGTAAGAGAGATACAGAAATAAACAACAGAAATACAGAAAGAAGCAACAGATTTGCAGAAAGAGGCTAGAGGAGTGCAGAAAGAGGGAAGAGGGTGCAGAAAGAAGCAAGAGAGGTGAAGAAAGAAACATAAGAAGTGCAGAAAGAAGGAACCGAGGTGCAGAAAGAGGCAAGGGGGTTCAAAAAGAGGGAAGAGGGGTGCAAAAAGAAGCACAAGGATTGCAGAAAGAAGGGACAGAGGTGCAGAAAGAAGCAAGAGAAGTGCAGAAAGAAGCAAAAGAGGTGCAGAAAGAGGGATGAGGGTTGGAGAAAGAGGCAAGAGAAGTGCAGAAAGACGCAACAGAGATTCTAAAAGGGGAAAAAGGGGTGCAGAAATAAGCAAGAGAAGTACATAAAGAAGCAACAGAGATGCAGTAAGGGGGAAGTGGGGTGGAGAAAGAGGCAAAAGGAATAAAGAAAGAAGCAAAAGAGGTGCAAAAGAAACAAAATAAGTGCAGAAATAAGTAACAGAGGTACAGAAAGAGGCAAGCGGGGTGTAGAAAGAGGGAAGAGGGGTGTGAAGGAAGCATGAGGGGTGCAGAAAAAAGCAAGAGTGGTGCAGAAAGAAGCAAGAGAGTTGCAGAAAGAAACAAAAGAAGTTCAGAAAGAAGAAACAGAGGTACAGAAAGAGGCAAGAGGTGTGCAGAAAGAGGGAAGAGGAGTGCAGAAAGTGGCACAAAGGTTGTAGAAAGAAGGGACAGAGGTGCAGAAAGAAGCATGAGAAGTGGATAAAGAAGCAACAGAGGAGCAGAAAGAGGGATGAGGGGTGGAGAAAGAGGCAATAGAAGTGCAGAAAGAAGCAATAGAGATGCAAAAAGGGGGAACAGGGGTGGAGAAAGTGGCAGGAGGGGTGCAGAAAGAAGCAAGAGAGGTGCAGAAAGAAACAAAAGAAGAGCAGATAGAAGGAACAGAGATGCAGAAAGAGGCAAGCGGGGTGCAGAAAGAGGAAAGAGTGGCACAGACAGAGGGAAGAGGGTTGCAGCAAGAAGCACGAGTGGTGCAAAAAGAAGCAAAGAGCTGCAGAAAGAAGCAAGAGTAGAGCAGAAAGAAGGAAGAGGGTGGAGAAAGAGGCACAAGTGGTGTAGAGAGAAGCAAGAGATGTGCAGAAAGAAACAAAAGAAGTGCAGAAAGAAGGAAAAGAGGTGGAGAAAGAGGCAACAGGGGTGAAGAAAGAGGGAATAGGGGTGGAGAAAGAGGCAAGGGCATGCAGAAAGAAGCAAGAGAGCTGCAGAAAGAAACAAAAGAAGTGCAGAAAGAACAGAGGTACAGAAAGAGGCAAGAGGGGTGCAGTAAGAAGCAAAAGGGGTGCAGAAAGAAGCGAGAGGTATAGAAAGAAACAAAAGAAGTGCAGAAAGAAGGAAAAGAGGTGCAGAAAGAAGCAAGAGTAGTGCATAAAGTAGGAACAGAGGTGCAGAAAGAGGCAAGAGGGGTATAGGAAGAAACAAAAGAAGTGCAGAAAGAAGCAACAGAGAGGCAGAAAGGAGGAAGTGGGGTGGAGAAAGAAGCAAGAGGGATACAGAAAGAAACAAGAGAGTTGCAGAAAGAAACAAAAGAAGTGCAGAAAGAAGGAACAGAGGTTCATAAAGAGGCAAGAGGGGTGCAGAGAGAGGGAAGAAGGGTGCAGAGAGAGGCACAAGGATTGCAGAAAGAACTGACAAAGGTGCGGAAATAAGCAAGAGAAGTGCAGAAAGAAGCAACAGAGGTGCATAAAGACGGATGAGTGATGATGAAAGAGGCAAGAGAAGTGCAGAAAGAAGCAACAGAGATGCAAAAAGGGGGAACAGGTGTGGAGAAGTGGCAAGAGGGGTGCAAAAAGAAGCAAGAGAGGTGCAGAAAGAAACAAAAGAAGGGCAGAAAGAAGAAACAGAGGTGCAGAACGAGGCAAGAGGGGTGCAGAAAGCAGGAAGAGGGGTGCAGAAAGAAGCACGTTTGGTGCAGAAAGAAGCAAAGAGGTGCAGAAAGAAGCAAGAGTAGTGCAGAAAGAAGCAAGAGTAGTGCAGAAAGAAGCAACAGAGGTGCAGAAAGAGGCAAGAGGGGTGCAAAAAGAGGGAAGAGGGGTGCAGAAAGAGGCACAAGGGGTACAGAAAGAAGCAAGAGATGTGCAGAAAGAAACAAAAGAAGTGCAGAAAGAAGGAACGCAGGTACAGAAAGAGGCAAGAGGGGTGCAGAAAGAGGGAAAAGGGGTGCTGAAAGAAGCGAGAGGTGCAGAAAGAAACAAAAGAAGTGCAGAAAGAAGGAACAGATGTGCAGTAAGAGGCAAGAGGGGTGCACACATATGGAAGAGGAGTGTGAAAGAGGCATGAGGAGTGCAGAAAGAAGAAAGAGGAGTGCAAAAAGAAGCAACAGAGGTGCAGAAAGAGGGATGAGGGGTGCAGAAATAGGGTGGCTGGGCGGAGAAAGAGGCAAGGGGTGCAGAAAGAAGCAAGAGAGCTGCATAAAGAAACAGAAGAAGTGCAGAAAGAACGAACAGAGGTGCAGAAAGAGGCAAGAGGGGTGCAGAAAGAGGTAAGAGAAGTGCATAAAGAGGCAAAAGGGGTGCAGAAAGAAGTGAGAGGTGCAGAAGGAAACAAAAGAAGTGCAGAAAGAAGGAACAGAGGTGCAGAAAGAGGCAAGAGGGGTGCAGAAAGAGGTAAGAGGGGTGCATAAAGAGGCAAAAGGGGTGCAGAAAGAAGTGAGAGGTGCAGAAGGAAACAAAAGAAGTGCAGAAAGAAGGAACAGAGGTACAGAAATAGGGAAGGGGGTGGAGAAAGAAGCAAGAGGGGTGCAGAAAGAAGCAAGAGAGTTGCAGAAAGAAACAAAAGAAGTGCAGAAAGAAGGAACAGAGTTGCAGAAAGAGGCATGAGGGGTGCAGAAAGAAGCAAGAGGGGTGCAGAAAGAAGCAAGAGAGTTGCAGAAAGAAACAAAGGAAGTGCAGACAAAGGAATAGAGGTACAGAAAGAGGCAAGAGGGTGCATAAAGAGGAAAGAAGGGTGCAGAAAGAGGCACAAGGGTTGCAGAAAGAAGGGACAGAGGTGCAGAAAGAAGCAAGAGAAGTGTAGAAAGAAGCAACAGAGGTGCAGAAATAGGGATGACGGGTGGAGAAAGAAGCAAGAGAGGTGCAGAAAGAAACAAAAGAAGAGAAGAAATCAGGAACAGAGGTGCAGAAAGAGGCAAGAGGGGTGCAGAAAAAGGTAAGAGGGGTGTAAAAAGAGGGAAGAGGGGTGCAGAAAGAGGCACGAGTGGTGCATAAAGAAGCAAGAGATGTGCAGAAAGAAACAAAAGAAGTGCAGAAAGAACAGAGGTACAGAAAGAGGCAAGAGGGGTGCAGTAAGAGGCAAAAGGGGTGCAGAAAGAAGCGAGAGGTATAGAAAGAAACAAAAGAAGTGCAGAAAGGAGGAACAGAGGTGCAGAAAGAGGCAAGAGGGGTGCAGAAAGAAACAAAAGAAGTGCAGAAAGAAGCAACAGAGGTGCAGAAAGATGCAAGAGGAGTGCTGAAAGAGGGTAGAGGGGTGCAGAAAGAAGCAAGAGAGTTGCAGAAAGAAGCAAGAGTAGTGCATAAAGTAGGAACAGAGGTGCAGAAAGAGGCAAGAGGGGTGCAGAAAGAAACAAAAGAAGTGCAGAAAGAAGCAACAGAGATGCAGAAAGGGGGAAGTGGGGTGGAGAAAGAAGCAAGAGGGATACAGAAAGAAACAAGAGAGTTGCAGAAAGAAACAAAAGAAGTGCAGAAAGAAGCAACAGAGGTGCAGAAAGATGCAAGAGGAGTGCTGAAAGAGGGTAGAGGGGTGCAGAAAGAAGCAAGAGAGTTGCAGAAAGAAGCAAGAGTAGTGCATAAAGTAGGAACAGAGGTGCAGAAAGAGGCAAGAGGGGTGCAGAAAGAAACAAAAGAAGTGCAGAAAGAAGCAACAGAGATGCAGAAAGGGGGAAGTGGGGTGGAGAAAGAAGCAAGAGGGATACAGAAAGAAACAAGAGAGTTGCAGAAAGAAACAAAAGAAGTGCAGAAAGAAGGAACAGAGGTTCATAAACAGGCAAGAGGGGTGCAGAGAGAGGGAAGAGGGGTGCAGAAAGAGGCACAAGGATTGCAGAAAGAAGGGACAAAGGTGCGGAAAGAAGCAAGAGAAGTGCAGAAAGAAGCAACAGAGGTGCAGAAAGACGGATGAGTGATGGTGAAAGAGGCAAGAGAAGTGCAGAAATAAGCAACAGAGATGCAAAAAGGGGGAACAGGGGTGGAGAAGTGGCAAGAGGGGTGCATAAAGAGGGAAGAGGGGTGCAGAAAGAGGTACAAGGGGTGCAGAAAGAAGCAAGAGATGTGCAGAAAGAAACAAAAGAAGTGCAGAAAGAAGGAACGCAGGTACAGAAACAGGCAAGAGGGGTGCAGAAAGAGGGAAAAGGGGTGCTGAAAGAAGCGAGAGGTGCAGAAAGAAACAAAAGAAGTGCAGAAAGAAGGAACAGAGTTGCAGAAAGAGACAAGAGGGGTGCACAAATATGGAAGAGGGGTGTGAAAGAGGCACAATGAGTGCAGAAAGAAGCAAGAGCAGTGCAAAAAGAAGCAACAGAGGTGCAGAAAGAGGCAAGAGGGGTGCAAAAAGAGAGAAGATGTGTGCTGAAATTGGCACGTGGGGTGCAGAAAGAAGCAAGAGATTTGCAGAAAGAAACAAAAGAAGTGCAGAAAGAAACAACAGAGGTGCAGAAAGAAGCAACAGGGGTGCAGAAAGAGGGTGGCTGGGTGGAGAAAGAGGCAAGGGGTGCAGAAGGAAGCAAGAGAGCTGCAGAACGAAACAGAAGAAATGCAGAAAGAAGGAACAGAGGTGCAGAAAGAGGCAAGAGGGGTGCAGAAAGAGGGAAGAGGGGTGCAGAAAGAGGCAAAAGGGGTGCAGAAAGAAGTGAGAGGTTCAGGAAGAAACAAAAGAAGTGCAGAAAGAAGGAACAGAGGTGCAGAAAGAGGCAAGAGGGGTGCGGGAAGAGAGGTGTGAAAGAGGCACGAGGGGTGCAAAAGAAGCAAGCGAGGTAAAGAAAGAAGCAACAAAGGTGCAGAAAGAGGGAAGAGGGGTGGAGAAAGAGACAAGAGAAGTGCAGAAAGAAGCAACAGAGATGCAGAAAGGGGGAAGAGGGTTGGAGAAAGAGGCAAGAGGGGTGCAGAAAGAAGCAAGAGAGGTGCAAAAAGAAACTAAAGAAGTGGAGAAAGAAGGAACAGAGGTGCAGAAAGAGGCAGGAGAGGTTCAGAAAGAGGGAAGAGGGGTGCAGAAAGAGGCAAGAGAGGAGCAGAAAGAGGCAAAAGGGTTGCACAAAGAAGCAAGTGTTTTGCAGAAAGAGGCAACAGAGGTGCAGAAAAAGGCAAAAAAGGTGCAGAAAGATGAAGAGATTTGCAGAAAGAGGCAAGAGAAGTGTAGAAAAAGAAAGAAAGGTGCAGAAAGAAGTAACAGAAATGCAAAAAGAGGCAAGAGAGGCGCAGAAAGAAGCAAGAGTGGCTTGCACACCATTAGACCAATTTAACACCCACATTTAGCAATAAGTAACAGGTAATTATTCTAGGTTTGCAAAGGACCTACCACCACGCTGTAACACTTGTCGCTGCATTTTTGGTAACGTTTGAGCCGTTTGAGCTAGAATCAAGGCTTTTTTTGTACAAATCTGCTGATTAGGCAGCAGATGATGGATTATGTGGCTAATGCGGAAAATGTATAATTGTGCGCTAGTCGGTGCAGCCAAACAGTTTCATAATTCCAGTGGCCATGCTCATACCTCTGACTAGGTCCAGAAGTGCTCTTTAGTGATTCCTTCTTTTTTTTGTCTCATTGAGTCCATAGTATAGCTTCTATGGAAACGAGGAACACTAAACCTGAGGTTACCACTCCACAACACAGACTACCATACCACATAATTACTCTCCATAACATATAATCCCTCTCTACGTAATTCCTATACACTAAATACCACATACTTTCTACCCACATAATTTCACTGCACAACATCCCATATAATTCCACTACACACAATGTACATCCACTCCACTCCAAAAAACATTAGTAAAAAACTTTTACATTTACAACGCCAATAGCTCTAACTCTTGCAAATGCGAGACCTATTACATTATTAATGCTTCTTTAACTGGTAGTCACATTTGCAGAGTGGTGGAGAAAGGGGGCTGGGCCTCCAACCAGCGCTCAGGAATTCCGCTGCATAGGACTTACAGGAGGTACCAGGAGGGCTTCTTGGCCCCCAAAGTCCCTCAGGAGTAAAGTGAACTTCATCCCCCTACCCGTAGTGTGCCAGGAGGTGCGTTTGCAGAGTGGTGGAGAAAGGGGGCGTCGCCTCCGAAGACCTCTTAGCAATCCCACTGTGTGGGACTTACTGGAGGTAACAGGAGGGGTAGTTGGCCCCCAAGGACAACCTTGGGGGCCAACTACCCCTCTTATTAACTCCAGTACGTCCCACACAGCAGCATTGGTAAGAACTCATACCAGGCCATGCCCTCTTTGACCACCAGTCTGCAAACATGCTCCCTGGCTCTGTCTTCGATGATTATAAAAGTCCCCTTCGCTGCTGGGGGTCCTTAGAGGCCAACTAGTCTACCTGACACCTCCAGTAGGCCCCAGATAGTGAGATTGCTAAGAGGTGAACACAGTCCATGCCCCCTTTCTCCACTACTCTGCAAATGCTCCTGCTGGCGCGCTCTTGGTTGGGGGATGAATTCCCCTTGCCTCCTGAGGGTCCCTGGGGGCCAACTAGCCCTCCTGTTATCTCTAGTAAGCCCCACACAGCTGGATTTCTGAGAGTGGTCCGAGGCCATGCCCATGCCGGTTTTTCTTTCTTTTTTTTTTGTTAGAAGGGGGGCTGTGGGGCACCCCTTCTCTTAATATTTTTTGGGCCCTGGGGATCCCATCCCCAGGGCCTGAGAATTTTTTTTTTTTTTTTTTTTTAAACGGGAATGGGGCCGCACGGCCCCACTCCCAATGCCGATTTCGGCCCCGGGAACCCCATCCCCCGGGTCATGGCCACTTATTTTTTAATTTTTTTTAATTCATTTTACAGGAAGGAGCGGGCCCTTTTTGGCCCCGGGGATCCCATCCCCCAGGGCTTTGCCTCTTTTAAAAAAAATGTTTTATTAACTTTACGGGAGGGGGGCCGCGTGGCCCGCTTCCCTTGGCCACTTTTGGCCCCGGGGATGCCCCCCGGGCTTGGCCTCTTTTTATTTATTTTTATTTTACGGGAGGGGGGCCATGTGGCCCCCCTTCCCTTGGCCTCTTTTGGCCCCGGGACCCTATCCCATGGGACCTGGCTTCTTTTTTAATTTTTTTAAATTATTTAATGGGAGGGGGGCCGCATGGCCCCCCTTCCCTGGGCCATAATTGGCCCCAGGGACCCCATCCCCCGGGGCCGGCACTTATGTTGGGGACTGCGGGGAGACCCACTGCCCCCGTGGTCCCAGCCGGCTCCCCGCCTCCTGCAGGAACCGGCATTGCTTTTGGACAAGGGGAGCTTCTGACATGCAGCTCCCCTTGTCCAAAAGCAATTCCTCTTTGCTTCATGGAAGCGAGAGCAGGTTTCCTGCCATCGCTTCTACAAAGCAAAGCTGAGTTTGCAATGACAGTGCGGGAGCAATGATTCTGCCCTGCCATGGCAAACTGCAATGTCCCTGGGGTGGGCAACCCGGGACATTGCTGGAGCCGGCACTGGGGGTGGCGGTCCCCAGGGCCAAGGAGGGCTCCAGGAGGGGGGCGCACGGCCCCCCTCCGAACATGTAAATAGCCCCGGGAGGTGGTGGTCCCCAGGGCCGGGGGTCCACAACAGACCCCTGCACTTAATTCATCTATGCCCCAGGGAGGTGGTGGTCCCTGGCACAGTGTGAGGGGGCTCGAGCCCCCCCACACACAGTTTTTAAAGGTAGCCCCGGAGAGGTGGTGGTCCCCGGGGCTGCAGTTGGGCGCGAGGCCCCCCGCATTTAAACATTGAAGCCCACCCATTATTTTCCAATGCCCCACGGAGGTGGTGGTCCCTGGGGCAGCGTGGGGGGCAGGAGCCCCCCACGCCTCTATTAATAAATAAGCCCTGGGGAGGTGGCTGTCCCCAGGGCTAAGGGGGGCCACGTGCCCCCGTGCATAATTAATAAAGCCCCATGGAGGTGGCGGTCCCCGGGGCTGCGGGGGCCCGTGCGACTCCTGCATATATTTGGCATATTGCCCCCAGGACCTGGCCCACCCAGGGGCTTATTAAAACGAAGCGCAGGAGCCCACGCTTCTTTTTTTAAAATTTTCTCGGCGGGATTCGCACACCCAGCGCGAATCCTGCACTTAAAAAAAAAAAATGCTTTTTGAGGCCCTGACCAGGCCTTGGGGGTTAGGGTGTTTCTATCCTTCCCCTTCTCTTTTTTTAAATAATTTTATTCCCTTTTTCTTGTAACTCGGTTTTACTGAGTCACAAGATGGCTGCCAACACTTCTTGGTTTGGAGTGTTGACAGCCAATCAAAATGAAGCTTGTGATTGGGAGGGTTCGCGAATCCACCGCGGTCACCAGATATCAATATTTTTTATTTTTAAATTTCTCAGGAACTACTGAACGGATTTACACCATTTAAAGCAAAGAGTGCACTCTGGAACAACAGCTACCTCTCTGCCAAATTTGGTGTATTCCATTCAGCAGTTCGGGCTGTAGCCGCGACAAAAGTTCCTATGGAAATTAACATGGAGAAACGCTTTTTGGGACCCCCCTTTTTTCAAACGAGCAGTGCAGAAAATGATAAATGTATTAAATTTTAGTTGAATTGTCCATGACATGTTTTGGCCACACCAAAATGGCCTTGATCACATGATCACGCTACTGCATATCTGGCTTCTTAAAGCAAACAAACAAAACCACATGACATGCATAAATGCACTTAATGATAACAACTGACAACAGACTATATACTGACTGGTTGTTCATATAACAAGATATGCAGGAAATGCAATGCGCCCATAAAAATTCCAATTGTAATTTACATGATGTAAAATACAATGAACATTTGGTAAAGCCTAGGCATGATTTTAAGCAAAACTAGGACATCCCGTCACATTAATTGACAAACATTGGTAAAATAATAATCGATTAATCGATGTATATGGCCAGGTGATAGACATATCGCATACATTCCTAAGTGCATGTTGCGTAAGAACTATGCAAAGATAAAATTGGAATGAATTAAACACATTGTGCAAATTCTATGCATCGGCATAGTGGGAATATTTATACATTAACATCCCACAATAGTAATCACGTCTATCATACCAAATTGGATTGTGCAAGGATGTCCAGAATAAATTTGAAAATGGATAGTCCAGGCAATACCTACTATAAAGTGCAATGTACACGAAACATCCGTCTCTATATTGCAATATAGCACATAACTGCATGAATGCAGACTAAGGTTGAAATATTTCATGATAAAACATAGTTCACAAAAGTATGTGTCAATAATGTCGATCTAAAGTGTTTAGTGCTAAAGTGCCCAATAACCTAAAGTGCACGTGCTGTACATTACTGCTAAGGAGAAAAACGGCAGTCAGAGGAAAATAGGTAATTGTAATACACCAATATGCAGCAATTTTTTCATAAGACCCAAATTCATATGACCATTCTGCAGGAATAAATCTCACTTTATGTAATATACCTGACCTAGAGAAACGTCATGAGTCATGAGCAACAGTGGTAGGAGAAAGAAGCGAGTTGAACTATATAATACAGATCCAATTTGTAATAACATTAATAAAAAATTCATAAGAACTTGTGCAATTCATCACTGGTATTCAGGTCGTGGGGTGACTTAGTATTAAGTTCCAAAATAAATTTGGTTTCAAGCTGACACAATCATTTTTCTCTGTTGCCACCTCGTTTGAGCACCTGAACTGCCCCTATTACATAATACTTAATGCAATTGAGGTTGTTATCATGGATATCCTTGAAATGACGAACCACCGGATACAATAGATCTGAATTCACGATGGCTCTGAGATGTTGCAATCTTCTGACATGTACTTTCAGTTTAGTGCTGCCTACATAGCGCAGACCTCAAGTACACTCAAGGACATATACTGCATATTCAGTTCTGCAATTGTAGAAGCCTTTTAACTCAATTGATGTGAGACTGAATGCTGTAGTATAAGCAAAAGTGTTAACCCCAAATTTGCACGCTCGACAAGAGCTGAATTTGTAAAAATCATTTTTGGGTGAAAACCAATTGGTCTTGAAATCAAGCTTGCAACTACTTTTGACTAACACCCTCCTCATGGATGGAGCTCTCGGGAAGGTGAAAGTCGGTTTATCTGGTAATATCTGGCCCAAAGTAGCATCGGTGAGCACAATGTATATATATATATATATATATATATCCAAGAAAGAAGTGACTCAAACAGATAGATTCACCAAAGAACAAAAATATATTTCAACTACAACGTTTCAGCTTCCGCCTTCCTCAGGTAGTACAAGATGGTTTGCTCAGTGGCTGCACAGATGACACAGCTGAATTTTCAAAAAGCATCATGAGTGAAGATTCTATTTGGAATGTGGAATCAATGCAGTCCTGAGAGCTCTTGAGATATGCAGTAATCAGGTTGTATTATCAGTAATGTTCAGTCCATCTGGATGCAGTGATTTTAAACGGTACATCCAGAAGTTTTCTCTGGAGTCCAGTAGTTCTTCCTTTGAGACATGTTCCACGGGGAAAATCTTCAAATCTGATAGTAAATGATCCACAAGGTTAAAATGATTGGCTACAGGCTGGTCAATTTTCTTATTAATTATTGCCGATTTGTGGTTCCTGAATCGTGTACGGAGGTCATTCACTGTTTGGCCTACATATTGTTTTTTACAGCTTTGCCGTTGGCACTGAATCACATAAATAATGCATGTTGAGCGACATGTAAGATGCTGTCTTATTCCATAGGTCCTTCTTGTAACAGAACTAGTTACTGATGATGTTTGTAAAAGGTATTCACACGTGATGCACCTTTTAGAGTCACAGCAATGAACCCCTGCATTTGTTACAACTTGCTTGAGTTCAGCTCTCACAATAAGAGATCGTAAATTTGGAGCTCTGCGGTAAGCAATGACTGGCGGTTTTGGAAAAACCTTTTGCAATTTTTCACAAGTAGACAGTAAGGGAAATGTTTTTTGCATTATATTTCTGTAGTTGGGAGCTGATGGATGATAGTCAACCACAAATGGAGTTCTGTCACTTTTGTTTCTGCCGTTGGTATTCCAAATAAGTGCTTCTCTGGGTAACTGCAAAGACTTGTCAATTTGTTGCTGTATGATATGCAGAGGATAGCCTCGTCTTTTAAATAATGTAGCAAGCTCCTGTAGATGGTCTTTACAGGTTTCCTCATTGCTGCAGATGCGTCTTATTCTGAGTGCTTGGCTGTAGATGATGCTCAGTTTAGTGTGGTGTGGGTGACATGAAGTCCAGTTTAGATACAAATGAGCATCTGTAGGCTTGTGGTACAGATCAGTTGTAATTTTTGTTCTTGAATGGTGAGTAGCACATCCAGAAAAGGGAGATGATGCTTCTGTTTAGTATTGCTGCTGGTAAATTTGATGGTAGGATGGATATTGTTGATATAAGCTGTAAATTGTTCCAATGCTCTACTTCCTGCATTCCATATTATAAATATGTCATCAATGTATCTTAGCCATACCAGTGGTTTGATGCTATAAGTAGCAAGTATACAGTTCTCTAGTTTGCCCATGAAGATATTTGCATAGGATGGAGCCATCCGAGTGCCCATGGAAGTCCCTTGTATCTGCAGATAGTGTTTACCATTGAATGTAAAATTGTTGGATTTAAGGATAACTCTTGCAAAGTTGGTAAGCACATTTGTTGATGGCTTTTTCACAGTTCTTTTATTAAGAGCTTCAGATAATGCCATAAGCCCATCCTCATGTGGTATATTGGTGTATAATGATGTAACATCAAATGTAGCCAGAAGAGTATCATCATCAAATGTGTAGGTTTGGTTTAATTTTTCAATAATCTGAAGGAAGTGACTGGTATCTTTAACAAATGATGGAAGTTCCTGTACAATGGGCTGGAGGTGCAGGTCGACAAATAAAGATAGTCTCTCAGTAGCTGTGTCATTGCCAGAGATGATGGGACGGCCAGGATTGTTCATTTTGTGAATTTTGGGAAGCATATAAAATCTCCCAGGTCTTGGTTTGGGATGAACAAGTATATCTGCTGTTGTTTCATCAATGAGGTTTAAGCTCTTGTACCTTACAACCATGTTCTTAATTTCTTTGTTTAAGTCTTCTGTGGGATCAGTTTCTAAAGGTTTGTAAGTGTTGGTATCCATTAGTTGTCTCATTCCTTCCTCAATATAATCACTTACTTTCAAGGCAACCACTGCACCACCTTTGTCTGCCGGTTTTATAATGACATCCATTCTCTGTTGAAGGAGGTGGAGAGCTTTTCTCTCTTCTCGGGTAATGTTATCAAAAATCCTCTTAGGTGTTGATTCCTTGATGAGTTTGTTGATGGATAAAATGTATGTATCAAGAACAGGATTTCTACCACATTGAGGAGTCCATGATTTGGGATGGCGGAACTTCTTAAATGGATCTGGAAGGTAGCTTGGCAGACCAACATTAGAATTATTGTAAAAGTATTCTGCAAGTCTGCATCTTCTCTCGAAGGTTTTTAGGTCTCTCATCATGTTGGCCATATTATGGTCCTTCGGTACAGGACAGAAATAGAGGCCTTTGCTCAAGAGGTTCAATTCACCTGGTGATAGGAGCCCTCCAGTCAAGTCAATAACTGGGTCGGATGTCTGGAAGGGTTGTAGCTGGCTGATGCTATGCAGCTTTTTTGTCTTATAAATCTTCTGTTTTTTTATGCTGTTTACTCACAGGGCTTACACTGACAAGAAAATCTCCAAAAACAGAATGATTTAGAAAGTGGTGAGTTGGAAGAGGAGGTATATGAAATCTTAACATATCTCTTTTTAGTTTTGCAGATTTAATTTCAATAGCATTCCTGGCAGTCATCTTTTTTACTACTGCAACCCTCTGTAGTATGTGTGCCACTTCAGAGTCACTTTTTGTGTTCTTTAAAAGTTCCAGTTCTTTTTGTAGCTTGGCTTTAAGCATTTGCATTTTTGAATGGTTACTTTAATAGATGCCAATAGTAGGGCCATTGATGAGTTATGCAGTAAAATATTCCATGTAGCTGACCATTCACAACTAGTTAGTTTAAAAGGTGGCTTAGACTTAACCTCCAACCCCATAGGATAGATGTTAAGTTTTTATAGATTTGTAAATGTGCTATTGTAAATTGGCACTTACTGATTTTCTCCTGGATGAACAGCGCATATCTAGGATGTAGATTTGTTCTTGACATGGTGGTTGCTTCTGGCTTGAGTGTCGGATCCGGGAGGATACAGGTTTGTAATCCCAAAAGAGTATACTTGAAGATGGAGGATCACAAGAAAACAACAGCCAGCCAGGGCAAAAATCTGGATCCCAAAGGATACAATGAGTCACAAAGAAATAAAATATCCAAGAAAGAAGTGACTCAAACAGATAGATTCACCAAAGAACAAAAATATATTTCAACTACAACGTTTCAGCTTCCGCCTTCCTCAGGTAGTACAAGATGGTTTGCTCAGTGGCTGCACAGATGACACAGCTGAATTTTCAAAAAGCATCATGAGTGAAGATTCTATTTGGAATGTGGAATCAATGCAGTCCTGAGAGCTCTTGAGATATGCAGTAATCAGGTTGTATTATCAGTAATGTTCAGTCCATCTGGATGCAGTGATTTTAAACGGTACATCCAGAAGTTTTCTCTGGAGTCCAGTAGTTCTTCCTTTGAGACATGTTCCACGGGGAAAATCTTCAAATCTGATAGTAAATGATCCACAAGGTTAAAATGATTGGCTACAGGCTGGTCAATTTTCTTATTAATATTGCCGATTTGTGGTTCCTGAATCGTGTACGGAGGTCATTCACTGTTTGGCTACATATTGTTTTTACAGCTTTGCCGTTGGCACTGACAACGGCAAAGCTGTAAAACAATATGTAGGCCAAACAGTGAATGACCTCCGTACACGATTCAGGAACCACAAATCGGCAATAATTAATAAGAAAATTGACCAGCCTGTAGCCAATCATTTTAACCTTGTGGATCATTTACTATCAGATTTGAAGATTTTCCCCGTGGAACATGTCTCAAAGGAAGAACTACTGGACTCAGAGAAAACTTCTGGATGTACCGTTTAAAATCACTGCATCCAGATGGACTGAACATTACTGATAATACAACCTGATTACTGCATATCTCAAGAGCTCTCAGGACTGCATTGATTCCACATTCCAAATAGAATCTTCACTCATGATGCTTTTTGAAAATTCAGCTGTGTCATCTGTGCAGCCACTGAGCAAACCATCTTGTACTACCTGAGGAAGGCGGAAGCTGAAACGTTGTAGTTGAAATATATTTTTGTTCATTGGTGAATCTATCTGTTTGAGTCACTTCTTTCTTGGATATTTTATTTCTTTGTGACTCATTGTATCCTTTGGGATCCAGATTTTTGCCCTGGCTGCTGTTGTTTTCTTGTGATCCTCCATCTTCAAGTATATATATATATATATATATATATATATATATATATATATATATATATATATATATATATATATATATATATATATATATATATATATATATATATATATATATATATATATATATTCAAAGTTATGACACATATGTAAGACATATATCAATAATATACACCTTTTTATTTATGGTGTCAGGGTGTGCAATAATGGATAGATGCTTAATAAAGGTTTTGAATACTGTAAGTCACAAATTCCAATTTTACATTTCTATGCCTTAGGAAGTGATCTGCTAGGATCTCGAATCTTACCAAGAAACCTATTAAAACATTCAGTAGTCTGAGTTGTCCACAGCATACGTTACACCCCTGAAAGTATTATTATCATTCCCCTCAATGTGAACAGTATTCCACATTTGGTCTGAAAGCCTGCTGGAAGGGGGGCATGGCTTAGATGCCGAGGAGGATGGCAGCTCAGTGTGGGAGTTCTGTGCTGCTACAAACAAATATTGCTCTGGACACCATTCCCAAAGACCTGAAATGGTACATGACGTGAAGGCATATATTCCACGTGCTTCAGGGGTGACTAAAACATATTTTTCTATTTCCATGAGGCATTTCATCTTGCAGTTTTATCTATTACTCTCCCACACACCTCTCCTCACAATTGTGGTGACAATTTTACTTTTTCAACACCGCCTCTTCAGCTCAATATAAAGCTTAGAAGTGACCTCTGGCTAGATGTTTCTGCATGGTTTACTGTATTCTAATCAATTTTATTGCTTTTTACATCCTTTGGTTTTCTTCTGCATGACGATTTTCACTTTTCGTTTTTATTCCTTGTTGTTGCACATTAAATGACCGAACTTATTTATATCTCTTTAGATTTAATTTTGGGTGCACCATGGTGGCCGTTCAGTAATTTCTTATGGAAATTGATTCTTTGATCGATTGTTATCTTTTGCTCACATGCATGTGCCTTTATTTTTCCCTGATTCACTGATTATTTTGCCTCTCTTTTTCATATCTATATAAGCCACCCTTGAAGCAGGCTCTAAACAGTCCATTGGCAAGGTGCATTGTATTTTAAAAGTAGGACATATGTTTTTAAGTTTTACATGCCCTGGTAGTGAAAAACACCCACATTTATTTTTGCACTACTGTGAAGCCTACCTGTCCCATTGAATAACACTGGGTTACCTTATTACATCTAATAAGTGCTAACTATTGATTGGGAACATGTAGAAATTTCATGTTTGGACTCCAATGAATTGTGATTTAAAAATCATGTTTCATGGGAAAGTTAGAAATTTAAAAATGCCACTTTTTAGAAAGTTATATTTTTCCTAAATGTTTTTTGTCACTGTTACATTTGTTGTGATGTCGATTTAATTTAATATGTACTTTAATTTAATATGTACACAAAATGAGTTATGTATGACGCTACTACTACCTAGTGTCTCTCACTCTAATACATATGTAATCAATTCTGATTGTCTGTTTTATAAATGTTATGAAATAAGCTAAATAAAGCTTTGTCAGCTTCGAATTTACGGTCCTAGGTGTCCACTAAACTTGTGATGAACAGTCTTCCTGGACATACAGTTTGTTTTGCACTTTTTTGAAAGTTAACATTTTCCTGCCCTAAGCCTTATAAGTACTTCTAGGATTTTTCATCTGCCTGGGCCTGTGTGGCATATGTGAACAATATGCCCTGGGTGCATATGGTAGAGGGCCATCCTGCCAGAATGGAGGAGTAGAGTTGTTCCCCACCCCACTTACATTTCAAAGGAGCTGCCTTAGCACACTCACAAAGAACTTGACACCATTCTATTTTCACCTAGACATCTTTGGACCTGGTCAGGGAGGAATGAAGTTCCAGAACCATATGTGGGGAGAACACTCAAGATGTTTCTTCCTCTTAAAAACTGGCACCGGGTATAAATAGTGGACCCTCAAACCCACTTTTCATTTCACTGCCTGCTGCAACTGGCCCTGCTTGGCCTGCAACTGGGCCTGCCTGGATGTGCAACTGGGCCTGCCTGAGCCCTGCTGGCCTCTGCTGGAGTGAGTTCCTGATCCCCATAGGGTGCCTTCCCAAGTCCCGGACCCTTCACTAGCATCAGTTGAGCTCCTCCTGTGAAATCCTGAAGTTCTGAACTCTGCAATTTGGGCTTTTGGAAGGCAGCTTTTTAAGCGGAAATATCTTGGTCCCTATATCTGTCCCGCATTCCTTTGCTGTCGGCCTGAACTTATAACTTTTCCTCAGTTTAGCACAACCAGATAACCACAGCTTGAGCTTTCTGCTTCATGGTGCTATTGTACTTAAACTTTTAAAATTGCAGATCTCTGGTTCTACCGATTGGATTTTTGTCATTTTGTTTTCATTTAATTTATAAAACTTTACAATGTTTTCTAACATCTTGCTTTGTGTTTTCACTTTATCACTGTTTGCGTGCTATTTAAATACTTAACACAGTGCCTCTAAATTAGGTGCAGTAGCCATTTCCTCAGACCTCGCAGAGGGAGTCCACTCGACAGGGCTCCCCACTGGACCTCACTCTCTCCAACGCCCTCCTCATACTGGTCTTGGCAAGGAGGAAGATGCTGGTGCTCCAGGCTCCACGAAAGGTGGCCTTGGATTCTCTAGGTGATGCCCCCTCACCCAGCAGAGAGACTAGGAGGCCTTGGCCCCCAGTCCTGGCCATAGACAGAGGTCTTGCAGAGCTTCCCCTTCTCACACAGCCTGTCTGGCTGCTTAGCAGATGACAATTTTTGGGGTTTCAATCTCCTCTTCTTTTAGTCCATTTCCAGACAGCAAATGTGATTTAGGGTTCAAGTCTTTGAAGTTTTATGTTTTATGTTGAGGGTCTGTTTCTTTTGAAGTGTCTACTCCTCTGCTTTCTCTTCCTCTCCAAAGCAGTCCGTCACAGAAAGAGTGATTCCAAAGCTGATAGCTCCACAATACAGGCCATGGGAGTTCCCACCTGGATGTCAGCCACTGTGATATGTGGATCAAAAGTTTAGCCAAGGGCACCAGCCCTACTTTTTATGATTCTCTTTTAAGTCCTTTCTCCTTCCTGATATGTACCTAGACCCCTTCCGTGTGAACTTTCAATGAATCAAAGAGCATGCGTTGAAGGGTAAAGCGAAGCCTGGATCTCCCCTCCCCAATGTGTCTCTCCCAGCTCACAGGAATGCAGCAATTCACAATTCTGTCTGGGGGATTTTTCTACCTCCTCTCCATGTTTCACCATGTAAGTCTGGGTCTCCCAAAATGGAACAGAGGGACCTCCATGTATTGTACCATTGACAGGCACACATACACCCAGCACATGTATACAGCCACACACACTTCATAGTACTGTATCCTCCATGTGCTGTGCCACTCCTAGGCATACATTCATCCAGCACATGTACTCACCTTGCATACAATGCACAGCACTGTATCTTTTATGTACTGTATCACTCATAGGCACACATAGATCTAGCACATGCATTCACCATGCAGACACTGCCCAGCGCTGTATTATACCTGTATTTTACCCTTCACAGATACACCACCTCTGTGCAGCACAGTACTTTACTACAAACAATGTAGGCCAAGAGTGAGTTAAGCACACAGCAGTTGCACTAGAAACTGAGTGAGCCTGTAGGCCTCACTCCAGTGACACAGGTTAAAACTTACCTGTTTACTACTACTGATCACAACAATGCATGCTACCACCACTGCGCTCATGCTGCTTAACTCCTAGTGAAGGCAGTAGCCTTCCACCACAAAGAGGCAAGTACAGTGGGTGCCCCTCCCAGTCCAAAAAAGACTAAGTCATGGTGCATAAGCATGATTCATGTTTGCCTGTGACAACAAAATCATCATTATGGGTCCAGATGTCAGTAAAGTTGGGCACTCAGGGCAGGGGTGCATGTCCATTAACATGCGGAGGATTTTTGCGTCCCAGCAATGATTTCCCCTGTTATTCTTTATACTATCTCTATAATTCCTGTTCATATTCCTCAGACAAATTTTCAGAAAATGTATTCACTTTTTTGGCGTCAAATTAATTTTATCTTTCAAACATACATTCCATTTAGTATTGCCTCTATATTTTAGGCAGCTTGGCTGAAAATGGGCATTCAAACTTTTCTAATAAAAAATTGTTAGATCTTTTGCTTGCCATAGCCTTCCAACAGATTACTACGAAATGGAAATGCACCTCTAACATTTCATACAAATCCTGGAGGTATGCAGTATGCTATCATCACATACTAGATAGAGTATAAGCTGACTCTCCACTTAATTTCCTTAATATAGACCTATTATGGTTATCTCTCACACTATTTCTCACTAAAGCTAGCCCACCCTCTACTTTTAGGAAGCATTTAAGATCTGACAATTGCCAGCCCCCTGAAATGTTTGAATTCTCTGTTTTGTTTATATATTGATATAAATATAAATGTATATATTGATATATCTATATACTTAGGCATGATGGTGACATTGACATCCGTGTCACCCCATTTGTAGCCTTTCAAACGGTATCTCGGCTGGCGTGGTAGCGTGGCATCCAAAGTTCATGTCAATGTCACCACCAGACTTACTGGCTTAATACAAGACGGCACGCTGTATGATCAAAAACTGTTTGACCAAATCGTCTTCCAAATTACCCATTATTACAGATAAAATCATGAATAATTCCATAATAAGAGGAGAAACTGAACAACGCAAATTTTCCCAGGATAGAAGATTGCATACACCTTTTGCCCTGAACAAGTCCGCGAGGACGAACTGCGTTAGCTACGGTTTTACCTTTGTGAAGAGAGAAGTCATCAATAAAGAAATTGAGAATAATCCTGATGAATTGCCTTTTTGTCTGATTATGTGATATAAGGACATTAAATGAATGCCTAAGCTTTAATAAGGTTTTTCTTTTTGAAATTGATGTGTACTACACGCATGAACCTAAACCAAGTGTGCTGGACCATTGTGTTGCTTTCATATTGAGAGATTTTGTTCATCTCAGGAGGTTTAGGGGTATTGAGTCTCCGGTCCCAAGCACCTAGTAAATTCCTGGATAAGCTATCCTACTAAAAGATAAGTGCAATCTGCTTTGCCTCAATCCCCTTAAAATTCATATTGTAGTTCCACTGATAGAATTTAGATTACAGGCCCCGGGTATATGGTATACCACTTTACAAGGAACTTATAAGTAAACTAAAAATGACAGTCAGGTATATACCAATGTCACCATGTCTACGGGAGAAGCACATGCACTTTAACACTGGTTAGCCGTGGTAAAGTGCTCACAGTCCTAAGGCCAACAAAAAGATACAGCAAACAGTGGAGGTAAGCAGGCAAAAAGTTGTTGGAAGGCCACCCTAAGGATGACAGTTCTAACGATAAGCTATGTTGTGACTCTTATTGTCTTATTGATCGTCTTGGGTTAATCAATAATGTACTGTATCCATGATACTTTCCCTATTCCCTTTCCCCACACCCTTTTTACAACAATATTTCAAAAATAAGTCTTTTTATATAATATGTTTTATGAAATTTATTTCATTATTATTCAGTTCAATATTATGACCTTTTGGTACTTACCATAAGTACTAATGTTTAACATTTTGTTCTTTTGTACCCATTCTTTTTGCTAATTTACTAATATGAATTGGTAATGTATTCCTGACTGTAGAGTGCTCTCTACTTTATCTCAAAAAAGCTTTTAAAACTTAAAAAAAGAAAACCTGCCCATTGATTAAGGAGAAACGATGTTTGTGTATTGTGTAAATAATTAATTATCTCCTAGTTAAGAAATCAAAATATTCAGAATTGATATAATAGTTTTGTGTATTGTGTTTTATGTATTGTTTTTATGACATTGTTTGTGTCCAATAGTTTGGTGTAATAGTGATGTCATTGGGGGGATATAATGAAATGTAAATATTTTGATATGTGCTTATTGTTCTTTTGTGTATGATGATCTTTTCATATAAGTTTAAAATAAATTTTGATTGAACAAAAAATGATGATCACTACTTTTGATTATAGAGGGCATGAAGGCAACTAAGTATGTGTAAAAGATAAGTCAGTGCTGGCAATTTGTTGTGGTGTTTGAACTTTTAAAAAGTTGCCATTTTCTTGTCCTAACCAATTGTGCCGCTGACAGGGTCCTGGGTCACATGACTGTGAATGGCTCTGCTGTTGGGCTTTGTGTATTCCTCCCACACAGTGAGACAATAGGGGACTAAGTTTGGACAGGATGGGCCATCCTGACAGGATGGTTGGGGCGGAGCTGTACCCTGCCCCAGTTGCATTTCAAAGGGGCTTGCCCCCAGTACACACAAAGGAACCTGACACTAGTCGTTTGTCACCCCAAACTTCATGGAGCCCTGACAGGAGAAAGGAAGAAATTTCCAGAACCAGATGTGGGGGTAGCAATTTAAAGGCTGACACCATGTAAAAATACTGGCCCATCAGAACACTTCTTCAGTACAGTCCTGGACCTGTAGAAGACTTCAGAAGGTGTGCCTGGACCCCCATTGGACTAGGACTTCCCTGCTCCTACAACAGGACTGCCCTGCTGCTTGAAAGTCTGCTTTGCTGCTTGAAGGTGAACTGGACTGTCTCCTTGAACCCATGGCCACAAGACGTGACCTCAAGAGCTAGTTGGCAGGCCTCCTGTGTCTGCTACAGGGATGTAACAAGCTCCTGAGGCTTTGAACCCTGCACTTGGCCTATGCTGAGTGAGTCCTAACCCCCCAAGAAGTGCCCCCAGGTAATAGACCCTTGGAAATGGCGTTAGAAAGTGCTGCTCCTGTCTAACCCTAAAACGGGGCACTTAGAAATAATTTTACCAAAAATGGCCCTGAGAACCAACAGAAGCCGATTTGCCCAAGACACATAGCTAGTCGGCCTGACTTTGTGGTAGCTCAAGCTACGTTCTTTTCTGCAGCAGCAAATCCTGTCATCAGGACCTCTTGGCAAAAATATTCAGGGCCATATTATCAAGAACGGCGCAAACATTATCACCGCTTTAGCGGCAGGAAACTGCTGCTAAAGCGGCGATAAGGGGCTTGATAATATGCCCTATAGAATTCCAATAGAAGCCCAGGTTTGATGTCCTTGACACTAGAACCTGGGCTTCTATTGGAATTCTCTAGGGCATATTATCAAGCCCCTTATCGCCGCTTCAGCGGCAGTTTCCTGCTGCTAAAGCAGCGATAATGTTTGTGCCGTTCTTGATAATATGGCCCTTAGTTTCTTTGAGCCCTCATTGGCTTCGTCTCGGTGGAGATGTTTGACTTCCAAAAAGTGGCTAATTCCGAATGTTAAACTTTTCACTGTAACTTCGTCAAGTGGCTCCCTGACGCCAACACCTGCTCTTCTGGCACCTCCTGCTGTCTTGCCCTACTAAACTCTACCTTCTCAGGTACTTTTCTTCAAAAATTTTCCAAGTCCAACGGTAAGCCGAGACAGGGCCCAATTCTCCTTGCGTATCTGACCCTCGCTCCATCGCAGCTGGCCTTAAATTTTAACTTTGCTCCAGTCTCGTGCAACCAGATACCCTTGGTCGGTGCTTTGATCTTTTAGACTCTATTTTGCACTAAATAGCTTTAACATTCAGAACTCCGGTTCTACTGAATGGAATTTGGCGACATTGTATGTATTAAATTGTATTCTATTTTTCTAAATTCGTTTGGAATTTTTCTTGTGTCTTGTTTCACTTTATTACTTTATTACTCATTGTGTGCTGCAAAAATACTCTACTCATTGCCTCTAGGTTAAACTTGTCTGCTTTTGTGCCAAGCAATCAGAGTGTTAAGCACAGGTTAATTAGTGACTTTTGTGGTTCACCCTGACAAGGATTATGGTTGTTGCATGATTGGGACTTCCATCCACCTTAACCAATAACCCAATTTCTTTCACTTATCATTTTAGTCTACTTTTAAAGCCTGCCATTTGTATCTCTGTTTACTGAAAGAGTAGTGATTAACAACTCTAGCCTTTTGTTGAGTTCAGGAATGCCCTTGAGATGACACAAGGATTTGTATTTTTCGGAAGGCACTGGAAATGTGGTGATGTCCATCTTGCTTAACCTGAGCCATGTGGTGGATTTTAGCCTCATTCTGGTTCTAATTCTTTTAGGTCAGCCATTGTCTTTCAATTCACTAGCCATGCCCTACTACTTACAGAAATGCAGGCATTAGAATTCAGGGTTCTATACTCTCACTGCAATTCAATGTAATGTGATAATGAATCCCCATGTCGTAGTCCCTGCAGTGTACACCTAAGCATTTCCAAATTGTACTCAACCAGTTTTAGAGACCTCACAATCTTTACAGTCTATGCATTGATTTGGTGCGCCTTTCCACAGTAAGTTCGCAAACCTTTTTGTATGCAATACGGCAGACTACATAAAATTTGTGAGTGATAACATTTCTACGTACACCATTGATAGAGCACAAGTGCCCATAAGAACAAGCTTGTGGGCTGCAACTGCTCAGTGATAGATGCTACATTTCTAAGCATACGTAAAGAACTGCTTCAAATTTTGGCCTAAGCTACCTAGAATTTCCAGCACAAACTTTCTACAGGCAGGTGGAAACCATGCCTAGAAAAGTGCGAGTTGATTTGGGAAAACCTAGATAAAGAGGCAGTATTACAGATGGTGTCAGTTATTCCCCATTGCAGGCCGGAATAATCACATAGTCCTGTGATGATAATCCTTCTTATTAATCTAATCTTGCTTAGCAACGGTAATACCAAGCATGGTATTACCGCACCGTTGTCAAGAGCCACGTGCAGATATGTCCCTTACCGCAGCACAAATCGTAGATTATGCTATCTTCTCTGTGGGAAATAGAAAGAATAAGCCTTGAATTTTGAGAGTTAATGCAAGTGTATGTAATATACAATAACATGACAGTGTGGCAGCAGATAATAGTCTGAGTCAAGATGTGGTGAAGGACAAGTATTCTTGCAGAACAGGAAGAGGTGCATGACAAATTGAACTGTGGGGAATAAACTGGTGGGTATGTGCAGAGGGAAGAGAAGGGGATAAAGACCTGGAAACTGTGCAAGTTGCCAAGGATTGTTCTAAATGGCACATAGCAGGAAGGGTTTTTAGTACAGTACATACATGTAACTGGGTGGGAAGCAAAAGACTGCTCTGGCTGCAAGCAAATCAAGACAGACATTACCAAATGAAAAGGTCCAATGCTCCTTCTCTTTATTTCAGTCTGTACTAAGACCTTCAAAGTATTTGCTATCTAATAATCAAGGGATTGAGTCCCACAGAGTCCTAAGACAAACCCGATGAACAAAACATACAAAGGGAAAATGCACAAGTCTTCCATTAGCTGGCAATGGTTTAGATAGCACAGTGGAAATCGCATCTGGAGCAAAACTGTAGCTTTTTGTATACTTTCTGATAGGATTACATTGCTCATAGTGATGCTCCAAAATGAATCATGGAGTGTTCAAAGTGATAAGGACTGGAGATAGAGAAGGATTTACACTAATACAAATCGTTCTATGCTCCTGCATAGACTAAAATGAAAACATATTTTGGTGTTATGGAGATAACAACTTGTACTGATTCTCTTTGGACGCTGATGCATAACACAACATTGCTATGTGCATAAAACAAGACAGCATGTGTCGAACCGCCCATTCTATCGTAATGATCATTTCCTTAAACACTCTAGTAGACTTGTAGGGTTCAAACTCTTTGTGCGCTAATTGGCATGATGCTCGATGCTGGCCCTCACTAATGCTGGTGATTCACTATTAAGTACCCTTGTATCAGGTGGATAACTGGTGCCATTGCGTCAGAGATATGCTAGATGAGTGGAAACTGATAAAAAGTGAATTTTCCTTTCAGATTGTTTTCACGCTGCACTGAAAGGCTTCTTTTTACAGTTCGAGCACAGACATTCATGAGCAATAACGTGCATTGCGTACAAAGGAGTGACAAATATTGACAATTCTGAGGAACCCAGAATTTTCCTGAGAGCAGATATCAAGATATCCAGTCAAGATCGATGTAATTTTAGCATTGTACTTACACACTTTGTTATGTTTTACCACTTTTTATCTGGCTCTTAAAAATATAATAATCAAGAGTGTTTTACCAAAATGCACTTAGTAGAGGATTTGGGGTATAGTTCAAAATAAAGGGCCTCATTACGACATCGGGTTTGGGGAGTCCGACTGGCAGATTACGATGGTTCCGAACACAGTTCGGTTGGACTCCCATTGACTTCTATGGGAGCCTGTGTTCCGACCAACAACACAGGCTCCCATTGAAGAAACGGATGGTTGCGGAAAACCCAGCACCCTGTGGCGGGCACCCCAATGTGTCTGCTGCACTGTTCATGGTTTGAAAGAGGGGTCCCATGGGTACCCCTTGGCCCCAACCGGAGGCCTCCAGGTGAAGGGGAGACTGCTACGGGCCCCTAAAGTCAGTTTCTGACAGCTGTTCCATGTCGGACAAACCGAGTCGGAAAGGCTGTCCGAATCCGACATGGTATTACATCGGTCAGAAACGCGGTCCATAGAGCTGTACGATTCTGCTCCGACCGACTCTGAGTCTCCGAAAGCCGGTTGGAACCGAGTCGGACCGACCGAACGGTTACTTACCATCATAATCGGTTGGTCAGAAATGTTTCTGGGTCGTTCGGAAACATGGGTTCTGACTCGGAGTGGGAAAATTCAAATGCCATTCAGATCCTTTCCGACCAACATTGTAATGAGGCTCAAAGATGGGATGGTGCACCCACAGAAGAAGTCAGCAAATCTTCAAGTATGTGTCTAGAAAAATTCTTCTTTAATTTTATTCCATTTTTAAAATATATTGTCCAGCAACCAAAACATACACTTAACGCGTTTCGTTCAATATACATTGAACTTCATCAGGGCTGTGAACAATACATAGAAAACAAATATAAATATACATACATATGTACAGTATATTAATAACTAACATATACACAGACATTAACATGATTACATATTGCAAATATATCTTAAAACAAAAAATATACATGACTAAACATTACCACACTAAAGCATAAAAACAGACAACATTTAGCATATCTTTTCCCAGATCCTACCCCGCCATCAAGGAGGGCTGCAAGACATCTTACTCCAAGAAGAGAGGAAAAACATCTAATTTGATTGTATTAAGGTTATAATGTACATATCACATGTCCCAGATTCATAAGTTACCAGTGTTCAAAGGGAGAAACACATATGGGTACAGTATGTATCAGATATCCTTATTAGGTGAAAATTCTTGTAGGAACAGGCTCATTGAGCACCTGTGTTTACAATATGCATATTTGGACCCTTTCAACAGGGGATCCATGTCGGTTGATACTCTTAGTCCCAATCACCACCACATGTGTATGGACATAGAGAACTATAAGAAATAAATCACACTTCTCAACGTGCTCAGATTTTTTTCAACCATCATTCCTGTGTGACTAATGGGGCAATCAGTTCCCATCTTTATATTTGATATCCGGACGTAGTTTCCAATTGCCCCTTCTTGTATGTGCACGGTGTTGGGGGGAGCGTTTTAGGGGGCTTGGGGGGGCTAGGGGGCACCCTTGCCAGCTGTTCGAGGGAGTGATTTAGGGACAAAAGAGCAGCTTAACTTGAGGCAGGATGCACAGGAATGCTCATACTAAAATGAAGGAAACGGATGTGTGAGCCATGGAAACCAAGCCAAAAGGTTTAACAGATTTATTTAGAAAGTGCAACTTCAAGAAAAAGGCATTTAAAATACAGAATACAAAATATAGTGACCTCGCATTCATAGAGAGTCTTACCAAACAGAAGGCACTGTTATCTAATTCTCAATAGGACTCAGAAGGCATTGAAATCATTTGAAGAGAGACACTTCAGAAAACCTCAAAGACACATTTATAAATGCAACATGAAAAACATAATTTAAATCAAGGAAAATGTTCTCAGAATGCAAAACACATTTGATCTAAAATGCAGAGAATACTCACGTTTAAACCTAAAAGAAAGCAGCCTTGCAAATGTAATATAAGCATTAAATTCACAATAAGAAAACACCAATTTAGAGACAAAATAGCATATACAGCAATTACATTGGCAAGTTAAATTGTATCTTAATAAAACAAAAACAAGAGCTCTTGGGGAGCACCCACACCCGCCTGCCATCTACCAACAGATGGGTGGGGTAGTCAGACGAGAACTCCGTGGGCTCTCTTTTATACCCTTCAAGGCTGGGATCTGAAGCAGAAGTGCTTAGTGCAACGTCAGTCCTATCTACGTCAAATTAAGCCACGGGTCGCACATTTATCAGACGTGTGGTGCTTATTCTGCTAAATGTGGAACATAGACTAGGTGAAAGGTTATGTTCTCAGACCAAGCGCTCGTCGTAAATTGCATAGGGCAAGCAGAAAATATGTAATGTAAGGAATTAAATATATAGCAATGTCCTGGTTGCCACATTCATCACCCCGGTCTGACGTCCTTGTAGTGGGAACTTCTTCATTCTCATGTTCAGACCCAGGATGTGGTGTGCTATATGTCGACAGGACAGAGGAAGAGACAGTGAACTTTGAGACACACGGGTAGGGTGGGGGCTATCCAGTCTGGAGCAGAAGAGCTTCGCAGAGATAAGCTGGCTGGACTTTTAGTCAGACAGGCTTAGAGCCTCCTGTACAGTAAAATGGCGGAACTCTGGTCAACTTAACAAAAGGCCCACAGAAAGACCGCAGGGCCTACGTAGGGGTTCATACTGACTGAGTGACAAGGATGGCCCAGGGCATGTGTTATAGGGTAAAACCAGACCCTCTCTCATTTGGTCAATTTAACAAAAGGCCTACAGATTGAGGCCGCAGGGCCTGTGTAAGGGTCTCATATCTTAGGTTGTGGGCAGAGCGCGCCTGGGGGTCTTATACGATAAAAATAGACCCTGCCTCAAACCCTCCTCTTGTTCATTTACTGAACAAAATTCTTACAGCAATCTTTGCAGGCCCTCCTCCTAGTAGGTGTATCCCAGGGGTGTCATTCATTGGAACATTGGCTGTCTGGTATCTTCCTTAACATCATATAGACTCCTTCAGGCCTGTCAAAGTTGACATGCTGTTTTCTGTGTCTGTAAACCGGTGTGTGCAAACATAATATCCTGCCCTGTCAACTGTCCCCCTGTCCCGTCTTTATCAATGGCTATTTTTCAATTTGGTACAATTTCTTTTTTTCATTTAAGCAGTTTCTCAGGTATAACACTGTGATCACAATTCACTATAAGGGGCGTAGTCACTATAGCAATGGGGGTCAATGCTGCTAGTAGCACCCATGATCATTTTCTCTAATTGTTCTGAAAGTCTTGAGCAAGTCTTGAGGCATTGTTCCAATCGTTGGTACGTGTGGCTAGTGTGACAAGTTGGAAGAATGTCTTATCTTCTGCTGTACTTTTATTCTTTTCAGAAAAGTCTGCTGAGGAATAATGCAGAGCCTTAGAGATGATACCTGTAAACAGAAAAAGTAACCGTTGGTGCCTGTCTTCAAGTAATTTGAGAGGATACAAGCACTTCTATTACTTAGGCACATTCAATATGAAGAAAACAAAGTGATGAAGAAGGTAATAATGTCTCGTTGTCACAGCTTGTAGACTGAGGGGTTGGGGCATTGATGTTTCCAGACGTTCTTAGTTGATGTATTGTTGTGGTCCGCTTACACACTCTTCCTTTCTCTGTTGTGCAGCACATGCAACCCTTCAGGATGGGCTTGGGATACCATTCCCACTTGGTGGTTTCCGTGGAACACATGTATTTTCTGTGTGGCTCCTTGCCCCTTGCACAACCCCTCAATCACATGTGAGATGAACGCCGGTCCATTGTCAGAACCCAAAAGCATAGGTACTTAAAAGCGCGGTATGAACTCTTTCAGGAGGCATTTGGCAACTGTTTATGCATTGCTGTTCTTGTATGGGCATGCCTCAGTCCATTTGCTGAACATGCACACAATAACCAACACGTACTTGTAATTTGAGTAGGGGGGTATGTTGATGAAGTCCATTTAATGTGGGGAAATGAAGTGGCCTGGGGCAGTGGAAATACAGCATTAGGAAAACAGTCTGATCTTCCCATCACGTCCTACAAGTGATGAACCATGAAAATGACGGGCCATGGGAGCAAGCATTATCGTTGGTAAACATTTTTTTTCCATTTGGGCCTAACCGTATTCCTTTTCTTTTTGCATACATCCTCCCCTGTTCCCTTCTTCCTTTTCTTCCACCCAGCCCTTTCAGTAATATACTTAGGGTCATAGTACATATCATCATCCTTTATCGTTATATCATGATATCATGTGTAGTGGAAGCAATCTGAACCATTGTGTACTCGTAATCAGTTAATGCTATTCCTTTTTGTACATCTGCATCAATAAATTATTTACCAATTGATACATAGTCTTTGGAGGAGGTGTGTGCAGCACATTCTACAATTGAAACTTTGGTAGCAACATGTCTTGCAATAGTTGAGCTATTAATGGTGCACGCTGCATTTGTTGGCCAGCTGAGGTAAGGAGGGAACTCCAAATGAAGGAAAGAACCTAAAAATTATATTGGCGTCCCTGTACAAGACTTTAAAAAGAAATTCATTATCTCCAGAAGCAAAAGAAGAATTAAAACATTGTACTATATCTTGTCCCAACAGCAAACAGAGATGAAAATCTCTGTCACAGTAACACCTCTAGGAATCAAAAACACTCATAGTTGTCAAACTGTGCCCAGGGATGTGGAATTCCTATAGCCCCACGCCCAGGACATTTTGTTTGAGGTCAAGGGTAACAAGTTTTCACGCGTATTTTGTCCTTGGGACCTGTAGGCCCAACCCGCTACAGCACAAACCCTTTGGCTGCCAGTTTACACTATCACATTATGGAACAGGGAAAGGCATAGTCTGCAATAAAGGACAATAGTTTTGTCCATGTGTTAGTGCTGTTCAAACCTGTATTTATTGTTCATTAATGCAAAGGCTTTATTATTAGGGTGAGCGCTCTTAAGTAAATGTTGTAAGCTCAGACTGTACTACTGACAGTGGTTAGAGTATAAAAATGTGTACACACGTTTTCAATATTTAGCAATGTGAGGCTATGTATACTGCTCTCAGAATACTCTCCTATTAGATGAAAATATTTGCAGAAGCTGGAAAGCAAGACTGATAATTCTTTGCTTTTAAAATAAAAATTTTCTCCAAAAAAAACAAAAACATTTCGCTAAACTACTTTTCCTCCAGCCACTTTTTTTTTTTTTTTTTTTTGAGCCAGAACTGTTGCTTACCATTACCTTCAGCCCCAGTATGTAGATCTGCGGAAACGTGGCCACATAAGGGAATTGTTAGTATTCAAAGCCTACTATGGAAGGAGCCCTAGCATAATCAGAGAGGCTATTTCAGAGCTCTTATATAATGAGATTGCTGCCATAATTTGTCGCTGCATAACATGGCACAAAGGGGACAAGTGGATTTTGTTACAGGACAAGTATATTTAAGAAGCATCCTGCCCCATGGACAAGTAGATATTTCAAGAAGCATCCTGCCCCATGGACAAGTAGATATTTCATTAAATTCCACATCCCTTTGTGCCAATCCCTTATACCTTGAAACACGTTTTCAAACACCCTGAAAGATTGCACCTATATATTAAAAGACATATTACATCTTTACACATTTTATCCTTGAAACATTATAATACGAAGCACTGTTATTCAATGCACACTATCCTTCTGTATTGGCATATACTCATTACTAATGATCAATACATAAATATAATATAAACACAGCATTACTACTTTTCCTATTACTCCTATCCTTTGTAGTCCCTGGCGAATGCACTGCATTAGAATGCATTTTAGCACATTCCACCGTACAATGTAATTTGTTACAACAATATTCTCTCCAACTCTGAAGAACCTAGGAATGAAAAACATTAATATACATACATATTATTTCTTTTAGATATACATATAAAACAGCACTTCTCCTTGCGCCATTCAAATAGTCAAAACCCTTCAAGAACGCAATATACTTAGTTCCATTCTATATATACATCTGCTTGTGAAGATGGCAGTGTTCCTGTTGCGGCTGTTCACCGTCTTCTTCCTCTTTGGACAGTCAATGGAAACACAATAAAATATGTGTTCCAGGACTGATAGGTCGGAGTTCAGGAATGATGGGGCCCTTCTTCTTCCACCTGAATGCTTGAGTAGACAGAAACTTCGTAGTGTGTGTTAACTTGTACAAATATATGTCTTATTTCATAATTTGAATGTCACTGTTAGGTCTAGTTGATGTGACTTATACATATATTAACTGTTCAGTGAGAAGTATATGGGGCAATAGGTGGTTGTCAGAACATTGTAATATTAGTGAGTGAAAACAGAGTGATCCATGGGCAATAAACTATTTTTGCTTTCTTTAAATTATTTATTTATTTATTTCCCTCAATTGTGGCGCTTATTTTGCCTATTTTATTTTTAAGCAGTCCGTTCAGGCATTGCTGAAAGTTGTTGCTGCTTTAATATCATAATGGACACATGGTCCAGCTGTCATCCAAACGTGTGGGAAAATGTAGTAGGCCTGAGCCTGTGGCATGACAAGTCTTTCCTATTTAAATTTTATTTCTAACCAAACAAGAGGTGATGAAAACAATAACATTGAGCTTATCTATGCAAACATCCCGAGGACAGGAAATCCAAAACACTTCTTGGAGACGCAGGGAAGACCCTAATAATAATAATGTTGCAAAATCTCGAAACATCAATTAACCCCGAAAAACAAAGAAGAACCAAAACATTGTACTCTAATATTTCCCAGGAGATAAAAACTTATAAGGGAAACAAAAACTCATGGTATTCGAACTGCAAAATATATGCAACCACCTCTAAAGGCTGCAACTGTACTTTTAAAAGGCCTCTTTAAATCCACACCTATTATTCTGACAATATTGCGATACTGACCATTGCTTACTCCATGCATACCGTCCTTTAACATTGAGATCTACTTTATATCGGCACGTATTATTCATTCTTTTGTATTTTCCCAGCACTGGGGCCTGTGTGAAGGAAGTTGGTGTGGTGGGTACCTGTGGTAATCTATTCCTACGAATCTCTGGTTGTTTAATAATGTGAAGGCTGCACACAGCTGTGCATATCCAAAAACATATTCCTTACCTCCTCTCACATAGACACATACATATTCCGTCACTAAACTGCACAACATGACACCTGAAACACTTTTTACACTATTTTTTTTTTTTTTTTTTTTTAATCTCGGCTTCCCCCGTTACCAAATTGTGTGATTCTAGGCAACTTATTTCTCTTGTTCACTTCCACAGCCCAACGTATTCTTACACATACATATCTTTCATCTGAATTTATGTTCGTTGCCTACCACAGGAAGTCTCTTTCCTGCCTGGCTCTACGCCCAGACTCTGCGGCCATCGTTAATATAACGGCAGCCCAAGAGAAATCCTTTAACCCTTCAATACCTCGTAACTTAAAAAAAAAAACGTGTTGTCTTTAACCGCTTAACCGCGGCTGCAATTCCGCCGCGGTGCGGCGGTTTAGCGGAGTGGGCGGGGCCGCGTCGGCCAACGGACGTTCACAGCACTACAGAGGTAGTGCTCGCGACGGCCGTTGGCCAATGGACGCACACAATGGGTTAATTGTAATATGCAAAATATATATAGCTTATTTTAAAATAACATGGCTTTCCTGTAAAGCGCACGTTCACTCAGAATGGTATTCTGACGCTAAACAGCAGATCTTCATTGTTCCCCAACGCAATGGTACTCATTTCATCCACCTCAGAATGATGAAGGGCTGATCAGACCCCGCAGCATTTGACGTGTGACCATGAAGTCAAACCATGGGTGTAGCTAGCGTGCATTCCACTCCATCATTTTATCTCCCTCTTTGTGCACAAGAAATCGGAAGAGATCAGTCTTAACTTGCTAATTCCAATCTTCTGTCTAAGGTTCACCATCTGCTCTGACATTTACGTTGCTCTAAGGCTAGTGTCACTAACTTCCTTGGCCACGAGACACAATTTCAAAATATTTTCTATTAGCTAACTCCAACTGTGTGCGCTCTGTGGCAGTACTTCCCGGATCCGCCCTAGCATTCGGGCTATTGCTTGTGCCTGCCTCGGCTGCTGCTGAATTTGGACGCAGGTAGGAGTAAATTATAGGAGTAAATCATTCTGTACTTAGTATCTTGGGGCTGTAGTATTTTGTGTAATCTTCAATGTGAATCTAGCATCTAGCTGACCAGGTAGGCCCCTGCATTTTGTTCATTGAAGTATGGATGCCTAAAGATATTCATCAGGTCTATAATGAAAAATTATTTTATGAAATATAATTGGTCATCTAAATAGAGAGATATTCATATGCATTTGAAACCGAAAGTACTTTCTTTTCTGCCAGGAAACTATATTACTTATATTGATGGCATTTTTAGTCTTGTAACATTGCGGGCCATAGAACATTAGTTTGTAAAGATCTATTTTCAATAAAGAAGGATATATGTTTATATTACCGGCAAGGCACTTCACTCATTTTTACAATCTTTGTTCATTGTTCTATGTTGTCAATAATCTAGATGTCGTGGGGCATGTTGAATTGAATGAGGATCCAAAAATATCAAAGGGAATAGCTCCATTTTACCTGTATTACATCTTCTATCATTGGGCTCTGGGCGGTAAGGGATGGCAGTACTTGACCTCAACTTATTATGTCACTTCTTTCTTTTGTGTGGCTTGTCTATCATTTGATGCTGGGCCAAGTCTAGGGCGTAATAGCAACCAGAAAACATAAAAAGGTGGCTGTGTGTTGCGGCGAGAAATGCATGCGAAAGCCTTCCTCCCCATCTTTCCACCACTTGACTGAATATTCAAGTGGGAGCATTCATTACTAATAGTCCAAGCACGCCAGAAAGGTGAAGTGTGAAGCGTGAGGTGTGACTGTCCAGGAACTGAATATACTTCATTCAGGGTATACGGAGTTAAAATAGAAGAGACTATTTAAAACGTGCTAAAAAAGATATAACTAAGAGTCGTGAAGGCAGCTACTTGGAAGCTAGACACAGTATTCACTGGATGCACCGCGCACCAGTTGCGTGGTCTCTAATTGAACCTGTCTTAGTTAAAGTGGGTGTGCTTGGCACGTACCCAGATGTTCCTGCTAATCACCTCTCACTGCAGTGCACAAGAGAGAAGTACTCCTATATATAAGATCTCGCTAAACAGTAGTGAAAACCTGTGGTACTACTGTGAGAGAAAGAGATGAGAAAGGCCCATTAGCCAGATAAGAGAGGGAGAGACGCAAAATGCAGACCGAGAGAAGGAAATAGGGTATAGCTATTATAGTACACTGCATGTAACTAAAAAAGGCGGAGAACAAAGGACACTTTTTACAATGAAGAGAAAGAGGTTGAAAGGCGTTGGCTGCTGCCAGGCCCAAGAGAGGAACCCACAAGGCGATGTGATGAAGGAAAATAGTTCCCCTTTGGAAGCACGCAGTTGAAAAAGACACTGTTAATCTCAATGCGATAAGATGCCTCCCATTCCTTGCAGAAATAAACGTTCAAACAATACAATTTACACCAAATAGGTAATCAAAATTCAAAACAAATGTGAGCTGCCAGACGCAGTCCCATACACACGTATTTGCGGCACAAAGTGGGAGACGCCAGATGCAACCTCCTGTCGCCAAGTACATACTTCAAAATATAAACGTGAGGAACTATTTCAACAATTCAGTGTATGTTGTTGTGCATTACGTGGTCAGTTATCTGAAAGTGACTTGTGCTAATTAAATGCGGTACAGCGCCACAGGGGCACGGAGGGGCAGGGGGTATTGGCTGATCCTGGGGAATGTAATTCTACAAATGGTAGATACTCTTACTTTAGTTGTTGGTGTGAAGGTGACTCCTAGTATTCCCCAAAATGTGCACTTACTTCTTCCTAGCGGGGTCTGTACTACTACAGACCACAGCATCAATAACTATCGGCGGTCTGTAAGGCTAGTGTCAGGTGTTTTACAGACCACAGCAACACCCTACCTAGCGGGCCTTTACCCTTTAATGACTGAGTTGGTGTAAGGCCAGTCAACTTAAAAGTGACAAATGTGCTCATACAAACAATATATGCATATATATAATCAAAAAGGAATCACCAGGACAATCAATATGCACCTAATTATTATAGTCTCACTAATGGATCAGCCACTGCAACAGGCAGTGGCCTCCAATACAATGATCACAAAAAGTTTTGCTGCAACACTTAGTCAATTCAAAAAGATCAAAACCCTATATACATAGGTAAACACTAGCGAATAACACAAAGTCCTAAAGATGCATAGCATTTAACGAACATTTTGTACATGTGCTTTAAAAAGAAAACAATGCATATGATTTATTGTATGGAACTTTTAAACAACAATTGCGTATTTCTGGGCATTTGAGGGCGATAAAAGCGCTTTCTATCTTACTGCTTCACAAAAAAGGAAAACACAAAAATGCTTCTAACTAGCGAAAATACAATATCTAATAGATCCCGGGGAAACCACTTTCTTCTTTTTCACACAAGAGGAAATTGTAAATCTGTTAGCTAGACAGCTACGGGATTCGTCTTCTTTCTCAGGAATATTGACTGAGAGCAATCCTCCCGTCCCTGTTAATTCTTGCAACTGGACAGAGGAATTCCATATATATTTTTTCATAAAACCATACAACTGAACACTGAAAGATGCCAGACGCAATCTTCCCTGCCCTGTCAATCCTTACAATTAGACAGAGGCTCTCAGAGAGGCACAAAAAACCCCACTCATAACAATGATAAAACAAAATAATCACTGGAAGATGCCAGACGCAATCTTCCCTTCCCCGTCAATCCTAGACGGAGACCCTCCTCTGGCTCTCAGAGAGGCACCGTAACAATGTATGTCTATTTATGAAAAGGAAAAACACATAATTCAAACAACTTCCTAACGTCACCCTTTGGCTCAGTCCACTATGCACACGTTTCCTCTAGCTTGGGAATGTTCTTTTAATAAGCGAGTCCAGTTAGACAGGACACCTGAAACAAGGAACACAGATGTCCCACGGTCACCCTTACCCTTACCCGCTGCTCCCAGAAACACCTTAGCGTGTGTGCTTTTTTTCACTTTTTTCACTTGATTCGGTCCTGAAGAAAGCCTCTGCACCCTAGACGAGGCTGAAACATGTCGACCACTTAAAGTGGGATAAGGAAGACCAATTTTATCTTCATAGTATCCCCGCTCTTTTTTTAACCGTACACTAGAAACTCAAGAATAAAATCAATTATTGTGTATTCTAGAGGTACTTTTAAATCGCACTTCCAGCACCCCCCTTTTTTCTCACGCAATCACCCCAAAAACATACCCACTCCGCTGTAGTTCAGGCGTCGCAGCACAGCTGGGTTGCACTCGGCAGCCCAGCTGGGAACCCAATGATGAAGCATGCCACCAACTAGGTTGGTGGGTGAGGGTTCTTCTAAAAATCGAACATTTTTTTTCTAAAAAACCAACTGGTTTTTTCATTCCTGTGTATGACAGTGTGTCATCCTTATATTTGGATCCCCCACTTTGTCCGTCCACATTGTTGTTTATTGATCAAATCCAGGGAGAAGGACGTTCCCCTCATCTTTCCTTGCTCTGTCTTTGTTGTTATTTGTCATAAATCATTCTGCATGATCATCATAAATCATCAGCCATAAATCATTGGCTGGTCATAAATCACTTGTTTGTCTTTGCTCATTTGCATATCATAGGGCCATAAATCACCCTGACAGTTCGTAGATTGTTCTTGTTGTTTTCCATGCCCCTTTGCATGTGGGGGCTAGCCTCTCCCCGGACTTAGGCTCCAACTCGCTACCTTGCTAGTCTCTTTTGTGCCCTGCCTTCTGGAGGGGCTGGGCTGCAAGCGCCGTCTCCATTTGCTACCCCCTTTTTGTCAGGCCTACTCACCCAGCCGTAAGGCATCCCAAAGTGAGTGGCCCTCCTTCTACACACCGCCCTGTCGGTGTGATTCCATAACCAATCCAATGCACCTTTTGTTTCTGCCACACCGCCAGGGAGGCTTCCGTCTTCCTGTGGATCCCCCCTCCCTATGTCGTCTGTTTACCTCTTTTGCTGTTCTTTATGTGCAGCCTGCCAATGACATTGGCCCCCTCAGATTGCTCCAGTAAATACACATCCCTTCCTTCGATAAGTGTACACCGTCCCGCCCATAGAGCTCCGGGTGGATGAGGCCGTGTCTAACACTCTCCAAGCCATTGATCTTGCAAAATTTGCTTGCTGTGATATTCAGCTTCCTTTTTGAGTTTTCTACCGCCTTGTGTGACTCTGCCCCATGCCACACCAGTCCACTAATCAGCTCAGACTAAATGATGATGGTGCTCCCGAAGCCCCGCGCTGCCTCCGTAAAGTCTGCCTGGATGGCGAGGAGTAGCTCTTTTTCTCCCAGCCGGGCTAGATCGTTCCCACCCAGATGAATAATCAACACGTCTGGGTGCCAAGCTGTGTCCCTGCGTAGGTCGTCTAGCACCGCCGGTAGCTGATCCCATCTCATCCCTGGGTGGCCCCACCATCGAACGCATGTGTTGACCGGCCTGCCTCTCAGCCTGTGCACTCCCCGCTGCCACCATGCATTCATCTGGGAAACAAAAGAGTGACCCACCACCCAAACCAGCTGAGGGCGCCGTCGTCCTGCTGAGGCAATAATCACAGTGTCAATAGAATGTCACATGCCACATAGCCCTGTGTGTTATCGTGGGTGTTCACAGCAGCTGGGGTCTCACGTAGCTCCTGTATGCCTTGGACCGCCACCTGCCAATGGCCTTAATCCCTGCCTCGGACATCCCATGTTGGGCTGCTGTGGTCACTGCCCCAATCCTGAATGAATGCGAGCCGAAGGCCCCTGGTGGGAGGCCTGTCCTGCCCAGGGCTCTGCGCATCACTACTGAGAACTGGAACTTACTCAAGAGACTACCATTATCGTGTTTGAACAGGGGGGCCTCCCCTGCCGGCCTGGCTGCCATGTAAGTCAGCAGGCAGCATACTGCGCAGTACTCGGGATCCCGGATGCATTCCAACCTTACTACTGCTCCTTTGCCGTCCTGGTCAGTTTTTGACCATCTCAACCGCAGCTCCACTTCGGTCACCCCAGGCCTGATGTTGGCCGCCTGGAGGCAATGCCCCGTGGGGCCTGTCCTTGCTGGGGCCACCAGTTCGCTGAGCCTAAATGCCCCAAAGAAAGCAGTTGTGAAAGCTGCTTTGAACAGGTTTAGCTCATATGTGTCTATTATTCCCTTCAGTGCATCCATTAGTAAGCCCAATTTATTGAAATCTATGGGCCTACGGCTGTCTGTTTTCTCCCCCTCCTTGCACTTCCACCCCTTTATTGCTGCTTTGATGTAGGATCCTGCCCTGTGATTAACTTGGAGAAATGTGCTATTCCCGTAAGGTGAGCTTGGGCCCAGGACCTGGTCTTTCCGTTCCCAAATGCCCATTGATGAACTGCTCCGCTGCTCTCCTTGTCCCGCCTACGTCGCCTAGCGACTGGGTATTCCCTATTTCCATTACTGTTCCTGCATATATCCTGTATCTTTTGGCAGCATCATGAGAAAGAACTTGGTCAACTAGTATAGACAGGACTGTCCCGCCAGGGACCATAAGCCCGCCGGAAAAGGCGTCATCTCTTTTTCTGCCCCTGGGACCAGCTCCCTGAATCTGTCCATCTGTGTCTGGGAAAGGGCATCCGCCGCTTCGTTCTCCACCCCTAGTACATGCCGCGCCTTCAGCTCTATATTCCCTTCCAACTATAATTGAACCAAGCGCCGCATTAGCTTTAGCGTGTCAGGGCACCTGGCTGTCCCTCTGTTAATTGCCAGTACTACCCCTTTGTTATCAGACCAGATCATCAGCTTCATGTACCTCAATTCCTTCTTCCAGACAACCAGGGCAACTATGATGGGGAACAGCTCTAAAAATGTGATGTTGCCGGTGACGCCTTGCTTCCGCCAGCTGTCCGGCCATAGACCAGCACAACACTTAGCCCCCAGCAGTGCCCCGAAACCTGTACTGCTGGATGCGTCCATGAACAGGGCGATCTGACTGGCCGATACCCAGCCTTCCCTCCAGATCAACCGGCCATTGAAGTCTTCCAGAAATGTGTCCCACATGACAAGGTTGTGTTTGACCCCAGCCCCCAGCCTAACATGATGGTGTTTGTGCGTGAGCCCTGAAGTTAGCTGGGTGAGGCGTCTGGCAAAGGGCCTCCCAGCGGGGATGACTCTGGCCGCGAAGTTGAGCTTCTCAATAAGCCAATCGCGCAGGATTGCTTTCTTCCTACTGCATACATTTCTAATGTCATCTCTGAATTCCCTTACTTTCACTTCTGGAAGTCTGGACATTCCTGCGACTGAGTCTAACTCAATCCCTAAAAACGTGAGACGGTGGAGGAGCCTACTGTTTTTTCTCTTGCTAGTGGGACTCCCAGCTCCCCTGCTAAGTCTTGAAATGCTGCCAAGGACTCCCCACATGTTGCAGCCCCCGCTGGCCCACAAACAAGAAATCGTCGAGGTAGTGTAGTTTTCCCCCTGCAAGATGCCGGTTGTGCAGGGCCCGTTCCAAGAAGGTGCTAAATTGTTCAAAATATGCGCAGGATACTGCACATCCCATTGGCATTGCCTTATCAAAATAAGTATTTCCCTCCCATTGGAAGCCCAGTAGGTGAAAACTTTCAGGGTGGACTGGGAGGAGGCGGAATGTGGACTCAATGTCCGCTTTGGCCATGAGGGACCCCTGGCCTGCCTCCCTCACTAGGTCAATGGCGTCATCCACTGTTGCTTAGCCTACTGTGCACACCTCCGAGCTAATGCCATTGTTGACGGACTCCCCCTCCGGAAAAGAGAGGTGATGGATGAGCCTGAACTGGCAAGCTTCCTTCTTGGGCACCACCCCCAATGGGGATATCACTAGACCTTCCGGTACCGGCAGAGGGCCTTCAACCCTACCTAAGGCTATTTCTTTGTGAATTTTTTACCTCATTATTTCTGGGTGTTGCAATGCTGTTTTCAAGTTTTTAGCGGAACCCGTTTGCAAGGGACCCACACACGGTATGACAAACCCTTCTTCAAAACCCTTCACCAGCGTCCGTGCGCTCTCCTTGATGTGGTATTTGTTAGCTAGCCGCCTGAGCTGGTGCGTGTTGAAGGGGACGTGGCTAGCTGGTAGCTATTTAATTCCTTTAGTCCCGTCGTCGCCCATGTGACCGTCATATTGCTTCTTCTTTCCCTCCTTCTTCTCCCCTCGCTGCTCTTTTTTGCATCTGCACCCGGCTGCTGGGTGCCCCCCCGCAACTGGAACATATGTGCTGAAATTTACAAAATGACACCCAAGTGCACTCATTGGCTTCAAATTTCCAGCATATGACTGGCAGCCCGCTGGAGGATGGGGGTTTCCAGTTATTGTACGATTTGGGCTTGTGAAAAAACCTCCCTTTATTTTTGTGAAAGGAACCCCGAAAGGGCTGCTCATTCTTCCCTGCCCATGTTTTGACCTCTCTAGACACCATCATCTTATGTATGAAACCAGACACGTCTTCCTTGTTCCATTCCATCTCTGTGTGGATCTGGATTTTTAACCTGAAACCTTTATCATATTCTAGCCATGCATCCCCTGGGAACTGCCTTTGCGCCCCTTGGATATTGGCTTCATATAGCCACAGGTCCGCTGCCTTCTGTGGAAATGTCCCCACAATAATACAGGTCATAATTCTGAAGGCGTCCAGCCAGTTATCAAAGGTCCTCTCCTTCCTATCCTTTCGCCTCTCCCCATCTTTCATGTCACACAACATTAAGTCCAGCCCATCTGGCTGTATCTCTAACAGTGATAGGATATTTATGAGCTCTTTCCTCTAAATCCTCTCTTTTACTGCCAACAGAATTAGGCTTGCTAACCCGGTGGCCCTCGTGACCAGGGATGCGGGGCCTGGAGATGGCCTGGTGTATGCCTCCGGGGGTTGACCTGTGCTGTCTAGGTTGCTAGGCCCGCTTGCACTACCCCACGCCACTATGGGGGATGCCAACCCACCCCTTGCTTCTTGAGTTTAGGTGCAGTGATTACCAGGCCCAGCTGGCTGGCTCCGCAAGCATTCCTGGCGCACGCTGCCCGGGTCGAGAAGGTGCCATGGCAGCCATGAGACCCCCCCTTGTGGTGTAGCATCTACCGCCCCGGGTCCCTGAGCGCACTGACCATCCAATAACAATGGCATAAATGACTTCAGGCATTGCTGCACAATCGCGCCAATCGCTCACCACTCGTTGCGTTGTCCGACCTGCTCTGCCCTGCCGCCGCCAGGATGGCTACAAGTGGCCGGTCATCTCCTCTGGCCACCTTCTTGGCTGCAGGCCTTCCTTGCTGCCTTCGTTGCGGCCCTGGTCCTCTAACGGGTTGCCGGACGAGCAGGGGGTTCTGTCGGTTGGCCGGCCCCGCTCTCTGCTTCCCCCTCTATGTGTGACTGTAGCCAGCTGGTCCTGTGTGTCACGGATGCTGCACGGATTTGCCGCAGCAATTCACCCAATTCCGCTGGTTGTTTCCCCTGTTGCGTTCAGCCATTGTGGCCAATTTCCCCTGCTCGGCATGCTGTTGAACTTTGTTGCGAGGCGGGGTGCTGCCGCCCTTTATATGCACCAACCGGGATTGCTCCCCAACACCTAGCAGTCCTGTGAAGCAAGGACAAATATGCCCCTTGTCCTAGGGCAAAACACCTTTCTTTTCTTGTCTGCTGTTGTGCAGCACCTGATCCGCTATGCTAATTGTACCTCCAGCGCTCCACGTTCTGCCTTGCTCACTGCCCCCCTGGGGAGATTCTCCACACTGCACGCAGTCCCCCCAGCCGGCTCACGCCGATGAAGTTGGCCGGCTCTGGCCAGGTGGGAACCTTTTCCTTGCTGTTATGACTCGTGTTCTGTAGCAGGGGGCCTCGATGCGCGTCTCCGCCCGCTCCGGCGTCGGCGGTGCAGCCATGGCGATGACGCGAGCCTCCCTGCTCCTGGTCAGAAATGCACCCTGGAGCACTTACAGCCCAAATGGCGACAGCAGGGGAGTGATCTGGCTGCAACGCCCGGAAGAGCCAGTTGACTGCTGCCGACAAAGATAACAGCGGTGGAGTGCCCTGCCCGAGAGTCTTCCTGGGTCACGTAGCGGTGGTAACCTGCTCCCGTTCCGCTGGAGGTCCAGCCACGCCCAGTGCCCGGCAGCCGACCGCTACACCACAGCCGCCACTCACCGCCAACACTTGTACCAATTTCCTGGAGATGGAAGTCAAACCACGGCCCACCGCTACTCGGGCGAACAGACCTTGCCCTCTGTACCTCCCAAGGGCAAAGCAAGCAGTTGGGGCTTGTCCCTAGCCCTGCCTCAACGATCCTGCCACAACACTTGTCCTGCCGCCACTCAAGGCAGACGCCAGACCTCCTCCAGCCGGCACCGCGCAATCTGCTTGTAGGGGGGAGCTCGGGGAGTGTCCCAGGCCCTAGGGCACCGCTGTTTCCCCCGCCTCACCGCAACTCAACTTGCAGGACTGCAGCAGGGAACAGCTCATCACTCCTCGTACAGGTACGGACTCGAAATTCTTTGGCGCCGCTCCCCCAGCTCCACGATGTAGAAGGGAGCTTCAGCAGGGGGGAGCATCGCCTTATATCCCCCCTTCCTCCTTATGGCCATTGCCCTCGGAAGTGGGGGGGATGCCCCTGATTGGGGGATCTGAATCCTCACCTGGTCCCCCCATTGGTCCGGTGACTCAGGCATGAGTTTGCCGCGCGGATAGCGCTTCCCACTCTGCCTCGGGGCGCTTCCCGGCAGTGCAAACCAGTTCCTTGTCGGGCTCTGGTGGCCATTATGGTGCCGGCCCTTGAGGCTCCCTTGGGGAGCGGCCTCTGCTACAAAGGGGGGTGACACTGCCAGTGCTGGTGGCACCTTAACTGTGGTTACCTTTTTTTTTTCCTACAGCCTTCTGAAAGAGCTCATACGTGGGCAGGCCCTTCCCAACATTGTAAATATGTGCAATTTTCTTTTTCATTGCAGGCTGCACTGTTTTGTTCAACAATAGTGACTTCTCAATTCATTATTAAACTGTTTGTCAGGTAAAAGTTAGCAATACATCATCAGATGATCTTATGCAATATAGTCTTTTCAAATAGATTTAAAAATACATTCATCAAAAACATCCTTTTCTCCTCTCCAAAGGCACAGTCGATGAGTGCTGCAAAAAATGTTGATGGACAAGCCACACACATAACTACCTCCATAAAAGACCCATCTCTTCCACGAAAGCGGCAGGCAAAACAGGCGTCGCTACCTGTTTAATGTCTACAGGTGCCATCGTCTGACTATTTTCATCATCATCTGTGTCATCTTCATCATGTACCCTTCCATTGTCTACTACAGCTTCATATCAAACACTTTAAGACTGAACCTGTCTTCCTCATGCACTGCTAAATTTCCAGTCGTCGATGAGTGCTATTACATTTTGATTATACACTCTCGTGGCAAACATGTTTGACCTTCTTCACTGCACAGGTGTAAGACGAACATTATGCGCGCGTGCTATAACTCGAATAAAAAAGATCTGAATTGAAAGATGATGAATGCCTACTATTTAACAATGGGAACAATAGCACATGGATCGCAAAGTAGTAGCTTTCATGCTGTGCATTATTTATGACTTTGCCTTTTGTGCATTCTCCAGCAGCAATGCTTTGTTTCATTAAGAACACCTATGACTACAGAAAAATGTCCTAGAAGCATGAAGACGAAAAGCAATAAATAAAAGTGGGTATTATTGAATAGAAAATGAGAAATGTCAATAGACTTCAATAATTATGCAAAATTGCTGTTGGGGCGGAGAATTCCACACATAAAAAGATAGGAAAGGCCTATCTTTTTATATGCGGAGTTCCCCGTCCTGACTGCGGAGTTTAAGCGGGTATAAAATTATTAAATTGCAGCTTTGTGAATACCGAAAAAAGAGTAAACCTATACAAACGTGTACGTTTAACTTTGTGAATCGGGCCCTAAGGGTCTGTAAGGGTTGGTGCAGGAGCTGAAGCACAGCTGTGGTTCACCCTACGCGTGTCTGAGTTGTTCGGTAGGAACTGGTAAAATGACTGCATTTTTGTATGAGCTGCAGACAGTAAAACTTCTTCAGAACTGGAACGCAGATCCATTCTGGGGTCACATTCATGGCACGACATTTTGTGTTGTCTGGCGCACACCAGGCACTACCCATTTATTTTGCCACTGACAAATGTCTTTTAAATGAACATATTGTGGACCAAATCCAAACAGTGACTCTACAACGAGCTGTGTGAAGAAAACAACCTGTCTCTGTGGTGCGTAGATATTAACTTCGTAAACAAACACTTTTAAGGTAATAACTGATTTGTCCAACCATGAAGATGCATGTGTGGTTGTTGGTCTATGATAAACTGCGGAATTGGGATGTAGCACAGTACACATCTACCACTCTCAGACTCTTTCATAATTGAAGTTTACACAGATTCATTGATAGGACTGGAGGCTTACGATTATGCATTCACATCTTTGCTTCAAGAAGACAATGTTTAATCTTCACCTCTGTGTCCTTAAAAGAATTGAAAATTCTTGTTCAACAGTGTCATAAAAGTTTTTTTATAAACATTTTATTAGGCAGTTCAATAAAATAAAACATACAGGGGGCGTGGCCACGCAAGATGACCAATCGGATGTGATCCGAGTCGGCTCCGTCACCACAAGGCTGTCGGGGGCATTACTAAAGCCCCAATGTAGCCCCACTATCCTCAAATAATCGAACTTTGCAGCAGTGACATTGGCGCGACTGGCGGAACAGCCGAAGAGCCCACCGCGATTGTGGAAAAACACACAATGCGGAGACGGTCTGCGGGACTCAAGATGGCGGCGCGCAGCTGCTAAAGCCAGACCGGAGCCTCCTCACAAGAGCGGAGCGGTGAAGTGAGAGCGGCGGCACTGCATGGCCCCCGGAGCCTCCGCCCGACACAGCAGGGAGCGCTCGAGAGCGGAGTCCCCGTGGCTATACCTACCGCTGGGTGGCTCTGCACTGGGGGAAACTACAGGGAACGTCACGGAGGTACGGAGGACCGAGTGCTCCCTGGGGGTCGGCGGGGGGCCCCGCTTCGTGTTTCTGGCCCTATTCGCCCATGAAAGATAAGAGGCAGCCTTGGGGTCCCAGGGAACAGTGGAAGCATGGTGGGGAGCCCTCACTCGTAAATGCCTGACCCTGACATGGTGTCGTTAAGCTCCACTGGCGACTTTCACAGGCAGCACATTTGATGCACGGTTGAACCGTGAGTGGCACCTAGCAAGGACATGAGCACCTAAAGGAAGTGGGGAGCACGGACCAGAGGGCCTTTAATGGGAGGCTGAGACCACACGAGGAGTGCCTGATCCTAAGATGGCTGCCGATGCCTGATCCTCCACTAGCTCTCCTGCACACCTAAAGGGTGAGAGGTCCCGCGCTCATTCTTGATGACAAGGGGCCCTCCCTGCAGGTGAGCTCGGCGACAAGGGCGTGGAGTACAGGACAGGCCCGAGAATCTGTGGACGTTTTGGACTGCAACAGTGACCGCATCTATGCCACCTAAGAAGTCGACCTCTAAGGTGTCTAGTTACTTCACGCCTGCGGAAAAGACACAACCACAGGAGAAAGAGACCTCTGACTCAGCCATGGCTATGACTAAGGAAGACCTGCTGCGTTCCCTGAAGGATTTTAAGGCTGAACTGCGCTCTGAATTAAACAAGGACCTCCAAGCCTCCATGGTCCAATTAAAAACGGACATTTCAGAAAAAATAACCTCACTACAGCACGATGTAGATTCCATTGGAACAAGACTGCTGGAGATGGAGACGCAAACCCAGGAGCTCGATCGCTGTATGAAGGACACAAGGACAAGGTACAACTCCTTCACACACAACTCCAAGCAGCCCTATTGAAGAATGAAGACCTTGAAAACAGGTCTAGGCAAGAAAATATACGCATTAGGGACCTGGAGGAGGGGGCGGAAGGTCCGGATCTAGAGGCTTTTGTGGAGGGCCTCTTCGCAGAGATCCTTGGGTCTAAGCGACTTAAGATCAAAATCGACAGAGCGCACAGGGTGGGACCTGCGATGCCATGGGAAAGACGCCGCACCCGCGATGTCCTGGTCAGGCTTCACTCATATAAAGTAAAAGAAGCTATCCTGCAAGAATACAGAAAGAAAGATTCCATCTCCTTTCAAGGCTATTGTTGTGTACTATTTCAAGAACTGGCGCAGGCGACCCTTCAGAGAAGGCAATCCTTTAGACCACTCACGGAACAACTCCGTAAAGTCCAGATCAGATATCGATGGACATATCCATTTGGGCTAGCGTTTGAGTATAAAAATAAGCAACGCCATATCACCGAGCTCAAAGAAGTCATGGAGCTGCTCGGAATCCCCCTGCCAGAAGGTGATGCTTCCAGCTCCCAGTCCGGACGACGGGACCAGCCTCGGTCTAACGCCGCACAATGGGCAACAATCACTAAAGGTCGTGCTTTAAGGGACTGATGCGCGGAAGAAGGTTGACGAGGAAGGCTTAACTGGAACAGGCACACGCGAAAGGTCCTGAGGCCTACACAAGTACATAGAAGGACCTACGTAAAGATTGATAGACACGGTTCAGGAGGCTATCAGAATCACTTAAACCTAATCTACATCAACCTGCGGACCGAAGTGCATGCGGGGGATTGCAAAGGCACAGCGACTAACGGGGACTTACGGAGGCCTGCAAGTCAGCGAGACAAAATAGAAACTTTTAGGACACAGCGCTTGTAAATGTTGGATGCCTTACAGTCTGTTAACATAAAGATGGGCTACGATTGAGGACATCGAGAGACTCAACCGTTCGAAGGGGGGAACCCCTGTCCCACTCGGCACAGGAAAGGCCAGACAACGAGCTGACCAGGTTTATGCTGCAATGAGTATATAGCTACATTGGACACAGCACCAGAGGCAGAAAGGTGATGGGCGAGGGCCGAGACCCCGGCTCGACGCTCCTAACGAGAACTGCCGTAGCAGCAGGGCATGTAAGGGTCCTGCGACTAAACACTATTATTCTTCATGGTTTTTTGTTCAAAGTTTACGGGAGGAGGTGGGGGGAGGGATGGGGGTGGAGAAGCAGGGGGAAAGGGTGGGAGTGGTCAGTGCTGGGCCAGAGGTTGATCTCTGAAGAGGGTGGTGATGAGGCGATGATGGGAGGCAACTGGCAAGGAGATGGGACACGACGTATTCAAGGGGGACACGCAGCGCAAGGGCAGAGATACCACATAAGATGATTTCAGTCAGGACATGAAACGTGAAAGGCCTAAACTCGCCACTCAAGCGGCAAACATTTTTGAAGTATTTGGACGACCACCAATTTGATGTGGTGGCGCTCAAAGAGACACATCTTAAGAGATCGGAAGAGTTGAGGCTTAGGCATAAAAATTACTCACTTATATATAGGTCGCCCGGCAAAACAAAACACAATGGGGTTGCACTACTTTTTCATAACAGCACTAAGTTTCAGACAGAAGGCATTCGGACGGACAAGGATGGGCGGGTGGTAATGGTGAAAGGGAAGCTTAGGGGTAGAGATCTAACTCTGGTCTCGGCTTACGTGCCCAATTCTGGGCAAGCGACTTTTGTGAGCTCACTCTTAAACATGGCAAGTGATTTTGCAGAGGGACACATTATCACCCGACGGACGATAGCTCACAGACACATAGGTCCATGGGGGGCAGATGCCCCAAATCCCTGCAACAAGCATTTCTTAATTTGGGGTTCTTTGACGCATGGAGATTTCTCAACCCCACCACTAAAGATTACATGCACTATTCACATGCCCACCAAACATATTCCAGACTGGACTACTTTTTTATGTCACAAGAACTGCAGGGCTCTCTCCAGGGGGCTAGGATTCTCCCCATCACTATATCCGATCATAGTCCGGTGACAGTTGGCCTAAACTGGGGAAGGAAAGTGCAGGGGTTCTCGAAATGGTATTTTCCCGCCTCACTGACGAGAGACAAGTCACTGCGGGGCGAACTGTAACTCGCAATTAGAGAGTTTTTTCAAACGAATGTCCCGGGCGATACCTCCCCCCAGAACAATTGGGATGCTTTTAAGGCGGCCATTCGGGGAAAGTGTATGGCGCTGGTATCAGCGCTAAACAAGGAAAGAGCTAAGGAGCGGGAGGGTCTGGAGACAGCCTTGTCACAAGTGGAACAGGAATTTAAGAAGAACCCCACCCGCAGTCTAAAGCGTCAGCTGGGTACTCTCAAATTGAAACTGGGGGCGATCTATACAAACAGGGCTGAGTTCACACTGCTCCAGCTTCGGCGGAATGCCTACGCCCAGGGGAACAAGGTGTGCACGCACTTGGTGCGACAACTTAGGGAAAAGAGGGCAAGGGAGTATATTGGGGGAATACGCAAAGAGGGGGGAACTAGAAGTAGACGACAGGGGAAAAGCCTCTTTGTTTGGTGCTTTTAATCATGATCTCTATAAATCAACGCCCCCCGACACCATGGCACAGAAGGCTTACTTGGACTCTCTCGCCCTTCCTAAGATTTCAGAAATCTGGAGGTAACAATTGGACGCCCCAATCTCTGACAAAGAGGTGTGCCTTGCGATCGGGCGCTTAAACTTCATAAATCCCCTGGGACGGACGGACTAACGGCCCTTTTCTATAAAACGTACACCTCCTAATTAGTGCCACACTTGACATCCCTTTTCAATGATATAGCAACGAGACAGGCAATCACCCCCACCATGGCAGAAGCGCTCATCACAGTAATCCCAAAGCCCGGGAAAGACCCGCAACTTTACGCCTCCTACTGGCCAATAGCTCTCCTGAATCTAGACGCCAAACTATACTCGGCTATCTTAGCAACCTGGTTTAGAAAACCTGCTGCCCGACATTATCCACCCGGATCAGTCCGGTTTTATAAAAGGGAGACAGACACACAACAACATCTGCAGGACACTCCACCTTGTCAAAAAAGCTAACAAGTTCAAACTCCTGGCAATAGTGCTAGGCCTAGATGCGGAAAAAGCTTTCGACAGGGTGGACTGGAACTTCCTGTTTCTCACCCTGGAGAAGTTTGGCTTTGAAGATAGATTTTTACATATGATAAGAGCCAATTATTTAAACCCGCGCTCTAGGGTTCAGGTTAATGGGGTAAGCTCGGCATTTTTCGAGTTGGGTTGGGGAACTAGGCAGGAGTGCCCTCTGTCTCCACTCCTGTTCGCTCTGAGTATCGAGCCGCTGGCGGCCCATCTTAGGGCGAACCCAGACATTCAAGGAATCAGATTTGGGGGTGAGAACATAAGGTATCACTGTTCGCGGACGACATTTTGCTATCTCTCACAAATCCTAGATCCTCCCTCCGAGCACTACAGCCGGAACTGAGAGCATTTGAGAACATGGCGGGCTTTCGGGTTAACCTCTCTAAATCTTCCATACTGAACATTACGTTATCGGAGGAAGAGAAGCGAGCAATACAGGAGGAATCCCCATTTGCATGGGCTAAGCACAGTTTAACGTACCTGGGAATCCAGATTACTCCCTCTTTAGAAGGATTGTTCTGAGCGAACTTCCCACCCTTACTGAGACAGATAAAACAAGAATTACAGCGCTGGAAACCCCTGTTTATTTCATGGTTGGGTAGGATCCATGCGATCAAAATGACCCTTCTCCCTAAGCTGCTCTATCTGTTTCAGGCACTCCCAATAGCGGTAGATAAGGGTTACATGAAAGAGGTACGATCTATAATACTTCACTACATTTGGCAGGACGGCAGAGCAAGGTTACCCTTTCACGTACTAAGAAGACCTAGAGCGGAGGGAGGGGTGGCCCTTCCAGATATAGAGCTTTACTATAAGGCGGCACAGTTACGAGTTATCACTGAGTGGTCCATGCGAGCTTCCGACAAACACTGGCTCCACATGGATCGGGCCATCGTGGGCAGGAGGATATGGGACGTGCTGTGGAAACCAAAAAAGGACAGACCAGCTAATGCATATATGAGCACCCCTACTAGGACCATGCTTAAGACATGGGATGAGGTAAATAGGAACCTGGGCTGGACCTCCTTTCCATCCCCTTATACACCTATACCCTTTAATCCGGAATTCCCGCCCGCACTCAAAGAAGGGCCTTTTGACGCATGGAGAGAGGGAGGGTGTAAAGTGCTCTCCGATCTATTTCACAACTCTGACATTCTCACTTTTGAGAATAGTCAACAACATTTTGGGGTACCATCCTCAGAGCACTTTCACTTTTTAAAAAAATGTATTTATTTATTTGAGTTTTATATAGCGCTGGCTAGACCCAGATGTATCAGAGCGCTTTACATAAGGTTCCACAAAATTACAAAGTTACATCAGTTACAAGTTACATCAGTTACTAGGAAAATGTTTCAAGAGCGTAGAAGACGAAATAAATGGAGTTTAGGAGGGTAAAGGGGTAGGCGGTAGATAGGATGGAGAGACGAAGGAGAGTCTGCCCAAAGTCCGTCTGGGTAGGTGACGGCCGAGGGGGAAGTCCACAGCCCATCTCCTCTATAGCTATCAGGTAGCTCCACCGGGCATCAGCCAAACAGCTAGGTCTCAACGGGAAAACAATTAAAGAGTAAAGAGGAGGGATAATTCACTATTTGCAGCTTAAACATTGGGCGCTTCTCCCGCCGGTCAGAGAGGCGGCGACTAGGGCCTTGACCCCGATAGAAACACTAGTACGGAAGGCAAGCTCGACCAAGGGCACAATCTCGTTTTATTCAAACTGCTGGTTTCCACTACGTGTGCACCGTGACCCCGATACAGAACGACATGGGACCAGGCACTGGGCAGGGAGACAACTGAAGGGGAGTGGAAACACCTATGGTCAGACATTGCTAAATTTATTCACTCGCTTGACTTGAGGGAGGCACACTACAAAATCCTGTTCGACTGGTACCTATTCCCCGCCAAGCTTAGAAAGATTTTTCCCCACACCTCAGATCTTTGCTGGAGAGGCTGTGGTATCCTTGGGGACTTCCGCCACATCTGGTGGGACTGCCCAACGATCAGGCTGTTTTGGGAGGAGATCCTGGCCCAAATGAAGGACATGCTAGGGTACCCCATCCCGAGTTCCATAGATGTGATTCTCCTGGGCCTTAGAGACGCCACATTAGAACACCAAACCAAAGCGGACAAAACAATTATGTGGGCTTGCCTGGGAGCAGCGAAAAAGGCGATAGCGTCCAACTGGAATAAAAAAGAAGCCCCAATCCTGGCGCAATGACACTCTCGCCTATGAAAAATACTCACAATGAAACGTTTGTCAGTCATTTTTAGAGATGAATATAACATTTTTGAATATAAGTGTGGTCCACTGGTGTCAAATCTTTCAAAAGGGCTCCCGCTTGCAGTATGTCCACCCACGCTGAGAGGGCTACACTTGTTCCAATTTTAAATCTGGCATTGGTGATATCACTGAAGGCGATTACCTGCGACCGAAATGTCACTCATCAACCACTATGGAGAACGAATACATTCCACCAATCAGCCCTGAGAAGTAGGTAGGGGAGGGGGGGGTTGCTTCTCCACCATAGGGAGGGGGGCAGGAGGGGAGGGGATGGGGATTAGGGGTTTTAGTTCTTTGTTGTTCTCTTTCTGATGAATGCCTTGGCATTAAGGGCCAATGTTGAGCGTCATAAGAAATTCATTCCTGTATGGTAAGACACTGTAAAAGAATTAGCAATGTTTCGCCTTGGAATGTTGAGACGGATGTGAGCCAAGATGCTATGGAACTGTTTATATTTAAATGCCAATAAACAGATTTTTGACAAAAAATAAAACATACAATAACAAATGAATAGATCAGTTGAGAAGTAAAAGGCACTACAGTAAGTTCCAATTCTTACATTTCAGTCCGTCAGGCATAAATAGTGCTTTTAACATTCAGGTGTAATGGACTGTCGTATGGTGAAGGTCCGCGAGAGGAATGATTGATTAATTGAAGAACTCGTAGAATTGTCCTTAGTATTCCATTGGTCCAGGGTGGAGATTACTTCTAGATGAGGGAGATAAATAAGTAAGAGAGAGAAAAGGAGAGGACAGATTAGAGGGGGCATAGAGAGAGGAGGGGAGTTGGTAGATCTGGAGAGGAAGGTAAGAAGGGAAGAGGTGGAGGGGAGGGAGGATGGGGTGGTTTGGAGGGATTAGGAGATATCCCAGAGCTCAAACAGGGTGGTCAGTTAGTTGGGGTTTTTGTTTGAATGTAAGTGTCAAGCGGAGACCATAGTAGTCTTGACCTATCAGGGTCAAAAAATTGGTTAAGGATGATGTTGTCTGAGCTCCTGAAGAAGCACAGCCAGGCCTACCAAGTGTGGTAAGATATAGATTTGAAATCTTTCCAATCACAAAGGATCATTTTAACACTCAATGTGAGTAACAAGTCAAATAGTAGTAGTTCAATTGTATTGAGTGGAGGGGGGTTGGGGACAGCCCAGGGGCCTAGGGCGATTGGTACTGGATCAAGCAATACCCTGCAGTGGAAGATGTTATTGATAGTTTTGTTGATGTCTTCCCAGTACGACTTAAGCAATGGACAATAAAAGATCATGTGGTCAAGGTCAATCACACTAAGGAGCAGTTCTAACATTTATATGAGTTAAGAAGACCTAATTTGTAGAGTTTATCTGGGGTCCAAAATTTTCTGTATAGCAACCCGTATTTGCATTAGAGTATAATTGGTGAAATCTTAAGCTTGGTGGCATGTTTCCAGATTAGTTACCAACTGCTGTCAGTTAGGTGGAGATAGCTTCCCTAGGGCAAGAGTCTGACCACTTATATTGATATTTGTGAATGGGGTTCCAGCTTGACTCAGGAAGGTTCATGTAGATTTTCGAGGCTTGATGAGTTTGAGTGGATAGTGAGGCATGGTTTGTAAGAATAGTTGGGGGTTGCGGCTTTTGGATTTGTTGGCTGCGATTGATTGCCTCTTTGAGTTCTAGGAAGTTATAGAATACCTTATTGGGGATGCCTGAAGAGACTTGGAGTAGGGGGAATGGTATAGGGTTGTCTCTACTGATCACATCTCTGATGTATAGAATATTACAGGATGCCCATGAGTGGCAATGGAGGGCTTTGAAATCAATTTTAATTAGTGGGTTGTGCCAGATAGATGCATATGAGGAGTGTCTGATTCTAATTGAACAGATCTTGTCTAATTGCTTTAGAGCAAGTATTGTTTCTCTAAGAATGCTTAAGGAATGTTGCATTTTAAAGTGGTTCATTGAGATAGACGCGAGTGGCGCAAACAGTGGAAAAAGGTCTCTTTCAATTTCTGTCCAAAGAAGGGATGGCAAAAGTGGGTTTGGGCTGAACCTGTGTAAGGGTTGCTTAAGTAGAAAAGCCATTTGCATCTTACTGAAATCGGGTAGACCCACTCGTCCTTTCCCTTATATTTGGTGAGAATTAGGACTTTGGTAGCAATTCTGTGTTTTTTATTACGCCAGATAAATTAAGTGCTATATTTGTTTAGAGTTTTGAAGAAAGAGTCCAATAGTTGGAGTGGGAACATACTGGTGATAAAGTTCACTTATGGAGCAATTAACATTTTGGTGCATTAAAGCCTGCCCCACCATGTCATGTGTTTGGGTGACCAAGTTTCGATCAGGTCTTGGATCTTTTTCAGTAAGATGTTTTCATTATGTGTGCGGGACTCGGAGAGGGATTTTCCCAGATGAAGGCCTAAATAATTCAAATAGAGGTTTTGCCATTTGAGATCTGTGTTGTTGATAATTGTAGGCCTGCCGAGGATGTTGAGTGGGAAAACTTCTGAATTCCCTTTGTTAAGTGTGTAGCCGGAGGCATTGGACTATGCATTGATTAGCTGATGGATTTCTGGGATGGCTGCTTTTGCTTCTTCAGAGAAGTTGAGGACATCCTCCACATAGGCTCAAACTTTATGAGTTGTGGAGTTAAAGAGGATGCCTGTTATGACTTGGGAATTTCCGAGAGGAGAGGTTCTGTGGCTAGGAAGAAGAGCAGTGGTGAAAGGGGTCATCCTTGCCTAGTCCCTGTGGGAGACTTCATTTTTCAGAGAGGGAGCCATTAACCCTGACTTTGGCTGAGGGGTTGCCACATAGTACGAACACCATTTGTTCAAAGGAGGGTCCAAGGTTACATTTCAGCATAACTGATATTAAAAAAAGCCAGGAGACCATTTTGAAGGCCTTTTCAGCATCCAAGGCCATGGCCATTGCAGGGGAGCTGAGGAGGGGAGCATGTTCTAAAACATGTGCAAATAATCTTATGTTTTCACAGGCCAATCTCCCTTTGATGAAGCCTGTTTGAGGGGGGTGGATCAGGGATGGGAGAAGTTTTTCCAATATTGTGGTGAGGACTTTTGCATATATTTTGCAATCTATGTTGAGTAGAGAGATTGATCTGTAGTATTTGGTGTCTAATGGGTCATTATTATCTTTGCGGATTACTGAGATAATAGCTTTGGTGAAGTTTGGGCCTGTTGTGCCTTTATGGGTGTAGAAATCAAAGAAGGAGTTTAGCTGTGGCGTGAGTAAGGGTTTGAAAATTTTGTAGAACTGGCTTGTGAAGCCATGTGGCCTGGGGCTTTTTTTAGTTTTAATGTTTTGATCCCATCATCTATTTCGTCTGTCTCTAATAGTGTTTTAAGTGAGGTTTGATCTGCCTGAATGAGTGAGGGGAGGTTAATATTCCTGAGATAGTCCTCGCAGTCCAAAAGGCTTGGGTTTCTGTCTGGGTTATAGAGTTTAGTAATGGGCAAAGCAATTATTCGAGGCACTCTGGCTTTTCACTTTTGGGTAGTTGGCAAGAAATGTCCCACCCTTGTTAAATTCACATTGTTTTTTCCCTTTTGTAGCAGTTCACCCAGGTGTGTGCTCTCTCGCTTATTAGTTTATCATATTGGTACTTTGGAGTTTTGAGTTTGCTTAGTGTTTCTGTGGAATATTTTGAAATAAGGAGGTGCTCCAGCTGCTTTATCCTAATTTGCAGATTCCCCAGGGCTTTTTTGGCAGATTCATTTTTGTTGGTCATGATGCTAATAATTTTGTCCCAGATAGGGGCTTTCAATTCCTCCCAGAGGATTTCCAGGGATACGTCTGGAGTTGCATTTTCTTTGAAGTAGTTTACTATTGCAAAGCTTATTTCTCCCTTGCAGATGGGGCTGTTTAGAAGTGTGTCATTGAGGTGCCAGAGTCTGTCCAGATTTTGGAAATTAGTGATAGTGATATCTTCAGAGATGCAGCGGTGATCGGATATTAATATTGGTTCAATCTTCGGGTTTAGGTAGGAGGAAGTTAGTTTCTGATTGGTGAGTAGGTAGTCTATTCTCGAGTGAGAGCTATGAGGGTTTGAGTAGAAAGTATACTCCCTGCCTGTTGAATTGCAAAGTCTCCAGATGTCTGCGAGATTTTGTGTGGTAATTCGTTTTTGCATTTGTGTGTGGGATTTCCCCAGTTTTCATTTGCAGGATGATAATCTATCTTGAACTTGGTCCATTGTGTGGTGAGAATCCCCTTCAAATAGGATTCTAGAGCCATTCAGGATTTCATGTAACCTTTTATTGGGGTCAGCGCAAAAGGTGGGTCAATCGGCAGTGGGCGCATTTAAGTTGATGATAAAAAGTTCTTGGTTGTATTTTATGATTTGTGTGATGACCCATCTGTCTTCCGTGTCATTAGTATTTTTGATTACTTTAATTCTTGAGGATCTGGCAAAGACAATGATGACACCATTCTTTTAGTTTGAGTCAGCTGAGCATGCTAGTTCAGAATACCAGTTATTTAGGAGATTTCAGGCTATGTCATTATCTATTCTAGTCTCTTGAAGCAGTAGGATGTCTCCGCTCAGTTTGTGGCAATATTCTACTATTTTTCTCCTTTTGAGCGAATGATTAAGGTTTTTAACATTAGGTGATCAGATGTTAAGAGTGTTGTTAGGCATGGTAATTGTTGTGGTGACTTCGATCATGGTTATAATCTTTTTTGCTGGGAGGGAGGAGGTGTAGAGACACTGACTGATGTGAAGGACCTGTGAGTTGGAGAGTCTGGTTTTGTGAGGTTGGGATATCCCCTGGTGTGCAGAGGGAAGGGGAGGAGGAGGGAGAGGAAAACGTTGAGAGGTAATTGACAGGCAAGGTGAGAGAGTAAAGGGAGCAAAGTGGGAGAGAGGGAAGAGAGTAAAAGAAGTAACAACTTTAGGGGAGCCATAACGACATGAAAGGTGGAGACAGAGGTTGTCATGGGCCACCTGTTGGGACCTACATTCAGAAGGGTTAAGTAGAGTGGAAGGGAAGGGGTGTGACAGCCAGAGGCGGTGTTAAACTTCGGCGGACAATTTCAGGTAGGTAATGTTGACATATAAGAAGTTTGAGCTCTCAAGTGTTACGATTCCAATAGGTTTTTAGTATAGTTGGGGTATATGTGTTGCAATGTATTTCTAGACAGGGATTCTAAGTATTGCATTATGAGCATTATAAACATTGTAAGCATTTTTAATTCTTTATTAAGAAATTGAAGGCACATAAATAAATATAGTACAACATAATAGACCCACAGTGGTCTAATGACATTACATATACAATGTAATATAAAGAGATAAATAATATCGTATAAGAGAAGAAAGGAGGGGGAGGGGAGGGGAGGGTAAGATAAAAGACAGAAAGCTAATAATGGAAAAGAAGGGTATTGAACGTAATAAGCGATAGAATCCTACAGGATCCTAACTCTGGTTTATTATAATCACGTAATAAGTTAGACAGAATAAATTATGGAGCGAGCAAATATATTTAGAGCCACTAAGTTATTACATGCAATATGATATACATCGGGAGTGATGAAAGGTCATAAAGGTTAAGAAATAAATCAATAAAAAGATAAATAGATAAATAAACAATAGATAATTGGGAAATAGATGATGAGAAAGATGGGTGAATAAATGGAAGAATGAATAGATAGAGGAGTGAAAAGAGAAGAAATGAAAGTCAAAGTCATCTCTCTACCTGGTAAAAAGAGATAAGAAGTGAAAGGACAGAAGGGGAGAGAACATGAGGGGAAAGGAGGATAGGGAGAAAAAGAAAGGGGAAGGAAACAAAAGGTGTAATAAAGGGGAAGATAGCAGATGAAGTGATAAGAGGTAAATATTTAAGAATCTCGGAGAAAAGAAGCCCACACTTGTTGGAATATTTCTTCTTGATCCTGTAGTTTATATATTATACGCTCATGTGATGCCGTCTGAATCATTGCAACCATCCAATCCTCTATAGAGGGAGGGCTAGGTGATTGCCATAATCGTACGATACAGATTTTGGCTGTAGAGAGTGCAGTATGTAAAAGGCGGCACTGATGACGTGAGATGACAAGTGGACTCCTAGGATCATGCAATAAAATAATAGAAGGGGTAAGAGGGAGTCAGAGGGGAATAGTTTCCTTAAGTGTATTTCCTATTAGTGTCCAAAAATATTATATAGAGGGGCATTTACAGAGTATATGGAGAAGGTCGCAGTTAGTTTCAGAACATCTCCAACATTTAGAGTGCGATAGTAGTCCTGCTCGTTGTAATTTTGATGGTGTCCATTTACCAGTCATGTAAAGTTTTAAAAAGACAAAATTTCAGGCACGCCTCACGAGTGTTTTTATCCAGGGCTTCCAGTATGTCCGGCCAGGCATCTTTGTCTATGGTAATATGTAGGCGTTCCTGCCATTTCTCATAAAGAGCTTTAAGAAGTGATTGTGAGTATAGGTGATTAGTTAAAGTTGAATATAGTCATGACATTACTCCCTTATGTCGACCCCAAGTATGGAGATAATCCAATATCGGCGATGATTCTAATGTCCGGGGAGAAGAACCAAGATATCTCCTCAGACAGTACTGTAATTGTAGATGCTTTGGAGCCTGATGCAAGGGAAGGTCAAATTCTTCACGAAGAAGATCAAAGGATTTCAATTCACCATTGATTTTGATCTGATCGAATGTCTAGATACCTCTTGAACTCCAATTAGTCCAGTAAAGCGCTCGACCATTGATTCTAATACTTTCATTTCCCCATGTTGGAGCTTTAGAGTGCAAACGAAGGGCAAGCCTAAACCACCATGGGAACGACAAGCAATTAATTTCGCGGCAGCTAAACGAGGACGCATAGTTCCCCAAACAAGGGCCCGTATACAGGAATCTATATGACAAAGTGGGGCCAGAGGTACTACAATCGGAAGCATTCCTAGTGCATAAGTAAAGCGAGGTATAGTTACCATTCTTACCGCCTGTATTCTTCCCCACATGGAAAAGCCCAAGAGTGACCATTTGGCAAAGTCCATTTCCATTTGCACTATAAGAGGCGAGACGTTATCCGATACCATCCCCACTAGACCGTGATTAATCAGGATTCCTAAATATTTTAATTGGGATGATTTCCAGCAATAGGGAAATCCATCAATTGAAGCTTTTGTGGTACCCGAAGAGAGAAGGAGAACTTCACTTTTGTCCCAATTCATCTTGTACCCAGAACGGGCTGAGAACTTATTAAAAATCTCAAGTAGGGTTGGTAAAGAATGAGAGAGATCCTTAAGAGTACGAAGAATATCATCAGCGTATAAGTATAGTTTTGAGACTCCTCCCATTATAGGTATACCCTGAATCTGCGATGATTGACGTATGAGTGAAGCCAGGGGTTCCGTCGTTAATAGGAATAAAAGGGGGGAGAGTGGGCAGCCTTGGTGAGTACCTCTCTGAATTGGAAAGGGGCTCAGAAAGAAAACCTCCACAATTGACCTGGGCTATGGGATTGTCATATAATAAGCGGACCTTGGAAATAAACTGATCACCTAGGCCAAAGCGTTTCATGGCGGCGAAAAGATAGACCCAATCAATACGGTCAAACGCCTTCTCTGCATCCAGAGAAAGAGCAACTGCGTCTTCCGTCAGTCCCTTAGCAGACCATAAAGTATGGGCTAGTGTTCGGAGATGATTTCTAGAGGAACGACCTGGGACAAAGCCAACCTGTGAATGGTGTATAAGGGAAGGAATAACTTTGCGGAGTCGTGATTCTAGAATACTTGCCAGAATTTTAATATCACTGTTTATTAAGGAAATGGGGCGATAGCTAACACAAGTGAGCGGATCTCTGCCCGGCTTAGGGATAACTGCAATTAATGCTCTATTATAAATAGGTCAAAGAGAGGATGTCTGGACAGCTTCATTAAAAGCAGAATGAAGAGTGTCAATCAGTTCTTCTCCAGACCATTTATAATATTCCACAGGGAATCCATCTTCACCTGGGGATTTATGATAGGGTAATTTGGAGATGGCTGTAGTAACTTCTTCTTTGGTGATGTCACTGTCCAGTAAATCTCTACCCTCATTTGTAAGATATGGGAGATCAATTTTTTTCAAAATATATAGTTATTTGATCTTCAGTTGCTGGATTTTCAGGAATATAAAGTTCTTTATAAAAGGATGCGAAAATATTTATTATATCTTGCGGTTTAGTAAGAATTTCTCCTGATTCTGTTCTTATTGCAGATATAGCCATGGAGGCTTCACGTTGCTTCAGCTGCGCCGCAAGTAAGTGGCCCGCTTTCTCTCCTTGTTCATAATGTCTACCTTTTAGACATTGAAGAGCATACTCCGCTTAGGAAGTGTGGAGTTCATCTCCTTGTGTTTGCTTTGTTCGCCTTGCTCACTTTGCCACTGGGTCAAGACTGATTTGCATATAGCTGGGTCTGAACTGAGGTGGCAAAGTGAGCAAAAGAATGATAATGGATTCAACCCAGATCTGTGACTGGGAGTGAGTGTCTGAAAAGTTTCAGCGCTCCGTCCATCATCTCCTTGCGTTTGCTTTGTTCGCCCTAAGTTGGCAGGGTATTCCCAGACGTTGGTCCCTTGCTCACTTTGCCACTGGATTCAAGCTAGACTGGCTGATGAAGGTCGTTACCCAGAAACCGGTCCCAGGATGCTTGTTTCCTGTCCAGGGAAGACCTGGCTTGGCAGTTTGGGCTGGACTGTTCCCATGAGACACAGGGTCAAGAATGATTTGCATATAGCTGGGTCTGAACTGAGGTGGCGAAGTGAGATAAAGAATGATGATGGATTCAACCCAGATCTGTAACTGGGGGTGAGTGTCTGAAAAGTTTCAGAGCTCCGTCCATCATCTCCTTGTGTAAGTTATAGAGTGCCATTTTAGCTAATTCCAGGCTTTTGCGGATGGTTATAGTAGGACAAGAAGTATATAAACGAGTAAGAGAATTAATTTGAGTCTCAAGTTCAGTACAAGGCAAATATGTTGCCTTATAAGCCGAGGCTGCATACCTCATTAGTTGTCCTCAGAGAGTTGCTTTCGCAGCTGCCCAGACAGTTCTACAAGAAGTAACTGATGATTTGTTATTAGTAAAGTATTCAGAGAGATGGGAAAGTAATTGGGTTTTTCCCTGAGATGAACGATATCTTTGAGTGTTCCTACGCCACGGTTTTCTACCTGGAGAGGTTAAACCTACTTCCAGAGTGAGTAGAACCGGCGAATGGTCAGAAATGGCAGCTTCTAAAATTAGGGATTCATTAGTAATTGCAACTACTGAATGGGAAATAAGAAAATAATCTATCCTAGACTGTGTACCATGAACAGAGGAAAGAAAGGTACATTCTTGGTCTGATGGATGACAAAGGCACCAATGATCTACCAGACCATGGTCCGATGTTATATCGCCTAGTAGACCTCTGTCACTAACATTGCATTTGTCTAAGGGGCCAGTTCTATCTAAAATCGCATCCCGGGCAAGGTTCAAGTCACCACCAATGACGTAACTTGATGCTCCAATCTCCACAAAGAGGCGATTTAAATTGAGAAAGTAGGAGCGTTTGACACCTGTTGGGGCATATATAGAACCAATGCAAAAGATCTTTTCACCGATTTTTAACTTAGTAAAGACATATCTGCCCTCTGGATCAATCCAGGTTTTGATAATTGTGATGGGTAGAGATTTGTGTAAAAGGATGGCCACACCACACTTCCGTGGTTGGTTCTTCTCAGATGAGGGTTGTACTGTCAAACCGTAATGGATAACTTTTCCCACCCAGTCTTGCTATAATTTAGATGACTCCAGAGCATCTAGATGAGTCTCCTGTACAAGAGCAATATGAGTTCTTTTCTTTTTTAAGTAAGAGAGTACTTTTTTGCACTTTATAAAGTGTGTAAGACCATTAATATTCCATGAAATTATGCTTAACTGATGTGTTTGGAATGCAAAGAGATAATGGATAAGGGGTGTTAAGTTGTGAAGATGATATAAATAAATAAGGGAATAAAATATAGAAAATATAAGAATAGGGACTAAATAAGTATTGGAAGAGTATCACAGGAAAGAGGGAGAAATAGGGGATAAGAGAGTAGGTTGTGTAAGAAGAAGGAGTTGAACAAAGGAGGAGGAAAGATAAAGAAGAGGAATAAGTACCGGGTAGAGAGAGAGGAAAAGAATAAATAATCTATTAGAAAAGTCAAATTAATTAAAGGGTTGTGGAGGGATCACTTAGTTGCTACATAAAGAAGTAAGTGGGAAGGGAGAGTAGCGAAGTTCAGGAAAAGCTAATGAAAATACAAGGGAAGAGTGGTAGATGTGCTGTGTGAATGAAACACAGCACCAGGGGAAAGGGACTGTTTACTGCGGGACTAAACTTTGGGCTATTCGCGTCGGAGGAGCCCCATCTGGCAACAGAATCAATAGTGAAGGGTGCATCTACGCAGTAATAATAACAGTTTTCAAACAATAGAGTAGAATTTGGAGTTTTAGTTGAAGGAATAAAGGAAAGAGATTTACATCTTGAGAGTATAGTACAAGAGAGGATAAGGGAGTCAAAAGAGAGAAGGGGAGGAGAGAGAAAAAGTGAATAAGAAATGAAAGGACAATGTAATATGAATTTGTCAAATAAACATATTGTAAGCATTTTATGTATAATATGTCACTATAGGCATTTACATGTAAGCATACACATACATATAAGCAATATATATACGTCATGTGATCAAGGCCACAGGACATGGCCGAAACGCGTCATGGGCAGCACAAGCTTGCAATAAACTTCATTTATGAGAAGCAGCAAAATCGGAGTCCGTATCTGCTTTGTGCACGATTTGCACTTGGATTGTTGTTTCAAGGTGATTCATCAAGCGGGGGCCGAGAAAAAAGGGGGGTCCCAAAATGCGTTTTCTCCATGTTAATTTCCATAGGAAACTTTAGACAAAGCTACAGCCCGAACTGCTGAACGGAATTACACCAAATTTGGCAAAAAGCTAGGTCTTGGTCTAGAACGTGTTTTTTCGTAAAATGGTGTAAATCTGTTCAGTAGTTGCTGAGAAATTCAAAAAATAATAATATCGATATCTGAGCACCGAGGAGGATTCGGGAACCCTCCCGGGCATGGGCTTCACTCTGATTGGCTGCCAACACTCTAAACCAGAATGTGTTGGCAGCCATCTTGTAAATCGGTAACTGAGTCACAAAAAAAGGTAAAACAAAGGTAAAAAAAACAAGAAAAGGGGGCAGCCAAAAAAAGCATTTAAAAAAAAAAAATCTGGCAAATTCGCGCTGGGTGACCGAATCCGGCAAAATAAAAAACAAAACAAAGCGTGGCCTCCCGGGCTTCGTTAATTATAAGCTCCCGGGTAGGCCAGGTCTCGGGGGCAATGCCCAGTTAATTAGTGGGGACCCGCGGGGGCCCCCACAGCCCCGAGGACTGCCACCTCCCCGGGGCTTAGGTACTTATATGCAGGGGGACACGCAGCCCCCCAGCAGCCCTGGGGACCGTCACCTCCCCGGGGCTTTTTTATAAAATGCATTGGGGGGCTGCTGCCCCACCCATGCTGCCCCGGGGACTGCCACCTCCCCGGGGCTTCAATTTTATAGGGGTGGGGGCCTCGTGGGCCCCCCAAGCCCCGGGGACCGGCACCTCCCCGGGGGTCAAAATAAATTAAAGTGTGGGGGGCCTTCTGGCACTCCCCACACTGCCCCGGGGACCACCACCTCCTCGGGGCTCACATTTTATTTAATGGGAGGGGGGCCTCATGGGCCCCCCCAAGCCCCGTGGACCGCCACCTCCCAGGGGCTTCAATAATTAAAATGTGTGTGGGGGGGCTCCTGCCCCTCCCCACACTGCCCCGGGGACCACCACCTCCCCGGGGCAAACTTTGATTACATATGGGGGTCTGTTCGGACCTCCTGGCCTCACGGACCACCACCTCCCCGGGGCTTTACAAATGTTGGGAGGGGGGCCGTGCAGCTCGCCTCCTGGAGCTCTCCATGGCCCTGGGGACCACCACCCCCCAGGGCCGGCTCCTGCAATGTCCCGGGGTGCCCACCCCCGGGACATTGCCATTTGCAGAGCAAACTCTGCTTTACTTCGTTGAAGCGAGAGCAGGCAACGATGCAAAGCAGGATTGCTTTTGAGCAAGGGGAGCTGCGTGTTAGCAGCTCCCCTTGCTCAAAAGCAATGCCGGCTCCCGCAGAAGGCGGGGAGACGGCTGGGACCGTGGGGGCATTGGGGCTCCCCCCACGGTCCCCAACGTGGGGGCCGGCCCCGGGGGATGAGGTCCCCGGGGTCAGAAGTTGCCTGGGAGGGGGGCCACGAGGCCCCCCTCCCCTTTTTCAAAACATTATTTTAAAAAAATAAGGCCGGTCCCCGGGGGATGGGGTTCCCGGGGCCAGTTATGGCCAAGGGAAGGGGGCCACACGGCCCCCCTACCATACTTGCAATTTAAAGAAAAAAAAAATTACGAGGCCAGGCCCCAGGGGATGGGGTCCCCGGGCCAGAGGTGGCCCAGAGAAGGGGGGCCATGCGGCCCCCCTGTAACATAAATTGTTTTTTTTTAAAAGGCCATGCATCGGGGGATGGGGTCTCCGGGGCCGAAATCGGCCTCGGGAGGGGGGCCGCGAGGCCCCCTTCCCGTCTTTTAAAAATATATATATTTTTTTTAAAAAGGGTCAGTCCCTTGGGGATGGGGTCCCCAGGGCCCCAAAAATACTAAAAGAAGGGGGGCCACACAGCTCCCCTTCTAGAAATATATAGAAACAAAAGCCGGCATCTCGCCGGAGGCCCCGCCCCCTCACTGCACCACTCTGCAAACGCGCCCCCTGGTGCGTTCTAAGTTTGGGAATTTGGTCCCCTTGAATACTGAGGGTCCCTGCAGGCCAAAAAGCCCACCAGGTACCTCCAGTATGCGCCACACAGCTGGATTGCAGAGAGGTGGTCCGAGGCCATGCCCCTTTTTACACCACTCTGCAAACACGCCTCTTGGCGCACTGCTGGTGGGACAATGAGGTCCTCTTGTGCCCTGAGGACCTCAGGACCCAAGTGGACTTTATCCCCTGAGCAGCAGTGCGCCAGGAGCCGCGTTTGCAGAGTGGTGTAAAAAGGGTGTGTGGCCTCCGATCACTCTCAGCAATCCAGGTGTGTGGTGCTTACTGGAGGTACCTGGTGGGCTAGTTGGCCCCCAGGGACCCTCAGGAATGAAGGGGACTTAATACCCCAATTTAGAACGCGCCAGGAGGCGCATTTGCAGAGTGGTGGGGAAAGGGGGCGTGGCCTTTGTCAACCTCTCAGCAATCCCACTGTGTGGGGCTTACTGGAGGTAAGAGGTAGGCTAGTTGGCCCCTAAAGGACCCCCAGCAGCGAAGGGTACTTCAATCACGATTCAAGAGCGCACCAAGGAGCGCGTTTGCAGAGTGGTGGGCAAAGGGGGCGTGGCCTGCTATGAGAACTTAGCTATCCTGCTGTGTGGGACTTACTGGAGGTAATAGGAGGGGTAGTTGGCCCCCAAGGATGTCCTTGGGGGCCAACTACCCCTCTTGTTACCTCCAGTAAGTCCCACACAGTGGGATTGCTAAAATGTCTTCGGAGGCCATGCCCCCCTTTCTCCACCACTCTGCAAACGCTCCTCCTGGCAGACTACAAGATGGGGGATGACGTCCAATTTACTCCTGAGAGACTTTGGGGCCAAGAAGCCCTCCTGGTACCTACTGTAAGTCCTACGCAGCGGAATTCCTGAGCGCTGGTTGGAGACCCAGTACCCTTTCTCCACCACTCTGCAAACGCGACTACTAGTTAAAGAAGTGTTTGCAATGTAATAGGTTTCGCATTTGCAAAAATTAGAGCTATTGGCGTTGTACATGCGAACGTTTTTTGCTATTGTTTTTTGGAGTGGAGTGGATGTACGTTGTGTGTAGTGGAATTATGTGGTATGTTGTGCAGTGAAATTATGTGGATAGAAAGTATGTGGTATTTAGTGTATAGGAATTATGTAGAGTGGGATTATGTGTTATGGAGAGTAATTATGTGGTATGGTAGTCTGTGTTGTGGAGTGGTAACCTCAGGTTTAGTCTTCGTCATTTCCATAGAAGCTCAACTATGAACTTAGTGAGACAAAAAAAGAAGGAATCACTGAGGAGCAATTGTGGACCTATACAGAGGTATGAGCAGGGCTACTGAAATTATGTGACTGTTTGACTGCACCGACTTTTGCACAATTATACATTTTCGACATTAGCCACATAATTCATCATCTGCTCCCTAATCTGCAGATTTGAACAAAAAAAGCCTTGTTTCTAGCTCAAACGGCTCAAACTTTACCAAAAATACAGTGACAAGTGTTACAGTGTGGTGGAAGGCCGATTGCAAACCAAGAATGGTCACCTGTTACTTATTGCTAAATGTGGGTGTTAAACTGGTACTAATGGTGTGCAAGCCACTCTTGCTTCCTTCTGCGCCTCTCTTGCCTCTTTCTGCATTTCTGTTGCTTCTTTCTGCACATTTCTTTCTTTTTCTGCACTTCTCTTGCCTCTTTCTGCACATCTCTTCTACTTTCTGCACCTCTCTTCCTCTTTCTGCACGTCTGTTGCCTCTTTCTGCACCTCATTTGCTTCTTTCTGTACCCTTCTTGCCTCTTTCTGCACCCTTCTCCCCTCTTTCTATACCTCTGTTCCTTCTTTCTGCACTTCTTTTGTTTCTTTCTGCACCTGTCTTGCTTCTTTCTGCACCCCTCTTTCCTCTCTCTCCACCCCTCTTCCCTCTTTCTGCACTTCTGTTGCTTCTTTCTGCACTTATCTTGCTTCTTTCTGCACATCACTTGCCTCTTGCTGCACCTCTATTGCCTCTTTATGCAGTTTTCTTGCCTCCTTCTGCACTTCACTTGCCTCTTTCTGTAACTCTCTTGCCTCTTTCTGCACCTCACTTGCTTCTTTCTGCACCCCTTTTGCCTGTTTCGGCACCCCTCTTCCCTCTTTGTGCAACTCTCTTGCCTCTTTCTACACCTCTCTTCCCTCTTTCTGCACCACTCTTGCCTCTTTCTGTACCTCTGTTCCATCTTTCTTCACCTGTCTTGTCTCTTTCTGCACCCTTCGTGCCTCTTTCAGCACCTCTGTTGCTTCTTTCTTCAGTTCTCTTCTTCTTTCTGCAACCCTCCTGCCTCTTTCTGTACCCCTCTTGCCTCTTTGTGCACCCCTCCTACCCCGTTCTGTACCCCTCTTGCCTCTTTTTCCACCTCTGTTGCTTCTTTCTGCACCTCTTTTGCTTCGTTCTGCTCTTCACTTGCCTCTTTATTTACCCCTCTTGCTTCTTTCTGCACCTCTGTTGGTTCTTTCTGCACTGCTCTGGATTCTTCCTGCACCTCTGTTCCAAATTTCTGCATCCCTCTTGCCTTTTTCTGCAGCCTCTTCCCTCTTTCTGCACCTCTCTTGCCTCAGTCTGCCCACCTGTTCCCTCTTTCTGCACCCCTTTTGCCTGTTTCTGCAACTCTCTTGCCTCTTTCTGCAGTTCTCTTGCCTCCTTCTGCACCTCACTTGCCTCTTTTTGCACTTCTCTTGCCTCTTTCTGCACCCCTGTTGCTTCATTCTGTACTTTCCATGCTTCTTTCTGTACCTGTCTTGCTACTTTCTGCACCCCTTTCTGTCACTTTCTGTACTCGTCTTCCCTCTTTCTGTACCTTTCTTGCCTGTTTCTGCATCTCACCTGCCTCTTTCTGCACTTTTCTTGCTTCTTTCTACACCTCTGTTGCTTCTTTCAGCAATTCTCTTGCCTCTTTCTGCACTTCTCTTTCCTGTTTCTGCACCTCTCTTGCCTCTTTCTGCACATCTTTTGCCTCTTTCTGCACCTCATTTGCTTCTTTCTGTACCCTTCTTGCCTCTTTCTGCACCCTTCTTCCCTCTTTCTGCACCTCTGTTCCTTCTTTCTGCACTTCTTTTGTTTCTTTCTGCACCTGTCTTGCTTATTTCTGCACCCCTCTTTCCCCTCTTTCCTCTCTCTCCACCCCTCTTCCCTCTTTCTGCACTTCTGTTGCTTCTTTCTGCACTTATTTTGCTTCTTTCTGCACATCACTTGCCTCTTTCTGCACCTCTATTGCCTCTTTCTGCAGTTTTCTTGCCTCCTTCTGCACTTCACTTGCCTCTTTCTGTAACTCTCTTGCCTCTTTCTTCACCTCTCTTGCCTCTTTCTGTACCTCATTTGCTTCTTTCTGCACCCCTTTTGCCTGTTTCTGCACCCCTCTTCCCTCTTTGAGCAACTCTCTTGCCTCTTTCTACACCTCTCTTCCCTCTTTCTGTACCACTCTTGCCTCTTTCTGTACCTCTGTTCCATCTTTCTTCACCTGTCTTGTCTCTTTCTGCACCCTTTGTGCCTCTTTCAGCACCTCTGTTGCTTCTTTCTTCAGTTCTCTTCCTCTTTCTGCACCCATCCTGCCTTTCTGTACCCCTCTTGCCTCTTTGTGCACCTCTCCTACCCCATTCTGTACCCCTCTTGCCTCTTTTTCCACCTCTGTTGCTTCTTTCTGCACCTCTTTTGCTTCGTTCTGCACTTCACCTGCCTCTTTCTTTACCCCTCGTGCCTCTTTCTGCACCTCTGTTGGTTATTTCTGTTCTGCTCTGGCTTCTTCCTGCACCTCTGTTCCAAATTTCTTCATCCCTCTTGCCTTTTTCTGCACCCCTCTTTCTGCGCCTCTCTTGCCTCAGTCTGCCCACCTGTTCCCTCTTTCTGCACCCCTTTTGCCTGTTTCTGCAACTCTCTTGCCTCTTTCTGCATTTCTCTTGCCTCCTTCTGAACCTCACTTGCCTCTTTTTGCACTTCTCTTGCCTCTTTCTGCACCCCTGTTGCTTCATTCTGTACTTTCCATGCTTCTTTCTGCACCTTTTTTGCTTCTTTCTGCACCCCTGTTGTCTCTTTCTGCACTTGTCTTCCCTCTTTCTATACCTTTCTTGCCTGTTTCTGCATCTCACTTACCTCTGTCTGCACTTTTCTTGCTTCTTTCTACACCTCTGTTGCTTCTTTCAGCAATTCTCTTGCCTCTTTCTGCACTTCTCTTGCCTGTTTCTGCACCTCTATTGCCTCTTTCTGCACCTCTCTTGCCTCCTTCTGCACCTCACTTGCCTCTTTTTGCACTTCTCTTGCCTCTTTCTGCACCCCTGTTGTGTCATTCTGTACTTTCCATGCTTCCTTCTGCACCTGTCTTGCTTCTTTCTGCACCCCTGTTGTCTCTTTCTGTACTCGTCTTCCCTCTTTCTGTACCTTTCTTGCCTGTTTCTGCATCTCACTTACCTCTGTCTGCACTTTTCTTGCTTCTTTCTACACCTCTGTTGCTTCTTTCAGCAATTCTCTTGCCTCTTTCTGCACTTCTCTTGCCTGTTTCTGCACTTCTCTTGCCACTTTCTGCACCCCAGTTGCTTCATTCTGTACTTTCCATGCTTCTTTCTGCACCTGTCTTGCTTCTTTCTGCACCCCTGTTGTCTCTTTATGTACCTCTTTTGTCTTTTTCTGCAACTCTCTTGCCTTTTTCTGCAGTTCTCTTGCCTCCTTCTGCACCTCTGTTTCTTCTTTCTGCGCTTCTCTTACTTCTTTCTACACCCCTGTTGCTTCATTCTGCACTTTCCATGCTTCTTTCTGCATCTGTCTTGCTTCTTTCTGCACCCCTGTTGTCTCTTTCTGCACTCGTCTTCCCTCTTTCTGTACCATTTTTGCCTGTTTCTGCATCTCACTTGCCTCTTTCTGCACTTTTCTTGCTTCTTTCTAAACCTCTGTTCCGTCTTTCAGCAATTCTCTTGCCTCTTTCTGCACTTCTCTTGCCTGTTTCTGCACCCCTCTTGCCTCTTTCTGCACCCGTCTTCCCTCTTTGTGCAACTCTCTTGCCTCATTCTACACCTCTCTTCCCTCTTTCTGCACCACTCTTGCCTCTTTTTTACCTCTGTTGCTTCTTTCTGCACTTCTCTTGCCCTTTCTGCACCTCACTTGCCTCTTTCTGCACTTCTCTTGCTGCTTTCTACACCTCTTTTGCTTCTTTCAGCAATTCTCTTGCCTCTATCTGCACTTCGCTTCCTTCTTTCTACACCCCTCTTGCCTCTTTCTGTACCTCTCTTGCCTCTTTATGCACCTCTCCTACCTCTTTCTGCATCCCTCTTGCCTCTTTTTGCACCCCTGTTTGTTCTTTCTGCACTGCTTTTGCTTATTTCTGCACCTCACTTGCCTCTTTCTACACTTCTCTTGCTTCTTTCGGCACCTCTTTTGCTTCTTTCAGCAATTCTCATGTCTCTTTCTGCTATTCTCTTGCTTGTTTCTGCACCTCTCTTTCGTCTTTATGCACCTCTGTTGCCTCTTTCTGCACTTCACTTGCTTCTTTCTGCACCTCTCTTGCCTCTTTCGGCACCTCTGTTGCTTCTTTCTGCATCCCTCTTTGTGCTACTCTCTTGCCTCTTTCTACACCTCTCTTCCCTCTTTCTGCACCACTCTTGCCTCTTTCTGTACCTCTGTTGCTTCATTCTGCACTTCTCTTGCCTGTTTCTGCACCTCTCTTGCCTCTTTCTGCACCCCTGTTGCTTCATTCTGCACTTTCCATGCTTCTTTCTGCCCCTGTCTTGCTTCTTTCTGCCCCCCTGTTGTCTCTTTATATCCCTTTTTTGCCTGTTTCTGCAACTCTCTTGCCTCTTTCTGCAGTTCTCTTGCCTCCTTCTGCACCTCTGTTGTTTCTTTCTGCACTTCGCTTGCCTCTTTCTGCACCCCTGTTGCTTCATTCTGTACTTTCCATGCTTCTTTCTGCATCTGTCTTGCTTCTTTCTGCACCCCTGTTGTCTCTTTCTGCACTCGTTTTCCCTCTTCCTGTACCTTTTGTGCCTGTTTCTGTCTATGTTCCAAATTTCTGCATCCCTCTTGCCTTTTTCTGCACCCCTCTTCCCTCTTTCTGTACCTCTCTTGCCTCAGTCTGCCTACTTGTTCCCTCTTTCTGCAACCCGTTTGCCTGTTTCTGCAACTCTCTTCCCTCCTTCTGCACCTCACTTGCCTCTTTTCGCACGTCTGTTGGTTCTTTTCCACTGCTCTTGCCTCTTTCTGCACCTCTCTTGCAAATTTCTGCACCCCTCTTACCTCTTTCTGCACCACTCTTGCTTCTTTCGGTTCCTCTGTTCCTTCTTTCTTCACCTGCCTTGTCTCTTTCTGCACCCTTCGTGCCTCTTTCAGCACCTCTGTTGCTTCTTTCTGCAGTTCTCTTCCTCTTTCTGCACCCCTCCTGCCTTTTTCTGTACCCCTCTTGCCTCTTTCTGCACCTTTCCTACCCCTTTCTGCATCCCTCTTGCCTCTTTTTCCACCTCTGTTGGTTGTTTCTGCACCCCTTTTGCTTCGTTTTGCACTTCACCTGCCTCTTTCTGTATCCCTCTTGCCTCTTTCTGCATCCCTGTTGGTTCTTTCTGTACTGCTCTGGCTTCTTCCTGCACCTCTGTTCCAAATTTCTGCATCCCTCTTGCCTTTTTCTGCACCCCTCTTCCCTCTTTCTGCAACTCTCTTGCCTCAGTCTGCCCACCTTTTCTCTCTTTCTGCACCCCTTTTGCCTGTTTCTGCAACTCTCTTGCCTCTTTCCGCAGTTCTCTTGCCTCTTTCTGCACCTCACTTGCCTCTTTTTGCACTTCTCTTGCCACTTTCTGCACCCCTGTTGCTTCATTCTGTACTTTCCATGATTCTTTCTGCACCTGTCTTGCTTCTTTATGCACCCTTTTGTCTCTTTCTGCACTCGTCTTCCCTCTTTCTGTACCTTTCATGCCTGTTTCTGCATCTCACTTGCCTCTTTCTGCATTTTCTTGCATCTTTCTACACCTCTGTTGCTTCTTTCAGCAATTCTCTTGCCTCTTTCTGTACTTCTCTTGCCTGTTTCTGCACCTCTCTTGCCTCTTTCTGCACCTCTCTTGCCTCTTTCTGCACCTCACTTGCTTCTTTCTGCAGTTCTCTTGCCACTTCCGCACCCCTGTTGCTTCATTCTGTACTTTCCATGCTTCTTTCTGCACCTGTCTTGCTTCTTTCTGCCCCCCTTTTGTCTCTTTCTGCACTCGTCTTCCCTCTTTCTCTACCTTTCATGCCTATTTCTGTATCTCACTTGCCTCTTTCTGCACTTTCTTGCATCTTTCTACACCTCTGTTGCTTCTTTCAGCAATTCTCTTGCCTCTTTCTGCACTTCCCTTGCCTGTTTCTGCACCTCTCTTGTCTCTTTCTGCAGTTCTCTTGCCTCCTTCTGCACCTCTGTTGCTTCTTTCTGCACTTCTATTGCTTCTTTCTGTACACCTGTGTCTTCATTCTGCACTTTCCATGCTTCTTTCTGCATCTGTCTTGCTTCTTTCTGCACCCCTGTTGTCTCTTTTTGTACTCGTCTTCCCTCTTTCTGTACCATTTTTGCCTGTTTCTGCATCTCACTTGCCTCTTTCTGCACTTTTCTTGCTTCTTTCTACACCTCTGTTCCTTTCTTTCAGCAATTCTCTTGCCTCTTTCTGCAGTTCTCTTGCCTCTTTCTACACCCCTCTTGCCTCTTTCTACACCCGTCTTCCCTCTTTGTGCAACTCTCTTGCCTCTTTCTACACCTCTCTTCCCTCTTTCTGCACCACTCTTGGCTCTTTTTTACCTCTGTTGCTTCTTTCTGCACTTCTCTTGCTCTTTCTGCACCCCTCCTGCCTCTTTCTGTACCCCTCTTGCCTCTTTTTGCTTCGCTTCTCTGTTGGTTCTTTCTGCACTGCTCTTGCTTCTTTCTGCACCTCACTTGCCTCTTTCTTCACTTCTCTTGCTTCTTTCTACACCTCTGTTGCTTCTTTCACAATTCTCTTGCCTCTTTCTGCACTTCTCTTCCTTCTTTCTACACCCCTCCTGCCTCTTTATGTACCTCTCTTGCCTCTTTGTGCACCTCTCCTACCTCTTTCTGCACCCCTCTTGCCTCTTTTTGCACCTCTGTTGGTTCTTTCTGCACTGCTTTTGCTTATTTCTGCACCTCACTTGCCTCTTTCTGCACTTCTCTTGCTTCTTTCTACACCTCTTTCTACACTTCACTTGCTTCTTTCTGCACCTCGCTTGCCTCTTTCGGCACCTCTGTTGCTTCTTTCTGCACCCCTCTTGCCTCTTTCTGCACCCCTCTTCCCTCTTTGTGCAACTCTCTTGCCTCTTTCTACACCTCTCTTCCCTCTTTCTGCACCACTCTTGCCTCTTTCTGTACCTCTGTTTCTTCTTTCTGCACTTCTCTTACCTCTTTCTGCACCCTTCGTGCCTCTTTCAGCACCTCTGTTGCTTCTTTCTGCACCTCTCTTCCTTCTTTCTGCACCCCTTGTGCCTCCTTCTGCACCTCTGTTGCTTCTTTCTGCACTTCTCTTGGCTCTTTCTGCACTGCTCTTGCCTCTTTCTGCATCCCTCTTGCCTCTTTGAGCACCTCTTTTGCTTCTTTCTGTACTGCTCTCTCCTCTGTCTGCACCCCTCTTGCCTCTTTCTGCACCTCTGTTGCTTCTTTCTGCACTTCTATTTCGTCTTTCTGCACCTCTCTTGCTTCTTTCTGCACCTCACTTGCCTCTTTCAGCACCTCTCTTGCTTTTTTCTGCAGATCTCTTGCCTCTCTCTGTGTCTCACTTGCCTCTTTCAGCACCTCTCTTGCTTTTTGCTGCAGATCTCTTGCCTCTTTCTGTACCCCTCTTTTCTCTTTCTGCACCTCTCTTGCTTCTTTCTGCACCCCTGTTCCCTCTTTCTGCACCTTTCCTGCCTGTTCTGCACCTCTCTTGCCTCTTTCTGTACCTCTGTTGCCTCTTTCTGCACTTCTCTTGCTCTTTCTGCACCCTTTGCGCCTCTTTCAGCACCTCTGTTACTTCTTTCTGCACTTCTATTCCTTCTTTCTGCACCTCTCTTGCTTCTTTCTGCACCTCACAAGCCTCTTTCAGCACCTCTGTTGCTTTTTTCTGCAGATCTCTTGCCTCTTTCTGCACCTCACTTGCCTCTTTCAGCACCTCTGTTTTTTTTCTGCACCTTTTTTGCCTCTTTCTGCACCCCTGTTCCCTCTTTCTTCACCTTTCCTGCGTCTTTCTGTACCTCTCTTGCCTCTTTCTGTACCTCTGTTGCCTCTTTCTGCACTTCTCTTGCCTCTTTCTGCACCCCTTTTGCTTCTTTCTGCACCTCTGTTGCTTCTTTCTGCACCTCTGCTGCTTCTTTCTGCACTTCTATTGCCTCTTTCTGCACCTCTCTTGCTTCTTTATGTACCTCACTTGCCTCTTTCAGCACCTCGTTTGCTTTTTTCTCCAGATCTCTTGCCTCTTTCTGCACCCCTCTTTTCTCTTTCTGCACCTCTCTTGCCTCCTGCTGCACTCCTGTTCGCTCTTTCTGCACCTTTCCTGCCTGTTTCTGCACCTCTGTTGCCTCTTTCTGTACCTCTGTTGCCTCTTTCTGCACTTCTCTTGCCTCTTTCTGCACCCCTCTTGCTTCTTTCTGCACCCCTCTTGCTTCTTTCTGCACCTCTGTTGCTTCTTTCTGCACTTTTATTGCCTCTTTCTGCACCTCTCTTGCTTCTTTATGCACCTGACTTGCCTCTTTCAGCACCTCGTTTGCTTTTTTCTGCAGATCTCTTGCCTCTTTCTGCACCCCTCTTTTCTCTTTCTGCACCTCTCTTGCCTCCTTCTGCACTCCTGTTCACTCTTTCTGCACCTTTCCTGCCTGTTTCTGTACCTCTCTTGCCTCTTTCTGTACCTCTGTTGCCTCTTTCTTTCTGCACTTCTCTTGCTCTTTCTGCACCCTTCGCGCCTCTTTCAGCACCTCTGTTACTTCTTTCTGCACTTCTCTTCCTTCCTTCAGCACCCCTCCTGCCTCTTTCTGCACCTCTCTTGCCTCTTTGTGCACCCCTCCTACCTTTTTCTGCACCCCTCTTGCCTCTTTTCGCACCTCTGTTGGTTCTTTCTGCACTGCTCTTTGTTCTTTCTGCACCTTACTTGCCTCTGTCTGCACTTCTCTTGCTTCTTTCTACACCTCTGTTGTTTCTTTCAGCAATTCTCTTGCCTCTTTCTGTACTTCTCTTCCTTCTTTATGCACCCCTCCTGCCTCTTTCTGTACCTCTCTTGCCTCTTTGTGTACCTCTCCTACCTCTTTCCTCACCCCTCTTGCCTCTTTTTGCACCTCTGTTGGTTCTTTATGCACTGCTCTTGCTTCTTTCTGTACCTCACTTGCCTCTCTCTGCACTTCTCTTGCTTCTTTCTACACCTCTGTTGCTTCTTTCAGCAATTCTCTTGCCTCTTTCTGCACTTCTTCTGCATCTCTCTTGCATCTTTCTATACCTCTGTTGCCTCTTTCTGCACTTCACTTGCCTCTTTGGGCACCTCTACTGCTTCTTTCTGCATTTCTCTTTCCTCTTTCTGTACCTCTGACATAGAGGTAGTTCTAATCCCCCTGCCCTATTAAGTACTAGGGCCTTACAGGGGAGTTCATGCCAAGCGCAGGGGTACCCCAACCCATAGTGTACCCTAGTGTATGTAGGTGTTTTCACTGTTTTCTAATTGTCTTTCAGGATAGCACTGGCTCCAGGCCTGGTTAGTTAGAGTCAGTTACCAAGAGTACCAGTCAGCAAAAAGTTGGGGGCACAGGATGACTTTGCAACAAGGCCTCTTTCTGCACCTCTGTTGGTTCTTTCTGCATATCTCTTGCTTCTTTCTGCACCTTTCTTCCTCTTTCTGGACTTCTGTTGCCTCTTTCTGCATTTCTCTTGCTTCTTTCTGCACTTTTCTTCCTCTTTCTGCACATGTCCTACCTCTGTAGGAATAGTTAGAAATTAGCATTTAAAAAACCTTAGAAATTCACTGAAAAAACCATAGGTTTCAGGGACGTTAAAGTTAGAAATTAGCATTTAAAAAACCTTTGAAATTCACTGAAAAAACCATAGGTTTCTGGGATGTTATAGTTAGAAATTAGCATTTAAAAAACCTTAGAAATTCACTGAAAAAACGTCAGGTTTCAGGGACGTTATAGTTAGTTGGACATTTCACTCGTTCAAAACCAGAGAAATGTAGCCGCTATAGTTAGTTGAGCTAACTATAACTCGCGCCCCCGCAATGCACTGCTGATGATGTCACATATTACATCATTCATGACATGGTCAGTGACATCACTGATGACATCACTGATGACATCTCAAATGACATCAGCAGTGCATTGCGGGGACGCGAGATATAGTTAGCTCAACTAACTATAACAACCTAATTTCTCTGGTTTTGTACGAGTGACTTCCCTGAAACCTGTGGTTTTTTCAGTGAATATATATATATATATATATAATAAACAATTCGGGTGACAGAATTTTTGCCCAGCGCTAAGTAGCCCAGTTACTGGTCCCCACCAGTATTTTTTTACAATCATATAAAAACAACAAAGTACTGAGATATCCACAGAAGCAACAATTCACAATACTTCTTCTTGATTGGTTTCATAAGTTGTTTTTATTCTTTCCTCAAGTTCATGTTTCATGTCAATACATCCACAACAGCCTTAAATACTGTAAGCAGTCAGACAAAAGCCAACACGTGTTTCGCGCTCCACTGCACTTCTTCAGGTCTTTAAGTTCTGCTCTTGGACCTTATTCACTTATTCCCATGCTCCAATTATTAAATAAATAACTTCATCCGTTATTATTTTCTCCTTAGTTCCTTTAAGACATGTAGTAATTCATTCCATAAATCTGCTAAGATTTTAAATCCTTCTGACATGAAAACTTCAGTTCCCCCTTGATACGGGTCGGCGACAGGCTGGAGGCCTCCGATCCATCTCCTTCAAATCATGAACGCTCGAAGAATTTGGAAGGTGATGGAGTAGAAGAAGTGAGAAAGAAAATACCACGAGTGATGAAGTGACGTACTGTCAAATCAAAGAGACACTAAACACCAAGCTCATTCCAATGCCGAATGTTGACTATGAAAGGTACATCTTCAGTCAGGAAAGCAGATTGCTGGTGAAATGATGGATGAGTTTGTAGAAAGGCTTGATTTGCTCATAAAGCATTGCAAGTTCAATGATGAAGAGGCCATGCACCTCAGAGTCATAGATGGTTGCCTTTCTTATTCCTACAGACGATGTGTCCTCCAAGTGTGGACCAGCCCGCCCTTGGCCCGGGTGTTGCTCAGGCACTACCCACTCAGCGGGAACACAGCACGCTTCTAAAGCACAGGCAGGAAGAGTCAGTGCGGGCAAGGGTTGATGAGACTTGCAGTCCCCAGTGGCCCAGGCATCAGTGACGCAACCCTCTGTGTTCAGATGCCTTGATGTGAGTAGTGCGCCCTAGCAAGGCTCCAATTCGAATGCTGGTGTGGTTAAAAACATGCCCCCAAAGCAGCGGACTATGGCATTCTTTTATAGCACAGGCAGGAAGAGTTTGTGTGGGCAAGGGTTTATTGGGCTTGCAGTCTCCAGAGGCCCAGGCATTGACGGCTTAGCTCTTTGTGGTTAGGTCCCTTGATGTGAGTAGTGCACTCCAACAGCGCTCCAATTCAAATCCTGGTTGTGCCCTTCTGTCAATTCCTTTAATTTTCAGCCTTGCAACCATACTTACTCCAGATACCAAAGTCTTTGATTTCCCAGAAGCTGTTCAACAGGTCATGGTAATAACGCCGTCAGATCACTAGTAGGCATCGTTTATGGTCGGAACCACACTGGTATCTGATCGTCTTTGAACCTCTGACTTTCATTCTTGATTAATGAAAGCATTCTTGGCAAGTAATTTCACTTGGGTTCATCTTGCGCTGGTTCAAGAATTCCCCCTCTTACGGCGCAATACGAATACCCCTGGCAGCTCCTCTTAATCATGGCCCCAGTTAAGAAAACAAACAAATAGAACCTTAGTCCTGTTCTATCATGCCTAGCTGAAGTATTCAGGTAATCGGTCTGCTTTGAACACTAATTTGTTCAGGACACGCAGTAAAGAGCATTCACGAGGTGCAGAGAGACAGGGGTTCGCACAGGCGGTAGCTCACGGCCGACCGCCAGCTTTTTACCTGTAGTAATTTGAATATACACTATTGGTGCTGGAATTACCGCTGCTGCTTGCAGTTGACTTGCCCTCCAATGGATCCTCGTTAAAGGATTTAAAGTGTACTCATTCCAATTAAAGGGCCTCGAAAGAGTCCTGCATTGCTATTTTTTGTCACTAACTCCCAGAGTTGGAAGTAGGTAATTTGCACACCTGTTGCCTCCCTTGGATGTGGTAGCCATTTCTCAGGTTTCCTCTCTGGAATCAAACCCTTATTCCCTGTTACCTGTGGTCACCATATTAGGCACAGAAACTACCATCGAAAGTTGATAGGGCAGGGATCCGAATGTATAGTCGCCATCACAGCGAAGTGCGATTGGCTTGAGATTATCTAGAGTCACCAAAGCGGCAGGGCGAGACCGGATTGTCTTGGTCTGATAAATGCACACATCCCAATAGTTCAGCGCTTAGCTGCATGTATCAGTGCTAGAATTACCAAAGTTATCAAAGTAACAGGTGGAGCGATCAAAGGAACGATAACTGATTTAATGAGCCATTTGCAGTTTCACTGTACTGGCCATTTGTACATACACGTGCATAGCTTAATCTTTGAGACAAGCATATGCTATGGGCAGGATCAACCAGGTAGGTACACCTGCTGGGTGGGGTTGGGGGAGCCGCATGCCTTTCCTGGACCGACCTCAGCACCCAGTGGGAGCCTACTGTAGGGTGGAAGCCTCTACCTTGTAGGCTTGGGGGGGGACAGACTGGGTGCATCTGCACTGGTGGGCTTAGTTGTCTCTGCGATGACAGAAGGGAGAGGCGGGCCAAGGTGCAGCCTGCCGAGATGCAGGGGTGCCAGCCTGGGAGGTGGGAACACCCCATGAAATGTTCATTCTGAGCTGCTGTGGAAATGCACTGGGTGTAGGAGGGCAATGGCATGTTGCGTGGGGCCCAGACCACCTGGTGGCTATTGGATCCTGGCACAACCCAAACCCTTCGACTCTGGTCGGGCCACTAGGGGGGTGCAAGCTCCCAGGCTGCTCAGCTTTCACTCTGCTAGGTAGGGCCTCCGCAAAAGGCAGGCCTTCCGGTCAGATGGTCCCTGGTGGGGTAAAAGCTCTTTGCTTGAAACAACAGCATAGGCTAGCCAAGCAGTCCATCCCAAAATGGAACACGCATGCCCAATCGATCGGAGTATGGTCCTGACCGGACGCTTCCAGGGTAGGCGGCCCTGTATGGGGATGTTGGCTTCATGCCCATGTCTGCTCTCGGTAATGGCAGGTTCAGGGAAACAGCCCATCAGACCGGGCTGGTAGGCAGCAAATGTTCTGGGGCCCTTGTTGCCCAGGTGGGACAACCTGGGCCCTGATTGCACCCACGTGGAGAACGACTGGACTGCAAGAGGGTCTGGAGTACCCTATACCTAATATTCTAGAGGAAGGCTACCCTCTTCCTTGTAATCCGTGCACACCGAGCGACAGAGGGGACCATCGCCGCAAATGCACCTGATCTCCTGGAGCACTGGCTGGACTTGAAGAAGCAATTGGGCCCTCATCGTTACTTCCAGGGCAGCCCGGCCATCTAGATGCAACATAGGAATGCACAGCACACAATAAGATGCCCAAAGCTTCAAAGTGACCAGATTGCCGGGTTAGAAGGACAGTCATCTGGTTGCAGCATCCTTCATCGAAAGGCTTCCACTTGCCCTTGGAAGGGACAGGGACTCTGAGGCCGGTTTCTCGGAGCCCCAGCTGGTCCTCAAATAAGGGGGGGCTGACAGAGATCTGACCTGGGGCCCAGAGGTATCTTTTAAGAGTGTCCATTAAAGTAGTCAGGCAAATATGCTTCTTAAATGGGAAAGACATTTGTAAAACTAGATCAGCCATAGCAACATCATTACACTGAGGCCAAATCCCCCAACATCCTACAATAAACCCATGCAATTTACAGTGGAGCAGTTGATCAGATTTTTGATTTCCTGTGATAAATCCTGATAATATTTAACTTTACTGTCAAATGCTAGCTAGCTCAAGGGATTTGTGTGATTTTCGTAGTTCACCTTGACTGTTTTTGACATGTATTTCCCTATATGTCATCCAACCACACCTTTTAGCTCTATTAATGAGTAGTTCCAAAATTTTGTTATGTCTTTTGATACTTATGTCCTTGGTTTTAGGACTTGCACCTGAAATGTGAGCAATTCTTTCACAAACATCTTTGCAATATCTGCAAGAGCAAATGTTCGATTTCTTACCCTAGTGATGGTTCCTCTGGTGTACAAACCATTTGCTCTTAACATCAGCACAGCTATGTATTGGTTTTCCTTTAGCTTTTTGTGCTTGCTGATCAATAAATTTGAGGTTGAATTGTTTGCTAGATAGTTAATACCATCACTGTGTAAAGGGAGATCATTCCATTTCTCAAATTCCTCTTTTCTCCAGCCATAAGCTGCTAACAATTGCAAATCATAAGTCAGGAATCTGCTCTCTAGAATGTTATGTTTGTGCGTTTTGATGATATTATCAATCTTTTCATTTATTTTCTCTCCTGTATACATGTAGGGATGTGCGATGTGCAAATCTGGAGTTTCTCTGAGGTATAGTAGATTGTTGATTTTGTTGAGTCCAATTGTTGTACATAACTTTGGTACACTGAGACCCTCATATGAGATTTTGGAGTAGAGGAGACCATAGCATGCAGGTAGGTGTAGGAACTGTTTGAAATATTTCTTTATTGTTTGCTCCAGAATGTTTAGAGTGTTTGCTTCTGTGCCTGCCATTTCCAATTTAAATAGGAACCAGATATTTAGAAAAGATTTCAATTTTTTGAGGTGGGCTTGAGTGGCAAATTGTCAAGTTTGTGAGCCCAATTTGTGAGAATCTCATTTATTTTGATGTTACTTGTATGGCCGGTGTTTGGATCAAAGTTCAATCTGAGGTATCTATCACTGTCACCTGGATGAATATTCTCAATATCTTGTTTTTTCAAATTGCCATGGTTTGCAGTTATTTACCAAGATGTTGTCCTTGTGGTGGCTTATTTAAAATCCATGTGTTTTTTTTTCACATTTAGTTTTACACCTGTTGCCTTATTACATTTTTCAATGATTTTCAGATTAGTACTCATTCCTTCCCCGGTGTTGCGCAATATGACCATTTGAGCCAAATTTGAAGCCGTTGCCGTTTTTGTGCAGATCATATCTCAGGATATCCATGGCAATGTTAAACAACAGTGGGGATAACTATTTACCTTGCTTTACTCCAGATTTCATTGTTATTTCTGGTGTAGATTCATTATTTTTGCCCTTGAAAAACATTGTTGAGTCTATATATAAGTTTTTTATTACATCTCTGATGTATATATGAACTCTCTGTCTTTCAAGACTCCATAGAATGTGACAATACCTTACAGAGTCAAAAGCTTTGGAGATGTCTATGAACACCACTGCAAGTGAATCTTTGTTTTTCATGCCCCGTTTATAATATTCTGAAGAAGAGTCAGATTTTTGAGACAACCTCTCACCTTCATGAAGCCTTTTTGTCTCATATTCAGATTGACGAATGAAGTAAGTCTTTGAGCAAGATTTTCATAAATAGCTTAATGAATGCTGTACCGATTGTAATTGGTTTCCAGTTGCTGATTTTCTATAGTTCACTGATCGGTACATTCTTCGGGATTAGTATTGAACGTTTTTTCTTTATACATTCTGGGACTCTTCATATAGTTACCAAGATGATACTAGTTTGGGCAACAGCTTTCGTTGTTTATTGTGAACTTTGTTCAGATCATTTAGAACATTTGTCAGGCCCAACTGGTTTATTTAAGTTAGATTCTTCGAGGGCTTCAGTTATTTCAAGCAGTGTAATTTCTTTTTAGAATCTTTCAACATCCCATTCTTCTGGTATCCTATCAATAGGGAGGAATTTTGGGTTTATCTTGTTCTCTTTTTCTATAATATCTTTGTAGAATTGAAAGATATCATTGACACTCATTTGGCAAGTGGTATCTTCTGCACCATCAGTGATTATCCTAGCAATTTTCTTCTTGTCTTTCTTGAACATTGCCTGGTATTCCTTGTAGCTGCCCTTTGCTTTTTCATATCTTTTCTTATGTGTTCTATTGAGCCTTCCATTTTTCTTATCTTTGTTTGGTATGTTGTTTTGGACTGAAGCACTCTGATGCTCCTCTTGAGCAATTTTCATAGGCTCATTACTGGGTTCACTTGTATGTTCATTGTGATTAATTGGCATAGGACGTCTATCGCTGGTGTTCTCTGGTGTACTCCTGCCAATTAGCCGTGCTTCATTGAATTTTCTCACTTTAAGTACTGCGCAGAAATCAGATTGCGTCAACACGACCTCGGGCTTTCATGATGCTTTGTTTTAATTAAACAGTCAGATTCCCCTGATCTGCACCAGTTCTAAGTCAACTGCTAGGCATCGGTAAAGCAGAACAATGTCCCCATACTCCATGGAGATGTGACCACCGCAGCTAGGGTGATCCACAGGAAGGGCCCAGCTTGAGTCCAGAGTCCAGAGTCACTGTTGCCCTGGAGAATGGTATCTTGTCCAGCCGTGGCATGCGCCCAGCCCCGATTCACACCCCAACCCAACCGACCCAGCCCTTAGGGCCAATCCTTATCCTGAAGTTATGGATCCATCTTGCCGATTTCCCTTACCTACAATGTTCCACCATTCCAGAGGCTGTTCACCTTGGGGACTTGATGCAGGTATGGGTACAGCTCAGGGTGAGTTTCACACCATCTCACCTGCATTTTCAAGGACCCGTGAGAGCTCACCAGACGTCACCGGAACTGCTACGCATTCCAAGGCTCGGGCTCCTCTCTCGGGATGGAATCACTGACATAATCTCGACAGACACAATATCGACCTACATTTTTATCGACACAAAATATTGATGACACTAATATCGATACCCTATACTTAATTAACAAAATACACTAATATCGACCCCAAAATATCGTCAAACATAATTATCGATTACAGTAATATCGAACACATAAATATGGTTATTCAAAATATCAAACATCCTTTAAAAAATACATGTCCAAAATATCGATCACAATAATATAAACAACAATATTATCATTTTTGTAGAAATATCGACAATTTAAAAATAGATAAAACAAACAAAATTAAACACCATAAATATATTCAAATAAATAAACATACACTGCATATAAAATATAATATATATAATAATTTTAGCAAATACTAAAACATATTTTAAAACATTAAATAATAAATACACTATTAATAACAATTTAATTTTATATTTAGATTATGTACACACATTATTTAACATCACATATAATATGATACACATTTAAATAATTCAACATGTGACATTTTTTTTTACAAATAACTGACTCTTAATTAGCGTTTTCCATATATGGAAAACAACTACCAAAATGAGTAAAACAATAAAGATTAACCAATAAAAACACACAATATTAAAATAAACCGATAAGGTTAACCAAACAATTAATACAAACACTATATAAAGAAGGAAAACTTATTCTTATTTTACACCTTAAACCAAAAACAATAAATAAGCCGAAACTCTGTGGATTTCTACCAGAAACAAGGACTTCATCAAATCAAAAGATATTACATTCTTCAAACAGTAAGTACATTACCATCTGTAAAATAACTGTAATGCTAATACTCTAAAACTACTATTTATCATACTCAAATAATTAATATATATCTTTTTCAATTTATGTCTCCTGTACAGATAATTCTCAAACCATCCACAAAATTACAGATCACTTCAAAATCATCTAACTAATAAAGTAAGTATTCAGCAAAGAGCATTGTAAAAATTATAAAACACCCAACCAAACCCCAAATCCATCCCAAACACCCACCCCACCCCATATACATAATTTACAAAATAAGTAAAAATATGTTTTACTCTTCCACAGAAATATCAACTACTTGACAGAATTCAACCAACAAAGAAAAAGCATCTCTATTGAAAAGCAGCTCAAAACAAACATTGTAAGTATATTAATAACAATATATATTTATTAAGAAAAAAACATGTTTTTTGTAGAATTTAACACATCACAATGACCGAAGGCACCCAATTTATCTCATCCCAAAAAGGAAAATGTTTGCTATGTTACATGGGGTATGTCTATACCCAGGAAAAGCAAAGTGGACTAAAAGTAAATTGGAAATGTAGCAAGTACCATTCAATAAGAGTTATGGTCGGGCAACAACTAGAGAAACTGTTTAGTATACAAGGGAGCATAACCACCCTCCAAATGTTACTGAAATAGAGGTTAGGAATGCCCTTGAGAACATTAAAGAAGCTAGCACTAGCTCACAGACACCTACGACTCAAATACTTAAAGAATTTCTGCCTACAGTACCCAAACATGCTGCTGGGCAAATGCCCTCTATTTCTTCATTAAAAGAACTATAGCTCACACAAAAAAAGCCACAACAACTACCACACCTGCTCCAAAAACATTTGAAGAGTTGGTAATTCCCCCAGAACTATCTATAACGCATAATGAAGAACCCTTTGTTCTCTATGATAACAAATGCAAAGAAAAAAGAATAATTATGTTTGCAACTGCAAGCAATTTAATAAAGCTACAACAATCAGAAACATGGATGATGGACGGGACTTTTAAAATCTGTCCCAAACCATTCTATCAATTATACACTGTCCATGCCCTATATCAGAACACCAACATCCCCTTTATCTATGCCTTGCTACCCAATAAGCAGAACTCCACATATATGGAAATACTAAGTAAAATTAAACAGGAAACAAATAATTATTTTCCACAGAAAATAATAATAGATTTTGAGCAGGCTATGATAAGTGCAATTCTAAAGTCCTACCCACACACATCAATTCATGGTTGTTACTATCATTTCAATCAGTGTCTATGGAGACACCTTCAGAAATCAACACTTAGGGGGTGATCAGGATGGCGGGCAGACTTTAGTCCGCCCGCCATCCTAGTGGTAATGGGACCACCCGCCTGCCATGCGGCGGTCCCGCCACCCAAATCATGATGGGACCGCCACCGCGACGGTCGCATCTGGCATTGTAACATTGCGGCGGTTGCTGCTGGCTGCAGCACCCGCCGCAATAGAAAAATGCCATGATGTGCATGTCCATGCACAACGTGGCAGGCAACGTGCGGTGCCTGCCACCTTGTGCATGGACATGAAGGAGGGTACCATGGGTACCCCCCAAGTGCACCCCTCCAACCCCCCAACCCCCCACCCCTGGGGGCCCGCAACGGGCCCCCAAAGCAAATCCCCGCCAGCCTTTCCATGGCGGCATCGCCACCTTGGAAAGGCTGTGTAAAGCAAACATCATAATATGGATGGCGGTGCCTGCTAGGCACCGCCGCCATATTGTGCCCCAGCTCCGCCCGGCCGGCAATCATAACGATTTCCGTCCGCCGCGATACCCACCGCCATCATAATATAGCGGTGGGTAAATCACGTTACGATGGCGTAACGGTCACCAGCGCCGGCCCAGCGGTGGCAAACGTTACACCGTAATCACCCCCTAAGTGTTGAATATGCGACAAACAGTTAATTTGCATACCAAATAAAAAAACGTATTGCACTGGCCTACGTCCCAGTTACTGACGTGGCCGAACATTACAATCTTTTAATAGAAAGTCCTTACTACCACCAACACGAACAAAAATGAAGTCCCCTCCTAGATTATTTTGAAGATACCTGTGTGGGAAGACTCCATAGATCAGGACATAGGAGACAACCAAAATACCAAATCCCATGGTGGAATGTCTTAGCACACTAAATCAAGAGGCAAAAACAAACAATGCTGTTGAAGGCTGGCATAATGCCTTCCAAGCAACAACAGGACGAGGTACACCTACACGACACAAACTCCAACTCTCCCTCCAAAAAGAACAGAGATACCAACAGCTAAGAATGGAGCAATCTGTCACAAAAATAAAGCCTAAACTATCCAAGCAAACTAAACAAATGTTTGAATACCTACAACAACAAGTCAGACTATACCCTACAACAAGAGGCCTAGAATACTTAGCAATAATTGCCAAAAGCCTACTCTAAACTCTCAAACCAGTGTAAAATATATAATACTTTTCTGTTAAAATTATTAAAATGCATACACATTTTTTTTTTAAACTAAATAATGTGTCTAATATATTTTTATGAATGAATAAATATATAGACATATTAATTGGATATTTGAAAAAATAAACAACAATAACAGTAAATATTATAGCATTTCCTCCTACGATAAATAATTAAATTAACTTACCCTTTCCGTAGTTGTAGACAGAAAATCCCACATCTTGTAAAACAATGATGGTAGCTCATAATCCAAATAGAATAAAAATTACCCCCAAAAAAATGAAAAAATCCAACTGTTCCAAAAACTAATCCTCGATCCATAAATCCACATTCCATAAACCATAAAAAACCTGAAAAAGTGTTTTAAAAAAAGATACACTCCATGAAAACCCGAAAAATTAAGAAAGTGTAAAAACATTATTAGTTACTTAAACTAATATGCACTTCCTTAATTTAAAAAAACACAATCTTCTAGTAACCGCAACTTCGATCAAACAAAACCTGTAAAAAACACACAAACATTCCCACCCACACAAATATACACATAATATACAATATAACAGTATTACAAACATCATACACACCATAATAACACATATCCTACCAAACTTTAACATCTCTAAACTAGGCCTCAAAAAAATAAAGATACATAAATCGTCAAAACCTAACTAACGCATAAAAAACACCGCAACTCCAAAAACCTAACTCTACACCCACTAACTACAATTTAACTACCCTCAAATTAAATTAAAATTGTAGTTTAAATAAAGAAAAGTTATCTTACCTTCCTCGACGCGAAGCAGCTCCTAACCACAACCTTCTCCCCTTCTAAATAACCCAAAACAACCGCGAGCGGTTACAAAATACAAGCCCCAAACAAATATGGCAGCTTCAAACATAAAATAAATCTAATTTAATTAAATAAATGTCATTACATTATATATAAATTACTTACATGTTTAATTAAAATACTACAATTTTAATCCTATTTGTTTAAATGTATTTTTCATTTTTATATCATTGTAAAATTATAATAATAAATATTATTAAACACATATATTTAATATTATAATTCCATATATTTACTAGTTACATACATTTTTAAAAACGTGTAATAATTTTTTTATATTTAAAACATGTCTACCTTATTAAAAAAATGTTAATAAATTAAACTATGTAATAATTAATAAGATTAATATTTTCTATATTAATATTATTAATTAAAATGTATTATTATTTATTTGGAAAATGTAACTTAGGGACCCATTACGATAACCGGCGTTAAAAAATCCGCCATCTACTATAGCCTGAGAAAACCGCCCGCCTGCACCATGGGAATACCGACCGAGCAATTATGAAGTCGCGAAGCAACCTCTGCCCGCGGCGGTAAAAACACACACGTCCATGTCTGAGTAGAAGATTATCCATCCACCACGGACGCAATCCCGCCCGAAAACCCAAATCCGCCCGCTCTGACGACCGAGACAACGACCGTGAAATTATGATCTCCCCGACATGAGCGCGGAAAATCCACATATTCCCCGCCCGCCACGGTCAACAACAGTGATGAATAACTGACACGGCGGAAGGCCTGACGGCCACGTCCGTGCACGGAAATCTTCTGCGGAACAAAGAAATACACACAACATGGCCAACAAGTCCACACAGCAAACTACGCCAAAATACCCAAACACAGAACACATCCCAAAGACACATCCCCCCTGGCAAAACTAAAAAACTACAAATCCCAGGACACCAGACACAACATAACTGAAAACGACAGCCCATCATGACACACCCACATAGGTAAGTACAAAAGCAGCCCCTTCACAGACCACAATCCCTTGCACTACTAAAAAGCGAAGACGCCATCAGAGAACCCAGAGAGCCACAAAGGAAAGCAGCACACCACACGCACGCACATATCACACTCATCACCAACACCACCACCACCATCACCACTGAAACAACGGCACCACGAACCCCCTGCACATCACACACCACATACCACACACCCACCACACCAGCACCACAAATACCAAAACACACACCATGGCAACACAAAGAATGCCAAAGTACACTGCCACTGAGTTGACGGTCATGGTCGACGAGATCATCAAGGTGCACCCACAAATCTATGGGAACCAGGTCCAACAGACACCAGTAGCCACCAGAAACAGAGGGGTCGATTCCGATTCGGGCCGGAAATCTCTCCGACCGAGCCGGACCCGGAGAGATTTCCGACCGAATCGGACCCGTGCAGTCCGACCGAACGAGTACGATGCGTCCGTATGCTATCGGACTCGAGTCGGTCGGACTCCCATTGAAGTCAATGGGAGCCGGTCGTACAACGCGTACGCGGGCTCCCATTGACTCAATGGGTGCGAGTCGGACAAGTGCGCCCCTACAGCGGGTAGCGGCGAGGCGATTCGCGCCGTACACGCACAGGTAGGGGGACCCATGGGTCCCCCCTGTGTGCGACTCGCGCGGCTACGCGTGACAGGGGGTCCGACACGGACCCCAAAGTACGGCTCCGACAGCTCTTTCGAGCCGGAGTGCGCGGCTCGGTCGGACTGCTCGCGGCGCGCATCGTACTTACCCGGCCGGGAACGTCTCCATTGCGCGGTGCGAGTCGAGTCCGAGCGAGTCGGTCGGTGCGGTTCGAGCCGGGAACGAGTCGGTCGGAGCGGTCGGGACGCCCGGACGAGTCGGTCGGCGAATTCGCATCGTACTCGCTCGGCCGGACCCGCGTACGATTCGGTCGGGAAACAGGGCTCCGAATCGGATCCGGTAAAGCCTAATCCGTTTCGGAGCCCTACCGGCCGAGATCGGAATCGGCCCCAGAATGTGGAGCAGGATCGTAGACCAGGTGAATGCAGTTTGGAACATGCCACGCAACCGGGGTGAAATCACAAAGAGGTGGCACGACCTGAAAAGCGTGGTCAGGAAGAAGGAAGCCAAGAATCGTGAGCTGGCTGACAGGACTGGCGGCGGAAATCCCACGCTATTCAAGACCTTCGAGGCGTGGGAGGAGAAGGTGCGAGGCATTCTACATCCGGAGAGTCTCACCGGAATACCAGGGGGAGTGTAGGCTGGTAAGTACAAACAAATGTATACCAGCACACCGCTATGTACTGTCATGCACTACCAGAATGCCATAGCTCTGAGGGCAAAACACCCCCATGTACAGTACACAATACACAAGACATCTCTCACACATGCAACAGACACTCCCACACACTCAGCCCAAAGGTACCAACAAACAAAACCATGGGGGCATGTGTACAGTCAGCCAGCACCACAACTCCCACCAGGTCCCCTTGTACCCCAGATGCGCCGGAAGGAGCACTCCCCACACTCATGTGTCAGCCATAGCTGCACTAACCAACAAGTAACAGGTAAGTAGCCTTACCACAAAGTCCGAGTATCGGAGGGGGAACTGCAGAAGTAGAACCTCCACCAGGCCCCTAGTCCTACAGCGCAGCAAGATGGAGCACTCCCCACACCCATGTGTCAGCCATCGCAGTGCACACCTTCACCCGACAGGTAGATATGTTTCCCTACATGGAGGGGTGTCTGTGGGTGGTAAGCCTTCACCACAACTCACAACACGGCCCCCACTCCCACAGACCAGCAAGATGGAGCACCCCTCCCTCTCATAACCATGTGGTAGTCATTGCATTGCTCCCTCCAAACCAACAAGTAGGCAGACTACTGTACAGGGCGGGGTGTCTGTAGGCATGAGGACTGTACTACGACTAACATTTGGGACATGTCACGTAGCAGAGGAACAGGTAGCACTTCTCCCTGTCATAATCATGTGACTAATGTGCACACGGACATGAATTACAGAGTCATAGCCCACATGAGCCATCTCAAATACACTAACACGTAAGGAGTCACGTCTGCATGCACAAGTCTCACTGGAGTACTGACCCACATGGCGTGCACTGTGCCAGTCATCACACACATCAGCAACACCATCGAAGTCTTGTCCATGTAGTCGTGTCTGCTTGTTCCATTGACATCGTACAACATCGCCCATGTAAGTCTATCTTGTCTCAATGTAACAGAGTGGAACCCCAGTAATGTCACATACACCACTGGACCCATGAACCACACAGCTACACAATGCACATTCAAAATCTCATCCATCTCATCTTTCAGCCCCAGTGTCATGAAAGGTATATCATCTAAACTGTTGTCCCATATACAGTAGTTCAGCAAAGATTCCTGCTGATGACCACAAATGTGTCTGCAGTGACTGAAGCGCACGTCACACTGTGATTTACAACATACCTAATATAGTCAACACCCCAAGAGCACTGCATTGCTGCACATGGCTGAGGGTAGCACGCACACCAAGGAATTGTCCCATCTGCAATACGTTGTGTGGCACAAAACCATTACTCACTCACTACAATGCTTGCAGTGTAATGTCCCTAAATGATAACAGTGAGCAGATATGCTGGGTATGTCAGACATACACACACCTTTGTCTCTGCAGTGTCGTGTGGCCAAAACACATGTCCCCTTCTGCACCCATATGTCACAGTATGTACCAAAAACCATATTTCACCTCAAAAGCGTTGATGGGGCTGTACCCCTCTTGCCATCTGCGTTTCTAAGCGTTTCATTTGAACCCCAAAACCATATTTCACTTCAAAAGCGTTGATGGGGCTGTACCCCTTTTGCCATCTGCGTTTCTAAGCGTTTCATTTGAACCCCAAAACCATATTTCACCTCAAAAGCGTTGATGGGGCTGTACCCCTTTTGCCATCTGCGTTTCTAAGCGTTTCATTTGAACCCCAAAACCATATTTCACCTCAAAAGCGTTGATGGGGCTGTACCCCTTTGCCATCTGCGTTTCTAAGCGTTTTATTTGAACCCCAAAACCATATTTCACCTCAAAAGCGTTCATGGGGCTGTACTCCGTTTCCACCAAATCCACAAAATGTAGGGGTACTGCAACACACACCGATTGGCTAACCAAATCCGTCCCATGCCATATGCACCCATCACACTATTCCATTGCCTTGATCACGCACACACATTGTAGAGCCATACACACGCATCTGGGAAATCAGTGCACAACTGTGCACCAACTGTGAATGTCAGACATCTAACACAAACCTTGCAAGGTGCAACACAATAACCTTTCGTCTCCGCCCCACAGGTGACAAACAGCATGATGCTGGAGAGGGAGACAGCAGCCATCACAGCCAGTTCACAAGCCCTCCACCCGGACTCACGGATGTGGAAGACCTGGACACCTCTACGGACGAGGACTCCCGACCAGGCAAATCTGGTGTGGCAGGGCGCAACCGCTCCCCAGGACCCCTCCTACCCACCAACCCATCTCCCAGGGCTGGTGACCAGTCCCAGGCCCCTGCTGCCATGCTCATTGCGACCACCACCACCACCGCCGCAACCACCACCACCACCACCAGGGCCTCCCTGACCACTCACCCTGCGCCAGGGGTGGTACGCACGTCGACATCGACCCTGGGAGCCACAACAAGGCCCCGGGTGACCAATGTGGTGAGTGGGCAGGTCGGTGGCAGCAGTTCAGGTGGGAGGAGCAGGGTCAGGCCAACGCCATCAGAGCCTGGGAGCCAAGCCCTGCCACAAATCGCAAGAGTCCTTGGAGCCTATGAAGAGGCCCAGGGACAATGGGCCCGGTCAGCTGCCGATACGCGGGAAGTCCTTGGGGTTTTGAGGTCCATGGACGCCCATATGGGCCAATTCGTGACCCGTATGGGTAAACTTGTCGACCTCATGGGCCAGCTAGTGGTGGCGGTGAGGGCCCAATCAAGGCCAACCACACCACCTCCGCCACCACCTGCTGGGGCGCAGGGTTGTGCAACATCCAGTTCCCCTGCGTCCACAGTGAGTGGGCAATCCTCAGCCACCACCAGCAGCCCACAAACACAACCCCCCCCTCCCAAACGTGGAAGGGGTCGTCCGAAGAGGAAACAGGTGTCCAGAGATGACTTTGCACGCTCCAAACGCCAGTGAGTCAGCCAGCCACGGTGGCCATCTACTGCATTTACTTGGACTACTATCCTACCCCACACTGCCATGTGAATGGCATGTGTCTGTCGGACTGTGGACCCAGAACAACATGGGTACACCTTGACCATCACGCGGACATGTCCGTCAACTCATTGTTTCAGCATGCACCACTTTTGTGATCACCTTGCCCACAATCACATGTCACTGCTTAAAATAAATACACCTGGATCACATTCTGTTTCATCTGCTCTGTGTTTAATCAAGGATGTGCAACCGTCACCATGATCAGAAATGCATCTGGAGTGTGGTATGTCGATAGGCCAGGAGAGGCTGTAGGGACCTAGGGGTGAAAAACAGAACAAGAGTCCATTGAATGTGTGTGTCACACACTCATCACACAGTACTTGTCATCAAGTTTAAGCAATGTACACACATCTCACAGAGCAACAGGGCACAATGCAACAGCCACTGTCAGTGGCATACTACCCTGGACATGGACCATTGCCACACAGCACTCAGTGAACAATAGGCCGCCGTGACAATGCACACATACACCTACACAACTGCAGCAACATCATCCGTCGCACATGTTCACTCACCGTTAAGTGAAGTAGCGGGCGATGAGCTGCTGACGCTCATTCACTGCTTCCTCCTCTTCACTGTCCTCGTCACTGGACATGGCTTGGTCTGCAGGCGGGGGCCCTGGCTGATCACCGTCATCCACTATCAGGGGGATCTGCCTGCGAATCGTGAGATTGTGCCGCATGCAGCATGCCACCACTATCTGGCACACCTTCTGTGGGGAGTATGCCAGTGCACCCCCGGTGCGGTCCAGGCATCTGAATCTGAACTTCAGGAGTACAAAAGTCCGCTCCACCACACGTCTGGTCCTCCCATGTGGAGAAGTGTGGCTCAATGTTTAGAGCGGCAGACCCTGATGCAGAGAGCTGGCCCGGGACCAGGGTTCAATTCCCGCCTCGGCGGGTCTTGGGCTCAATTTCCTCGGACCTGATAATTCTCGCCTCGGTGCCTATTCTAATCATGGGTCCCACTCTGCAACTCTGGGCAATAGCTTGCTTAATCTCCACAACGGCCCCACCAGCGCTGGGATGCCTGGCTTCACCTTGGGGGTGCCCAGGAGTGGACATTTCACAGGGAAAAGACAGGAAGGGTTCCACAGCGGTATGCGTACAGCGCCAGGACACCCTAGGGTAACAGTGCGCTTTACAAGTACAAATTTCATTTCATTCATTTCATTTCATTTCATTTCATTCATTTCATTGTATCTGACATCAGCATGTGTCCTAGGATTCCGTAGTGGGCTCAGCAGCCAAGGCCCGTTAGGATATGCAGAGTCACCTGGGTGTGAGAAACACAGAGAATCGTTGCAATTCCAACAGGATACAAGACAGCATGTCACACCCAGCACGCTACACGAGTTTGCATACTCATCAACAATCCATGCACGGTCCGGTTTAAGATTGGTCATCATTCGTGGGAGGATGCTGTGGCGCATGATGTGCGAGTCATGGGCGGATCCGGGAAACTTCGCACACACGTGTGTGATAATCATGTCCGCCAGGCACACCACTTGCACATTCAGGGAGTGGAAATGTTTCCGGTTCCTATAGATGTGCTCCATGACCTGTGGTGCAACAAGGCCAACATGGGTGCAATCAATTGCACCAACAACGTGGGGGATGCGTCCAAGGGCATAGAAAGCACCCTTCACTGCCGCCAAATCACGAGCCCTGGGGAATCGGATGTACCGGTTCCTGTACAGCATCATAGCTGACAGGACATCCCGTAGCACCATGCTGAACATGGGCTGGGACATCCCACCTCCACTGCCCACCGTGTGTTGGAAGGATCCGGTGGCGAAAAATGCAGTGCAGCCATCACCTTAGCCGTGGGGGTGAATGCTGTAGGATACACCCTGCGAGGACGAAGGTGGGGTTCCAACATTGCACATAGGTGATGCAGGGTGGGTCGGTCCAGACGGAATTTCCGTATAACCTCCACATCCTCCATGTCTGCCAGCAATTGGTAGGGGCGATGTATGTTTGGTCTCCTCCTAGGACAGATGGAAGTGGACACATGTCAATGCAACACACCACATGGCATTTTCACATTCACAAAACTAAAATTACTGACAAAGCAATAGAATCACAGAACAGCTGACAAGTAGGGACAGCACAGCTACAATACTCTTACACAGGTCCCCTTACCAATAGCAATGACCACTGACACAAACCATTGCCATGAGCATGCACATGGGGATTTAGTCCATAATAGCTTGAAAGGCATGATGATGATTACAGACTGCATATGTGTGAAGCGGCAACACCACGGCAATATACCTAGCTGCTGTGCCTGACACAGCTTCCGAGGCTGGGTGAGTATGGCACACACCAACAACACAATGTACACAGGCTGAGCGGCCCAAACAAGTGGGTCCTGTTGCACAACGGGATATGAGACAGTCAATGATGTCCCTAGTTCTCCTAATGTACAGCACTGTACGTATCACACCTCCAAAACACATTGACAGGTGTACACATTGACAACTCCATGACAACACAGCTGTGTGAATGCAAATACACATCACAAGTGACACGTAACGTTGCACGTGCCAAGTGGGAGATGTACATTGAGAAATATGGCATGTGTGTGCATATGCACATCCCATGCTCCCATGCTAATGTGTACATGATGATGTGCCAACAGACATGTGGGGGCTGAGCACTGGCCATCAATGCCTATGCACACAGCATGAAGTGGCCCTGTCTGGTGTGGACATGCTCCAACACACAAATCATGGCCACACCTGCAAATGCATGGCGCACATTAAACTGTGGATTCCACATGGCACCAGCGGACTGTACCCGCCATGGACCAGGCCCTTGAGGCCAACTCTAATGGCCCTTGCGGTTGCATCCTGCGTGTTCGACTATAGAGGTAAGCGTACCGGGACAGCTCGGAGCAGGCCATTGTGTGCATTTGAAGTAGGCAGACATGGTACACCAATTGCAGCAGCTTGGACCCACTGAAACAGCCCCAGGGGGCTTCATGAGTGTGGGGGGGAGACCAGCAATACCACAGCTTCCAGGGACTGCTGCCTGGCATCCCACAACAACACCTGCTGCTGCTGCCACATGTCCACCTTCATGTCGACAACTCTGAAGATATGTCCAGGTACACTCACCAGCGAGGAGTTGGTGATCCTGGATTCCGAGCTCCATGCACACTGCCCAAGGCTATTTCTTGCAAACGTTGTGTGTGTAAGACAACTACAGTGTGTGTGGGAGTGCATGTGGGACACACACATGTCGTTGATCCACAGCACTATGAGTCTGAGCCTGTGGCGTTCCAACATGCACTGCTTACCATGCTTACTACAGGTGGAAGGGGTATGTAGGCTCTCGGGCGCTTTCCCATGCATGTCCCTCCCGAGTGGTGGTACATGGCATTTCCATGTCAGACATCCAGTGACGCAGCCACTTGTCAATGCAGGACTCAGGGCAGTTATTGCTTGTGTGAATGGCTGGCTGGGTCCCTGCTGGCCTTCTCAGTATCAGCAGACCTGGGCTGCACATTGACCGCACAATCCTAGAAGGAAACAACACTGACTGTACAGTGGGTTACATGTTTCTTTTGTTCACAACTCTCCGGAAACGCGCAAACTCAGCCCTTGCGATTGAACACTCCAGGCCTTGTGATAGGGATGTGTGTGAGAGATAGTGGCACTGAATGTGACCTCCATTGCGGGGTGAGCCATTCACAGGGCGAGTACGTTGAGGGCTGTGCAGTGTTGGACACAGTGAGTCCACCCACAAAGATGTGTTGCCTTGTGATCTATGTGTTGTGCCACCTGACAATGGAGAGTAGATGTGGGCAGACTACACATTGCTCAATGTGCTGGCATCCTGCATGTGAATGGGATGGACAGGTACTGTGTACACACTCCCACCAGCATGCATTCACGTGTGGTGTACACATGCTGTTAGGCCATGTCCGATTACTTCTTGGCTTTGTTACACATCTCTGAGTATTTTGGATGGGTCAGCATCATGCCATTGTGATTGGTGGATGTGGGTGATGATGAGAAGTGTATGAGTGATATTCCAACCCTCCTGTGTACCATCCCTGCAGTTGGAAGTCCTCCAGCCCAAGGCCTTGTGATGAGCCATTGCATCCAAGTTGATGGGTGTGACGTCATCTGCCGGATGAGCGACAACGTGTCGAAAACGAATCGGGGAATGACCCCTCGTATTGTCAGGTTAGCACAGCGCTGCATTTCACCACTAATGGTCTGCATCTTGACAGTCACACAGCCTGTGCCGGATGCACGTTTGTAGGGGCATCAGCAGCAAGCAAGTGTACAGTATTGTGGGATGGTGTCTTTTGGTGTGAGAGGCAGCATGTGTCCACAGCCTACCCATCATCTGGGTAATGTGATGTTTGTTGTGTGATGCAGTGGGTTGTAAGTGTACTCTGTGCTGGGTGCATCTGACATGCATATGCGATTCCTGAGGGTCAAGATGTAATTTGAGCACTCTGCATTGTCAATGCATTCAGAGTCGTAGCCCTCAGGAACAACCTGTAGTAGGCTGGAGTGGCAATTCACATGTATTTTTGAGGCACTGTGCCTACTCTGATTTCGTTCGGACATATGTGTGCGATGCCTCACCTCATATTCCTGGTACTTACACATCCGGCACACTGTGCAACAGTAGTTGTGCTCGTGCGAACGACAGGTGGATGGCATGGGCTCATGACCATTGTGGACTGTCATGTTGCAGTCTGTGTGAGTGGTGTCCCATTCTGCTCCATGCAGGTATGTCCTTGGCCTAATTACGTAGTGCTCATCCTTGCCACCATCAGGACAGTGGGTGTGCACACAGCGGTTTGTGGCTATAGTCGCAGGGTGACACAGGCCGGGTGTTGTGCTCTCTGCACAACACATGTGCCACTTATAAGCGGCTTCATTTTCTGTACGCCAGCCATTACGTGTTGATTGTGGTGGCTGTATACAATTGCACAGGTATCGTGCAACATGTGGATTTGGGAATGTTCTTGCACATGTCTGTTTAATTGTTGCCAAATGAGTGAGGCCACCTCGCTCTCTCTCATGTGGCATCTCCCGTGGGTGCTGAGGGACAGGGGACGGTCAACAGTGGTGAGGCATCGGATGAAGCAGCTGCACAGAAGCTGAGTGAGACAGATGTGACCATCCTCTCGGAGGGATCAGACGTGTGCTGGATGAATCCGAGGCCGAGACGGCAATTTCGGCGTCATCTGAGGACAGAGGTGATGCATCCATGTTTGCTAGCACAGGGGACGTGGACTCTGGCTCCTCTTCAGCCACGCGGAGGCCAATGCCCGCCCTCCCATCTACTTCCACTGGTGCAACACGAGTCGGCACAAGAATGAAGGATAGGGTGTCCTTCGCACCAGGCACAGCTGCCCCTGAACATGTGGCCCCTGCTGCCCTCAGTGCTGGGTCTGTTGAGCTTGTGTGGCATCTCTGCGTGGGGCAGACAGCTCTCCTCAATTACTTCATTGCCCATGACATCACCTTGACGCATGTGACATAGTTCATGTAGGGCCTACATGTACGCGTGGGTGGGCTACACCAGACTGTCCAATGGTTGTCCTCCCCAGTCAAGGTGGGCCTTCAACTGGGCCAATCTCAGGCTGACATTCCTGACCCTTTCTCCACCCCCTGGAAAGTGGCACATCTGACAACAGCAGGGCACGAGTCCTAAAAAAGAAGTGGGGGATGCTGACGTCACGACAGGAAGTGACATCACGAAAGGTGGCTTGCACCGTCAGACTCATTGCCTCCCCTCGCTCACCCCTTATGTGCAATTGCATCGGAGAAGCCAGCGCGTGAGCAGCAGCTCCGATCTCGCCCCAGAGAGGCCAAAGACTGAATGTGTGGCTCCATTTGCTCCAGTTATCGAGCTCGCAGTAAAATAAGTGGGGGGACGCAGTCCACCCGCGTGGTACCCAGACTTGAGCCCTGGACAACAGTGACGATGCATGACAGTCTCCGGAGTCCGGATACACCACATGCAACACACAGAAGCTGTAGCTGCCCTAGCGTGCCAGGCCGCACACACTATCCCAGACGAAAGGTAGACCCACCCCGGCGCGCATAGTCATTACATCCGCTGCCATTGACAAGGGACCCATAGAGTGAGATATGGTCCTCAGGGTGACGGGCCTCCGAGCCATCCCCCGCCAACGAGTGTCATGCAACTCACACATATCGCAAAGCCAATAGGACACTTTGCCTGCACACCAGGGCTCGAGTCTGGGTACCACGCGGGTGGACGGCGTCCCCCCACTTATTTTACCGCGAGCTCGATGACTGGAGCAAAGGGAGCCACACATTCACTCTTTGGCCTCTCTGGGGCGAGATTGGAGCTGCTGCTCACGCGCTGGCTTCTCTGATGCAATCGCATCGAAGGGGTGAGCGAGGGGCGGCAATGAGTCAGATGGTGCAAGCCACCTTTCGTGACGTCACTTCTTGTCGTGACGTCAGTGTCCCCCCACTTCTTATTTAGGACTTGTGCCCTGCTGCACACTGAGAATGTGTCGCCTGCGAGATGTGACCAGGAGAAGGGCGCCATGACCTCCCACCCACCAAGCTCCACTGCCAGCCCGTGCCTTGGGTAGCCTGTGCAGGTGGACAATGTAGGGGGTACACCTGGAGGACAGGGGATGTAAGTGCTTTGGCAAGGGCCTGGCAGTATCCAGCATGTCCCCAGAGGGAGGGCTAACGTCTACACATGATGCAGCATTGATCGTGTGCCCGCCTGTTGTGCCCACACGAGTTCACATTCATCCCCAGACAGGTAGGCTTTCCAAATACCCAACACAGTGGAAATCTACCCCTCCGGAATCCTCACCACACAGTCTGTTACAACACTGCATGAGTGCACCTACCCGTGCACCCACCCACCTGGGCCAAGCAGCCCTCCCGCTTCGCATGCCACATGTGTGTCTTCCACAGTTCTGCTTCTCTCTCAGGGGCGGACCTCCAGCTGTCCCGTAGCACACAGACAGCACCGAGTCGGACTGGCATCCTGTTTGAATGGTAGGCACCCTCACACAACTACCTGTGACACAGTGGTGGCTGTAATGGCTATTGTGACTGCCATGGCAGTGTTGCTGGCCATGGCAGGGTACACTCACACACATTGCATACGCAGCTTTTCGTATCACAACTCTGCACATCGGACTGGCCACTGTCCCTGGTGTTGAGCAATATTGCCGCCTGTCTATGTAATCTGTGTCGGTTGTGTCTGTGTAGTTGCTGATTGCAGTTGTTACTGTGTGTGCATAGTTAAGTGAGGCACATGCCGTGTATGGTACCTCAACAATTGCAATGTCTGGTCTCACATTCCAATGTGTTTTACACCTGGCAGGGACTTCACTTCTTTCAGACTCTGCTACTTCTGTGTGTGATGACGAAGTATGTTTGTGATACGGATTGTCTGCATGTATTTGGTGGCATTTCAGGGAAAATGTATACGTGTCATGTTTGCGTGCAAGCAAAGCACAGGGTGTGAGTCTAGCCACAGGATGACATGTAGCATGTGCAGAGTGTGCGGGTATGTGTGAGCTTACTTTCTGTGTGGCCAGCAGTGTAGGTGTATGTTAATCTTGTGATGAACATTGAGCCTGGGCACATGGCTTACTTTCAATGTGTGCATTTGGGAGGTGTAGGTGTGTGTGGTGTGAAGGGTGTGACTTTGGGGTAGTTTTGGTGTGTGTGTGTGCGCTCTGGCAATGTCGACTACACACATGTGTTACCCAGGGGCATGGTGGGTGTTTGTATCCGTGTTCAGGTCTGTGAATGTGAGCACATGTGTGTATTGTATGTTGCACAGTGTGCAGTGTGTGGGTGTGTCCTTGCAGTTCAGGATGACTCCTACTTGTATGTTTTGGACATTGTGGGTCTGCAGGGTGTGTGATTGTCAAGATTGTGCCTTGTTTGATCAAGCATGTATGTGAATTTCTGCAGTTCGTACTCACTGTGCAGACCTGCCCACCCACACTGATATCGTGTGTGTGTTTTGTCATGCATTGCTATAGCATGCTTCTTGCGTGGCTCCTAATTTTGCTTGATGAGTGTGATGTCAGACTGTGAAGGTAATTGTACACATATGTAGGACTGTGCTTTGTAGTGACCAGGCCGTCAGTGTTAATGTGATGATCTGTTGGGCCACGTCAGAGTCTGACAAGCCAAGGCCCAAGACCTCTGGTATTTCACTAGGTCCACTATGGCGGCAACTCATATGCATTGACATCCAATGACACTAGACTACATGGTCATCTCACGACTCTTGTGTACTTCACACACTCTCATCCTCTCTCATTCGTACTTGTCTTCGATAAATAATTCTACCGAGTCACATATTTGCTTCAAGGCATGTATTTGAACTTACTTCCTCTGTGATGCAGTATAGTGGACACTACTGGCAGCAAAATGCATGTGGAGGATATACTTAGCATGATTACACATACAAAAGTGGGTACAGGTAGATGTGATTAGTTGTTGATTGTGGAATAAAGGCTTCAGAGTTACAACTGCCTTGCCCTTGCTATGCTAAAGTACATTTGCTCATTACTGAAGAGCTCTAGACTTTGACACAGACAGTATTCATTTTGCCTACCAGACAGCTTGACATCATAGGCACAGTACATCTCAGTTCCATGGTACGGGATTACTACAATAGTGACTCCGACACACCTGCGTCAGAGGTGACATTAGAGCATATGCCTACATGCATGCAGCAGCGTCTCACAGGTTGTTGCTATGTGGTGGCTACTGAACATGACACAATAACTAGGGCCATGTTGTAGGGGGTTGCATTTGTTGTCCATGCAAAAGTCCTGGCACGGTAGTACAGACGATGGTGAGGTGACAGTTCTCACGTAATACAGCAGACAGATAAGTGTGCACTGACAGGTGCATGTGTTCAGGTGCGCAGTATACATATTATGGCATAGTTGTTCGTGCAGTATTGGCCATGTGGTTACTGTACACAAGTCCCATACCTCTGCCTCCCCCTGTTCATGCAGAGACACGGGATATGGTGAGGAACAGAGTGCATGTCCCGGAAATGTCCGATGTCATGGCAGTGGAGTTGATGGTAAGGTGTTTGTTGCAGATTGTATGGTATAGTTGTTGTACAGCTAACTGCCCACTCCGTGCGAAAGGCAAGCATAGGTACGGTGTTGAACATCAATGTTCAATTGGGGGTATTGAGTCGGGGACCGATGAATTGACAAGTTGTCAGGTATGCGATACCTTCCAGCAGGGCATCAATGGCATTGGTGGTAAACATGGATGCCATCCAATGAAGCGGATGGTAGCTAGCAACGTGTTCATCGTAAGTTGTCCCTTGTAGAAGCCTGATGGGACATGTTGGATGACATTCGATGAAACTGTGATCCAGAATACGTTGTGTGGAGGCACACTGGTCCCATTTCAGTGTGTGTCCTATTGCAGCCACATACGCCATGCCCCCATACACTGAACAGATCCTGTTGTGGGCGTCCAGGGGTGCAAACAGGTGTACCAAGTCCGCCTTTGGACATGCCGGGTTGGAGAGACATAAATCCACAGGACAGTGGAACGGACACCTCCGACAGTAGAAAACGGGGATGACGCAGCTGAACATTGCAATGCGGTAAGTTACTCGGTAACTTACGTTCAGTATAGCCAGATTTTCACAGCCCACTAGCTGTAGCAAGCTCTCAATGTACAGCTGCATCTGCCCGGCGTAGTTGGGAAGCAGTGGTGCAACAGCCATTTTGCTACAGGGTGATGTGGTGGCGTGCTCCGGCTGCCTGTGCAGTCAGCAGAGTGCAACCTCCGACGATGCTGGGAATACTGGAATGGATGTACGTCAGCAGGACTTGGGTTATAGCTTGAGCGGAGGACACAGGACCTCATCCCACATGCTTCAATGAATGGTCAAGGCCAGTGGTGTCTGACTATTTCCAGATTACTTGCATTTGACCCACACGGAGGAGTGGTATAATTTTTTTTGTGTTATTATCTTTCTTTCATGTTGGGCGCTGTCTGCCAGTGGACGGTTTACTCTGCATGCCTCTGTTTGGCTTCTTGTTGGTACAATGGCTCCATTCTCCTGCATAAATTGTTGCAATGTGATTTCAGAGTAGGAATGGAAGGCCATTCAGTGCTATCTGCTCTCCCGTGTGTGGGCGGGACACTGCATTTCCGCTATACATTGGGGCTTCTGTGTGGGTGTAGTAATTGGAAACACCTGTTCTCAGGCAGCAGGGTTTTTCAATTTTGTACATTGCATGGCTTGATATTGCGAGCAGGATGGTATAGGTATTTTTGGATGGAACTGGCGTGCCTTTTACGGACAATGTCCATATTCTGTGCTGTTATGTAGCAGCCGCCGTGTGCTTCTCCATTTTTTGCCCACAAGGGTGTGTCCTATTTTGCTATCACATTACTCCCCTGTTCGGGACACTTGTGTGACATCAAGTTGACAAATGTGAGTTGTCGGTTGGGGACATGATTGATGCAGGAAGGCCACGTGACATGTGCCTTCAGGGTGGGGCTGGTGTGTGGGGTGTGTAGTTGTGACCCTGTGGTGTTTGTGTGCAGCCCATGCATGGCGCTGTCGTTGGCCTCTGCGTTGTGCGCATGTGTACCTGCGTCATCGCCGCTGCGCTGCAGTGCCGTGATGGGGACGTCACTTCCTGGTCCCGGGTAGTGGGTGCCCAGGATGTTGCGAGTTGTTTTATTTTGACAGGTGGGACATGTGTGGGTACAGTGGTGGATGTGTCCTGTCCACACAGGGGTGTCTGGAGGGGCCGTGTACAGTTTTTCCGCCCTTGCATTGTGTGCAGTGTTTGCATGCCCTTGTTGTGTGTCTGCCTACCTGCATCGTCTTGGTGCATTCACTCCTAGGTGGTGCATCAGGAAGAGCATGGGGATGGCCTGGAGTGCAGGATTCATCTCTGGGTGGGCCGCCTTTTTAGTCTCTGTGCTGAACAGTCGGGTTTCAGCCTTGGTATCTCGTGCGGTGTCTCTTTGCCGGTGAGGCTGTTTGGTTGTGGCATCGTAATTTGTACGCCGGGCGGTGCATCATTTAGTCGGACGGTGTGTCTCCATTGGCTCGCGCCGCTACGTAGACGGGCGCACTTTGATGGCGGGCGACGTCGCAGGCTTACGGGCGGTGTTTGCCTGACTTTTCACATCCTAATTTTGCGGGCGTGTGGGCCGTTGCTGACGGACGGTAACTACCGGTTTTTGCCTCCGACAGCACGGCGGTAGTGCTTCCGCCCGGCATCGTAATGGGCCCCTTAGTTTATACTTAAAAAATGTTTAAAAAAATTTGAAAATTGTTATATAATTAATATGTTACCAATATATGTAACTAAATAAAAAAATTTCACAATACCAAACTGAAATTAACCACTGTTATAAATAAATATATTGTTTTTCAAATGTATGTCAAAAAAATGGTAACCTACATTATCTGTTATTACAACATTTACACAACAGTTTAAAACAATGTACCAATGATTTAATAAAATGTTTTCTTTAATTATTAAATGTAAAAATATTCATATGTACAAAACATTTTGTATTGGTAAAATAAATATGATTTCCTATCTCTATGTCTCTATTTATCTTACATATTTTTAATTAAAATTCATGATTTTGAAATAATTTACAATAATTAAAGATCTTTGAAAAATTAAAATGTCAAATTTTTGGACTACCATTTTATTAATGTTATATTCAATGTTAGATATTAAGTTTATTTTTATTAAATATTGTATTTAAAATAATATGTTTTAATTAAGAATATATACAATGTTTATGTTTTTATTTACAATTATCTTATAATTAAAATATTATACTACTTTAAACTATCATTTTTTTTAAGATTATAAATTAATACACATATAGCTAAATTACTATTCCCACTCCAGTTAGCATAAATACAGGATAGGTGCTGGACACTAAACTTAATTAATGTATTATTCCCACACCAGTTAGTATTTATTCAGGGTAGGTGCTGGACACTAAACTTAATTAATTTACTATTCCCACTCCAGTTAGTATTAATTTAGGGTAGGTGCTGGACACTAAACTTAATTAATTTACTATTCCCACTCCAGTTAGTATTAATTAGGCATAGTTGCTGGACACTAAACTGAATTAATTTACTATTCCCAATTCAGTTAGTATAATTTAGGGGTAGGTCCTGGACACTAAACTTAATTATTGTAATATTCCCACTCCTGTTATTATTAATTCAGATTAGGTGATGGACACTAAACTTAATTAATTTACTATTCCTACTCCAGTTAGTATTAATTAGGGGTAGCTGCTGGACACTAAACTTAAATAATTTACTACTCCCACTCCAGTTAGTATTAATTAGGGATAGGTACTGGACACTAAACTTAATTAATGTACTATTCCCACTCCAGTTAGTAATAATTAGGGATAGTTGCTGGACACTAAACTTAATTAATTTACTATTCCCACTCCAGTTAGTATTAATTTGGGGGAGGTGCTGGACACTAAACTTAATTAATTTACTATTCCCACTCCAGTTAGTAGTAATTAGTGGTAGATGCTGGACACTAAATTTAATTAATTTACTATTCCCACTCCAGTTAGTATGAATTAGGGGTAGGTGCTGGACACTAAACTTAATTAATTTACTATTCCCACTACAGTTAGTATTAATTAATGATAGATGTTGAACAGTAAACTTTATTAATTTACTATACCCACTGCAATTACAGTAAAATAAAAACCATTGCCAGACCTGCAACATATATATTTTTCTTTTCCGATTTAAATTAATGTAATATAACTAACTACACTATACATTCAATTTTAATTATGTGACAATACCTATCATAAATTAGTACAACATTTAATATAATTAATTGCAATATTTTTATGATTTTGAAAATATCTTTTCTAATTTATAATTTTAAATTTCTAATTTCTTAAATTTTTTAATAAATTATTTTTAAACACTCCCCACCCTTATCCCCTATAAACCCAACATCCCACTCCTAAAAAAAAAAAAATTAATTTGAAAATATAATTTCTAAGATTTAAATTTTAATGTCGAATTTCTTAAATTTTTTAATAAATTATTTTTAAACACTCCCCACCCTTATCCCCTATAAACCCAACATCCCGCTCCTAAAAATATTTTTCTAAAATCAAAAATATATTTTCTAAATTATATATTTAATTTTCTTGATTTTTAATTTTTTTTTAAATATATTGTTTTAAAACACTCCCACACCCTTATCCCCTATAATCCCAACATCCCGCTCCTAATTTTTTTTTTTTAATTTGAAAATATAATTTCTAAGTTATAAATTTTAATTTTTAATTTCGAATTTCTTAAATTTTTAAGTACATTATTTTAAAACACTCCCCACCTTTATCCCCTAGAAACCCGACATCCCGCTCCTAAAAAATATTATTCTAAATTCAAAATTATATTTTCAAAATTATAATATTAAAGTTCGACATTTTTATAAATTAAAATCAATTATTTTGAAACACTCCCCACCCTTATCCCCTATAAACCCAAAATCCCGCTCCTAAAAAATATTAGACAAATTAATTTTTTTATAATATTAACTTATTATTATTATACTACAAACAAACTCTATATACATTACAATATACTACAATAATGATATTTTAACATAATGATATTTTAACAGTCGATATTACAAACTTCGATATTTTTAACAATACTTAAAATCGATATTTTTAACATCGATATACATAACATTGATATTTAATACTGTCGATATACTAAACTCAATATTTATGCATATCAATATTAAAAGTTCTATATTATGTCTACTTACCCTCGGGATGAACCCATTTCAGGGTGGCCTGCCCAATACAAAGAAAAGAGATCTCTTCCCGGGGCTTCCATCAGCTTCTCCAGGATCAGTTGCATTACCGCATTGGATGCTGCAAGGGTGCCAATCTCTGCCACTCCAGGGAGCTAAACCTGAATCGCTTTTGATTGGCCAAGGGCAACAGAAGCTATTGACCTTCCCTTCTGAACGGAGGTCGCCCTTCTCTTAGGACTAATTGACCCATGCTCAACTGCTGTTCACATGGAATCCTTCTCCTCTTCAGCCTTCACAGTTCTGATTTAAATATTTTCTACTACCACCAAGATCTACACATGTGGCTGTTCAACCAGGGTCCTTGCCTTGTGCTTCAATGCGATACAAAAGGGGATGATGGACGGAACGTTTGAGCCAATCAAACACTCACCCCCAGTCAACTGATCTGGGTTTAATCCATCATCATTCTTTAGCTCACTCCACCACCCCAGTTCAGACATGGCCATATGCAAATCAGTCTGACCCTGTGCCTCATGGGAACAGTCCAGCCCGAACTGCCAAGCCATGTCTTCCCTGGACCGGAAACAAGCATCCTAGGACCGGTTTCTGGCATTCCAGCCGTCATCAGCCAGGCTTGCTTGAATCCAGTGGCAAAGTGAGCAAGGGACCCACGTCTGGGCATACCCCCGCCAACTTAGGGCGAACAAAGCGATACAAAAGGGGATGATGGACGGAACGTTTGAGCCAATCAAACACTCACCCCCAGTCAACTGATCTGGGTTTAATCCATCATCATTCTTTAGCTCACTCCACCACCCCAGTTCAGACATGGCCATATGCAAATCAGTCTGACCCTGTGCCTCATGGGAACAGTCCAGCCCGAACTGCCAAGCCATGTCTTCCCTGGACCGGAAACAAGCATCCTAGGACCGGTTTCTGGCATTCCAGCCGTCATCAGCCAGGCTTGCTTGAATCCAGTGGCAAAGTGAGCAAGGGACCCACGTCTGGGCATACCCCCGCCAACTTAGGGCGAACAAAGCGATACAAAAGGGGATGATGGACGGAACGTTTGAGCCAATCAAACACTCACCCCCAGTCAACTGATCTGGGTTTAATCCATCATCATTCTTTAGCTCACTCCACCACCCCAGTTCAGACATGGCCATATGCAAATCAGTCTGACCCTGTGCCTCATGGGAACAGTCCAGCCCGAACTGCCAAGCCATGTCTTCCCTGGACCGGAAACAAGCATCCTAGGACCGGTTTCTGGCATTCCAGCCGTCATCAGCCAGGCTTGCTTGAATCCAGTGGCAAAGTGAGCAAGGGACCCACGTCCAGGGAGCTAAACCTGAATCGCTTTTGATTGGCCAAGGGCAACAGAAGCTATTGACCTTCCCTTCTGAACGGAGGTCGCCCTTCTCTTAGGACTAATTGACCCATGCTCAACTGCTGTTCACATGGAATCCTTCTCCTCTTCAGCCTTCACAGTTCTGATTTAAATATTTTCTACTACCACCAAGATCTACACATGTGGCTGTTCAACCAGGGTCCTTGCCTTGTGCTTCAATGAGCACCACTGCAGCCCTCCTACTCATTGCAGCTTAGCCCCCGTGGCTCCTAGCACCAGCAATGGACGCGTATGGGTCTGATGCTCCAGTGCCATCCATTTTCATGGCTTGTTGATTTGGCAGGTACATTTGTACACACTCCTTAGAAGATTTTGACTTCCATGACTACCGTCCTGCTGTCTATGTCAACCAACACCTTTTTGGGGTTTTGATGAGTGTCGACTTTGGGCATTCGGTTCATCTCGCAGCGCTTGTTCTACTTAACAGAAGTGGCCCACTAGGCACTCGCATTTGATGCCCAGCTCCATGCCAGCGAGCCTGGTTTACCAATTTAAAGCAGGGCCGGGTGGTTAACTCCGCTCCGCTGGCAGAGTGCATGGAGTTTTTGAACTCCGGCCTTCACTGGGAGAATGAATTTTAGCAAAAGACTCCGATGCCACCTCAGAGCGCTGTTTGCCCCCACCGCCCATCCCTAGTTGCTAGATAAACAGTTACCGGGGCCTTCACTCAAGCCTTTCTGGCAGATCTTTTGGAAACTATTGGGCACATTCTCAAGGACTCATCGCCGATTTATCAGCACTTTAGCACCGCAAAAGTGGCGTAGATTTATCGCCCTATTCCTAAGCTGGTGCAAACTGCCGATTTTGCCAGTTTTCCAGCAATAGCTGCCGCAAAAAACATCGCCACGTATGAGAGCGACAACTAACGATAATGATATGCAGAGTAGGCGTTCCCATGCAAAAACACATGAAACCACCACTTCGCGATATTCTCAACGACCAGCCAGATCGGCGAAGCGAACTAAAAACAGGCGATAAGGCTCGTTAGCAGCAGGGATTTAACACCTGCCTTTTACTGGTGTTAAGCAGGACGACAACCTGCAGTATGAAAGGGAGCCCAGCCCAGAGCCACATCTGAAGACCAACAGATGCCATGGAGCCAATGATCATGCAGCTCAGAGACCCAAGAGGGCCACAACACCCACCACCACCACCACCCCCAGGCCCCACCCCTGGCCACCACCCGCGGACTACCACCTAGGCAGCACAGAAGAAGACAGCGGACGTTCCTAAAACGCACCAGCCTCAGACACACAATGCCAGAGGATGCCATTGCCCACTACAGGCTCAAAAGGACAACCATCCTCCGCATCCTGACCCACATTGCCCACAGGCTGATGGTACCAACACAGCAGACAACCAACATCCCTCCGCAGACAAAGCTGCTGGCTGTGCTGCACCTGTTGGCCTCTAGCCACTTCCAACCAACAACAGCCAGAGTTGGAGGAGTCTCACAGCCAGCTCTATCAAACCTCCTCACACCTGTCTTGGATGCATGTCCACAAAAGCAACGGCGGGCCCCTGTATCCGCACCACATGCTAGTTCCAATTCGTAGTGTACCTGCACAACCAACCCCAACACCAGCTGTTGCCTGACGCCTCTGTGCTCCAGATCCAAGATTGTAGTTACTGAAATGGGCGTGTGCCAGGTCATGAAGTCCAGTAGTCAACAGTAGTGTAAAAACAGTTCTTTATTACAAATACATAAATCAACAATACGAAAAGCTCAGCCAACGAGTTCCATTCCCAATGGGGAACTCCATCAGAGCAACGTGTGGATTCAATTAACTGCATATGTTGCGGGAACTCCCCAATACAATTCCATATCCCGAAAGTCAGTATTCAGAAACCTGTTGGATGAATGATGACAATGGTCAAGCGTCCGTATAGTCACAATCACAAACGTAATCTGGTACAGTGTATTGCACTTGGACAAACCGAAATGCTAACAGGTATGATTACTCCTGCATAAAAAGACCGTAACAGAAGTTTGTGTGGGCGTAACTGTTAGAAATGGGGGTCTCTAGTTGGCCATGGCTTGTGCCAATGTCCAAATAGGGACCCTTCTTCCTAAGTCAGGGCAAGTGGGCTACCCCCTTAGTTAACCCCTGATCAACCCAGTGGTAACATAGCACGAGCAGTTAGGCCTATCTCAGAGGCAGTGTGTGAAGCATTTATGACCATGCACAATAAGGCAGTAACGACACAACAAAAGGACACAACTCAAGTAGGTATAGAAAAATAGTATCTTTATCTAAGGTTTAGCACGAGACTCTCAAAAGCGTTTAAACCAGTCACAATGCACGTAAATCAGTAGAGACTTAAAAAGGCAATAACGTGTTCACCAGAACGTGGCACTGACTGAGTTCAAGGCCTGGGTCTACGCGACCCATTGCCCACCAGATACCTGCTGTTGGACGGGGACACAGCACGTAGCTTCTCGAAGAAGCGGAGACGGTGACAGGCGGACTCCCAGCGACCACAGTTCTCGACTGCAGTGGTCCGCAATGTGCACTCACAATGATTTGGGCACTCGGGGACAGGTGGCCCTCAGCGGCAGCAGCACGCGGCTGCGGCAGCCAGGGCTGGTGGTGGCGATGACTCTCGTCGTGCAGCTCCGTGGTGGGCTCACAGTGGCAGCAGCTCTCTCCTAGCTGCGGCGGCCCACAGGACGATTCTCAATGATGCAAAGTTGGCAAAGGTGTGGGCACTCAGCGGCAGCAGCTCTCTCTTAGCATTGTCGGCGGCCCACAGGACAAATCAAAGTGATGTAAAGTTGGCAAAGGTGCGAGCACTCAGCGGCAGCAGCTCTCTCTTAGCTGCAGCGGCTCACAGGGCAAATCACGATGAGGCAAAGTTGGCAAAGGTGCGAGCACTCAGCGGCAGCAGCTCTCTCTTAGCTGCGCGGCCCACAGGACAAATCACAATGATGCAAAGTTGGCAAAGGTGCGAGCACTCAGCGGCAGCAGCTCTCTCTTAGCTGCGGCGGCTCACAGGACAAATCACGATTAGGCAAAGTTGGCAAAGGTGCGGGCACTCAGCGGCAGCAGCTCTCTCTTAGCTGCAGCGGGTCACAGGGCAAATCACGATGAGGCAAAGTTGGCAAAGGTGCGAGCACTCAGCGGCAGCAGCTCTCTCTTAGCTGCGCGGCCCACAGGACAAATCACAATGATGCAAAGTTGGCAAAGGTGTGAGCACTCAGCGGCAGCAGCTCTCTCTTAGCTGCGGCGGCTCACAGGACAAATCACGATGAGGCAAAGTTGGCAAAGGTGCGGGCACTCAGCGGCAGCAGCTCTCTCTTAGCTGCGGCAGCCCACAGGACAAATCAGAATGATGCAAAGTTGACAACGGTGCGGGCACTCAGCAGCAGCAGCTCTCCTTTAGCTGCGGCGGCCCACAGGACAAAGGATGATCTCAACCAGGCTGGCACAATGGCGGGCACTCAGCGGCTACAGCTCTCTCTTAGCTGCAGCGGCCCACACAGATTCAGCGAAGGTTCCGAAGGTTCAAATTAAGGCGGGCGCTCAGCGGAGGCAGCTCTCTCTTAGCTGCGGCGGCCCACACAGATTCAGCGAAGGTTCTGAAGATTCAAATTAAGGCGGGCGCTCAGCGGCGGCAGCTCTCTCTTAGCTGCGGCGGCCCACACAGATTCAGCAAAGGTTCTGAAGATTCAAATTAAGGCTGGCGCTCAGCGGCGGCAGCTCTCTCTTAGCTGCGGCGGCCCACACAGATTCAGCGAAGGTTCTGAAGATTCAAATTAAGGCGGAAGCTCAGCGGCGGCAGCTCTCTCTTAGCTGCGGCGGCCCACACACAGAGTTAACAAGGGTTACCAGTCCGCGTTCCTCACAGAAGAACTAGAGGTTCCGGATTACTCGACGGAGGCCTCACCTGCAAGTAGAATCCCTAGCACAGGAATTCAGACGGCTGACGTGGTGAAGTCTAATGTCCCTGAGACTTCAGCAGGAGGCGCTCTCAATTCAGGCCCTCGGGTAGTTTCTTCGGCAAGCTTGGTGAAAGTTTCAAAGTCCTTTCCTCTGTTCACTCGGACAGAGTTTTGTCCTGACATCCAGAAGGAACACACTTGAAAAAGGTTTCAGCGCAGCGTTTTATACCTAAAAAGTCTTTGTTCTCTGCAGTCACAAATCACTGCATCCAGCCAGAACCAGTTCGGTGGGGTCGGGGAGCACTTGGTTTACGAGGTGACATCCTGCCCTTTGAGAATCTGGGGGTCTGCTATCAGACGCCCAGTGGGAGGTGGAGCCATCATTCACCTTGCCAGGCACGGCCCTGCTCAGATCAAAGAGTCACCCCTCTCCATACTCTAAATGCCGATCTCTCTCTCCAGCCAGGTCTGACCCAGCTGGCCCTGCTGCTCCAAAACCAGACGGCCAATACACACGCTAGCAGAGCCTACAGGAAAGCTTAGGCCAGAAAATACCTCGTTTCTAGCAGAGGCATTTTCGAACACGGGCTACGCAAATAATCCTTACTAAAAGATGTATCTCAATGTCCTGAGCTTAAACATATCAAATTCGACGTTCCTATCAGGTTCCTGGGGGCAGGTAGGATTAGGGCATGTAATACTCAGCCTGCCCATTCTGGCCTATGAGAACGGATAGCCTCACAATAGTAAACAGTGAAATGGAGGGTAACTCGCTATTAGAACATGCTACAATCAATCAATCAATCACAGAATTTGTAAAGCGCACTACTTACCCGCGAGGGTCTCAAGGCGCTGGGGAAAAAAAGGGGGGGGTGCTGCTACTGGTCGAACAACCAGGTCTTGAGTAGCCTCCTGAAGGTCAGCAGGTCTTGGGTCTGTCGTAGGCTTAGTGGAAGGGTGTTCCAGGTCTTGGCGGCGAGGTGGGAGATGGATCTGCCGCCGGTGGTGGTTCTTCGGATGCGAGGGACGGAGGCGAGGGAGAGGTCGGCGGAGCGGAGTTGGCGGTTGGGGACGTAGAAGGGGAGTCGTCTGTTGAGGTAGGCTGGGCCAGTCTTGTGGAGTGCCTTGTGTGCGTGGATGAGGAGTTTGAAGGAGATTCTCCTGTCGTCGGGGAGCCAGTGCAGGTTCCTCAAGTGGGGGGTGATGTGGCTACACAGACATACTTTAAAAGCTGCTTCGGTGGGTAGCACAAATCAGCGCTGCAGGCCCACCAGCAGTATTTGGTCTACCAGCCCTGGGCACACACAGTGCACTGATACTAGGGACTGACAGGTAAACCAAACGAGCCAATTATGGTTATCCCAATTCATACAGTTATCTTTACACAGGGAGCATTCGCGCTGTGTCACTGATTGGCAGTGGAACGGCGCCCAGAGCATCTAAATCCAGCCAACATAAAAGGTAAGAAGCGAAAAGAGGAAGGGAGACCCGCGCCAATGATGCCAGGTCTAACACGCGTCCCCTCCAGCTGAAATGTGGGGAGAACTAACCATTCCCTTGGGAGTTCTCATCACTAAGGCGGAAAAACCTGGACAGACCATCAGCATTGACATGTTCTGTACCAGGGCGGTGTTCCACCCTGAAATCCATACCCTGTAGGGAAATGGACCACCTCAACAACTTGGGATTCTCACCCCTCATATGCATCAACCATCTAAGGGGCCTGTGGTCTGTCTGAACCCGGAAGTGAGTCCCAAACAGATATGGTCTCAGCTTCTTCAGCGCCCAGACCACAGCAAATGCCTCACGCTCAATTGCACTCCACCTCTGTTCCCGGGGAAGTAACCTCCTGCTTAGGAAGGCTACCGGTTGGTCTAGTCCCTCCTCATTGATCTGTGACAGAACAGCCCCTATACCATGCTCTGAGGCGTCTGTCTGGACAACAAATTCCTTTGAAAAGTCGGGCGCCTGAAGCACGGGTGCGGTGCACATGGCAGTCTTCAGGGCGTCAAAAGCGTTCTGACAGGTGTCAGTCCAGTTTACCTTCTTTGGCTGCTTCTTAGAAGTCAGCTCAGTCAAGGGTGCAACAATGTTGCCATATCCCTTGACAAACCTCCTGTAGTACCCCATGAGTCCTAAGAAGGCTCTCACCTGCGTCTGAGTCTTGGGGGGTTCCCACACCAGGATAGTTTCAATTTTGGGTTGAAGGGGCGCCACCTGGCCGCTCCCCACCTGGTGCCCCAAATACACTACAGAACCCTGCCCAATCTGGCACTTCTTACTAGCTTTGATTGTGAGGCCTGCCTTCCGCAGTGCCATCAATACCTCCCAGAGGTGGCACAGGTGGTCCTCCCAAGAGGAGTTAAACACCGCAATGTCATCCAGGTAGGCGGCACTGAAGTCTTCCAGCCCAACCAACACCCTGTTGACCAGCCTCTGAAAGGTGGCAGGGGCATTCTTCATTCCAAAGGGCATCACCCGGAACTGGTTGTGCCCATCGGGTGTGGAGAAGGCTGACCTCTCCTTTGCTCCCTTGGTCAAGGCAATCTGCCAATACCCAGACGTCAAATCAAATGTGCTGAGGTATTTTGCAGCCCCTAACCGATCTATGAGCTCATCAGCTCTGGGGATGGGGTGCGCGTCAGTCTTCATGACTGAATTGAGGCCCCGATAGTCCATGCAGAACCGAAGTTCTGGGGTGGTACCAGGCGCTGCAGCTTTTGGTACCAGGACCACTGGGCTGGACCAAGGGCTGCTAGAGGACTCAATCACCCCAAGGGCAAACATTTTGGTAACCTCATCCTTAATGTAGGCCCTTACCCGGTCAGTCACTCGGTAAGCCTTGTGCTTAATGGGAGAACTAGTCCCTGGTGTCCACGTCATGGACACACCAATCAGTGACACTAGGTACCAGGGAGAACAGATCACTGAATTGCCCCAACAGTTGGCGACAATCACCCTGCTGCTCAGGGGTCAGTGTCGTGGAGAGGACCACACCCTCCACTGACCCATCTCGCTCCCCTGCACAAGGGAGGTCAGGAAGGGGCTCGCTCTCCTCCTCCATCCCAGCATCTGTGGCCAGAAGCATGCCCACTTCAGACGTCTCAAAGTGGGGCTTCAGGCGGTTAACATGCAGGACCCACAAGGGGTTCCTGGGAGACTGCAAGTCCACCACGTAGGTAACAGGACTCTTGCGCTCCACCACCTCAAAGGGGCCGGTCCACTTATCCTGGAGCACACAGGGCTCCACCGGGGCCATGACCCAAACCTTCTGTCCAGGCTGAAACTCGATCACAGTCGCATTCTGATCATGCCAGCGTTTCATCTCATCCTGGCTGGCTTCCAGGTTTGCCTCAGCAAGTTTCCTGAAGCGCCGAGTCTGGTTCCTGAAGGCCAGCATGTAACTAAACACATCCTGGGGAGGTTTCCTGGGGGATTGGTCCCAGCCTTCCTTGACCAGACCCAGAGGCCCTCTTACCGGGTGACCATAGAGCAGCTCAAAGGGACTGAACCCTAAGGACTTCTGTGGCACCTCACGATAAGCAAACAACAGGCATGGCAAGAGGACGTCCCACTTACGCCTCATGGGCTCACCTAGGCCCATAATCATGCCCTTGAGGGTCCGGTTGAATCTCTCAACCAGCCCATTACCCTGGGGTGGTAAGGAGTGGGGAACTTATATGTTACCCCACACTCCTCCCACAGAGACTTCATGTACTTGGAGATGAAGTTAGGTCCCCTATCGGACACCACCTCTCTGGGGAATCCCACATGGGAGAAAATCCCTATCAGTGCCCGTCCCACCACGGGGGTCGTCACTGTCCTGAACGGGATGGTCTCAGGGTACCGGGTGGCATGGTCCACCAAGACCAGGATGAACCTGTTGCCCATGGCTGTCTTGGGATCCAGAGGCCCCACAATACCAAGACCCACTCTCTTGAATGGGGTTCTCACAACGGGAAAGGGCTGTAGTGGGGCCTTAATCTTCCCCCCACTCTTCCCACTTGCCTGGCAAGTCTCACACGTCCTGCAGTGAGCATCTGAGCGCCTGCGCATCTGGGGCCAATAGAAGTGGGTGACCAGCCTCTCAAAGGTCTTGGTCTGCCCCAGATGTCCGGCCAGTGGCACATCATGAGCCAACCCCAGTAGGAAAGTCCTGAAGCGCTGGGGTACCACCAGCACACGGGCTGACCAAGGCTCAGCAACCTTAGGCTCGCTGTAAAGGAGGTCGTTCTCCCAATAGATCCAATGTGACCCTGTCTGATCACCTGCTGCCTGGGCGGCGGCCTGTCGCCACACCCCCTCAAGAGAAGGGCAGGTTCTCTGTTGCTCGCAAAATTCCTCCCTGTAGGGCCCCCCTTCCTACTGCCAATGGGTCAGCTCCGGTAGGTCCCCCAGTTTGGCCACTTGTTCCCCTGTAGGTTCCAGGGCATCCCCCTCAAGGTCTGCTCCCTCCAGGACCATGGGAACCGCAGGGGTCGGATTCCCGCGCCCCCTACCCCTTCTCTTTAAGGCAGGGGCCTGTGCCATACTTTCAGGCTCTAGACCCTCCTGAACATCCTTCTGAGCTGTCATGGCCCGAGTGGTCACACACGCCCACTCAGGCAGACCCAACATTTCCAAATGAGACTTTCTCTCCACCGTAGCCCACGGGGAGTTCTCTAGATCATTGCCCAACAGACAGTCTACAGGCATGGCGGGCCTCACAGCCACTTGAAGAGTTCCTGAGACCCCCCCCACTCGAAGGGAACCTGAGCCACTTCACACTGGCTCTCTGAGTTGTCTGCTGACACTACGGGTCAGAATGCAAGGGGACAACCTGCTCTTTGGACACCAACCGGGAGCTGACAGCAGTCACACTAGCTCCGGTGTCCCTGAGAGCCTCCACCCTATGGCCATTGATGGTCACCCACTGCCGGTACTTCTGAGTGTTATTCGGCAGTGTGGGGTTAGGGACCTTCTCAAAGTCTCCTAGCGAGACAAGGGTTAACTCTATGGGATCCCACCCACCTTGGACCTCTACCTCCTCCCCCCCAGGGCTACACTGGCAATCTGGCTGGATGGTGCACGGGGTGGTGCACGAGGGGATGCATTGGGGTCCCTCTGGGGACACTGGGGATCATAATACCGGTGGCCCACTTGACCACACTTGAAACAAGTGAATGGCCCCCTCTGAACAGGCCTACCTGTCGGGGACACTGGCTTCTTCTCAGGGGGAGGCTGGGACACCACTGCTTGGTTCCCTTGGGAATTACTTTGGGGCCCTCTCTGGAACTCCCTCTGCTTACCCTTCTCCCCCCCACTTCTCTGCTGGGGACCCTGCCCACCTCTGGCGAAGTCTCCCACAAAACCTTTGCGGGCCCGTGTGTTCACCCAGCGGTCCGCCTCCTCAGCAAGCTTCCTAGGGTTAGTCAGCTTGCTATCAATAAGGTGCTGGCGTAGCTCTGGAAAACAGTTACTAGAAAAATGCTCCCATGCAAACAAATCATACAATTGCTCGAAAGTTTACACTTTGCTACCCTTTACCCAGCGATCCATTGCTCTGCAGAAAAAAGACACATATTCAACCCATGTGGTACCCTCTAACTTCTTACAGGTCCTAAACCTCTGCCTGTACATCTCTGGGGTCAAACCATAACGGGTCATCAAAGCTTCTTTCATATGGGCATACACCATCCTGCTCTCCTCAGGCAGGTCCAACAGGGTATCCCTACCATCACTCACAAAGCGCCCCCACAATCCCGCTCCCCAATCCTGCTTAGGGACCCGGTGGGACACCATTGCTATCTCATATGCGGCAAACGATTGCCCAATATCCTCACTCTTGTGAAAATCCTTAATGACATCCTTAGGAATATAAACTCTACTCTCAGGAGTTACTAAAGGTATGCTTCCACCAGAGGGGGAGACCGGGACACTCCTCGCCCTGATCTCTATCTCCCTCAACATTCTCTCATGCTCCATTCTCATTTTCTCAAGTTCAATTGACAATCAACTCTTCTCAATGTCTAACTTCTTACTCTCAAGGTCCTTCTGACCTTCCAATTTAGCCATCTCCAAACTATGCCTCCTATCTCTCTCCCTGTCCTCCAGCTCTTCTGGGGTCAGGCTCCTTTGGGATACACTAGTACCTGGATTGGAGGGTGTTCTATCCCCCCCTCTACTGCATCATCCTGCTGCCCTCCAGCATTCTCTTCCTCATCCCCAGCGGACTCTCTCGCTTCCCACCAGGCCTTCAGCGCCTTGTGGTACTCCTCCTTCCTAGAGAGACCTATCACGGGGACTGCGAATTGCTTACAAAATGACTTCAGCTGTTTGGCAGTATAGGTATCTAATCTTTCCTCCTCAAAGGTGAGATCCTCTGAAGCATTGGATGTTGGCCTTCCCATATTAGCAGTATTCATGGCTGCGATCAACAATTCAATACTAGAACAACCAACCAACAAAAAAAAAATTCGAAGAAGGAAAAAAAAAACAGTGCGTGGCTGCGCTTTGGTCTGTACTCACTAGTGGCGTCTACCAGTTATTGTACGTGGATCATAAATGCAAGTCCTAGTCCTCACCGCTGACCGCCAATGTTAGAAATGGGGGTCTCTAGTTGGCCATGGCTGGCACCAATGTCCAAATAGGGACCCTTCTTCCTAAGTCAGGGCAAGTGGGCTACCCCCTTTGATAACCCCTGCTCAACCCTGTGGTAACGTAGCACGAGCAGTTAGGCCTATCTCAGAGGCAGTGTGTGAAGTATTTATGACCATGCACAATAAGGCAGTAACGACACCACAAAAGGACACAACTCAAGTAGGTATAGAAAAATAGTATCTTTATCTAAGGTTTAGCACGAGACTCTCAAAAGCGTTTTAACCAGTCACAATGCACGTAAATCAGTAGGGACTTAAAAAGGCAATAACGTGTTCACCAGAACGTGGCACTGACTGAGTTCAAGGCCTGGGTCTACACGACCCGTTGCGCACCAGATACCTGCCGTTGGACGGGGACACAGCACGTAGCTTCTCGAAGAAGCAGAGACGGTGACAGGCGGACTCCCAGCGACCACAGTTCTCGACTGCAGTGGTCCGCAATGTGCACTCACAATGATTCGGGCACTCGGGGACAGGCGGGCCCTCAGCGGCAGCAGCACACGGCTGCGGCGGCCCGGGCTGGTGGTGGCGATGACTCTCGTCGTGCAGCTCCGTGGTGGGCTCACAGCGGCAGCAGCTCTCTCCTAGCTGCGGCAGCCCACAGGACGATTCACGATGATGCAAAGTCGGCAAAGGTCCGGGCACTCAGCGGCAGCAGCTCTCTCTTAGCTGCGGCGGCCCACAGGACAAATCACAATGATGCAAAGTTGGCAAATGTGCGAGCACTCAGCGGCAGCAGCTCTCTCTTAGCTGCAGCGGCTCACAGGACAAATCACGATGAGGCAAAGTTGGCAAAGGTGCGAGCACTCAGCGGCAGCAGCTCTCTCTTATCTGCGGCGGCCCACAGGACAAATCACAATGATGCAAAGTTGGCAAAGGTGCGAGCACTCAGTGGCAGCAGCTCTCTCTTTGCTGCGGCGGCTCACAGGACAAATCACGATGAGGCAAAGTTGGCAAAGGTGCGGGCACTCAGCGGCAGCAGCTCTCTCTTAGCTGCGGCGGCCCACAGGACAAATCACAATGATGCAAAGTTGACAACGGTGCGGGCACTCAGCGGCAGCAGCTCTCCCTTAGCTGCGGCGGCCCACAGGACAAAGGATGATCTCGACCAGGCTGGCACAACAGCGGGCACTCAGCGGCTATAGCTCTCTCTTAGCTGCGGCGGCCCACACAGATTCAGTGAAGGTTCCAAAGGTTCAAATTAAGGCGGGCGCTCAGCGGCGGCAGCTCTCTCAGCTGCGGCGGCCCACACAGATTCAGCGAAGGTTCTGAAGATTCAAATTAAGGCGGGCGCTCAGCGGCGGCAGCTCTCTCTTAGCTGCGGCGGCCCACACAGATTCAGCGAAGGTTCTGAAGATTCAAAGTAAGGCGGGTGCTCAGTGGCGGCAGCTCTCTCTTAGCTGCGGCGGCCCACACAGATTCAGCGAAGGTTCTGAAGATTCAAATTAAGGTGGGCGCTCAGCGGCGGCAGCTCTCTCTTAGCTGCGGCGGCCCACACTCAGAGTTAACAAGGGTTACCAGTCCGCGTTCCTCACAGTAGAACTAGAGGTTCCGGATTACTCGACGGAGGCCTCACATGCAAGTAGAATCCCTAGCACAGGAATTCAGATGGCTGACGGGGTGAAGTCTAATGTCCCTGAGACTTCAGTAGGAGGCGCTCTCAAATCAGGCCCTCGGGTAGTTTCTTCGGCAAGCTTGGTGAAAGTTTCTAAGTCCTTTCCTCTGTTCACTCGGACAGAGTTTCGTCTTGACATCCAGAAGGAACACACTTGAAAAAGGTTTCAGCGCAGCATTTTATACCTAAAAAGTCTTTGTTCTCTCCAGTCATAAATCACTGCATCCAGCCAGAACCAGTTCGGTGGGGTCGGGGAGCACTTGGTTTACGAGGCGACATCCTGCCCTTTGAGAATCAGGGGGTCTGCTATCAGACGCCCAGTGGGAGGTGGAGCCATCATTCACCTTGCCAGGCACGGCCCTGCTCAGATCAAAGAGTCACCCCTCTCCATACTCTAAATGCCGATCTCTCTCTCCAGCCAGGTCTGACCCAGCTGGCCCTGCTGCTCCAAAACCAGACGGCCAATACACGCGCTAACAAAACCTACAGGAAAGCTTAGGCCAGAAAATACCTCATTTCTAGCAGAGACATTTTCGAACACGGGCTACGCAAATAATCCTTACTAAAAGATGTATCTCAATGTCCTGAGCTTAAACATATCAAATTCGACGTTCCTATCAGGTTCCTGGGGGCAGGTAGGATTAGGGCATGTAATACTCAGCCTGCCCATTCTGGCCTATGAGAACGGATAGCCTCACAATAGTAAACAGTGAAATGGAGGGTAACTCGCTATTAGAACATGCTACACAGACATACTTTAAAAGCTGCTTCGGTGGGTAGCGCAAATCAGTGCTGAAGGCCCACCAGCAGTTTTTGGTCTACCAGCCCTGGGCACACACAGTGCACTGATACTAGGGACTGACAGGTAAACCAAACGAGCCAATTATGGTTATCCCAATTCATACAGTTATCTTTACACTGGGAGCATTTGCGCTGTGTCACTGATTGGCAGTGGCACAGCGCCCAGAGCATCTAAATCCAGCCAACATAAAAGGTAAGAAGCGAAAAGAGGAAGGGAGACCCGCGCCAATGATGCCAGGTCTAACAGTAACCTTCGTCGGAAAGAAAAGGAAGGTCACACAAACTTCTGTCAAGGACAAGCATGGGAACTATGCCATAGCTGGCTTCCCGCACGTGTTAGGGCAATTGACTGCACACATGTACTACTTGTGCCCCCTGCCAACACTGCACACAATAACCGCAACAGAAACCACATGCATTCCATCAATGTGCAGGCAAAAGTGGACCACCGGGGCCTGTACATGAATGTCGTCGCAAACTTCCCAGGCAGTGTGCATGATTCCTACATCTTCCGCAAGTCCATCACCAACCAGCGCTTTGAAGATGGCACCTATGGAACTGCACTGCGCGTTGGTAAGTACCAACTGAACACACCACACACCTCAACTCACACAATCATACAACTCACAACTGTGGGAATGCACACGTTACAAAATCTCATACAACATGCCAATTAACAGGCCCAACTACCAGACACGACAACACAAGTAACTGTGGTAACCGTGGCCAGCCATGTAGACAAACTATCCATGGCATGGCACCTCTGCCACACAATTGCAGAATGTGGGGAGAGGTGGGAACAAAGTATGTGCGAAGGAGGCAAGTGACCCATCAATAAGAATGTACACAATGCCAAGTGTGGCGGTGATGTGCTGGACAGACTTCAGTATGCAGGGCACAGACATGTCCATGTGGACATATACTGCTGGTGTTTGTAGTGTTGTGGACAGTGGACGCAAACAGGTTACCTCAGGCAGCGTGGAAGACCTTGGACATGTAGCTTTGTCACCCCCCCTGTAATCGCAAGCGGAGTGGCCTTGGCTGGCGTATGTCGTGAATAAATAGCCCGGGGCTCTGGGCGTGGTTCAGTTCCGGGATGGCCACCAAAGTAACTACTGCGTGTGTCTCTGTGTCCACCATATCCTGTCCATAGGCCTACACACACATGGCCGACCACCTTCAACGGCCAGATTTACACTGGAGACGAGGTGGCTATGTCCCAAGCCAACCTGCGCACATCTCGTCAGCGCATGCAGGGTCGTGTCTGCCAGGGCGGCACCCCCCACCCAGCCACGAGGCCGCAGCCGTGACCGGTGGTGCCTGCGTGATCCTGTGCGCCTGCTGCACCCCAGCCCTGGTCCCCAGACCGGTCCGCCGCCCAGTGATGACTGGCCACCCCTGCGCACCCAGGCCTCAATGCTCACCTGCCGCCACCGGCATGTCTCCAAGAGGGCCCACCACGTGCCGGTGCAACCTCCTCAGCCGATCACTGGATTTCGCGCCACAGGCCCCTAGTGCACCCTGCAGCACCGCACCGCGGAGTCATGTGTGTGCTGACTGCTGCCTTCGGCGTACACTGCGCTCCAGCAGGGCCCTCAATTCAAATCAATTCTTCATTTGCAGGACGGCGTATCGAGGTCTACACATTATCGTAGGCTGCACACCCGCTCAGCTCTTCAGGTGCCCCTACCTCAGTGCACCGCAAGTCACCGTCCCGTGGCGGTAGGCCCATGCCGGCCGCAGTGCATCGGGTGCCACCAACTCTGTGCACCGCAACTCATCGTCCCGTGGCGGTAGGCCCGTGCCGGCCGCATTGCATCGGGTGCCACCAACTCTGTGCACCGCAACTCATCGTCCCGTGGCGGTAGGCCCGTGCCGGCCGCAGTGCATCGGGTGCCACCAACTCTGTGCACCGCAAGTCATCATCCCTTGGCGGTAGGCCCGTGCCGGCCGCAGTGCATCAGGTGCCACCAACTCAGTGCGCCACAAGTCATGGACCCTTTATGATTGAGTCTCGTGGTGCGGACGCCATCATGTCACCTCCGGCAGTGGGGAATGTGATGTGGTAGACCCATTTTATTGGCAGGGTCACATGTCCTGTGACGCCTGTGCTTGATGGGTGTGGTGTGGGTGTAAACCAGCCCTCAGGGAGTGGCTGTGGCATGCTGACAACTAGACCAGTGATCAGCAGATCACTACAGGGAAGACCTGGGACATGTAGCTTTGTCATCCCCCCCTGTTAGCGTAAGCGGAGTGGGCTGTGCTGGTGTATGCTAGTCCAGCATAGGGGTGTGAACAATGAGCCCGGGGCTCTAGGCGTGGTTCAGTACTGGGCTGGACAAGATAGTAACTAATGCGTGTGTCTCTGTTGTAGTGTCGGCGCCACCCAGACCGCAATCGGCAATGTTGCACTCTGTGACTCAAGTCCCACAACATGAGCAACATGGACGTAAGGGGGAATCACTGACCCTACATTCATCCATACTTACGTACTTGAATGATCATAGACATGACACATCTGTGTGAATCTGAATGTTTTATTCACATTCAGTGGAGTGTTGAAGCTGGAGCAGTACAGGGCCATGCAAACCCCACTTTACATTGTTGCCCCGTGGAGGGCCAGCCAGAGTCCTCCAGGGAATGACAAGTTCTTCGGATTAGGAAGAGTTCAGTCCGCAGTCTGATTGCTGTGTCATTGGTAACCAAACAGAATATGGCAGTCCATGTCGAGGTCCAAGGTGAGTGTCGCAGAGTGTATCGGGGGACAGTGGAAGGTGATGATGCAGAAGGCAGAACCAAGCAGAAACAGGCCATATGGCGGATATGAATGCTACTGCTTTCTTCTGACCACTAAGGCGGAATCATCCGCATCTTCATCATCTGATGTTTCATGTGCCTCACATGTGCATGGTGATGTTTTGTCAGCAGCACTGTGTGGCACTGACATATCAGGGGCCGGAGGTGGAATGTCTGCCGCACTGTGTGGCAGTGACACATCAGGGGCCGGAGGTGGAATGTCTGCCGCACTGTGAGGCACTGACACATTAGGGGCGGAGATGTGGATGTAGAAGCAGCAGCAGCATTCATCGGCACCAGGCCTGGTGGCAGCAATGCCATGTTGAGGATCTGCAGGGCATGGAAGATCCCAGCTACATCTCACTGGTGTGCAGCCGTGGCAGCCATTCTTTCCGCCTCCATCCGCTCCCTGTTCTCCATGATCCTCCGCATGTGTCCCAACTCCCGGCTGAGATCGCTGGAGCCACTCTGACTAGACAGTTGTCCTTGTCTCAGAGTCTCAGAGTCAGGACTGTGGGTGTCCGTTAGGACTGTAAGTGGTCCCTGATGGGGCTTAGACACCCATGTATGGCATCTAGTTTGGCTGCAATGAGGTCGAACCCCACCCGCACCTGTTCAGCCATCTTCTCCTGGCCCCCTAACACACGGCGTTGGAAGGCCATGTGTTGTTCGTGGGGGTCCTGGGAGACAGCTGGGGTGGTGGGTGCTTCCTGCTGTGTGGTCTGTGCAGGGGGTGAGGTCTCCTCAATGCAGCTGGGCTGCCCTGCTCCTGGAGGTGAGGTGCCGAAGCTATCCATGAGCTCTTGGAGGGCATCGGTGTCGAAGGTGTGGAGGTCCTCTTCGTCATCAGTGAAGAGATGTTGGGTGTGCTCTGCAGGAGGTGTTGATTATCCCTCTGCAATGTGAAGGGGAGATGCAGTTTAACATTGTGCTCACATGTATGTTGACGCATTGTACAAGTTTACATACAGACTGCATGACAATGTACATTGTGACTGTTTGGGAGGAGCTGCCTATTTGATGCGGGACAGTGGACATTTCGACAACATCACGGATGTGTGTTTGTACTTGTACATTATCATCTCACATTTCCCTGCTATGCCAAATGTGATTGGCCAGTTTCTACACACAAGCGGCACCAGTTGTGTCCTCTGTACTGTTGTGAACGTGTTGCAGTTTGTACCACACTGTTGTCAATGTTGATGTGCTCTGGATGTTATGTGTGTGTGCTGCATTGTAGGAGAGTCGCCCCTGCAGCTCTGATTTTGCTGCCCCTTATCCCTTTCAGGCGGTGTGCCTTTGACTTCTGTGCTTATACAGTGCTGAGATGTTGCATACTTGGGTAAATTGGGCTCTTGGTAGAAATTGGGACTCTGGGGCATGGTTTGTCCGCAGTTGTGTTGTTGAGGTCAGGGGTTGTTTGTGCACGTGGATGTGTCAGAGTGTGACCTGCTCCTTTATGGATGTGGTCCACACTCAGCCACCTCAGTGTCGTGGCGTGTAACATGTCATGATATATTGACTGCAGCCATGCTATTCGTCATGCAGTGTCACTTGCATTGTCAGTGTGGCTCACAGACATGCCGCTTTGCTGGGTTTGGCACATGTGCATGGGTTGGTTGTGAGATTGGTGATGTGTGGGAAGGGCCCCCTCTTGGCACATAGTCGAGGGGGGCCTACTTGCTGTTTCTAGGTGTGCTGCAGTGTGCCAAGGGGATCAGGGACATGATCCAGAGTCATTGTGGGTGTGCACTGTGCTATACTTAATTGTGCATGTGTGACATTGTGCCCATCTCCCCCCGTCCTCCCAGTTCCTGGTCGTTACTAGGGGTGGGCGGAATTTGCGGAGTTGCGTTACGCAAAATTCCGCAAAACGGCAAGAAATCTCTGCGAGCACGCGGAATTTCGTGTGCTCGGGGAGATTTCGCTGCGCCCGTTGTAATCTATGCAGGGTCACTCTCAGGGGCAGACGAGCATCGTCCCAGAATGAATCCTGCCCTGCATATTTGTCCACGAAGATGCCACCGTTTTGTGCAATACCTCTACTCAACTGGAGTACTTTCTACTGGCTAATCAGTAAGTGCTACCTCGTTGGGTAAATGTATAGTGCCTTTCCTACACTACAGCAGCGTAAAGTACCAGAAGAATTGTCCCCAGTGACCTGTGTGTCTGTAACTTTGCCACTGCGCCGAAAGCACCGGGGTCCTTTGATTAAGCTGTCCATCATTCTGGGGAAAGGGCGGTAAGACGTTGAATACCGCTAGTGTATGTGGGGTGGGGCCAAGCCAAATACGGGGCTTCTAGGCCAGTTCATATGCCACTTGTTTATAAAGGGTCAGAGCAGTATCTCAGCAGCAGATGAGGAGAAGGAACCTCCTGGTCACAGGAACTACACGAGGATTGCGCTCGAGAAAATCAAGGATGCAAAGACCTCCATCAAGGATTACAGCTAACTTTTCACGTTGGAAATGGAGAGAAGGCACATCTGCTTAACCACACTCACGAATTCTACACAAGGATTGCGCTCGAGAAAATCAAGGATGCAAAGACCTCCATCAATGATTACAGCTAACTTTTCACGTTGGAAATGGAGAGAAGGCAAATCTGCTTAACCACGCTCACGAATTCTACACGAGGATTGCGCTCGAGAAAATCAAGGATGCAAAGACCTCCATCAATGATTACAGCTAACTTTTCACGTTGGAAATGGAGAGAAGGCACATCTGCTTAACCACGCTCTCGAATTCTGCACACCTGCCCTGCATATTTGTCCACGAAGATGCCACAGTTTTGTGCAATACCTCTACTCAACTGGAGTACTTTCTACTGGCTAATCAGTAAGTGCTACCTCGTTGGGTAAATGTATAGTGCCTTTCCTACACTACAGCAGCGTAAAGGACCAGAAGAATTGTCCCCAGTGACCTGTGTGTCTGTAACTTTGCCACCGCACCGGAAAGGCGGCGGGGTCCTTTGAGTAAGCTGTCCATCATAGTGGGGAAAGGGCGGGAAGACGTTGCATACCGCTAGTGTATGTGGGGCGGGGCAAAACGGGCGGGGCATCCATGCAAGTTCACATGCATCTTGTTTATAAAGGGTCAGAGCACGATCTGAGCAGCAGATGAGGAGAAAGAACCTCCTGGCCACTGGACCCACATACACGGGGATTGCGCTCGAGAAAATCAAGGATGCAAAGACCTCCATCAGGGATTACAGCTAATGTTTGGCGGTAGATCTGGGCAGAAAGCACTCCTGCTTAGCCTCGACCTTGCTCACAAATTTTTTGTGCTGATTAATGCGTTACAGAATTTGAGCTTCACCTCGGGCACCTGCTTTATTTAAATCTGTAAGTGCTTCATGCACCCGAATTCCGTTCTGGCGCGGATCGCGGAAGTTTAGACATTTCCGCGTTCTGCGCAGAACGGGGAAATGCCGAAATTTCGCAAGTTCCGCGAGCGGAACGGAATTTGCCGCCCACCCTTAGTCGTTACTCACCCTGTTGCTGTTGTGTCAGGTCATGTTGAGCAGTCTCCAGTCCCCCAACTCCTGCCACCATCTCCCCACTGATGACTGTGGACACCATTTCCTCCATCTCATCCAGCTCCTCCTGTGGCGCTGGACTCCCACCTCCAGTCTGCATTGATGCCTTCTGGTTGTTGCCGAGTTTCTGCTTGGTTTTGCGCTTCACATCATTCCAGCGCCTCTTGAGCTCTTCCATTGTCCTCCTCAGCACTCCGACTGCATTCACCTTGTCCAGTATGGACTGCCATATTCCATTTTTTGTTGCCAATGACACGGTGGAGGTGACAAACAGTTGTTGATGGTGTTCTACCACCTCCGTTATCAGGATCCTGTTTTCCTGCAGACTGAAACGCGTCTTCCTCTTCTTCTTCTCCTTGACCTTCCCTGACCCCGAGGTCCCAGGCTGGTCTTCCGTGGGGCTTGTGGGGTTCTGGTTGTCCTCTGTACTTGCTCCGGCTACCTCCATTGTGCTTCGCAGTTGTTTTGGTTTTGTTTGTGTTTTTTTTTTCTGCTTTTATAATGATTTTTCCCACCAGACATGTGTGAATTGCAGGCCTGGCACAGCTTATCGCTGATTTTTTTATCGCGGTTGGGCCCATCGCCACTTTTTTCACGTTCGGCTTTAGATTTTTATCGCAGTCCCGGTAATTTTTCTGCGGACATTTGACGCGTTGTCGGGAAACTATTGAATGTTACCGCCGTGTTGGGAATACGTCGTTAACACAGAGTTATTTTCCCGCGATAGACGGCGATATGAAATATTGCATTAACTTATTTTGGCGATGATTATCGCACGTTCTTGAGAATATCCCCCTATGGTGTTTGTTTTCTGTGGTCTATGCTTGGCACTTCTGTGGTCCTCGAAACCACCAAGTGTACTGCAGATTTTGTTGGCCTTTGGCCTAGGCATTGGTACGCTTGTACAGGCAGTGGGGCACACAAGTGGAGCTCATTTAAACCCTGCAGTCACCATAGCATTTCTGCTTGGGTCACAGATTTCCCTTTTGCTAGCTGTGGTGTACATCGTCCTGCTTGGAGCCCCAGACGTCATTGCTGTAGGAGTTGAGGATACAAAGATTGCTGGTGGGCTGGGGGTTGACGGTCCATTCCTTTTCAGCCAGACAGAAAGAGGGACTTACATCACCGCTCTCTTCCTCTTCACAGCCCCTCACTGAAGAATTCTGGGAATCCCGCCTTTAGTGAAGAATGGAGACCACTGCTTTCCCAAGTAAGTCAAGCCAAAGAACAACCGCACTTCCTGTGGCATTCATAGATACAAAGGTTGTGCAGGTGGTTTTATTAATTTATTTTAGAAAATGTAAAGTAGTCTCCGTACTACGCAGGGGTAAAGAAACACTGAAAGAGCTAATATGATTAGTTTGTTTAGCTCTCGTGAAGAGCAGTGCACAACTGTTTTGCATCGATAGAACTGTGGGTAGGATAAGACGAGGTACCCTGGCCAAGGTAGAGCTGCACTGGTGGAGCAGGCTGAGCATCTCAGTAACAGAAAGCGTGTACAGCTGTAGAACCATTTTGGGATATAACGGCTGAGCATGGAGGGGGTTCCTAGTGCACGGGGGCGTGGCTGCTGAAAAGAATGAGATACATTTGCCGAGCATTGTGCATGATTCTCAATACTGGAGGGCCATGGTAAGGAGCACTGGCCGAGCACTGAGTGTGGTTCTCGTTGTCAACACAGTGGTAGCGCACAGTGTCAGGAAAGGGGTACAATGTCAGAGTGTTGAGTGTGGTGCTCAATGCTAAAATATCATGGTGGGTGGAATGGAACTCTGCGGAATCATATGGAGTTTTTATGTTTCCCCCCACCCCTGAATGAAAGTTCGAGGATAGGTTTAGATTGTTTTGGCCCCGAGACCTCTAATCATTTGCTTTACCAGAAAAAACTGGGGTTTCTAAGCACCAGCTATCCTGAGGGATATTTTGGAGGGAATCAGCTACTAGATGGTTCGATTCATCTTTTGAGCCTTTACCCAAGTCGGTGACCTATTTGCACATCAGGAGTGCTATAAACCTCCACCAGAGTTTCCTCTGGCTTTACCTTGCCCAGGCATAGTTCACCATCTTTTGGGTACTATCACACACACACTCATGCTCAACCTCTCCAATGGAGCGGGAGAGATGGGCCAGTAGTGTGCCCACCACTGGGACATGGTAGGATACCACCTCAGCCAGCGCGCGCTACCCCTCACCTTCATTGCACCACAGGGTTTCACTCAGCCATATGACTCGCACACATGCTGTACTCATTTGTCTGTGTTTCAAGATGGGTCAGGTGGGTAACCGACATCGCCACAGACCCCTGGCACCCGGTATGGACCCCCCGCCCGGAGCATGACATGGGCAGAGTGCATTGAGCACAGTCCGTCCCAGTCAATAGTTGTGCCTGGAGCAGGGGTGCCCATCTCCCTCCAAGCTCTGGCACACCCCGAGTGGGGCCAGGGCACTTGCCAGAGTAAGAAGTGGGGACAAATCTCCCTTGGCCCGTGGACACAGCAAAGCTGCTGCAGAGGGGCTGTAACACTCTCCACTGGAGTGGAGAGCCACCTAGCACCCCAAAGCCTTCCCAGCGGTGCACTGCCACAGAGGAAATGTGCCCTATGGGGGTCAGGTGTACCCAGATGGCAGTCCCACAGAGGGGATCCCCTCTCCTGGGTGACTGACCCTGTTGAATCCCCGGGGAGCCAGGTTGGGAAACAGCACCTGTGGGCAGCCAGGAGGCCCTCTCCCCCACCACGGAAGTGGGTGCCAGAGGCGGGGACTGCAGTCAGCTGTGGGACACCACAGACATCCATGTGCGGCACACTTCCAGGCACCCTGGGACATGCCTGTGGCAGACCGGTTGCCCACCTGCACCCCACCAAGGTGAGAGAGTGAAAGGCTAGGAGTACTGGCAGCGTATCTCTGCAACATGACTGGGGCTAGGATCATGCGATGGGTGATCAGTGGTCTGACCTTGGGAACTGAAGGGAGAGGAGCTACCCTGCGACAGCCCCAGCCATGCCCTTGGAAATCCCAGGTGCGATTGATGATCCAGCGATCCTCAGACAGCAATAGCCCCGGGAGGAACCTGGGGCCACAATGTGTGTTCAAAGTGTCAATGATCAATGTGTCCTGCAATTCACACTTATTCTTGTAGCTAGCTGCATTCTTCATTGATGCGCAAATCAAGTGATCCACCCCTGTAAGAAAACAGGGCTTTTTGCAGATATCCTCCCACTTTCTGCACCCATTTGGACTGCTAGATGCAGGTTTTCATCTCTGACAGTGCATTGAAACCTGCTAGCCAGGCACCAGTGCTCTCTCCTAAAACTGATGTGTGTAATTGGCATCCCCAATTTACAAGGACTTTATCCCTTTATAAATCCCTAGTATATGGTACCAGTGGTATGCAGGGCATGGGAAAGGGGTCCCCAGAGCTGGCAGCACTGTTTGAGCCACCCCGAGTGACCCAAGCAAACTACTGAAAGCAGGCCTGCCATTGCAGGATGCAGGAACAGTGTCAAATGCTCCATTTCGATTTTGCCCTCACCATGTGTGACAAAGCCAATGCACTGCTCTTAGTATATGTCAGCCACCCTAAGGAAGGGCTCCTGAGCTGCCCAGAAGGTAGGGTACTGTATATTAAAGGTGTGGACATGTAAGTGCAAGCTTATATGTCTCTATAGTGGCCATTAACATTAGAGTACAGTATAAGTAATAGGCTGTCCATAGGATAACAGGGGCTAGCATTCGGGCAAACCTGAGGTTGCTAGCTCCATCATGATGCCTTCTAAATATGTTGAGTTTCAAATCAAACAAAGTGCTTTCTCACCCCTGACATGAATCTTGTGTCAAGGGTAATGTGGAATGCACCCAGGTGGCTACCTTAGAGGTTGCCCACCTGCTTTCCACAGCTTCTCTGTGTTCTGGCAGGCAGCCCGCGATTGCTGCTAGCAAGACAGGATTCTGACCTCCTGCCAGGCAGTGTGATCACTCCCAGGAGCCGGTAGCAAAGACCTAGGCAGGAAGAAGGTCACACCTCCTCCGTCCGATGAAGACTAGTGAAGTGGACCATCAAGGCAGTGAGCTTCAAAGGTTGCACTGCCTCTGATATGCATCAGGGTTGACTCCCAAGGGAGGAAAAAGCCTACCCCCTGCTCCAGGCAAATTTGCACATGGGCAGGTGGGAAATTAGGTATGCAATGAGGTGTACATCCCCAGAAGGCCAGGCACACCTCCAGGGTGGGCAGTCTGGTCTGTACACTGAAAGAAGAGTTCTGCCATTTTTAGAAGTGGCAGAATAGAGAGTTCTGGGTAGAAAAGGTGACATGCACCCACAGATATGGCCACATCAGGGGTAGATTAAACACTAGGGTAAGCAGCCCATTGGCAAATTGCACCCATTCCCCTAACACCCCTTAATCTAGGATTTAAGGGCTACCCCTGACACCAGAACCTCAGTTCTGAATGTCTTGCATGGAAGAGGACAGAAGAAGAGACCCGTGTCTATGACACCAGGGCTTTCACAAAACAAAAGAGGGATACTCTGCACCTGTGGCAACGCTCCTAGAACTGACTGACTGAGACTCATCCTAGGCTCTCCGTTTCCCCAAACAGAGGGATCCCTGTGGAAGCCTGAAGCACCCTCAGTCTCCCCTGAACTAGCAGCACTTGTCCCCTGCAAACTGCAGGTAAAACAATGCTCTGCATCCAAGGAATCACTGGCCATCGGGCCCTCCATGGGATCACCCATATCCAGAAGGTCTAGTGCATTGTAGGAACTGTAGCCCTGCCTTCCACCAAGTTATAGACAGCTACCTTGTTCCAAGGCTTGTTTGTTGCCAGTCCAGCAACCGACCCCTTCACTCGACACTACACCTAGAGGAAACTCCATCCAACCATCAACTGATGTCAGCAACCACCCCGTTGTTGTGTTTTTGCATCTTGTTCCCCGCAGCACCTTGTAAGCAGTAAAAGCAGCTCTCCAGAGGCTCCCTTTCAGAATCAAGGACAGCCAAGACAACTCTGCACTCAGGCTCCATGGGCCAGGTAAAACTGATCTGACCTTCATGGCCTGGTCCCGAGACCCACATCAACTTTACCCTGCAAGTGTACCGAGCAACTCGATCTGCAAGTGACCGATTGGCACTAGTGGTTTTTCCCATTGACCGCAATGTTACATTTTCACTGTATTATTTTGAACTGATTTTATATTGCTTCTAAAATCTTTCCTGTTATATGTATTCTGTACCATTCATTTTGATGTCTAAATTAAGATAAAAATGCACTCTTTATTTGGTGTTGGATCTTGAGCTGTGTCAATTACTTATCATCTATGTTGGTACTCTGAAATGCTTAACAAATGTTACTCTAGTAAATCCGTACTGCTCTTTTCTACACTACCAGGACTGAGCTATGGATTTATTAGTGTGAATCCAAGGACCATCTTTGGACAGTATTGTATGGTGAAGCCTAACCAGCATCCCCACAAAATTATCCAATGCCTAGAGCCACAGGCAACTTTTTGCAACGTTTGCCCACCTGCAGGTGCAGGAAAGGTTGAAGGAAGGCGACACTGACTGTCTGCCACCCATGCAGTGAGAGACGGACCGGTGCCTCATCAGGCTTCCCCTGTGGTAGTTGGCCTCCACAATTCAAAAAGCATTTTTAGGTGCTTGGCACAGGAGCCCCATCCCTGTGGGCAAGGGGCTCCTGGAGCAGCAGAGGTAGGCAGTAATCCCTGCTGCCAGTGGTCTCTCCCGGGAGTCCAGAAGGGACCGAGTTCAAACCTATAGCCTGGCCACAAGGGACTAGGACAAACCAAGTACCTGACAACAAGGGAGGGTCACCACACCTGTACATTGCCCATCCTCCACTGGACTCAACCCCTGCACGTTGAGCGTCCCCTGATTAGGAGGTGGCCCAAGCCATGCCAGTGGGCTGGGTTGAGCCCAACCTTGCCCTGGTAGGAGGTCCCAGAAGGGAAGAGCCAGGAGGCCCCCCCTCCCACACACCCCCTCCCCAAAGCAGTTTGCACTGGCTCTGAGTGGGGGCACGGCACATATGCAGAGAGGAGCCGGGGTTCCCTCATGGCTCCAGCAGCTTCTCATCCAGGCTGCCTTGCTGCCCGAGATGGGCTGCTCCTCGGTCTCCCGAAACCTGGCCATGGGGGGTCCATGGTGGCAGGGCCTACGCTGTAGTCCTAGCATCTGGGATTGTGCTGGGTGAGCGGGATTCTGTCTCAGGAGGGCTTTCTGTCATGTCGCTCCTAGGGTGGGAGGCTGGGGCCGCTCTCACGGGTGTCGGTCGGGTCATCCATCCCAGGTGGTGAAGCCCGCCCAGTGCCCAAGCACCCCGGCTGCCGCAAACCACTCCACCAGCCAGGGCACATGAGGGGAGGGCTGGGCCCTATGCCTAAGGATTCCATCTGGGAGGCGGTCAAGGGTTTGGCTCGGCCCGCTCCACTGTTAATGATCCTTCCACAGGTTCACCAATGGAAGCCTTCTTATGACTTTTACTTCCTCTGGATACTCAAATTTGATCGTCTTCTCAGCACTCCACCAGGGCCATTGCCGACCCCATTGGGACAATCCGAGGACCTCACTAAACTATCCAATCGGTAGTAGCAACATCAGTGTGTACAAAGGGCAAGGACTGAATCAAAGCGAGTTTATGATTTGCTCTTACTGGGAATTTCTCGTTCATGGGAAACGACAGCGGGTTACCTGTATCTGTCAGTTGGCTAAAAAAGCACTGGAAGACATTTCTGGGGATGCAACTTCCTGGAAACCAACTTTCAGGGAAGGACACTGGGATGGGCTCAAGTCCTGTAGCACAGTACTGATTCACATATTTTCATTTGGTTGCAGGAGGCATGTACTACACATACCAATGTGCAGTATCATTTTAAAGCCACCAGATGGAAGAACAAGAATATATGTTGTCACACATCTTTATCAGCTAATGAAGAGTTATCTACAAGCTTTGTTAAACATATTACGAGTCCAGGATGTGGCAGCTAGATTAGTGCTGAATATTCCCAAAAGGCAATCGATTTGGAATGACTTAAAAAGCTCACCCTGTATATCTGTGATAAAATCAAACGATACCTACATCTTAGATCCTCACGCTCACCTAACCACAACCTGCTCTGCATTCCTAAGATTAAAGAAACCAGAGCAGGTGGGTGTTCCTTCTCTTTTTGGTCCCGAAGCTCTGGAATCATTTACTGGATCACATTAGAGGTGCTACATAAGAGAATTTATTCAAGAGCCTTTTAAAGACCCACCTCGTAAGAGAGCTAATGCTCATGTAGAAAATCACTATCACCATTTCCTGCCAAGAACAAGCCAAATGCAGTACCAAATATATTGAACAGCCAATTATTGTACATAATCCCACATGTAGAAAAAAGATATGCCAATTTTCTTTCAGCCATTATTAAAATACAGTGGCAGGTATATGTAACAGGAATGTACCACCCATCATACCCCATGTACAAATTAGTCTTTCACTTTTTCCTAACAGAAATTATTAGATAGTATGTAAGAGGAGTTTATCAGCTCTTTGAAGCCCATAATCCCCATGCATAAAATAGCTATTATCATTTCATTACAGGAATCATGCTAGTACAGTGGCAGGTATATATACCAGTCATTTAATACCCATCACCACTACCCCCATGAATAGAAAACCCATATCCACATTTCCTACCAGGAGCAAGTCTAATACAGTGCCAAATATATTCAACAGCCACTTCACACACATAACCCCCATATAGAACACAGGTATGCCATTTTCCCTTCAGCAATTGCTAAAATACAGTGGCTGGTATATGTATCAGCCATTTAACACACACCATTCCCCATGTAAAAAAATTGCTAATTCTGTTTTACTGACAGGAACCATTAGAATACAGTGGCCTTTGTATTCAACAGCCCTTTAGTGCCCAGAACCTGAAGCAAAAATAGCGATTGCTATGACAATACAGAGGCAGGTATACGTACCAGCCATTAAAACCGATGTAGAAAACCACTATCACTATTGCCTGCCTATAGCAAGCCTAATACAGTCCCTGGTATTTGTAACAGTCACTTAGCTAATCCCAGTGCAGAATACAGCCATGTCCATTTTCCTTCAACAATTTCCAAATAACAGTACCAGGTATTTGTAACAGCCGTTAAACCCCTATCACCCCAATGTAAAAAAATAGATATGCCCACTTTTTCAATCAAATCACTGAAATACAGTGGCAGGTATATGCATAGTCACTGGAATTATGACATTTGACAGTTACTGCCTTAACAGCAAAAATATAGATTTGCTGCATTTGCCACAGAATCCATTATCTGCTGTTTTTAACTACAAAAATGTGTTTCTTACTCAATCGAATGAAAAGTTATTAAAATGAAGAAGGCTATTTGCAAAAGTTGGACAAATGTCTGTTGCTTATTGCTGTTGTTCAGTATCAAACTGGCAATCATGTGGTAATCCTTTGCCCAGATACTGTTAACATGTAAAAATGACAAAATAATGAGGCAATCATATTACAAAATGTGGTTCATTACGTCGCCAATTTGCCTTTTCTTGCTGCATGATTTAGGCAAACCTATTGCATAATGTAGTCCTCCCCTACTGCATAATTCCAGTGGTCCTTGGTATATGTAACAGCATTATCTCCATGTAGAAAATGGCTATGCTAATTATCCCAGAGGAATAAAGTAAAATCCTATGTCCAGCAGGAATGTCAATTCACCAAATGCCAGAGGTAGCGGAAGCGGAAGCGACATCACACGCCATTTGATCTTTGCTTTCCCTCAAACACACATGCTTACACATACACCACATTCACACATACACTGTGCCTCTCACAAAACACACAATATACATTTTAAAGCATTTTTTAATCACCTCAGCTGCCAGGGAGAGTCATATCCCAGCTAATTGTACTCCATTTTTTATGACACTAATTGTGAATAATATAATATTATTCACGAAAAATGTGATAAAAAAAGATGGAAAACAAGAAAAGTGGAGCCCCAACCGACTTCAATAAGGAAGAGCTTTCCTTTTATTTCTGGAACTGTTTTTGCCGCCTCTGATGCCAGGGGTTGTGAAGGCAATGCCAGGGGTCGCAAAGGGCAAGCAAGGGGTCGCAGCTGTGACGTCTGGTGACCCCTAAATGACGCCCATGATGTCCAGGATATGCAAGGGCCATCATTCCTCATGTGAAAATTAGCAATTGCCATTTCCCATATAGCAGGAACACATAGAATGCAGTGGCAAATGCATTCTTCAGACCTTTAAACCCATAATCCCTATGCAGCAAATATTTAATACCATTTTCTAACAGAAATCATGAAAACTCACTTGCAGGAATTTAACACCCAGCATAACCCATGTAGAAAATCACTATCCTTATTTCCTACCAGGAATAAGCTTAATATGATCCCAACTATATTCAATGGTTATTTAATACCCATAATCCCCCATTTGAAAAAAGTTATGCCCAATTCCTAACCACAAATCACTACATTACAGTGACAGATATATGCAACAGCCATTTAATACGCGTGATCAACCCCATGTTGAAAATGAATATGTCCGCTATCTCAAGTGGATAAAACATCATGACCGAGATATGGATCGGACATTTACCACACACAATCCACCATGTAAACAGTATCTATTCTCATTTTCCTAACAGGGGCCCATTAGAATGAAGGGGAAAATATATTCAAAAGCCCTTTAACCCCCATCATCCGCCATAAAGAAAACACAAATCACCACACTGGTATAGGTAACAGCTATTTATCACTCATCATCTCCCATGTAGAAAATAGCTATGCACACTACCCCAAAAGGAATAGCTAATATTCTGTGATATGTAGAAGAGATATAAACACCATAGTCCTCCATGTAAACAGTTTCGACTTCCAAATCCCTAACATGACCCATTCATAAATAGGGGAAAAATGTATTCAGAAGCTGTTTAAAGCCAAAAAATCCCTTGTAAGTAAAATAGCTCTTACCATTTCCTTACAGTATTCATGAAAGTACAGTGACAGGTATGTGTAAAAGCTCATTAACTCCCATCATCACTGATTTAGAAAATCCCCAACCCTATTTCCTACCTTGAACAATTCTAATGCATTTTTCAGATATATTCAATAGCCATGTAACACCCATGCAGAACACAGCTATGTCCATTTACCTTCAACATTGACTAAATACCAGTACTGGGTATATGTACCAGCCATTTAACCCCCCTAATCTCCATTTAAAAACATGTTTATGCCCATTTCTTCAACATACGTCACTATACTACAGTGGTGGGTATATGTAACAGCTACTTCACACCCATCATCCCCCATGTAGAAATCATTCATGGCCATTATCCCAAGAGTGCTACGTAAAATACCATGTCCAGGGTATGTAGCAGCCATTTACTCCCCATAATCCAATTTTTAAACATTATCTATTTCCATTTTCCTAACAGGACCATTATAATATAGGGGAACATGTGTTCAACAGCTGTTTGAAGCCCATAATCCCCTGTAAATAAAGTAGCCATTACCATTTAATTACAGTAATCATGAAAATAAAGTGGTCGGTATGTGTCAAAGACATTGAACGCCCATCATCCCCGATGTAGAAAGTCCCTATCCCTATTTCCTACCTTGAGCAATACCAATACATTTCCAAATAATTTCACTGGCCATGTAACACCCATAATCCCTCATGCAGAACACAGCTATGCCCACTTACCTTCAACATTTACTAAATACCAGTACTGGGTATATGTATAACCCATTTTACCCCCATCATCCCCATTTAAAATATATATTTATGCCCATTTGTCGTCACTACACTACAGTGGCAGGTGTATGTAACAACCATTTAACACCCGTCATCCCCAATGTTGAAATAATTACGGCCATTATCCCAAGAGGCCTAAGTAATATACAATGTCCAGGGTATGTAGCAGCCATTAAACCCCATAATCCCCCATTTAAACATTATATATTTCCATTTTCCAAACAGTACCATTATAATATAGAGGGAAATGTGCTCAACATCTGTTTAAAGCCCATAATCCCCTGCGAGTAAAGAAGCTAATACCATTTCATTACAATCATCATGAAAATACAGTGGTAGGTATATGTCAAAGCCATTTAAGGCCCATCATCCCGATGTAGAAAATCGCTATCCCAATTTTCTACCTTGAACAATCCCAATACATTTCCAAATATATTCAATGGCCATGTAACACCCATATTTCCTCATGCAGAACACAGATATGCCGATTTTTCTACAACAACTACTAAATAACAGTACCAGGTATTTGTAATAGCCTTTTAATGCCCATCATCCTTAATGCATATATCCCCATTTCCTAGCTGGAGCAATACTAATACATTCCTAAAAAGATGCAATGGCAATGGAACACCCAACATTCCTCTTACAGATCAAAGCTATGCCCATTTTCCTTCTGCATTTACTAAATAACAGTACCAGGTATATGTAATAGCAATGTAACCCACATATTCTGATAGGTAAACAATGAGAGGTGCTGAAGAGAGTTAACTTTTGATTTGCCCATGTGAGGTAATAAATATCCTGATAGGTAAACAATAACAATTGCTGAAGAGAGTCAACTTTCACTTTCAACATGCAAGCATTAAACTACACTGCCACCGGTGGACACTTAAGCGAATCTAGCCCATCATCCCCAATGATCCTTTTAGGAGGTGCCTGTTCTGAGTCTTTTGCATTCGCTATAGGATACAGACCACACTTTCTATTTGAAGTGGCAGGAGTTTAGAAAACTGTGAAACATTTAGACAGTGTCACCTAAGTGGAGTAAGGCTGCCTAGTTTGATATTAGCTGTGGGACAGAACAAATATACATTGAATATTAATTAAGGGAACTGTGCACATGCAATGGGCTGGACGGGAAAGCATGAGGAGCTTATCGGATCAGATTATTTATGCAGTGGGAATATTGGTATATTGTAGGTATACTGGTGGTAGGTGCAATGGTATATTTGTTTTTACAATCATTGTATTTCATCAATGGTTTTATATGGTACTTTGAAACATAGAAGATTCTCACAAAACATCCCACAGTCAAGCAATGCAGTAGGAGATTTTTGCCAGAGGGACATTTCTACCATTCAAATATACCTAGGCATTCATTTGCTTAAATAAATAGCAATGCCATTCATCCACCTCATTTATTACTTCTGTGCATGCCTTGCTTCTCTTAAATATTGTAACCAGCTTTTTTCAAATAAGTGCAAACTGCAGCTTGTTTTATGGAATAGCATCTCTCCCTTACTTCTTCTCTCTCTTCGCCAGCCTCTCCACATTACTCTTACCCCAACACATTGTCTTTGCCCGTTTCATCTGTGGGATCACTTATTCAACTAGTGATTTATTAATGCACACACTCATTAAGGATGCATTGAATCGCTCAGTCATTCACTACTCCATCCTATAACGTCATCTTTCTCCAGCTTTGCTCCCCTTAGTGCTCCTACTCAAAACATGCACTCACCCTTTCATCTTCCTTATTTAATATTTTTGCAGTTTTCTGTTGTAAATATAAATCAGGACCACATTTTATTAACACTGGTTGTCTCATAACTGGTAGGATATAAACAATTTCAGATTATTCGTGTGGTGGGGTTACAGCATTAGAATCGTAATCATTCAGGGCCAGATGTACGACGTTGGAAATAGCACCTCGCATATTGCGAGTTTTTTGCGACTCGCAATTTGCGAGGCGCTATTTCCAATGTACAACAGTGTTTTTCACACTGTTAGCGATTCCCAATGGGGTCGCAAATAGAGAGGCTCATGAATATTTATGAGCCTCTCGCAATTTGCGACCCCATTGGGAATGGCAGGCCCTCCCAGGTATGGTGGCCTGCTGGGCTCAGCAGACCACCATGTCTGGGACTGCTTTTAAATAAAGCAGTTTTTTAAAAAAATGCAGCCCGTTTGCATTTAAAAAAAAAAATTGAAACGGTTTCATTTATTAAGGGCAGGCAGTGGTGCCTGGGACCACTGCCTGCCCTTACAAAATATTTTCCCCTGCATTTGCAAAGGGGAAGGGGTCCCCTGGGGAGCCCTTCCCTTTTGCGAGTGCATTACCACCCTCTTGAAGAGGGTGGTAGTTTGCGAGTGTTTTGCGCCCGCAATTGCAGACGCAAAACATTCTTACATAGGGTTGTGCTCGCTATTAGGAAGGGATTGCCCCTTCCTAATAGCGAGTCGCAAAACCATATTTTGCGAAACGCAAAAAATTGCGACTTGCAAAATAGGGTTTGTACATTCCCCATGCTGTTTCTGCATGCGCAAACGAGTTCTCAAAAATGGTCGTACATCTGGCTCTCAATACAGTATCACAGTGCTATTAACCAATTAATATAACCAAATGCTTAGCCTGGACTTGGTGTCTACTATTACTCAAGGTGGTAACAATGTATTGCTCACCTGGGTCAACAGTGGCACAAAATCTGTTTTGTTGTAATGGAAATTGGGTATTCGAGGGATGATGGGAATGGGGATTCCGACATCTCAACTGCGCGAACTTTCAGCTTCCATTCTTGTTTGTGTGTTGTTTCTAGATTCATAGTTACCCCTCGTTCACCTCTGCATTATTTGTCTAGTGCTTGTATAATGGTTTTCTCCTAGCCCTCATGATTGTTGTCAGCATTGCCGGATATGTGTTACCCAGCCTTCTGCCTGGTCTTGCCCTGTTTCGAAGCCCTCCAGTACCCCATCCCACTGTGAGGTTACGGATAGCTGTTCTGCCCTCCTTTTTGTCTCCTTATGTGGCACAATACTTTTATCTATTGCCCAAGTCTGGTCTGTGCACCATTGTTGGATGGGGGAACCTCAGATGACTGCCACAAAACTGCAATGCCTCGGTTCAATACTAGCAATTCATGTTCGATTCAATTATTGCCTACTTTTTCCGATTTGTGTGTAAAAATAGGCCCAGCAAGCATCGCTCTGGCGCAAACAAACTCGTTCTTCCCAAAACTATGTAGAAATGTTCTGTGACCAAATTCCAGTGCTGAGTTCTGCTGGGACACCCATATACCATGTGGAATATTCCAGAGTGAGTCTATGCATTTCAAATTAACTAAAACATTAATTTAGTTAATTTGTTTTAGGACCAGATAAACCCTGTGTCGGTAGCTGAATTAGATATATTTAAATAGACCATCACTAGAGAACCTATGTGCATTCTCTAAGGCCCTCTTCCAGTCAATGTCTTTCAGCTCTGTGCCTATGTTTGTTCCTCACTTAACTTAACCAAACCTTTGCGGTCCTTTGGGATGTCAGTCAGTGTGCTCGCTAACTATTTGTTAGATTGTGCTCCTTGGAGCTGGTAAACTGATGAGCTCTGGTTGATGCACCTGAACTCAGTGACTGGCACAGAGACCTGAGAAGACGGTGAGCAGAATGTTCATAACTCTCTAAATGAAGTGTTTCTCTCTATTGAAGAAGGACAATAATCCCAAAACACGTGCCTAGACATACACAGTACTGCCTGCACCAACAATGGTAAAAACAAAAAACTTTTAATTGAAGTGAGTGTTATGAGGCACCACATTTACCATTAAAGCATCTGAGCGTACTAGGTGCTTGGATGTTAGGCAGTGTGCTCCCTACCCCCTTTGTTTCATTGGACTCCTTGGAGTTGCTGAGCTGACAAGCTCGAGTTGACACACCTGTGCTCAGTGAGTAGTATATTAGCCTGACAAGGCTGCAAGCAGCATAGCTAGAACCCCTAACATGAAGTGTTACTCTCTACTGAAGAAGGATAATTACCCTGAAACACGTCTAGAGATACACAGCAGTGGCCACACCAACCATGGAGAAAAAAAAAAAGTTTAAAGAAAGTGTTATCATGCACAACATTCACCATAATGCATCTGAGCACACTGGGTGCTGGGATGTCAGGCAGTGTGCTTCCCACCACCTTTGATAGGTTAATTTAGTAACTGCTTGTGGGTCACCCTAACAAAGATTGTGTTTATTATTTGAGTAGGGTTTCCACTCCTCTGAGCTAATAACCCAATTTCTTGAAGCTGAAGGTTTCCTGGGGGCACTCGTGTAATTATTTTGTGAAACCCTAGCTACAATCAAGTGGAGGTAGTTTGGAATGCATAATGGTAAATAGGGTACAATTACAATTGTACATGCAAAAATGCATGTAAATATGTATACTTGTTATATCTAAGTTGTTTTTCCACATGAAAAATATTTTTGCACTTGGAGGCACTCTATCCCCTATACCACCAATTGTGGCTAGTATAGAAATTGGTCAGAAAATAGTTTGTAGGGGGGCGTGGTTTGACGCCGATGAGGATGGCAGCTGGTTGACGCTGCTCCGCGTCGCAATCCGAGGAATGTGAATTTCTCGTCCAGTAGAAGCTTTCCGACACCTGTTTTGAGCCCAGGACTTGGTGGCTGAAACATTCCTACATCTAAGGATGCCTTTTGCTAAGTGTGGTAAGACCGCATTTTCGGGCTTTTAGTCATAAAACTGCGGCGCGTTCTGTGACTGGATCGCGGCTGCCATTTTGTTTCCTTCAGAGCACTTTCCTCACGGAACTGGCTCCTCACAAACAGTAATTTCACGAAAGACAAAGTATACCAGGATGTACTACGAGTCTCCTACTACATATCCTCTCAGCATAGTCTTACTCTAATGTCGAGGGTTTCATATATTTAAAATGTAACCTGACTGAATTTTACTGTAACCGCTAACGCTCTCACATTAGGATTGCTAAATTCTCAGCTGGTTGTACTACATCACTAAAACAGCTAATATCAGCCTATAAGGCTTACGGAACTTCAACTGGTTGTATTTTCTCTTCCTCATAACGTTGTTTTGTGTCCATTTCTTTGCATTTCTTCACACAGACTGCACTTTGTTGTTTGAGTATACATGTCTATGGGGAGAATCAAATCTGGTCGAGGCACTGCTTCATCATCTATTTCTACTCTGCGTCCTAAGTCCACGGCAGTGCCTGCCTCTAATCCCTTTTCAGTATTACAAAGCGACATGGATGACTCAACACCAACCACAATGCCCCATCTTGCAGAGTCGTCTCCCATTGCATCTACGTTTACGCCTATTTCTAGTTCTCTTTCGCCTCTAGTAAGTGGCAAAAATGCGCCTTAACCAACTTCTGTCTCAGTGCTGTCCTAACTAAGGGAGTCAAAAAAGACCCTCCTTCGCCAACCACCTCCCCTCCACCAGCTTCCTGGAGTTGCTTCTGGATGAAATACTGGCTCTCAAACCATATATGGAGGAGACAAACACTCGTCTACGAGGCTTAGAGAATAAATGGTCTACTCTTCAAAGCAAGATTACTTCAGTGGAGTGTCAGGTCGAATCTTTACAAGCCTCTTCACAACAGATACTTCCTATGAAAGCAGAGATCCTCCAATTCCAGAAATAAGTGGAAAACCTCAAAAATTGTAGTAGACGCAATAACCTACGAATCTATGGTTTAGATGAAGGTTTGGAAGGTTCCAACCCAATATCTTTTTTCCAGTTTTTTCTTCCGCAGGTACTGGAATTTACGGACTCTCTCTCATTGAATATACAAAGAGCGCACAGGCTTGGTCGTACTCCACATACATCGTCACCTCAACGTACACCAAAGGGCATAATACTCTACTTCTTAGAATATACTGATTTGTTGAAAGTTTTGTCGCATTTCCTGGCAAGGCTCCCAGTTATTTTTCTCACAAGACTACGCCAAAGTCACAGAAGACAAACAGAAATGTTTTCTAACAATTAGACCAGCACTACGTGATTTAAATGCCAGATTTGGTTTAATCCATCCTTGCCTCTTTAAAGTGACTTATAAAAATAAAACAATCACCTATGAGGATCCAGCTTTACTTCAACGTTTCCTTGACAACTGTAGAGAAGAAGCTATGGAGTTCACAAGATTGTCTTCTCCTTGAAAATACCACCTTTGTCCTGTGACAACTGAATTCTTACACTGTTTCCACTTCCTTTTCAGGACAGAACTTCATTAATTGTCTTTTTTCCTTGTGCTTCCCTTTTCCAGGTGTCGGTCTCCCCTGTTTCCATCCTCCACTGTATAGTCTCGTCTGGAACATTTCCCTCCTCGTGATTTCCCCCGGAGTTGTTTCGCTGGCTGTTCATCTTCTCTTTGTGGCCTCAACACCCTCCATTCATGTTTGAGCCTTTGGTATGTTTCATTGTTCTTTATATCTATTTTTTATATATTTTTTCTCTCTCTCCCTTTCTTCCTTCCTTTTCTCCCCTTTCTATCCTTCTCTCCTTCCTTTTCATTACATTTTCTTCCATTTCGTATCTTCTTTTGTCTCTATTTGAGCGCTTTGTTGTTGGTTATTCCGATTATTGCAGATTTTTTACTATGGTCATGTTTGCTGTAAATTTTTGTGCATTTTTCTCTTTTCCTTATATTTTTTTGATAAATGACGCTCCGTGTTATTTCCTGGAATGTCAAAGGTTTGGGTACACCTACCAAAAGACAGAGGGTGCTTACCCATTTAGCTAATCTAAAAGCGGATATTGTTTTCTTACAAGAATCCCATCTAGTTACTTCAGAAGTTTTAAAACTTAAACGTCAATGGGTGGGGACTGTCTTTTCCTCTCCCGGTACAAGCAAGAAGAATGGGACATTGATTCTTTGTCGCAAGAAACTCAAAATGTCCCTTCTATCTGAGGATGTTGGTTAATTGTTCACCTTAAAGTTAATAATATTCCTATTTCTTTGTTTAATATATATGCTCCTACTAAGCCTGACAATATTTTTTGGCCTCACATATCCACTCTTTTGATGTTTATTCCTACACCATATGTTATTTTTGGCGGTGATTATAACTTAGTGGTCGGCCCATACATAGACCGTTCCTCCAAGGCACCCTTTATCCCCTCTCCAAAACATTTCAGCACCTTAATTTCCCATAGGTCCCTTGTTGACTCTTGGAGATTCTGCAACCCACAACTTCGTGAATACACTTTTTTCGCACTCACTCACCTTTCCCAATCACGCATAGACTATTTATTTGTTTCTAAATCACTAACACAGCACATAATACAAGCAGACATTGGTTCTATTTTGATTTCTGTCCATGCTCCAGTAATCTTAGATCTGGAGTTACTCCCTGTTAATGTGACCAACAAAAGGTGACGATTTAATACTTCCTTATTAATTGATCAGACTTTTACTTCCTCTTTTGAGACCTTTATCACTGATTTCTTTAATTGTAATATATCCTCTGTTTCATCTTTCGTTGTTGTATGGGATGCTTTTAAAGCTTCAACCAGAGATTTTATTATCTCCTATGTCGCTCAAAAGAAAAAACAAAATTCCCAAAAGGCTCTTGAAATTTTTAAAAATATTAAGTTGTTAGAAACACTCTACACTGCCACTAATGCTAAAGCCGATCTCAATAACCTTATAGTAGAAAAATGTTAATATAACAAACTATCTACAGAAAATGCCAGCTCCTATCTTCTTAGGGGTAGTGCTCAATACTATGGTGGCCAGAATAAAGATGGCAAACTTCTTGCCTCATATCTTAAGGTCAGGAAAGACCGTACAAATATTGACTATATCCTGAACTCTGATTCATCCACAGCGACAAAAAATTTAGATATTTTAGAGGAGTTCAGAAAATGTTATGTCTCTCTTTATACTCCTGAAGTCATCCCAGACCCTACTGAAGTACAGAAGTATCTTGATTTGATACCGAAGCATTTTCGCACTGATATTGACTTTTCACCCCTGGAACAAGACATCTTTGTTCAGGATATTTCCCATACATTAAAACTCATCAAAACAGGGAAGGTACCGGGGGCGTGGCTTAGCGCACAATCAAGATGGCCGTGCTGTTTTGAGCTCCGTCAGTCCTCCGATGCGGACTCTCTTCTTTCAACGATGTTAGGGTGATTTTTCATCACCTTTCTACAGATTTCAGCGGCGGATCAGCCCAGGAGCATTGGGCTCTGCTTGTTGGTCCCTCGGTCGTCTCCCTTCGTTGCTGCACGACTTGGCAATATTCTCCTCACATATCGGACTCAAAATGGCGGCCGGAACGGAGATGTCGTCTCTAAAGAATTTGAAGAGATAATCTCAACTATTTGCTTCAAAGGGTCCTTTCATTTATTACCCTGGTCGATATGAGGTATTGTCATGCTCTTTTTTATACCTCGTTATATCTGGACTCGTGACTCTTGTGAGGTCGCTTTTACTTTTTCCTCTACATCATAACTTCGTACAAAATGGAGACCACTGTCAGAACTTTTTTAGAAATTATATTGCCTATTTAATGGCCTTTTATTCTGCCGGTTGTACTTCAGTGGGTCTTCACTACTATATGTACTGCATGTTTTTTCTTCAATTTTCAACTTTGATTCCTGCGCTGGTTATTGTGTGTGAGGCAGATTTCACTGAATTTTCCTATTTATAACTCACATTGACTGGCCTTTTTGGTAGTGGCACCTTCCTATGGGCGCTCTGCTGTCGTGAGTCTTAGTGCCTTTTGTGCTTTTTTCCACACAAGTCATAGTCGCAGTGGTCTTCGGTGTGGCAGGCATTATTACCTCACTCTCCACTAAGCAATATTACTGTACTCTGTGCTCATTTTGCAACAACTACGCTATTCCAGTCAATTGGGGTGTCTACTGTATCTGTTTCTAATGGCAGAAGGCATGGGTGTCTCCTCCAAAGATAGGGACTCTAAAGGAAATCTGAAGAGGTCTAAACAAAATTCACCCACCCCAGAATTGCCAGCTAAGAGTAATTTAGACTCTGTTTCCACCTTAGACACTATACTTCTGAAACTCAATTCAGTTCATGACATAGCACAGAGCACCAAAACAAACAGTGACTTGCTTCAAATTGAAGTAGTGGCTATCCGGAATGACCTCAAGAATCTTTCCTGAACATCTCATTTCAAAAGGACTTCGAAATAGAAAGGGCTCATAGAGTTCCCACCTTTAAGCCTAAATCCTTGTCTTCTCCAAGACCATTGATTTTTAAACCCCTGCGTCACCAACACACTGAACAAATTCTGGCTCAGATGAGGAAGATCAAAACATTGCAATGGGAAGGCCATAGAATATCTATATCACAAGATTTTGCCAGAGATACTGTCATTCGTCGTAAAGGTTTCTTGAATCTGCGCAGAAGGCTCATAGATATGAACATTCCATTCTCTTTTGCTGGTCCCTCACGATTCAGAATAACTTATAGAGGTTGCCCACAGATTTTTTATGAACCTTCAGATCTTTCCACTTTTTTGGATCATCAGTCTGAATCATAGATGGACTCTGAGTCTCTTCCTGGCACGTCTCATCCTTAGCATATCTCAGTGTTTGATAACTTGGGTCCATGTTTTCTGTGTTTTGCCATACGTATGTGGCTATATTGCTCTCCTGTGTTCTTTGTTGATATGGTAACTTTATATTGGTAGAGTTGATGTTTTTTACTGGTTACTCTTTTAACTGACTTTTCCTTCACAGGTTATATGGTTTATCATATTTTTGTGAATGTCTGTTTGCAATTTACATTCAATATACTGACACTATTTCGGTATTATCCTCTTAATTTTGGATGTCATTGTGTTTCTATTTTCTTATTTCTGATTCTCTTTCTTCGCATCTTTTTACATTTCTGATTCATTCCTATATTGTTTCTGCTTTTTGCTCAGCTGTTTCTTCATCTTATGGACATTTTTCTTATTTTTTGATGATGAAATCATTTTCAACATTTTGTTCTGTATATTTGTTCTTTCCTGTACTTTTCCTTCTTACTATTTTTCATGACAAATAAATACCTCCTCTTCTACTCTCTATACTCTTTCTCTGTTTTGGCTCTTCTCATACTATTTGCCTGTTTGTTCCATTTGTTGCCTGATTTGTTCCTCCTCTCTTCTTATTATCTTATGTTAGTGATACATTTTTACCTGTATTCACTATTTATCCGTGTCTTTCTCCACTTTTGTTATACAGTTACAAAACTGTGTTCTGTATGTACATCTCTCTATTCATGACTTTATTTAGTACCTTGACTCTTTTGCTTCATTCCTTATGTATTTGTGTTATGAATTACTTTTTATTTTATCTTATTTATACTCTAATATTCATTCCTAGATAATATCAAGTTGTCCTGTTGGTTACGTTTCTTGTTTTGAGACTTACAATATATTATACAGCTTTTTCTATTACCTTAAATTATCATTAACTGCATCTTTTTAGTATTTATATTGCCTTAGACTGTTATTTATATGGCGTAATATTACTATGTATAATACCTTATTTGCTATTTCTATGAATTTTCTACTTCAATTTCTTATCAAATATGATATATTTTTGGGGATCTTGTATTATTTTCTTTCATTTGCTATTTATTTCTTCATTTCCCATGTCCTTTGATATTTTTACCTTGATACTATTAATTTTGTAGTATTTGCTACATTAACCACTCCGAGATTTATAATGTTTTATATTGGTTTTTTGTATACCATAAATTGTTATTATTTTTTTTTATATACCATTTCTTAATATGTATTATGCCTTAGGTGAATATACCTCTTATTTAATGTTGATATTTATAAGGCTCTTCTTTGTTATTTATCTGATATTTTTGTCTCATATTTCTATTCCATTTATGAGAATATGTTGGTCATTCTTCTTTAATGATGAAATGAATATTGGTTTGGTTCATGCAGTATTTATTCCTATTGACTGATTTTATTGTATAACACACATTAACTTATATATATTTGTTCCGTCGCTTTATGAAATATTTATTGTTGAGCGGTCTGCATTGTGTTTCTTGGCCTCTGTGGTTGCTCCTCCACGTTATTTCCCCCATGCAAATTGTCTATTATAGACTTCCCCTGGTGGGGCTTCTCTTTGTTTATGCTCCTTTTTTCTTTGGAGTTCTTTTGCTCCCTCTTTTCTTCTTTCTAGTCTTTTCTTTCCCTCTTCCTATCTTTCTTTCTCTGGGGACTCCTGCTTTGATATATTTTTTACAATTTTTTTGTTCTCCTTTTACCCCTATATTTGATGACCTATTGAAATGTCGTCTTTTTTTTATTTATCAGATATCTTTATTGATGTTTTTCTCTGTGTCTCTATGAGTGGCTTAAATGTAATCTCTCTTAATGTTCGTGGATTGAACCACCCTGTAAAGAGGGCCAAGATCCTTGATTATTGCAAAAGTCTGTCTGGTGATATTGTTCTACTTCAGGAGACCAAGATAACCTTTAAGGAAGCTCTGCTTTTATGGAAGGAGTGGGTTCTTGATGTCACTTGTTCTGATGCCTCTGGTAAAAAAAATGGGGTTGTGACTTTGATTTCCAAAAATTCAGGTCTGTCTATTGTTACTGCTGAGCATGATACTAATGGGAGATGGTTGCTTTCTCGTCTATCCAATCGTTCAGATGATTTATATGTCATGAATATATATGCCCCTAACGTTGACGATCCTTTCTTTTGGAGTTCTGTAAATAGAAAGCTCTCTGAACTTCCTCAGAATGCCAGAACTATTGTTGGCAGTGATTTTAATTTGCCCCTAGACCCTATTCTAGATAGACAGTCTGCTTTTAAATTTCGTCCCCCTAACATTTGCTTAGTATGTGTTCTGCGCACCAGCTTGTTGACACAAGGAGAATGCATAATCCTACGGATAGTGATTTCACATTTTTTACCTCTCCACATTCTAGCTTTTCTCGTATCAACTATCTCCTTGTTGATGCTGCCCTTTTAAAACATACCATTAATGTCATGAGTCATCCAATAGTTGTTTCTGATCATGCTGCGGTCTCGTTGACCATCCATAATTTTACTGACACGAAAGGTCCTCGCACCTGGCGCCTTAATACAGAGATTTTGGATGATAAGGGTGAAGTTAAAGAACTTATTGAGGAAATTGATAACTTCTTCCAAGACAATGTAGCTTCAGTGAACTCTCCAATAGTTTTATGGGATGCATTTAAATTTACTATTCGGGGTCATATTATCATAAAAATGTCAAAAAGAAATAGCGATATTAGAAAGTCGTTGCAGTCTTTGGGAGATGAGATCAAACGTAAAGAGGTGCTATATAGAAGTTCTAATGATAAGTCTCTCCTACAGGATATTAAGAATCTAAAATACTCTTTCAATTCTATAGTTACTAAAAGAGCTTATATCGGTGTACATGCTCAGAAATCTCGACATTTGTTATTACGAAATAGAGCTGGGAAGCTGTTGGATACCAGAATACAAATGTCAGACCTGTCCAGATTTCTTATATTAATGACAAGAATGGTTCTAAGAAATTTCATACTCCAGAAATACTTGAAGTTTTTCGGGACTATTATGAGAAACTTTACACCCCCATGGATCAATGCAACATATCTGAGTGTCAGCAGTTTTTGAAATTGATCCCTACGAATACTATTTCACATTCTAATATGACTGATTTGGGGAAACCGATTGATTCTGAAGAGATAATTCAACTCATTAAAGCTACTCGGTCGGGGAAGGCTCCAGGGCCTGATGGCTTCCCGATTGCTTTTTATAAAACTTTTTCCTCCTCAATAATTAAATATCTTCAACAGGTTTTTGATAATTTTATCCTCTCTGGCAAGGTATCTGGTTCAGCAGCTGAGGCCACTATTGTTGTGATCCCGAAAGAGGGTAAGGATCATTCTGATCCTAAAATGTTTCGTCCAATTTCATTATTAAATATGGAAGCAAAATTTTTGCCAAAATCCTGGCTAAACGATTAGAGGGTCATATTCCTAATCTTATTCATGATTCCCAGACTGGTTTTGTGAAAGGGAGACTTGACAGAGATAATATTCGAACCTTTTGTCATATTTTGGAGAAAGCAAAGCTTTCTATTTTTCCATCGGCGGCGATTGCCTTTGATGCTGAAAAGGCTTTCGACAAGTTTTCCTGGCCTTTTTTACAAGCTGTGCTTCAATCGCATAATTTAGGGGATTCTTTTATCAATATGGTAATGTCTCTATATGCACAACCTAAAGTTAACATAAGAGTTAATGGGGCTACGTCTTCTTTTTTTAATCTTCGTCAGGGTACTAGACAAGGGTGCCCGTTATCAGCCCTTCTTTTTCTCCTATCAATAGACCCGCTCCTTCGATTACTCAATTGAAATCTGGACATCAAAGGCTTCCAATTAGGTTCACATACACTTAAAACTGCTGCTTATGCGGATGATGTTCTTATTTTTTCAGAGGATATTGCTGCGGCGCTTCCTGCTATCTCCAATACCATTAAAGAGTTTTCGTTTGTTTCAGGTTATCCTCTGAATAAAGAAAAGACGGAAATGTTTCCTCTTAATTCGTTGTGTTTCCCTTCCCACATGGGCGATTCCGGCTTTAAATGGCAATCGACTCGTATTAAATACTTAGGAATTTGGTTTTGTAAAGTTCTCTTAGACACTATTTCCTATAACGAATCTCAAACCATAACTAAAGTTAAAGATCTTTTGTCCTCCTGGTCTCCGAAATATATCTCCTGGTGGGAAGATTTCAAACTCTTAAAATGATGATAACTCCGATTATTAATTTTTTATCCTCCATGCTACCTATAAAGCTTTCCTCTTCCTTTTTCCATGAAATTGATTTACTTACTTCAAAATTTTTGTGGAGTGATAAACGTCCTAGAATTGCGTATAAACATCTTAGAAAGCCCTCCGTTCTGGGTGGATGTAATTTTCTAGATTGGAACTTGTATCAAATTGCCTTTTTAGCTTCTCAAGGTGCTCTTTAGTTCTTACCTGATTCCCAACATTTACCCCCGTGGATTTATATTGAGCGTGAGTTATGTACTCCTCTCTCTACTTCCTCCTTTCTTACAGCTTCTAAACTCATTCCTGGTCATTCCCATCGTATTATATTAGACACGATTAATGCACTAAAATATATTGATAAAAAAGTATCCAAACCCATTCATAAATTGAGGTGGTCCTCGCTATGGTATAACCCTAAAATTGTTGTTGATATTGATTCTGCTATGATTTCTTCCTGGGCTACTAGAGGTCTTACGTTAGTCAACGATCTTTATGACTCTAACCAGGACCCTCTTCCCTTTTCTTCTTTGGCTAGAGAATATAACCTTAATGATATGGATTTGTATTCCTTTTTGAAATTGAAAGGTGCTCTTTCTAAAATATCCCTCTCTACAGATTCGACTACTATTTCACTTCTTTCTATGTGGGTTCGTGCAGGACATACTGCTTCGAGAATATATACGTTTTTATCTGCTCCACTTTGTGAGAGGTTGGCCTGGTATATGCTGTCCACTAATTATAGTGGGCACCTTGCACCAGTCCAAACAACCCCTTATTGGAGATAGGTTAAAGACAACCTTATTGAAAGCTATCCTAGTGGTAGCTATGGAGAGCAGCCTTCAGGCTAAGTCTTGAAGGAATGTAAAGCAGCTTGTTTTACCAGTCTATAATCTCTTGAGTGATCAAATGAAAGAGCACCACACCAGGTATATATTCAAAATATATGTATTTGTTGCTAAACACACCCCTCTAGTCTCTTTATGAGGCTAGAGTTCGAAATACATAAGTTAGAAGTTATTTAAACACAGTAATAGCACAAATACACGTTTGGGCCCTAGGGGCGTACCAAACCATATACCAATAAAGTGGTATAAGAACCACGACTGAACTAGACACTAGGCCTAGAGCCTCTAGAAGTGCTTGGACCACAAGGAACCACCCAAGGTAGTGACACAGGGGACCCACGGGAGACGCGTGCAGTGTAAATACACAACCGCGATACGCCGTTGACTTCTATGGAGAAAGTCGTGATCGGGAAATTAGAGAAAAGGGACACTTAAAAGAGGACTTGGACCAAACCCTTTGAGATCTAGGACTTTGAAGAGTCTCTACCCACGGGATCACCGGAGTACTCGTGTTACCTCACCCAGGGAAGCCGGGTGCATAGGTGCCTTTCGGGGTCGGGTTTCGTCGTCGATTTGAATGGCGATCTGCTGCAAAGTGCTGCTGGCGACCAAGTGAAAAGTGTCCGGGTGGATCCAAGAGTGGATCGGAGTTCTGAAGAACCTGAAAGCAGAGGGGACAGAGTCTGGGTCACTAGCCAGTGACCAGGAAGGCGATGGACAGAGGCCCACTGATGTCGAGTGCTTCAGGTGCGTTGACGGTCGTCTTGACTCTTCAGCCACGAGGTCCAGGAGGCGTTGTCGGCAACCAGGAGCAGGATTCGGGCTGGTACACAATGTTTGTCGAGTGCTGAGGTGTCGGCGACCGGATTGGACCCAACAAGCCTTGGCAACGGCAAGTCTTGATACAGAGGAAGATTATCGATGGTGCAGACCAGCAAGGTCTAGGGAACTCACCCAATGAGGGTAAGTGAGGGCAGGCCTGGAGCAACCAGGATGCCAAGTTAGAAAAAGATTGGCCTTCGTTAAGGGCTACTAGCCAACGGGCTAGCAACCGCGAAGGAGCCTCATGACGCCGCACGTGGATCTGGCTCACAGGACACTCGTAGAGTGGGTGCCAGTGATCTTTGGTGCAGTTGGTGCTGGAGGCTAGGGCTACTCGGAGCCCAAAGCACGACTTCTTGGAAGACCCAGAGGAGGATGCACTTGCAAATGTGCTTGGTGTCCAGGGGTCACGGTCTCAAGTCACCCACGATAGCCACGGGCCTCAGCTTTGCTGGGGACTCAGGGTAGCCTCGGGGAAGTCTGAGAATCTACCTCTGGTGATGCGATGACTTCGGCGTCCGACAGGAGCTTCAGAAATGCGAACCGGACAGATGCTTCTTTGGTGCCTGCCAAGCAGGGGAGTCACTCCTTGACCCCAAGGGAGATTCTTCTGTCCTCTAATCGTGAGTAGAGCGTCGAAGGTCCAGGATTCAGTTTCAGAGTTTCATCCAGGGATAATCTAAAGTCCTAGGGACTGGGTTCCTATACTTATACTAAGGATAGGGGTTGGACTACTCTGTGGCCCCACCTATGGGTGGGTCAGGGCAGAGGGGTGGCTACACCCTTTCCCTTTGTCCAGTTCACGCCAAAGCAGGGGCTGCAAGCCCCTGATCCGGTTTGAACTGGGGTATGCACTAGGGACACCAAATGTGCCCCCAGTGCAGGACTTCAAAGCACCCGAAAGTGCTCCCGCCCAGCCCCAATACACATTATCCTGTCTGGGGAGGTGGTCACACCTCCCTGGGACAGGAAACCTATTGTCCAGGCCTCCCCTGCCGGAGTTTCGTCCAGCAGCAGGAGGCCAGACTCGTGTCTGTGGCAGCAGCATCCATTTTGTGATGCCAGGGCTTTAGAAAGAAGTTACCGGCCAGGCCAGGGTTAACATGTCTCTCCCTCTAGAAGGGTAGAATGCTACCCCCACCACCAGAATTGGTGGGGGGGGTAGTATTCCAAGATGTTTGACACCAAACACGACATGTTTAGGTGCAGCCATTCCAAAGTTAGCATTTAACGCGAGGTTATAATGCGCTTAAGAGTATATGGTCAGGCTGCACTACAAACAGCATCAGAGAAGGGTCTCCGAACGCTGCAGAGGGGCCCTGCTCATGCAGGGGCACCCTCTCACATAGGAACCATGCACTCTGCCTTTAGGATTGATAAGGCCTGCCTTAGGAGTGACTTATAGGTTTATATGTGTGTATGTATTTAGTGATATAGGTAACCTATATCACAGTAAGGAGTGCATGCACCACCTTACCCAGGCTGCAGTAGCAGACCTGTGGTGTCAGTTTGGATGGCCTTCCAGGGGTGGCATAATACATGCTGCAGCCCCTGGCAGGCCTCTGAGGTACCTATGCCCTTGGTACATAGTATACCATATACTAGGGACTTATAAGGGTACTCCAGATCCCAATCAGTGATGTGCCTAAGGCACATGGAAACCATTTTAGAGAGGAAGCAGCTAGGCTGGGGTTCTGATTAGCAGGGCCCCAGCCAGACTAATGTCGAAAAACAGTGAAGCATCAGCAAAAAGTGGGGGTACCCATGTGAAGCAGATCCTACTCTCCTACACACTTCCTTCACAACCTACAATTACACAAGTTAAGTGGTCTCATCATTTTGAAGAGGATATTTTTAATCATATTTCGCAGGAGAATTGGCAGTTGATTGGGAAGTTTTCCCTACGTAATAAAATTGCTCCTTCTCTTATTCAATCTAAATTTTTTGCATTGAATCGCCTGCATTGGACCCCTGCCCGCATACACAAATTGAAGCTTAGAGATAATGATCTCTGTTGGAATTGTAATTTGGTTTCAGGCACTCACCAGCATATGTTTTTTGAATGTTTGTTATTGCAGCCCTTTTGGGGTTTAATACGAAAACATCTCTTGATAATCTTTAATCTTTCATTGGAACTCTCCCTTCCTATGATTTGTTTGGGTCCATGGGCTGCAACAACTCCTTTACCCCTTGATACTATGGATATGCAATTATTAGACTTGCTTATTTCCATCGCTGTTAAAGTAATACTGGCTGACTGGAAATCTTTTAATCTTTTGTCTTATCATACTTGGTGGGCATGGGTATCATATCTTTGTGGGGCTCATACTTTTGTTGAAGAGAAGCATTATACCCCTTTCATTTCTCGTAGTATTTGGAGGTCATTAGATAATTATATGAATTTGTCCTCTCAGGGGTTGGTAGCTCAGTATCCCTTTGATTCTACTATTTAATGTGTTACCCTCGTTGAAGCAGGTGTCCCCCTCTCCTTCTTTTTTCCTCTCTTTCTTCTTTCTCTACTTTTCTTCTTTCCTTATATTCTCTTTTGTTATACAATTTCATTTATTGGAGCAATACCACTATGTGTTCATATAAAAGTGGTATGAAATGTTGATTTTTCTTTTTTCCTTTTCCCGGACATTGCAATATTTTGTTTTAATTCAACTCATAATATATACTAGATGTAACTTATGTATTCTGCTTTCTTGTAGGTCATCATTCCTTGATATGAATTCTGATTTTGTTTCTGTATTTATTCCACTTTAACTTATTATATATCTCATAAGTTATGTTGTATTGCATTATATTATTAATGTATTCATTTTGTATTGAATAACAATAAAGATATTGGACCTTAAAAAAACAGGAAAGGTACCTGGTCCAGATGGGTTCCCTGTAGAATTTTATTCCCACTTTTCCAAATCGCTTCTACCGCATCTCCACTCTCTATTTACATATTTCATTTCTTCTAATGCCTCTAATGGTACTTTTCAGGATGCTCTTATTTGCCTAATCCCTAAAGAAGGGAGAGACCCTCATTTTTGTAAAAATTACAGACCGATATCTTTAGTTAATTCCGATTATAAAATACTTGCCAAATTACTCGCTCTTCGATTAGAGTCATTTTTACCATCTATCATTTGTACTGAACAATCAGGCTTCATTAAAGGTAGATGCATCTCTGATAATACTAGAACTTTCTTTAACATTTTACATAAATCATAGAAATATCCTCATTCTCTTGCGGCTATTTCTCTTGATGCGGAGATAGCCTTTGATCGCATGGATTGGTCTTTTATTTTTCAAACACTCTCCTGGTTTTGTTTTGGACCTAAATGTATTTCTTATATTTCTTTATTATATACATCTCTCAAAGCTTCTATTTTTGCTAACGGTTCTATTTCCAATTCTTTCACTTTGCGCAGAGGTGTCCGCCAGCGATGTCCCCTTTCCCCACTTCTTTTTATTCTAGCGTTGGAACATTTTCTTGCTAAAATTAAACAAAACCCAAATATTCATGGTTTCCAAAATGGTAAAACCCATATTACATTGAGTGTCTATGCAGATGATATCTTGTTACATCTATCGAAGCCAGAACTTTCTCTTCTAGCCTTCACTACAGAGGTTACTGCCTTTTCCTCACTTTGTGGTTATAAATTAAATCCAGATAAATGTGAAATCCTTCCTCTCAATGTTTTATGTTTTGGACAAGACTTTCTTTCCACTAAATTTGCATGGAACTCCCAAAAAATCAAATATCTAGGTCAATGGTTTGCTCCTTCTATCAAACTCACTTTATCACTGAATATGACTCAAGTTCGTACCATGCTATCCAATTCTATTTCTAAATGGCATCCTCTATATTTATCCTGGTGGGGCAGACTTGATACTATCAAAATGATGCTTGTTACTATTATTCTCTATACTATCTCTGCTATCCCACTTACTATTCCCTCATATTTTTTCCCCAAAAATTATTCTATCTTATCTGTCTTTTTGAGGAATAAAAAAACCCCACATATGTCCCTCGGTATGCTTAAACGTAATAAATCGCACGGTGGAGTTAATTTCCCTGATTTTCAGGCTTATCATAAGGCCTTTCTTCTTAAACAACTCTCCAAATGTTTGAATCAGTCAACTTCAGATACATCTCCACTATGGAAAGATGTTGAGCTCTCTTTTCTTTCTCCTTTCTCAATCCAAGAAACTCTTACGTTCATCCACAAGACACAACTTTCATCTTCGCCTATACATAAAACTTCTCATAAGCTATTTCAATCTATACTTACTTCACACCTCTCTGATACGGACCGCTTTCTTAACTCTTCGATTTGGCATAATCGCTTTATAACAATTAACAACAAACCTATATTCTGGAAGACTTGGCGAGACAAAGGTTTGCTTTGGGTTCACCAACTTTACTCACATGATACCTTTCTTACTTTTCCTGAAGCACAATCACTCTATGGCCTTCCAAATTCATATTCTAATAAGTTTAAGGCATTGATTCACTCTGTACTCTTTTCTTTGTCTTCTCAATCTTCGATCTCACCCCCCTTATCATCTCAACGTAATATCCTTCCCATATTAAGTGCCCAATCAAGTGCTTCCTCTATCTTTAAATTCCTCACCAAACTCCCAGAACACAGAAATAAAACCAATATTGAACTACAATGGGAACGCGATTTTCACACTTCATGGCCCACTACGTTTTGGGATAAATTATGGCTCAAAATTCGAAAGACATCAAAATCGGCTAGTACAACGCAAACACTTTTCTTTTTATACAATAGGCTCATGTTTACTCCAACGTCTTTGCATAAGTTTACATCTGCAGTTGCCCTAAATTGTTGGTCATGTAAAGCTTTCTATGCGGATTTATTTCACATGCTCTTTTCCTGTCCTTACACCCACTAATTCTGGCTGAAAATATGGTCTCAATTCAATACAATCTTTCACACTCATTTTCCCTTTTCCCCTATGAACATTTTCTTAGGCACACTCTCCGAACATTGGCAAACCATCACATGTAATACAGACATTGTGAATCTACTAATTGCAATTGCATTCCAACAAATTACCAAAAATTGGAAACAATCCACACAACTTTCTTTTCAAGCTTGGTGGTATAGTGTTTGCTACAACCATCGACTTGATCGTGCCTACATTTCTCCTCTATTCTTACTCATCAAAAGAGAACATAAATGGTCCCCTATTTTCTTAGAGGCTTCCGCTCAAAAATTTACCCAACACCGTCCATTGCTGGAAGAAGTCCCCAAACCTCCATGACCGAATAGTCTGAGTATTATATATTGTATTTTTATCTTTCTTTATTTTTAACCTACTTTACAGCCATTACTTCTTAAAATGCTCATATCGCTTTATATTGTATTAAGCCCTCCTATTCCTTTACTAGATATATAGTTATATTACTACTATATTCTTTTCCTTTGATTTTCCCTCTGTTAATAGTTCTTGTACCCTTTTCACACATGCAATTGTTTGGACTTTTCTGAATGTTTATTAAGCCATTAACTCATTTATTGTTAATAAGCACATTGTAGTCTTTATTAATTATGTATGTTTTGTTGCATTTCTTCAAAATAAACTTTCCTTTTTTTTAAACTGAAAAAAAAGAAAATAGTTTGTAAATACCATAAACTCAGGCATTTGTTTGTTTACCAAAACTGTTCAAGTATTCTTTTTCCTGGAGTACCCTTGTGTAGGATTTATCCTACAAAATATTTCACCTTTGTCGGGTGATATCACACCTACGTAATTGTATTTAAGTAAAACTCATCTTTTGTGAATTCTTTGCACTCATAAATCAAGCTATTCGCAGGTGAGTTAATCTTTTATGTGTAAATGTTCACGACTCCTGTTTCTATAGTGGAATGTTGAAAGGCTAAATGGTCCTTCCAGCAATGGAATACTTGTTTTTCATGGAACAGCCAGACCTTCGCACCATTGTAATTAATTGACCAGACTTTAATGCTAGGCTAAGCACTATGTAGGATTAGAACACTGGAATGTTGGGAGATCCATTGAAAACAATGGAGTGCTCCAGGCTTCTAAAGGCCGGTAGAATCCCGGAACTACAAATTCCAATGTTTGTCCACATTTGTTGCTGTGAACAGAAGGCCTCACGAAGCCCGAGGGGATTTCAATCCCCTCGGGACCCTTGAGGCCTTTGTTTTACAAATTAGAACATTCTACCCTTTAGGGGCAGAATGTTCTAATATCCTTAGAGCACTCCGTAGCGGGCTGTACTGGCCATTAAAGGTCCTCCCCTTTGGCTCGGGCCTTTAACACTAAAGAAGGCCTTTAATGGCCGGTAGAGCCCACTTCAGCGGGCTCTAAGGCTATAAAAGACAATGAGGTGACATTACATGCATACTCATCTGGATAAATGTTTTTAAACACTGACCTGGTGTAGAAGAAAATGTAAATACTGGAAAAATGTAACAAATAAATTCACTTCAGCACCTAGCAGCAGAAATACAAACCCTCACCTGAGGTAAATGTAACCTGTGAGATACAAAGGAAGTACAAAAATGAGGTCATGGTCATTGAGGTGAATACATTTCACACTTGGTTGGCATGCACATAAATAATTATTATGTGCGAACCGCATGCTTTCTAAAATTAAATAGACGTGCATATTTGTTTTCTGTTTTAATGCTACTTACTCAGTTTAACAAAGCTTTTTTAAACAGGATTTGCTAATGTATAATTTTATAAAGGTCTCAAAAGTTTGGCGGAACACCTGTTTACATCAATTAAAAGACATATGTTAGGCACAGAGTTGATTAGAATGTCATTTGTAGATATGTTCCTCATAGTTACCAAATCACATCATCTTTGCAATTAGTGCTCTGTTCATCATCAAAAATGGTGATCTCGCACAATTCACTCAGGCAGCCATTTCAGTGGCACTTTGCTGAGAGAAGTGTCTCATGGATCTAAGAGGCTGGCACCACACTTTTAAATCATATGATCTGTATGCACACTGGTGCCTCAGAGCCTACCAGGGATCTCCTCTTGACCTTCGACCATATTATCAAAAGTGTCCTGGAGGCACAACGGGCGTGTGTGCCTGATTGTTGCGTCTCTGGGGCAGATAGATATTACAGAAGGGGCAGGAGATTCTTGCACGGACCAGTCTGTATTACAGATCATGCCAGCACACATGTACCACTGGTGAAATTGTGATTTCATCCCAGGCAATTGTACCGCTCCTTTGTATGTGCTTTAGGTTGCTTTTATGGCACATGAAATCATTACATTTACTCCATTATCAACCGTTTTTCTCATGCAAATTTGCACATCCAGGGATTTGATTTATAAAATCAGGGACAAACACCATTTGCATCCAGCATTTCATTTTCTGGTGTCTACTCAGCCATGTCCTATTTGCTCAAAACACTGGCATTTCTCGTGTAGATTTGGACTAATGTTAATTTACTTGTGTATTTTAACACTAAGCTGAGAGGGACGGCCTCTTTAATAAGGCCAGACTGAGAATGGAGAACAGTCCTAGCCTAATGCACAGAGAAACACTGCAAGACAGTTTTTTTTTTTGGAGGGGGTGGGGGTTGGTTTCCTAGAACATGTTTTTAAAAATGTGAAAGAATTAAGCATCCTGAAATTATATATCTTTTAAAGCATACTATTTGATGATCACACATAAGGCTTTGATAGTCAGTGTTGTTGAGAACCATGAAAGATTGGGTCAGATCAGATAGGGCTTCGAAAGTGATATTGGTGGGAATACTTTGTAGGTCTATTCCTAGCACTCCACTTCTTTCCATGTAGCAAGGCTTGTTGCATGGACCAACAGTGGTGCACAGTTATAAACTCTTTATGCTGATAGCCATTGAACAGGCCCCAGCAAACTTTAATCTGATAATCATAAAATGTGCACGAATTAACTCCTGTTTAGAATATTTGAGATGGTGTCAACAGCTGTGGTAGTGCCCGCTGCATCATGGGACACTTCTAAGATGCTTGACAACGCCGCAGGCGGTGTGAAGTCTGCTGCAGCTGGCCAGCTGAAAAAATGGAAGTTGGAGGGAGTGATGGCTGTGGGCTTTTCATGTTCCGATCTCCATGCTTCCAGCCCACCAGGAGATTATTCAGTGCTGTCCACTCTGATCCTAAACACTACCGAAAATGTTGTGCTTGGTTCTAATCCACGTGTAAATCAATTGACTGAACCATGCACTGATGTGATTACAAATATATTAACGGGCCTCAATTTCTTGTATATTGAAAACTTTACTAATGTAAATTATTTTGCAACTTTAACTTGATATCATTGAAGGCCGTGCTTCTGCATTAATGTATTTGCTTTGTAGCGATCCACGTCATCTTTAATTCACTTGACAGTCTTTTTCAAACTGGAAAGGCGTTCAAGAAAAATTATGTGGCAATGCTTTTGATGCAAACGGGCCTATAGGAGTGATTAATATAGGCCGATATACAAACTAAACAGCTAATTTCAATAAATTAGGTATAGTTTGTTATGTGCTGGATTGAGGCCCTAACATAGGTGCGCCGTTTCAGAGGCACAAATCCTTCATGCCACAGAGACAGGCAGGACCTTTCACCTACATTGGCCCTCCCTTCACAAATAACGAGCAACAGAGTCTGTCCCTTATCTGACGTGTGCTCTGGGTGCAGAAGACGGTCCATCCTAAATACGTCATATCCATGTCCAACAGTGTCTAACCTATGTCACAACGAGTTCTTAGAAACAGACCCTTAAGCTCTTGGGATTTTCCCTAGCACCGGATTATTGATTTCTCCAAGAACTCATTAAATATGCATGAACCACTATTTCCTAAGGGTTCATTCCTGACGTCTTCCTCTGACCGACTGTACGTCAATACTAACATTCCAAGGCATCTATCAGGTATAAATATACCTCCCTTTGCCCAAGCAAACTAGAGGGGACCGAGACTTTCCATGCCAACACTCTGACGTGAGACGCTGCAACCTGCATCATGCCACAGCTCCAGCTGGCAGAGGTCCATCCACCCATCCTGGGGTGTCCAGCTCAACATCAGGATGAAGTCCCACTGAGGTAATGGGGTTAGACTAAATCCTAGGGGGATTCTTGGCTCTCTAAGACCTACACACATGCTAGGTACACTTAGGTACATCTAGTTAGGCATTATAGGGGTATAGGCTTTATCTTAATGCATTCTGCATTTCATGTATGGGTTCATTACTATTGCACAATGGTAAAACTGTACCATGCATTTTTATTTAACTGCACTGCTGGCCATATTTCTCTGCTACTGTCCAACAGTTGTCGCAGCACATATAACCAGTACTAGAACAACAACTGTGCAATAAATTTTATTGTAAACACACCCGACTGTTTCTTCTATGTACTTCTCTGAGATGAGTGACTGAATGAAAAGTAGTATATTGTTTCCACGATCCTGAGGGATCAGGGTTTTATGTTATGTGGTTGACAGAAGCTATTCCCTTCTTGACTTCAAGAAGTTTCTAGTGGCCTCTGAGCTAGCTGGCACAGGTAATTAAGTTTAATATACGCGATAGGGGCATACCGACCTCAGTCCTATGCCAAGCCTATAGAGTATGTTATTCCAATGCGCAGAGCCTATTAGGGAAATAGGAACTACACTACATGACGCCCAAACGTGAATTTGGCACTTATTTAACAGTAGAATCTGAGTAGTTCAGTCATGCTTATTCTCAGAGACCCCTACTCACAAAACGCCAGAGACGTCTGGAGTGGGTAGGCACAAAATTCCGCCACAGCTGAGTAGGCAATCTTCCTATGTATTGGCTGTTGGTTAATGAAGCTTGAAGGAAAAAGTTCCCGAACAATTGTGCCTTTTAAAACCTTATCTTAAAACCCTTTTAGGACATTTTGTTTTCACAACACAATGTCTGTCGAGGCAGCTGCTCCTGTCACTGGGACACAGGTCTCAAACGACGAAGAGGAGGCAAATGCAATACATTTTGCACCCAAAATCAGGCATACACTCACACAAAAACCCCTCAGACATGGTTTAACAGTCCGAGAGGGTACAGTGATATTAATAGAGGCACACGAAGATTATCAAACAGATGTGTTCTATTCTTGGGTTACATTCCCAGCAGTAAATGCAACAACTCAGACTTTTCGATCTTACATACATGAAAAAGTCCCAGCGGTCTACACTCCGTTCGAGGAGATTAAGATTCTGCACACTGACCAGGACCACAATTTCTGGTTTAATGGCGCCCTACAACAAATAAATAACACCAGGTTCGGTCCACTAGGTAGACCAGGAGCTACATGGCCGACATTAGCCGGCTACACACCACATCCTGACATTGATATAATGCCACAAGATGCACTGCTCCTACAACACAAAGAGTTGGTAAAACTCTTACAGAGCCATGACACAACTCGTCATGAGGACACTTGGTGTCCAGCCCACAGTAGCTACAGATAACACAGCTCCAACACAGAGCACCGCTACTAAAATCACTCCACAAACATTACACACAGTAATGGGTAAACTGCCCACAAAATGTGAACAGATTCCTTTCTGGGTAGCTCAGAAAATTACCCAGTTAGAAGCAGTATTTCCAAATACCACACCATTTGAAAGCATATAATGCTAACACTCTGCTTGCCCATGGGGATCACACCACAGTTAGAGGACTGCACCACTTGGGGTACAGTCTTTGCTGCCATATATACCAGGACTCATGGTATTCCTTCCTTAGCAGTAATTCCAGATGTCTTACGACAGATACAGAACAAGTATGGAGCTGAACCAGCTCTGACCTTAGGTATGAAATTACTAGGTAATTACGACCAGGTATCAACAATAATACTAGCTAATATTAAAGGGGAATCAGCTTCAGTGGCGATCCACCAACACCTAAGAGAGGTCAGTCTTATAGACCAACCACAAGAACTTCCCAAAATAATTGAAACTGCATATGCAGAATTGGGAAGGGACAGTTTGGGTAGGAAAGCTTTTAAAACCACAGCTAATGGGCAGTCCTGAGAAGGACAATTCTAAGCAGACACCTACTTCTTCTAAAAAGAAGTGGGATAATAATAAAAAACAAAAATTTTCAGAAAAGATTCTCAGTCCCGAGGTAGGTCTCCTCAACAGGAGCCCTCTGCAAAGAGGTATAACCTTAGGAATAGGGATGATAATATTAGGAAACCTGACAGGTATCAGGATACTGATACACATTCCTCTCGACAAACAACACAGGGAGAGAAGGAAAGTCAGCACACAAAGAAGAGCGCAAGCAGTCCAGGGACAAGCATGCTCAGGACTCTTCTAAAACAGAAGACAAGCCACAATCCAAATATCAATTTAAAAAGAAGAAAGTTGCAGGTCTCAAAGTTAGACATGCACAGAATCCTAAGGACTCAACTTCTGAACGGGGAATGGGCTCAGACAATGCTAGACAGCGCAGCAGAAATAACAATAGCTCGCCAGAACCTGAAGGAATTTCTGAACAGCAAAATTGAATGATTACATCACGGTGGAAACACCAGACAAAAGGGTGAGCGTCCCACATAAGTTATATGAAATAACACTCCGCATGGGGGAGGACAAACACAGGAAAGTAAAAGGTCTCTTTGCAAAGAACCTATTGTCTGGTTTTGACATACTGTTAGCAGAACAAGATTAGCCGCCAGCATTCGTCAGGGAGCGCCCAAAGGGAGAAAGTATATTTTCCCTCATTTTCCAACCATGTTCCAGTTCACCTTAAACATACATATGCACAGGAGTGGGCAGTAGCCCAAGCTCCAGCATTGTATAAAAATCACGCTGGATGGGCTGATGCCTCAACCCACCACGTGATCCCATTGATAGTTTCACCACATGCTCAAAGACATTATCGTATTAAGCAAGAAGCTAAAAACACAGGTCAGGGAGATCTTAGATCAACTTGAATACCAGGAGATCACTTATCAAAACATGATAATACATTTCGTCTAGTTTTTCATTTACAGACACTTGAACTCTTGCACAAAGACATATGCTGTCCAACATGCAGATAGTGCTGCATTAATGAATAACATTATGCGGGAAAAAATACAAAACAACACTTGTTGTCTCAAATGGATTTTTCTGTCAAACTATAGCACCTGAAAACAGGTACCTAACAGCATTTAGTATATTAGAGTCTCAGCGACAATTTTTTGTCATCTCCCCCGTGGGTATAAGAACAGCTCAGGGGTATTTTCTGAAAGAGTTACTGAATGGCTAAAGCACTTTGATGAAGAAGCGTTGTCCTATTTGGATGATATTTATCTAACGGACGACCTATTGGGGAAACACTTGACCAGGGTGAGCACCATTATTATGGGATTCGCCTCTGAGGGGTACAAATTTAATTTTGAGGAATCAAAAATTGCCCACCTCTGTGTCCTATTTTTGGGATACTAGTTTTCAAGTGAAGGGAAAAGCCTGGCAGCTAACTTTTAGAAAAGTGTGCGCTGCTCCAGCCTCCAAAGACATTAAAACAACTTCCAATCAGTACTGGGATTCCTAGATTTTGGCAGAACATACATTTTTATTTCGCAGAGAGAGTAAAACCTTTCTACGACCTTTTTCAAACCTGACTTTTCAGTCAAACACTGGACACAAGAACACACCAATATTCTTTGTTCACTCCAGGAAGATATTATTGCTTCCAAACACATACACACATGTGTAAACTTACACCACTTGGTACTCAGTATCATTTATGGTCAATGAAGGTACACTTATTAAACCTTTAATGAAAGTGAAACTGTACCAATCGCATACAAATCTCATCTGTACACAAAAACAGAAATGAGTTTTAATTCAACAGGAAAAAATTCTGACAACCATTGAGACTGCTGTAGCAAAAGAAAGAGCACTGGCTCATGGGATGATGCATTATTGTCGTCACCCCGGTACCGGGGCTAGCATTCCTAATGCCAAAGCCTTACATCCAGAATGGATACAAAGGGCTAATTCTTTTGCTGCATCAGACTTTGAATCCAGATTTGATCCAAGTTTAAAAACACAGGCATTCCTGCAATATGAGAAAAAACAGCATCTACCAAATGAAATCTTGCCTCTAGATCAGTATGAATTTTTACAATTTACACTGATGGGTCTGCACCACCGACCGCCTTTGTTAAAGAACAGATGCTGGATGGCAAGTTCCGTCCTCATTGCACCAAAAAATTACCTCTAGGTAATAGCACAGCTCGGTTGGCAGCTTTAAAAGCCCTGATACTTGCACTTGTAAACACGGATCGCGAATTCCCCACACTTATAGTGTGCGATTCCTTTTACTGTGTGCAATCATGTAATAAATATTTACAGCATTGGGAACAAAATGGGTTTAAAGATGAAAAAGGTGGCATAATTAAACACAAAAATTATGGGAATAGGTAGTGGAGTTGAAAAATACGACCTACCAAACAAAAACTCACGTGATTAACACACTGAGTCATCAACGTGATGGCGTGCACGTTGCAGGGAATTCATTGGCTGTAGAAGCCACACAGGGGGCTGTTCACACAGCTTCTGTAGCTGCGCACACTCGTTCAACAACGAGAATAGACGGTTAGAATATGGTGGCTGTAATTGCTTCACGCAAAGGCAGCACAGCAGTGCCTAAGAAATTTCCACTTATATACTCCTACAAGTTAGGTGCAAACAACATTCCATATGCTCAGATACCTGGAGTGGGGGATAGAGTATTTCCAAATATGGATAGTAGGCAGGAATTAATCATTTAAAGCACACAAGGGCTTGGGCTCCGAGCATTCAGGGGTAATAGCTACTATTTCTTCATTGCAACAGTGCTATTGGTGGCCAGGGTTCAGAAGTAAGATTATTGACTTTGTCTTGAACTGCAACATCTGTAAACAGATGCCAATCTCCACCATCACAAGACCCGCGCAGGTCCCATTGCTAGACAGCATCAGACTGTCCACTTGATCGTGTCATGCAACAGGACCACTGTGGCCCCTCAAATTTTGAGGTGGCTCAAAAATATATCTTGGTGGCAGTGGATCCGTGCTCAAGTTTCCTATAGGTATGGCCTTAGCGCTCGGCTGATGCTCAAAACTGTTATTGAAAGATTTGCGAGTCCATAACAGGAGATACGCAATCAACGTTAAACCCTGACTGTGGCTCCACGCTTAGCTCTTGGGTTGACAAAGAGGCCATGGAAGGGATGGACGTAATATTGCGGTACTCCTCTCCAACGCCATCCTGAGGGAATTTAGGTAGAGGAGAGGAAGAACTGGGGCATAGAGCAATCCTTAACAGCTAGGGTATTAGGCGGGGCGCTAGTGAGGTCAAACACTTATATGGATTCAGGGGGCAATACACACCCAGCCAAGAAGCTCTCTGGGAGGTCTGACTCCATTTACGAATGTGGGAACCTGATCACAAATGTGAAGGCACAGTGGCGGATGAAAACCATTCTGTATCTATGATTGTTTGGCTGTTTTACAGGAACTAAAGGAAACAAAGAAACAAACAAAGATTCTGTCAAAGTGAAACAGGTCGCCACTGGGAAGTCGAGGTAATCACAGCAAGACCTGTCTGAATCCCAAAAGTCGGGGATCTGGGCAGAGAGAGATAAAGATCGCGGACACAAAGGAATTTGGCCCCTCATACAGGAAAACCTGTGCCATTCCTTGAAGTGAAAGGAACAAGAACTGTACTTTTGCCGCATCTTGCCGTGAAAAAGGAAAACAGATTCATTTCAAATGAAAGAATCAAACAAAACTATGTGGCCAATACTGAGCAGTAGGCCTCGTGAACTCCACAGTAGTAGACGTCCCTCTCACTACTATTCAAGAACTTCAAACTGAAAAGCTCATCACGTTTGAGAAATCAAATCCATGGAGTGGGGGACTATGCAACAATGCAATGGAACTAGTTCTCCTTGAACCAACCTTTCAAATTCAAGAAAAAAGTCAAGACAACACTCAAGTTGCAATTTGGCCAAAAACAAATGTGTACACCAACGTTTTTCAACAAAAACATCAAATAATAAATGCTTCAACGTTTTTCAACAAAAGCATCAAATAATAAAAGCATCAAGGTTTTTCAACAAAAGCAACAACTAATAAATGCTTCAATGTTTTTCAACAAAAACATAAAATATTAACTTCACCATCTGAAAGTTTTTCAGCAAAGACATCAACTATTAATTTCAACATTTCAAACGTTTTTCAACAAAAACAGCAGAAATAACTTCAACTAAACACGATGCAATTTCAACAATTCATCATACAGCTACTGGCTATTTCATTAACTGTGATACGTTTTCCATGGCTCAACGTGAACAGGAAGCGAAGCCAGCCAAAAACAAACAACGAACATGCAAGTACAAACTTTTGAACCTTTTCTTTTTCCAAAAAGATACAGACCTGGCTTCACCATGGGTAGAACTATGGAGTATTTCTGGGTTCATCTTTTTCTGTTCTAGCTTTGCTTAGAGCTAGCTTTTAGTATGACTCTTAGTGGACACTTTTCTACAAAACAGACTCAACATAAAACTGAAGCCACATCCATTTTAAATTCAAATGCAAAAGAGACTTATAAATGTATTCGGCCTGAACAAGTCTTTGTATTCTAAATGATGTATTTAATCATCCGGTTTTTAATTCTGATTAATGTATTTTGAACTTTCATTCATTTTCATTCATTTATCATTCATTCAGTGATGTAATTTACCTGCAGTACATTTTTCTGAAAATTGGGTTACTGATACAGTGAATAATATGCTGTCCGTTTTAGGAATAATTGCTACATTTTCAGATCATGAAATGTTAGAGATTTATTCTTATTGTGACGCTTTATACCTGTTACCTTCATTAAGGTTATCAACTCCTACACAATTGTAATGCATCTAGAAATGGGGTTGTTTAAACACCAGTAGGAACGTTGCAAACACCACCAAACACCATCGCACGGGGGTGAAATAGTTGACATACATCAGCAGGGGCAACATTAGATGCCATTTACAAAACAACAGGACAGACCCAGTTAGGAAAGTATGGGTGGTTTGGCCTTTTGACACAAATACCGGTCACAACAATGATTCCTGAACATCACCAAGGGACTCAGTATTTATAAGCCAGACCTACGTTATGTACTGATAACATCCAGAGGTAGTGAAATCCTACAGTGTAGGAAAGTTGTGCCCTTTTTGGCTAGAAGCCCCAACACTGAAAGTAGTGAACCAGAAGTTTCCTTTATAAAGTTCAAATGCTTTGAGCAATCTGAAAACCATGCTTGTGCAGCACTTTTATTTTTCATTTCACATCAGCTAAAGAAATATTTTTCTTTTTTGCAAAATAGCACTCTTGAATACAGACTGCCCCTCTTTTCTTTTTGATACATTTTATCTTTCACATACAAGCAGTGTGATGCACCTTGGTAATACCTCATGAACAGGAACTATGCTTTTCATGGTTTCTAATATTTAAAAGACCAGTCTGAAAAGACTGCAACTGCAACATACCTGTTCTCTGATGCCTGTTTTTTGCAGTGAAGAATGCGTGGTCATCATCTGTCTGACACTTCCAAAGGAAACGCATGCGGCATTTACCACCAGGCTGGAACTGCTGAAGTCCCATGCTTGGCTGTGTCCAAAGCGTATTCCCATCAAACCAAAGCATTCCTTGCAAATCCGGAGGGTGCCTTTTTGCTTCCTTTAGCTAGCACCAAGGTATCGATTACAGCACCGGCTGCCTCAGAACCAGCAACTGGCAGCACTGCTCATTCTGTGCTCCCACAACGATTCTGCTGGGTATTACAAAGGTCCGTCCCCTGCAGTAACTATCAACAGAAATGTTGTGTCTCTCAGCCACTTGTTATCTCTCATTTTGCTAAAACATGTCCTGAGACACATTTTTTCTCCTATTTTGTTTCAACTCTCACAGAGTGCTTGGAGCTTTCCCTCTAAAATTGACCTTTCTTTTTTTTTCTCTAAAGAAAGCATGGTCTTCTGAACAGCTTGTAAGAGTTTTCAATTTTATAAACAGGAACTTTTATAAGTAACTACTGACTCTAAGAGAGTATTTTTTAATGACACTATAGATTTTTCCTGTCTCCACAGAGTCTATAGTAATTTTACATAATTTAACAGCTGCTATTTTTTTACCTCATAAACCACTCTCATGCAACTACCTGCCAATCATATGCAAATGCCTATTTTAGTCACATAGTTTGCTTTTAATGGGCTATTCACGATTGTCCATAGATAGGAGTGGGTGTTATGTGCTGGATTGAGGCCCTAACATAGGTGCGCCGTTTCAGAGGCACAAATCCTTCGTGCCACAGAGACAGGCAGGACCTTTCACCTACAATGGCCCTCCCTTCACAAATAACGAGCAACAGAGTCTGTCCCTTATCTGACGTGTGCTCTGGGTGCAGAAGACGGTCCATCCTAAATACATCATATCCATGTCCAACAGTGACTAACCTATGTCACAATGAGTTCTTAGAAACAGACCCTTAAGCTCTTGGGATTTTCCCTAGCACAGGATTATTGATTTCTCCAATAACTCATTAAATATGCATGAACCACTATTTCCTAAGGGTTCTTTCCTGACGTCTTCCTCTGACCGACTGTACGTCAATACTAACATTCCAAGGCATCTATCATGTATAAATATACCTCCCTTTGCCCAAGCAAACTAGAGGGGACCGAGACTTTCCATGCCGACACTCTGACGTGAGACGCTGCAACCTGCATCATGCCACAGCTCCAGCTGGCAGAGGTCCATCCACCCATCCTGGGGTGTCCAGCTCAACATCAGGATGAAGTCCCACTGAGGTAATGGGGTTAGACTAAATCCTAGGTGGATTCTTGGCTCTCTAAGACCTACACACATGCTAGGTACACTTAGGTACATCTAGTTAGGCATCATAGGGGTATAGGCTTTTTATTTAACTGCACTGCTGGCCATATTTCTCTGCTACTGTCCAACAGTTGTCGCAGCACATATAACCAGTACTAGAACAACAACTGTGCAATAAATTTTATTGTAAACACACCCGACTGTTTCTTCTATGTACTTCTCTGAGATGAGTGACTGAATGAAAAGTAGTATATTGTTTCCACGGGTTTTATGTTATGTGGTTGCCAGAAGCTATTCCCTTCTTGTCTTCAAGAAGTTTCTAGTGGCCTCTGAGCTAGCTGGCACAGGTAATTAAGTTTAATATATGCGATAGGGGCATACCGACCTCAGTCCTATGCCAAGCCTATAGAGTATGTTATTCCAATGCGCAGATCCTATTAGGGAAATAGGAACTACACTACAAGTTGGCTTTCATTACTTAATTTTCCATTAATTCAATTCTTAAGCAATTTAGTGTCCACACTATACTTATTACACTACTTAATGTTACATGACGTGTTCACCTAGTCAGTTCATTTATTTGAGTGGTAGATAATTATAATTTGCATAAATATGGCACAGCACCACAGTTTTTTTATTGCACGTCGTATGTAATTGTTCACGAACTGTTGCAGGCTACTGTGTAGTATTTTTTACTTCCTGGTGATAGTTGAAAGCGAGGTGTAGATCAGGACTCCAGATTCACTATGAACTCACACTTAGCAGGGTTAAGTCAAGTTCTTATTATTCTTATGTGTTGTAGTATGGGCAGGTTTCTACACATCACTTAAGACTGTCGGAGTTTGAACCCGTTGAGTAGGATTTGCATTGCCAATGGTGTTTCTAAAACGGAAAAAGGAATGCGACAGCTGCTTCTTTCCAATATGCATGTCCTGCTGAATTGTTCTCTGTGGCAATGAATTGCACAAGATGGCTTTCCATGTGGCTGATCCAGTAACTATGAAATTTTCTCTGGATTCATTGCTTCCGAAGGCTCCTGTGCAATCGCTAAAGGAGATGGGTAGTGATTATCGTGATAGGGCGAGATCGTAATGCCCCATTCCCTTTTTTTTTTTTTTTTTTGATAAATATTTTATTGATGTTGTTGTAAACATACAAAAAGATTGGAGCATCATACATAAAAAGGAGAAAAGAAGAACAACATAGCTATCACATTCATTTCAGATAGTTAGGATCAACCTTTTAATGACAAAATAACAAAAAGAAGAGAAAACATCCCTAATCCAAAAGAAAGAGAAACTAAGAAAAAAGAACCAGGGGGTAAAAAAAAAAATAATAATAATATATTTACATATAGAGCATCAAGTCCAAATGAGGATATCCGTGCTGGGGTCCATTGTTACCAAACTATTGTAACCAATCTGTTATGGGAGCCCATCATTTTTGTCCCCTTTCTCGTCTACTGCGACCCTTTAGCCGATACACTGAGGATTCCAAATTGTATACAGCTAATAGGCGAGAGCGCCAACTACAGAAAGTGGGGGATCTGAGTTAAGCCAGCTAGATGTGATACAGAGTCTTGTAACAGCCATTGCTATAAAAATAAATCCGATGACAGCAGTCGACCAGCTTTCGTCCATTCCCACCCCCAAGATCACCATTTCTGAAGAAATAGATATAGGAAAATGTAGGATCGAGGACAAAAAGATTTCCAAATCCTGATAGAATGTCACTAGCTGAGGGCAAGAATAAAACATATGCACCGTATCTGCGAGTGGCTCGCCACATCTATTACAAGAACCACCCACACTGCCACCCCATTTAGCTACTTTTCCCGGTGTATAATACAAATCGAAGATAGACATAAAGTGTTGACTCCGAAGACTCCCAGATAGTAGAGTCCAGCTGGCTACCCCAAGTGACTCCTCCAAATTAATCCCTTCCTTCCCGAATTTCCTTACCCATTTATCATTCTGATAAGCTAGATCATCAGGGAGGGATTCCAAAAGTGACTGATAGATCACACTTATGCGGGATTTTCGACAGATTGATTCGACTAATTGTAATTTACCATACATTCCACCCTGACATTGCTTTTTCTTGTCCAGAAAGCTACGAATCTGGAGATATTTGAAAAATTCCCGCTTATCCAGACCGTACTTCTCCTGCAAGAAAGCAAAAGAAGCCAATTGATCTCCCTGGCCCAGATCCCCAACCGTATTGATCCCCAAGTTACTCCATCTTTGAGTGATCCGATCTTGAAAAATTAGAGGTAATATCCGAATAGCAGAGAGGGGTGTATAGTTATTGATCCGATGAATTTTAAACATCTTACAAACCTTCCGCCAGACCATATATGCCGCTTGCGTTACTTTGAAACGAGTTTTTTTATAGTAACTGGGTTCTAAGACCGCTACTAGACAATACTTAGCTGCCTCCCCAACCCAATTTCATAAATGGTTGGCTGACATGCTACTGAGCAACGACTCCTATCCCCAGCCAGGAGTATCCCCATATGTTGTAGCATACAAGCCCAGTAATAGAACAAGAAATTGGGAATAGCCCAGCCCCCACGTATTCGAGGGAGAGGTAGCCATTTGGCCGCTCTCCTTGATCTGTGGTAGCTCCACATAAACCGAGAGCACATCCTCTCGATCTTGATAAACCACGCAACAGAGAACACCAGAGGAATAGTCCTGAAAAGATATAATATTTTAGGCAATACCATCATTTTAATAACATTACTCCGCCCGTACATGGACAAGTGCAGGTGGTCCAATATTTCGAGTTCACGATTAGTTGCATCAATTATAGGGGTGATGTTAATGTCTGGGATTTGATCGACCTCTGCTATGAGTTTAATGCCCAGATACGTCACTGCTGAGACGGTTGGAAGATCTGTAAGGAGCTCCCTGCCTGAATATAAAATCTGTGTTTTATCTACATTTAGCTTATAACCGGCATACCGACCATAACGTTTTGCCAGCTCGATAACTGCCGGATATGCTGCCACTATATCCGCAGTGAGTACCGCAATGTCATCAGCATAAGCTAATACCTTATATTCAAAACCATTTGCAATTATAGGTTGGATATTATTACACCGTTCGAGTTGCTGCAGAAAGGGGTCAATATATAACGAGAACAAGAGAGGGGAGCAGGGGCATCCCTGCCTAGTACCCCTACTGATATTGATCGCCTGAGACTCCTGGCCGGAGATACGAACCCCCGCTACAGGTGAGATATATAAAGCCTGGATTGCCTGAACAACTCCCTCCGCCATCCCCTTCCAGCGGAGGACGGACCACAGGAACCGCCAGGAGACCCTGTCAAACGCTTTTTCAGCATCCAACAGGATCATCCCGAGCGGAGACCCCGTGGCCCGCGCCCAGTCAAGAAGAGAAATGGCTCTCCGGACGTGATCAGTCGTATCCCGACCCGGAATAAACCCATGTTGTCGTAGGGAAACCAGTGGCGCAATGACACCCGCCAATCTAGTCGCCAAGATCTTAGAATAGATCTTCGAGTCAGCATTAATGAGTGAAATAGGCCTATATGATGAAGGACTTAGTGCTGGTTTTCCTTTCTTTTTAAATACAACAATGGTAGTTTTTCTCCACGAATCGGGAATCTGACCTTTCTGTGCCGATTGAAATAAAGATATTAGATCTACCCTTAAGACACTACGGAATAATCGAAAAAATTCCAGAGGGATCCCGTCCGGACCCACGGCTTTCCCGGCTGCAAGAGATATAATGGCGGTCTCTATTTCTTCCCATGAGATTGGGGCCTCAAGAAATGCATTTTGAGCTGTTGTAACTTTAGTAGTACAGAGATCCTGAAATACTCCCCCCCTGAAGACTGGTCCCAACTGCCCTCCTGCCCTGCGCTATCCTCTTCAGTATACAGCTGTTGATAAAAGTCTTGGAACATTTTCAGGACCCCTGTTGGGGAATCATAGCTTATTCCGGACTGATCTTGTATTTTGTCGATCCTGTGTGAAATCTCCCACTGTTGCAATCGTTTGGCAAGTATTCTACCCGTATTTTCGCCCAATTCATATGCCTCGGTTCTAAATTGGGTATATTTGAGAGCAATCTCATCACTAAATTGCTGATGTATTTTGGACTTAATATTGGTGATAAGCTGCTGACATTCCGTAATATCCTGTCCCAGATGAATCCTTGACATTAAGCGTACCTCTGCCAGCCTAAGGTGCTCTGTCCACCCTCGCAACTGCTCCCTCAGTGTCTTACGCTTATGTCCTGAAAAATTAAGAGTCTCTCCCCGCACTGCCGCTTTAAATGCGTCCCAGACCACACCATCTGGGGCCGACTTACTATTAAATTCAAGAAATTCAACCATCCATTTGGCCATATACTGACAATAAGATTGGTCTAATAGCAATTTACGTTCGAAAGTCCAGGGGCGTGGTAATATCAGAGAACCCCTGCACGAAAATTCGGCGATTAAAGGATTATGGTCTGATATAATCCTGGGGGGTATACGGATACTCATTTCCTCTGCTTTCTGACAAGAAGCAAAAACATAATCCAGCCTGACCATCTTATTGTGAGGGGCTGAGTAGAAAGTATAGCCCAAATCCATTCGTTTATGTCTATACCAAAGATCGATTAGGCCATGCTCCCTAACCAGCCCTTGTAAAGCCTTAAAAGTCTGAATTTTCCGCCCAGAATATTGAGAATAACTCATCAAATCAAAATTACTCTCCAAATGGATGTTAAAATCCCCACAGAAAATTAGTGGTTGTGGCCACAGCGCAAGCTCCACACTCAAAAGTTTAAGATATCCGGATCATCCAGATTAGATCCGTAGACTGAACATATTGTATAAGAAACATTATTAATTACAAATTCGACAATCACCCATCGACCAAATTGGTCCTCCTTAACTCTACGACAAATCCCCATCCCACGCCTAGCGAGTACAGCCACACCCCTTATAGTAGTACTCTGACGTGTAAATGCTACAAGATCTAACCCACATTCCTTCAACCAGTTACTCTTACTACACGGTATATGGGTTTCTTGGAGACACAGAATATCAATCTGCATAAGCTGTACACATTTAGCCAAAAATCCCCGTTTCTTCCTGTCATTCAACCCACAGATATTCCAGGAACATAATGAAATAGCTCCCCTACTAGCTGCCATTTAATGAATAATCGAGTTCCTCACTAGGCCTAAAGATTAGAAACATCTCAAAGATTCTGTCGGTAGTAAAATATTTTGCTAAACCAATGTGCTCATAGAAAAATAGTGAATAAAACAATAACAACAACAACTGTATCCTCCTACCCCCCCCAGCCCTCCCCTCACCCTCACCACCCTCATCGCCAGCCCACCTTACCCACCCCTCACCCACCAAATAGGGCATAGGGACTGTAAGTCCCAGGTGATGCTGAACTGAACCACCCCCCCCCCAACTATCCACCCCCCCTCCAGGAGCTAGACGATACATCTCTTTACTCAACAATTAAATTTCTCATCATTTGATACCCAGCAAAACCCTCATACTGTACTCATAAAAGAAGAGGAAGAGGGAAAAAAGAGACTAGAGAAGGGAAAAAACAAAAAAAGAAGAGAAGGCCGCCGCACCCCATCAGACATACTATGCTGAATTCTTCCATCATAATGAAGATGAGAATTCCTTAGCCTGGATCTCAGATTGGAAATAGTGGGTTTTCCCCTGATAAACCACCTTTAGTTTAGCAGGATTAAGGAGATAAGCCTGTGCCCCCTTCGCCTGAAAGACTGGTATTAGTTGACGCAGAAGCCACCTCTTTTCGACAGTGGCCTGACAAAAGTCAGGCCTGACAAAGAAACTGCAGTCTTTCGCAGCTCTTTTCCTGTCCGGCCTCGCCAAGTCATACAGTGCCTCCCTTGCCAAAAAGTTGTTCAAACAAATTAAGATAGCCCGAGGGCGGTTATCCACTTGGCTTGTCCGTTGACGCTGATGAAAGGGAAACCGATGTGCCCGCTGGATTTGGACTTTCCAATCCCATTTCAGTTCTGGAAATGCCTCCTCAAATAGTTCAATTATAAACTGCCGGACATCTTCCGACTCTTTCCCTTCAGGGACACCAAGGATCCGCAGATTATTCCTCCTTGCTCTATTTTCCAAATCAGTAAGTTTCCAGACTGTATCATCTTTCATTCCTTTAATAGTTTCCGTCAACTGCTTCTGTACAGCCAATTCATCCTCTAACTGTGAGATCCGTGTCTCCGCTTCAGTAATTCTTACAGAAAAATCTGAGCATGTTTTCGCCATCCGGGACATTGAGTTCTGCAATTTGCGACATGCTCCTTGTGTCCTGGAGCTCTCTGCTCTGGTTTCAGCACGATGGGCCATAATGCTCTGATAAATTGTAGTCAGTGTGATACCTTCAAAGCCATTTGCACTATCATCAGTGACCGGCGGCAGAGCCGGGGCTACTCCTAGTGTATTTCCATTGCCGTTTAGCTGAGTAGAGAATGAATAATCCCAAGTTAATGGACCAGTTGCGCCATGATCTGAAAGGGTGCCTGGCTCTTTCAGCTTGCGAACTGTACCGGTCTGAGCTGAGGCGCTAGCTTCTTCCTCCCACTGTAAGCTGCTATCATCGCTTTCCTGCGCAGCCCAATCCCTCCCAGTACCATCATCCCCTGATTGGCTGGAATGATCTGAAAGGGAGAAAAAGTTATCCACAGACTCCTCTTCTCTAAGTGATACAGGAATGGATTCCGGGAAGGCGGCGGCACTAGGAGAGACCACTGTAGCCAGCTTTGACTGATCCAGAGTAAAAGAAACTCCATCTCCCAGAATGCACTGGTCCTGTACTAGTGCTGAACCCTTCAGTTCACCGGATTCATCCGCTGACGGTGCCTGGAAAATCGCATCAGACCTGCCCCCACTGACAGAGATTAGATCTCCAGCCCTTGCTACTCCAGGATCAGACTTGTGAAGGGTGCCACTTATCTGCGGGGGTGCTGTCTGTTCACACACTGTTGATGGCCCAAGTAACAGCGCAAGAGCGGGATTCTTTCCACTTGTCTTTTCTACTGCCGGCAGGTCCTGCAGCTTCTTATTTTTGCCGGATTGTACTTTGAATAACGCGGGGACCGTCTGTCTCCCGCGGATCAAAGCACACCTTTTCTTTTCTTCCCGAGGATCGGGTGATCCCCCAGCTGCTATTATCAGTTTACCGCCCCTGGGTCCACCTCCATCAGGGCTGACCCGAGTCTGCTCCGGCCTGGCAGGACTGTCGGAGGTTGCCGGTAGTCCCCGGGTTTTCCCAGCCTTGATTGCAGCTTTGGGAGGCATCATAGGGCTATTGCTCCAGATTCCCAGGATCACCAGGCGGAATGGAGGTGGAGCCGCCCTGATCCAAAACCAGGACCGCCAAATCATCAGCAGAATAGCAAAGCCAAACACTGCTGGAGCCTGTTACAGACGATGCCGGTAGGTCAGTTTTTTCCCACAGCTGACAACTCAAAGGGGGAGAGAAGTTGGGAGAGGGCTGAGGTCCACTCACTCGGCCATAGTCATGGCCGCCATCTTGCCCCCAGCACAAAGGTGCCATGCCCCATTCCCAAAACGTTTCTTTTAGTCCAAACACTTTTAGGGCTAGGTCAGATGAGGCCTTTGTGATCAGCATGGGGTCTGTCATTTGGAATTCTCTAGGTTTTACAAATGCTCTCGAAGAAATGTCTAATGAATTAAGGTTTTCGAGGTGCTTATGTTCTTAAAAGGTTTTATCAGGTTGCCATAATTTAATATGTCATATGGCCCCTGCAAGGTATATTGGGGCACCAGCAGTACTTTACTGCCTATTTGTTTGGGCTGTCACCAATCAATGTTGGTAGCCATCTTATTGGATACTTGATTGGGGTTGGTCTGTACCATTTTCGCTTTGAGGGCTGTATGCTCCTTTAGGCTCTTGTCTCTCTTTTCCAATGAAGGCAGCTTCACTGATACTAGCCGTACACTTGCCCTGGATAGGCTGACTCGTGCCCCGCTGGAATTTGATGTGTCATACTGATCCAGCACCAATCAGGGATCGATAATCAATAAACACAAACACTGGCCCATACACATACACCCAACACATAAATACCTGATAGCACTGTTTCAAGTTTACGTAAATCAGTTTTTCACAAACTCCAGGCTCATCCTAACACACTAGATACATAATTGAACCTGTAATCAACTCTCTTTCCTCTGGTCGATGCACCATTAGTTGAAGAGTTGATGGTAATAATTCGAAATTAACTATCGATCTATACTACTAAATAAAGCACAAACTCAGAATAAGGTTAATAGTTTTTATCGCAAATAATGTGAAGGTAAATGCTCATCATGTACAGTTTTACTAGGCAAACAAAGAATAAATCACAGAGAGAGAACATTTGTCAAAGCAAAAAGATATCAAACTCAAATCACATTGAATAGAATGCAATGAAGGAGTGGATAGATGAAGAGACATAAGTTTCAGAGACAAAAATAGTTTTGCAAAAAATTATGCAAAATACAGATTTTAGCTATACTAACCTAAATATTTGTGGAAAATGTACCCCCTGGCCATGGGAATAGATGGGGGTTCCCCGGGAAAGATTCAGGAAACAAAGAGTAGGACAGGACCAGGAAACAGGTAGGCCTCTATTGCATACAGCAAACCGACGGACAGCGATGATCTCCCCTCTCTAGCTTCTTCAAAGAGGCGCCCGAGCTAACAAACACGACCCCCAGACACCCCAGTTATACTCTAAAAACCATTTCTGCATAACTGAAAAGCATCACAGTCATAAATTAACAAGTTTGGGCATCTGATAAGGACACAGATAGATAGACACGAGCTATCTCGGCCTCGGAGAGAGCTAGTGTGGGCCAGTGTTTATGTTTCTAGGTATTTGGTTTGAGGAACGCGTGATCACTACATGTAGTGTGCATATCGTATCCTGATTGGCTGAGTGTTTCTATCTAAATGTGGTATCTAGCTTTGTGGTATTTTTGGGGAACACAAGCCTCGGGCTAAACATGTTTTATTGGGGCAAATTGCTGTGGACCTGTTTGTGGTGCAACTATCTATCTGTGGGATTGATGAAGGTTTTCCTTGTGCATGACCTGTAATTAATCACAGAGGATGCTCACCCTGACCAAGTGTCACTCTTCTTAATGCTCTTCTTAACGCTTTCGCCTCCTCACCTCTTTCTCACCCTCGCTGACTCCAAATTCCTCAGTGACTCTGCAGTGGCTACCATCTTTGTGTGCCATCCGGGTGCCTTGCGGCTGCACTGCTCTCTCACTGAGGCCAAAGTCGGAGGCCAACAATAACAAGAAGGGCACAGGCACAGACGGGCCGCCCGGCTGCAAGATGGTCCGTGGTCTGTAATCTGGCAGGTGTGGAAGGTCGATGAAGGGTGAGGGGGTATTGAGAAAGCCCCCCCACAAACCGGCTCCAGGCACCACACCAGGACTGGCCCTGCAGTCAGGAGCCTCAGAGTCTTGACCGCCCAGCTCAAGCCAGCACAATGAAGCAATCACGTGAGCAGAATGACAAAGCCTGCAGATGATGTACTTCCCTGGTATTCATACAAAGAAAATTATGCTTAAACTGTACGTAGCAAATGGCCAAGATGTTATGCACTAACAAGATAAATAGACAATCTTGTTATTAAAGGTGCTCGTGGGAAATATGTCTGTGAGCAGGATTACACAGACATCAGTATAAATAATTTCGGGCAAAAAGGATAAACATATTTTGTCTCAATGACATATATTTTCAATGTTTCTATCATATTTTATACTGTTATAGATTACCGTTAATGTTAAGGATTAATCAAATCAGCAGAATTCCTTGGTAACTCATTTTTGAGTGACATACTGTTGCAGTAAAGCCTTTGTTTAGGGATGTAACAGTATGCAAAGGCTCCAGCCTACAATATGGGAGATAGACTTTAAAACTATTAAAGCTAGAGGCACAAGGGCTATGATTCTATTTTACTTATTTCTTACATTTTTTTTTAAAACTCTCTCTGATTTCTTTATTACAAGTTGGTCTCTAGTCACCTGTAATAAGAAAAGTGATGTAGCTGCTCAGCAAGTTATTACATTTGAGTTGTGACTCCTGAATGCCTTTTTCCAGAGCCAACAGCAAAGGAGAAAGGAATATCAGAGATTATGTTTACAGTTGCAGTTTAAACAAGGAAAAGAAGCACTATCATTTCAATCTGTTGATCACTTTTTATAAAAAGAACAATGATCAGCAGAATTAATGAATGAATGACAATTTGTTGAGCGCGATAGCTACCCTTAGGCGTCCTAGCGCTGCGGACAATACGGGCATAAAAGACACTTGGGGCTGTCCGGGTTTATTGAAACAGAGAAGTCTTAAGGAGCTTACGGAATGAGAGTATATTAGACTCTGATCGCAGATACGGGGGGAGAGAATTCCATAGCTTGGCCGCGTTGTACGAGAACGAGCGGCCACCACATCTAGTTCTTTTTATCCTGGGTACTTTGGCAAGAAGAGAGGAGGATGACCTAAGCTGTCTAATCGGCCGGTAGGGAGTGATCAGCGATTGATTTATGGTGGGGCCTGTCTTCCAGAAGGCCCTGTGGGTGATACAGAGGGCCTTGAATTTAATTCTCTCCCGGACTGGGAGCCAATGTAGGCTTCTAAGGCCAGGACTGATAGGAGATCGACGGGGAGTCTGAAGAAGCGTTCGAGCGGCACAGTTTTGAATGACCTGAAGCTTATTCAGAGTGGATTGCGGGGCTCCCAGAAAAAGGGCATTTCCGAAGTCCAGGCATGACAGAATAAGGCCCTGGACATGATCTGTCTCACCTGGAATGGAAGTAAGGGGAGAACCCTCCGAAGCAGCCTCAGTAGACCATAGCAAGTGGCCGCGAGTTTGGTTGCTTGGTGATTGAAGCTGAGGGTGTTATCCAGCCATATACCCAGGCTCTTGATCGTGTCCTTGGGCACTGGGGCAGAACCAAGACAAGATGGCCATAGTGAATTCATAATGTACTTGGGGACATTGCCTAGGAGCATGAGCTCCGTCTTGTCTCCGTTCAGCTTTAGGCAGGATGCTGTCATCCATTTAACCACCTCCTCCAAGCATTCACTCAAGTTGTTATGGGCTATGTTAGGCCTATCGAGAGCCACCCCTAGCTGAGTGTCATCGGCATATGTGATGATTTTTATGCCGAACGGATGGACACTTTCAGCTAGGGGGCTCATATATATGTTAAACAGCGTGGGGCTCAGGGAGGAGCCCTGAGGCACCCCACAGCCAAGAGGTTTGCTGGGGGAGGTGATTTCGCCCTCGAAAACCTGAAAACTGCGGTCTGCCGAAATGACTTGAACCACTTGATGGCATTTCCCGTTACTCCCAATTTGGAGAGTCGTTGTATTAATATTTCGTGGTTTACAGTGTCAAATGCAGCGCTTAGATCAAGGAGAATGATTGCTGCCGAGCCCCCTTGGTCCAAGATCATTCTGGCTTCTTCGGTTACTGCAAGGAGTGCGGTTTCGGTCCTGTGCATGGGCCGGAAACCCGTCTGAGAGAGATTGAGCAAATGGTTGCTCTCCAGAAAATCTGTCAGTATAGTATTGACATGTTTCTCCAGGACCTTGCACAGCCATGGTAGTAAAGAGATCGGCCGATAATTACTGGGGTCCTCCTGATCCAGATTGGGTTTTTCAGGAGGGCCTTGACCATGGCGCATTTCCAGGGGCGGAACTGTGCCCGAGGACAAAGAGGCATTAAGCAGGTCAAGCATAGTGGGGAGAATGTTGCTGATCGCTGGCAGCAAGCCATGCGGGGCGCCGGGTCTAGAGGAGAGCCAGATTTCACCTGGTGCATGATAAGATCCAATCTAAGGTGGTCAAGTGGGGGAAAAGTGCCCAGGGTAACTGAGGAAGGAGGGGCCATATTTAAGGGCTGGTCGAGTGATATGTCTGTTGGGGGGGCGGGAAGGAAGTGTATATTGTTAATATTTTCTGGGGAAAAAACTCTGCTAGGTTATTACAGCGAGTTTGTGCGTTGTTCATATTTGGTGACTTTTCCGGGAGTTTAAGAATAGATTTAGCAATTTGATATATTTCTTTTGGTTTGGAGGCAGCTGCTTTGATTTTTTCCTCAAAGAAGATTGATTGGGCGGATTTAATTTTGTTCTTATAATTTTTTATTGCATCCCTATAGGCAGTTTTCTTAGAAGGGAGTAGTCTAATCGCCACTTCCTCTCAAGTTTTTACAGCTTCGTTTCATTTCCCGTAGACTGGGGGAGTACCAGGGTGCTGTTACGGTGCAGCGCTTTGTTGCTAGGTTTTTTGTAGGGAGTACAGAGTCCAGAGAGTTAAGGATCCAGTTATTGAATTCCTCATTAGCTAAAACGGGATTAGGGTTTTTGGGTGGCCTGGAGGTTTCAAGAGCTGACAACCAACGGTCCAGGGAAGTCTGGACCAGTTCCGTGTTTTTCGTGTCGTGCGATTTGTGGGAATGTCAGAGTCAGGGTGGTCCAAGTGAAAGGGATCAGTGAATGATCCGACCATGGAAGCGGAGAGGGTGTTCCGACTGTGAGGTCCACGCAGTTACTAAAAACAGGGTCTAATAAGTGACCTTTAATGTGGGTGGGGCTGCGGACCAGTTGGTTAAATTGCAATGCGGCGAGGCACATGGTTATTTCTGATGCGAGATGGTCGGTAGCATCATCAAAGTGAATATTAAGATCCCCTAAAAGAGTTTAGTTAGAAGGCCTGCAAGCCGTGTCAGCTAAGATGGAGGGAAGGGTATTTAAAAACTCTCCTATGGCCCCCGGTGGGCGATATATGAGTAGGCCGGAGAAGGTGGTTGTGGGGGAGAACTCAATGGCGAAGGAGAGACTTTCACAATCTGGTATCAAATTTGGGGAGTGGCGGCACTCATAGCAATCCTTAAAGATGATCGCTAAGCCTCCTCCTCTGCCCTCCTTATGGTCCGCTCGCTGTATATGGTAGCCCCGGGTAAGGGTCTGAACGAGGTCTGGTTCTGACTCAGCATGGAGCCAGGTCTCTGTCAGAAAAAGAACATCTGGCTTGAGTTCCTCTAAGAGGATGGCGATTTCCGTAGAGTGTTTAGGGAGTGATCTGCAATTTAGGAGGTACATAATGCGCTGAGTATTTTTCCTGCCCAAAGTGGGCTGGTACTGAAATCCACAATGGGTGCAGGAAGTGTGTTTGTCTGCCATATCCCAAGCATGTTGGCAGCTGGCCGGGGTGGGACTTTGCAGCTCGTAGAGGGATTTGGGGCTATAACTCCTAGAGTCTGGAGGAAATCGGGCAGGTATTTATGACAACATGCTTATTTCCTGCATGGTATGGGTCATTAAAGAGATGATGGCATTTCTCTTATGTTTCTACACATTCTGAGCTACATAATTTTTAATGTGACTTACATTAAACTTATTCTAAAATGTTTTTGCAACACATTACTAACAGTTTTTGTTGTGTTTAATTTGACACTACAGTTTCTCCTTTATTCCTCATGTTTGCAACCTTACAATCACTTTCATTTGAAGGATTAAGACACTAAGGTCCTGATTCGCAAAGGTAAACGTATACTTTTGTGAAAGTTAAACATACACTTTTGTGTACGTTTTCAATTGTTTGGTTTTCACAAAGGGATTTACCAGTAATATCTTTATGAGTGCAGAGTCTCTACACAAAAAAAATAGGCAATCCTATCTTTTTATGTGCAGAGAATCTGCACTTGCAAGATACTACCCGTAAATCCCTTTGTGAAGACAAAAATATTGCAAACTAACACAAAAGTGTAAGTTTACCTTTGTGAATCAGGCCCATAAGGTTTCTTACACCTGTGTAACTTGTTATTGCACTTCTGTTGAGGACCTTGCCAAAATGGGATCTACCTTTGACCCTGAAGTACTGTGGTATTACGATATGGTGAAGTTAAAGGTTCTCTACAGGGAGAAGGGAATACCCGTGAGTGGGGAATCTACTGAGATGAGCCTTCAGCTAGCCCTGTACGCCCTGTCAACAGTAGCCCTTAAGAGTTTGAGCAGGAGGAAGAAAATGACTGGGCAGGGATGCCGGTGGGTAGAGAGGACCCCATAGATAGGGAGTCCCTTGCCGGGTCTAGCGCCGGGAGAAGTGTTACATCCCTTTCTCTGTCCCCAGAGGAGTTGGCGGACAGGCGGGAGGAAAGGGAGCACCAGCTGTTGCTGGAAAGGATCAAATTGGAGAATACCAAGAAGCTAGCACCGCTGGTTATTGAGGAGAGATGGCTAGAGGCTGAAAGAGCCCTAGTCCAGGAGAGGATGTTGGAGGCTGAAAGGGCCTACATCAGGAAAGGTTGTCCCATGAGCATAGTTTCAGTGTTCTGGACTCACCAGTAAGGGTGGAGTCCATTGGTGGCAACAATGTTGTGTCCAGTGTAGGAACTTCCACTCCCAGATCCCAGAGCATGGTACCTAGTTCCTAGGAGGAGGATGTCACCCCCAAAGGGTATAGGTTGAGGTTCAGGGTAGGACGAAACAGTGTCACCAGTCTTGGAGGGAGTTTGTGGAGAATTGTTGCAATGCACTGGAGGGTTGGGAGAAGGGTAGCACAGCAAACAATTTTGAATGGCTATTCAATATGATTGTCAGAGAGCACATGTTCCGTTGTTGTTTTCCAGGTCTATGCTGACACCTGTTGGAGTGTAATTTCTCTGATCCCAGGGAACTTGCACAGGAGGCAGACCTCTGGGTGAGTTCCAGAGGGTCTGGAAAGGCATTTGGGAGTGATCCTAAAGGGAGTGGCTCAGGTTCACCCCAACCGAGAGAGGAGGAGGTTCAGAGTAGCCAGACAGTTCCCAGTGTAGTTGGGTGAGTACAGGGTCCCATGTCCCTTCTTAATGTAGGAGAAGAGGTGGGGGTCGGCAAAGTCCCTGGGTACCCAATGCCCAGCCCTAGGTCCTGGAGAGCACCACAAGGTGGCCCCAGAAAGGGAATCTAGTTTGTGTCGGGAGGCCATCTACTGAGGGGGACCCCATAGTGTCTGGAGAACTTGGGGGGGGGCAACTGATACCAGCGTCCCACCCGTTATGGTGTCTGGCAGTACCACTCCACAGAGGAGAGTGCAGAAGTCCAGACGGAGGAGTTTGAGGGGTAGGGAGGACTCTCCACCAACTCTTGTTCAGTCTAAGGGTACAGACCCTGGGTGGCAGAACCAGGCTCAGGGTCTCACCCCCTGACCTGGAGGGAGGAGCAACTGCTAGCAGTGTCCTTACTGTGTTGACTTCTGTGGGTACCACTCCAGGTAGGAGGGTGGAGAACTCTGGAAGGGGGCCAGGTGGATGCAGGACTTGCCCCTGGCCCAGTTCAATATGAGGGTGCGGACCCTGGGTTGGAAAACCAGTTGAAGGATAGCACCCTTGAGCTGGTGAGAGAATTGTGTGGGATGGCTGATACCAGCACCCTCACAGTTCTAAGTTCTGGGGGTAACCCTCCTAGGAGGTGTGTGCAGAACCACAGAAGCAGGGGTAGTGGGAGGGGAGCCTCGACTGTGACCCCTGACCAGCCTGACGGTGCAGACCCTAGGCTGAGGGATCAGTGGCAGAGTACAACTCCTACACAAGTTAGAGGCAGAGTGGTGCAAGGACGCTATCCCCCCCACTCTGTGAGATAGCACAGGCCAGAAACCCCTAGATGACCTGGGGCCTGGTCCTGACCATGTACGGCTAAAGAGTCCCCATGGGTTAGATTAGCTGGTCCTTAGAGCAGAGACAGAGAGATCCACATGGGCTCAGATTGGCGTAGAACTGGAACTTGCCCCTGCAATTGTGGGACAGGGTCTATGTTCTAACGCCCCAAGCAGGGAAGCCTATCAAGGTATTTATTATACTACTCTGGCTTTAGGCTGGAAGGTGGTTGTGTTGGATCTGGCCATTTTTGCAGGGTTATCCCAAAATATTTTGCCTTCCTCCTGTATTTTTTCTGACCTGTTTATGTTGTTTTTATGAGTATGGGCACTTTACCACTGCTAATCAGTGCTAAAGTGCATGTGCTCTCTCTTGTAAACTTGGTAAGATTGGTCTAAACCTGTAAATTAAATGCTACAAGTGGGCCCGCAGCTCTACTTGCACCACTGACAGAAGAGGCCTTTCAAACTGGTCTCAGGCCTCTGCCACTGCAGGTCCTGCCTGCGCAGTTTACTATTGCAGTGATGTGGCATTTGAAGTGGTTGCCACATCTGAAACTCACCTTTTACTACATATAAATCACCCCTAAGGTAGGCCCTAGCTAGCCCTATGGGCAGGGTGCTGTGTAGGTAAAAGGTAGGACATGGGCATTTGCTGTGTGGCATGTCCTGGTAGTGACAAACAGCCTATTTGGTTTCTCACTGCTGTGAGGCCTGCTCCTCTCATAGGTTTGCATTGGGAATTCCCTGATAGGGTTTTCAGTGGTAATTCCGGTTCCTGAAGGAGTAGCGCTGCCATGTTTGGTACGTTTGGGATTGTAGTGAAAAATCGCGCTTACTGGTGTTGATGGATTTTTTATTACTATTTCCGAAATGCCACTTTCAGAAGTTGAGCAAGTGTATGAATGGCGAATGCACTCCTTCCCGTATTCTTCTTTTAGATTTTTGCTGAAACTGCCAAGTACATGCGTGTAAGCAGCGCTGTGAATCGTACCAACACAGCATGTCAAAGACACTGTAAAAAGGTGCCGCTTTTAGCGGCCCTAGCTACTGCACTGCTACAAAGAGAAAAAGTGTTCCATATAAACCAAGTCTTCCCTGTAAACCAAGTGATCCATAGTAAACCAGTCAAATGATCATATTAGTTGTCATAATCTCTGTGTGTATATAGAATCAATCCGGAGACAGCTAGATTCCACTGAATACTTTATTCATGCATTTTCAAATGCTTTCTGTTGCCCATCCAAGCTTTAACATAAGCATGTGCGGTCAATCATATTTCACGACAGGACTCTCAGTATAACCCAATGCATTTCGAACCTATCAGGTTCTTCGTCAGGGGTCGCTGTAAAAGATTAAAAAAATGCGCTTAGCCAACCACTCTAGAACGTGACCTACTCAGTACCTAAAGAAACAAGAAAATGTCATCCCTTAACCCTTTCCGTGCTCATGACGAGCTCAGCTCGTCATGCTGCGCGGTAGCGCTGTGCGCATGACGAGCTGAGCTCGTCACGACCCCACCCGCGATCGGAATGTCCAGCATACGAGCGGAATTCCGATCGCGGTCAAGTGGTTAAAACTATCCGGAATTCACCTCCCTTAGCCACCCTCATGATTACCCAAATGAATGAACAATATGAAAAAACCATATAAAAAAAAACCTTCTCTCATGTGCTGAACCTAATTAGTGCCTGAAAAAACTAGTATTACCTCTTAAACTACCCCTTGTGCATTCACAACTTAAATAAAACCCTCTCCCATCATGGAAACCAAACTGCCCCCATTTACCTCGTGAAAGCCAATTCGGCATTATGACCTCTTCATGCCTCCCTTTGTTTCCAAAAGATCAATCACAATGCTCACTCCCTCCCGGGTTGCTCTTAAACCGCTCACACAGGTGTGCTCGATGGAACCACATGACTACCCAACACAAATAAAAACATAACCTTTACAAAAAGCGATCGCTACTACAAATCCCATAATGCATTGCCCCTGCAATAAATAAACCCCAAACTGATTCACCCTAAACAGTGAAAGACTAAGTGGATACCACTCTAAACATAGAAAAAACCTGAATACACGACAATTCATGAGAAAAGAAACGTGATATATGATTATTTGTGTATATAGAATCAATCCGGAGTATTCAGTGGAATCTAGCAGTCTCCGGATTGATTCTATGTACACACAGAGATTATGACAACTAATATGATAATGTGACTGGTTTACTATGGATCACTTGGTTTACAGGGAAGTCTTGGTTTATATGGAACACTTTTTCTCTTTGTAGCAGTGCAGTAGCTAGGGCTGCTAAAAGCGGCACCTTTTTACAGTGACTTTTAGAAGGTGGGCATTTTTCTGTGCTCATAACTCATGTGTTTGCAGCCTGACTCCAATCCACATCTAGGGCAGAGCTCAGCTTGTGCATACGTTCCAGACAGCCATCACACAGGGAGGGCTGGGTGTAACAGGGTTGCATCTGCATTCATCTGTATGCTGAATGGTCTTCTTGGGCTGGGAGAGTGAGGGGCTTTGACACTTGTATAGGTTGTGTTCTGCACTTACACAAAGGGCTTGTTTGCCCCCTGCTGATGTTTGGAGCCAGTGCAAGGGTGGAGGGAAACTCCTGGGTCTGACCAGATTTTGCGGTAACCTTCTCCCAGCTTCTAGAAGTAAGGCACCAGAGTATAAGTGCAGGGGCTCTGACCCCACACTCTTTGAGCACTTTTTAGGACATGACAGGACCTGCAAGGAACTCTGCTGGAGTAAAGGATGCTGTGCAAGGAGGAATGCACTCTGCTGGACCTGACTTTTCGAGGGGACTGATTTCATGCCTTTTTGTGCTGCCCGACTGCCTGTTGACCTCTGCCCTGCCAGAGACCTCAAGAACCACAGTCCAGAGTGACCCCAAGGGCTGGTTGGCTTGCCCCCCCACAGTTTTTCCTGAGGACCAGGGATATCAAGGACCTTAGACGCTGTCCTAACACTGCAAAGACCAGGGCTCTGCAAATCGGCATTTTCCTTGGACTGGAGCGTTCCCATTCGCATTTGCTGAAGTGCTCCTTCTTCGCTGAGCTGAATCGCTTCTGCCGACATTTTTTTTATGGGCTGGAGGTGAGTCCCCTCTGTCAGAGTGCCCAGGAGTAGCGCTTCCTCCATCGCCCGCAGCAAGCGAGCGGCTGACTGGTGCTCCTACCTTGCCTCAGGAGCTGACAGCTGACATCAGCCGCAAGGAGCGAGTGCCCCAACAGATCCGAGCTCCGCTCCCGGTACTGGCATGTACCATTGGATTTATGGGCTAAAGTGTGCGCCTCTGTCTACCCGCTGAGTGCCCTGGGCTGCGAGCCCCGTCCTCCCAAGAACCAGATGTCTGGTGCGGCGGACCGGCGTCTGCGTCTGTGTCTGTCAAGCGGCCGCTGGGGAATCCTCTCCGACATAGGATCGCTGATGCCGTGCCCCCTGAGAAGTTGTGGGGGGAGGAAACCCTCCACCACAACCGGCACCGCACTCTCATGAGCAGCTGTTCCTCCTGGGACTCAGTGTGAAATTAGGGGGGCTCAAGGAGGGTATCCCCATGATACTTTCCCGGGACTATGCCCTTACCTGGAAAAAGGTCATGGGCATGGTTGTGCCTAGTGAAAGCCGCTAGAGCGATCCCCAAGTGAGAAAGGGGTCGCCTCGGAAGAACTTCCAGAATTGCTGTATTATTGTTAGAAGGTGCACAGAGATCTGTGCCCTACGTCTTTTTGCTGAATCACCGCACTACACCTACTATGAGAATGGGTTTGCCATACCCTAAGGCCCTGGAGGGATCATGAGTGACCCAAGCCTATATGGTGATTCATATGTTCTACCCTACCCTACCCTACTTGACCTGATGTACGCTAATGTGGTAATTCATGTATTCTTTGGTCCAGGTGCTATCACTTATGTGACCTTGCCGTACATTGTTAGGATTAGCATAGTCTGCAAGGCAGTTCTGATCCAGGAGTATGTCTATATGTTGTAGCCTAATTGTTCCATTTTATGCCCTGATGTTTGATTCATGTGGTGCAATGCCCTGCTATGACAGGATTACACGTATTCTTTCCGGACATGCACAATATGTGCAGTGAGTGAGTTTGTTTTTATAATGTGTGCAACCTACCAGTAATTACTTGATTACACTACTTATGTTATGACAACTGCCTGATTGGCAAAGTGATTTTAGGATCTATGTGACGTCATGATAAGTGCCTAGTGGCACCATGATTTATGTGATTATGGTCTAATGTGTTTTTATGCATAATACAAAGGATATTTTTATATATTACCATGTGGTGTCTCTTTTGTGGTGTATTCATTGTGTCACTGGTGTGAGTGTGTTGCTCAAACGCTTTACACATTTCCTCTGGGGATAAGCCTGATTGCTCTGTGCCAAACTACCAGGGTGAGCACAGGTTATCTTTGGTGTGTAACTTACTTGCACTGACTAGACTGGTGGGTTCAGTCTGGCTTAGGTGCATATCCTAGCCACCTCGAAACCCCATTTCTAACACCTGGCCTTTAAAGGTACTCAACCTTCAGCCTTGTTCCTCTATTTTCTCACAGAAATCCTTGTTGACCTGCATTATCATTATGTATGCCAGTGAGTATTTTATCTCACATAGAACTTTCCACTCACTCAGGGTAAAATGTTGTAAAGTAAACAGGTAAAAACAGAAAGAGAAGCATTGCAATGTTGAAGGAGAAAGTATATGCCAAAAAATGTTTTTCTAAGCCACTTCATTGCTTCATTGTCTTTAACTGAACTTTCAACTCTATAATGCTCTCTCATGGAGCTAATGGCATCTGTGAGGCTTCTTCAGACAGGGACAATGCAGAATAAGGAAATATTAAAGCCAACTACACTTTTGTCTCTCAAAAACTTTATATATGGGGCCATGGTTTGTGCGCCGATCAAGATGGCAGGACCTGCTGAGCTCCATTTGAGCGCGGAGCCCTTCACCACTTTTTCAGCATTCCTTTCAATGCGTCACTCAGCTGACAACCCAATAAAATGCCTCGCAATGTTCCTGGAACAAGTTGAGCTAATGTATAGCTCTGCCGGCGTGTTCTTTGAACTCTGGAGCTGCGGCAGTGAGTTTTTATTCAGACCCAAGGGGTCAACATTTTGGTAATGTGCCGCTTGTGCTCTCTGGATCCCTGCTGATTCACACCAGCATATTCCTCTAAATATGCTTGGTTATGACCCCTCACAGTTTTGAATCAGCGCTGTAGATGCCCCTCCGCCACAAGTCATGTGGGCTATGTTTCCTCATACTTATTTTGGCATTTTTTTATGAATGTTCCTCAACCAATGCTAGTCATTTTGTCTACATGCTGTTAGGTCATCACAATAACTTTTTCTTCAAATATTTCTCCTTTCCTAACCTTCTCTCCTGCATTTTAACTACTTCTACATGCTGGAATGCATTTGTTGAGCGCCTTCTTTGCTCCTGCTATCACACATCTACATTGTACTTGATACTTCTATCATTTGTCTGCATCTTGAAAATTACTACTCCTTACTTCGGACACTTGGATACTTCTGCTTGCAATCAACATAGTGTATTGGCAAGCTTAAACCACTCCAAATGATCACACATCACGCTCTTCATTACACTAAAATGGCTAGTGATCTTCTTACTACTTCTAAGCCGCCTTCTTCTTGTATTAAACCAAGGCAGGCGAAAAATGTCCCCCCTCATCAATCATTATGTAGTATCACAATCCTGTTCTGGATACTATACTTGATGAGGTGAGGGGTCTGAAACCCTTCACGAGTGCCAATAATGAAAATCTCTAACTAATTAAAGATAGATGGATTACTATGGAAGCTAAGCTGTTTGATATGGAGCAATGCATAAGTGATTTACATGATGCTACTACTAAGATCCCTCTGCTGGAGCAAGAAATCCAAAAGCTCAAATTACATACAGAGGACCTTGAAAACAGAAACATACATAATAAGCTTCATCTATATGGTCTACCAGAGAACTTGGAAGGTCCCAACCTTTTTGCCTTCTTGAAGAAATTCCTGCCTCAACTTTTATACCTTCAACACAACCCGCCTCTGGACATTCAGTAAGCACATTGTCAACCTCACTCTGCAAGACCTAGAAGAATTATAATGTTATTTTTAGAATTGACAGACCTTATGCATTTTTGGAGGTCAGCAAAAGGAAAACGTTGTCTTATCTGGGCTGGTCATAATATTTATATATCTCAAGACGTCTCCAATCACCCTAATGCCAGAAGGAAAGAATGTTTCTTGCTTTAGGGCCTCAAATGAGACAATTGCACATTCGCTATGGCATTCTGCATCCATGCTTATGTAAAATTACTTATGAAGGCATCACATGATCTTTTTATGATCCTGTCAAACTACGGGGCATATTAGCAAGAAGAGGCGATAAATATTGCTAAACCCATTTAGAGTGAATTTTTTTATCGCCGCCGATCGCCAGAATCTATCGCCGCATTGGCGGCGTATTAGCAACACGTCGCTAACAGGCGATAGCTACCTTTTCCGGCGGAAAGGGACGGCGATAGATTCAGCGTTACAGTGATAAAAAAACGCACGCTAACGTGTAAAAAGTCACGATGGACCAATCAGCGATAGAATCCGCATGCTAATCGGCACCAGGCTTGCATTTAACGCGTTTAGCAGGACAAATGCACTATAAAAGGCCCGCCAAGCAGGAAAAATAAAAAAAATGGAAAATACCAGAGGAGCAATGGAAGAAGAAGCTGGGACCAGTGCAGAGGCCAGAAACAACCCCGCAAATACCCAGGAGGACCAGGCAGAGACCCATGTGAAGGCCAAGAGGAAGAGGAATCCGAAGTTCAGCCCACTGGAAAACCAGGTCCTGGTTGCGGAGGTGACACAACACCAACAATAACTGTTTGTCAGCTCCACAGTGACATTGGCAAGGAAAAAAGATATATGGCAGGACATTGCGTCCAAGGTGAATGCCGTTGGAGAGAGGAGGAGAACAGTGGATGAGTGCAAGAAGCGCTGGCATGATGCAAAGAGCAAAACCAAGAAGAAACTAGGAGCCAACCTTAAAGCAGCGAGGCAGACTGGAGGTGGCGGGCCAGCTCCACAGCAGGAGCTGGATGAGCTGGAGGAGCAGGTGTCCTGAGTCATCAGTGAGGAGACTGTTGTTGGAGTTGCGGGCCAGGATAGTGCTGAATGTGAACAGACACAACAACACAAGGGTGAGCATCAACCAGGGACAGGGGGAAGGGGGTGGATGGGCCCCGTGGCACCCATGTACAATGAAATTAATACAAGTGCATACCCACATGTACTGTGGAACATGTCCCGGATACCCCTCTCCATGGTGGCACAGGGACATATTACCATTCTCAAACAGCACATTACACAACACACAGGGCCATATCATCCAAAATGACCGCAACATCATCGCCGCTTTAGCGGCCGAAAACTGCCACTAAAGCGGTGATAAGGGCCATGAGAAAATGACCAATACAATTCCAATAGCCGGCCAGGTTCACACCAGAACCTGGGTTGCTTTTGGAATTCAATAGGGCATATCATCAAGCCCCTTAGCGCCACTTAAGCAGCAGTGTCCTGCCGCTAAAGCAACAATAATGTTGGCGTCATTCCTGATAATATGGCCCATAGTGCCTGGCAGACAGACCATAATATGTGCACAGAAAAGCCAAGCAAACCTAGTCCAAGTTCAACGTCAGAGCACCCTATACGTGCCCCTGCAAATCACACAGTGGCACAACAACTTGACATGTGGCAGAGTGGCCAAATGGCCCCCTTGCCACAACACCATGCACATACAAATTGCCTGCACAAGGACACATGTCACTCGGATGCCACATTGTGGATGCGCTGGGAATGTGACTGCCCATGTGCACGATAAGGCATGCCACCACCAACATCAGCACACCTGCAGCATTGCCCACATGTGTCTGAGTAGTGTTCAAGCTGGTGCAAGCCTTGCCAACTTGACACATACGCACATGCACATACCTGCAGACTACTCAAGCACATGTGCCCAATGCTGCAGGTGTGCTGACGTCGGAGGCAGCATGCCTAATCGTGCACATGAGCATTCACCTACACAGCGCATCTACAATGTGGCATCAGAGTCACATGTGTCTGTGTGCAGGCAATTTGTATGTGCGTGGTGACGTGCAAAGTTGGAAAATCTGACAACACCTGCATTCCCATGCAATGTGCCTCCTTGCCTGTTCACGAGATGTGGGGCCAGATTACCAACAACGGTGATAACATCATCACTGCTGGCACTGCAGGAAACTGCCGGCAAAGTGGCGGTAAGAGGCATGATAAAATGCGCTATAGAATACCAAAATAAGTCCAGTTTCATGTGTGAACCTAGGCTCAATTTTGAATTCCATAGGGCACATGATCTAGCCCCTCATTGCCGCCTCAGCGGCTGTATCCTGCTGCTAAAGCGGTGATAAGTACATCACCAGTCATGACAATATGTCCCAAAGTGCACACATCTGCCAAACAGAATACAGCATTCAACATCACCCCTGATGTGAGTTGACCATCACACCCTCATGTGCTATACAATATATAGCGACATGGCAAGTCAACTGTGTCATTAAACTAAAATGCACTTAGGTACACATCACACACATGTCAGGCCGTGAGTAACCGAACCAGTACAGCAGGTAGTATCCATGGCAGCAGCTGTGTGGCACATACACAAACACACATCATCCACACATTAGCATCTCATGTGAGGGTGGCAGTGACCAGGCCTGAGCAGCAGAAATGGACATCATGAAATACACACACATCAGAATTATTGAACACCTACACACCACATGTGGGGTCAACCTTGAGGCGAAAGTGTGTTCACACCATGGGCCATATCAACAAGCCCCCATCGCAACCACAATGTCACTCATGTTGGAAGTCAGGGTGGTGATAGGGTCAGCGCAACATGAGCAAGGCTGCGTCAAGTCACCCAATGTTGTTTCAAGCCATGTTAAGTGTTGTTACGCTGCCTTGAGAATGGGGACACTTCCAGGGTAAACCTTGTGTGAAAGGGGGCATGCAGTTGGTGTAGTGGTGGCTGTCCCACCACTACACCCACTGAAGTTGATGCTGCCATTCATCATCAAGAGAGGAGAGAATAGGTGGCAGTGCTGATCATAACACCAGAGAATCCCTGGGCCTAAGGTAGCAAAACTTGGAGAAATGCATAATAGATCCTTTGATATACTTGTTTCAGGTGTGCTCCCACGTGCAGTCCACATGTGAAAAGTCCAAAGCCATGGTATGTACATGCACAGGAAGGTGTCCCTTCCTGTACATGACCAAACTGTGAAATCAAATGCCATTTCCTGAATCACATGTGTGCTGCACGAAGCAGCACACATGAAAGTTTGAAAATGCCGTCTTAGTGTACTCCATGTGCAGGAAGCAACTACTACCTACACATAAACAAAGCTCCCTGCTCGCCAACACACTTGTAAAATGTTGCAAGGGAGCCTGTGCTGGTGCTAAGCTGTGCAATTTTCCAACCATTGCATGGGGAAACGCCAGCCTGCACCCTATCCTTGAGAACATGTGTGAGCCTGGTGTAATCTAAGTGGTGGTGGGAGTCATGAAGACAAGGGGCCACTCCAGCAAGAAAGGCAATAACATCATCTCCGTCTTAGCGGCAGTAAACTGCCACTAAAGTGGCGATAAGGGGCTGGAGAACATGCCCTAGAGAATTACAATAGAAGCCCAGGTCTACACCAGAACCTGGGCTTCTCCTGGAATAACACAGGTCATATCATCAAGCCCCTCATCGCCGCATTTGTAGCAGGCTCCTGACCCAAAGCCGCACAAATGTAATCTCGGGGCATATTATCAAGAATGGCGTTAAAATCATCGCTGCTTTTGCGGCAGGAAAATGCCGCTAAAGTGGCGATAATGGGCTTGATAATATGCCCTTGAGAATTCCAATAGAAGCCCAGGTTCACACCAGAACATGGGCTTCCATTGGAATTCTCAAGGGCATATAATCAAGCCCATTATTGCCGCTTTAGCGGCAGTTTCCTGCCGCTAAAGCGGCAATATCGTTCACGCCAATCTGGATAATATGCCCCCTCCTCCTTAAAAAAATGGCCCGAGATGGCTTAAGTCTCTCACTGCCACTTCCTTGGTAACATGCCCCTGTCTGGACAGACAGCCACAAAAATTGAAACACACAAAGAATCACACACACAACGGGTCTCCCAAATGGAGGGCACACAGCAATGCATGCCAGAACATGACGGACGACATGCACACCAGAAAAATCACAATAGACAAAGCCACATCGATGTCTATGTGTACCACATAGGGCAGCACATGTAGAAACAGCAAGTAAGCTCTCCTTGCCAATGTGCCTAAAGTGTGCCACAATCACGCAGAAACATACCCTCACTAAAAACATGCACATGTGCAGTACCCAGCAATCTTGCATGTCTGTGAGCCACATTGACAAGGCAAGTGACAGTGCCTGATCAATAGCATGCCTGCAGGCCATACATAATTACATGTATCAGGTCACATCACTGAGGTGGCTGAGTGTGGACGACACCCTGAAACATGCAAGTCACACTCTGACACATCCATGTGTACACACAACCCCTGACGTAAAGAAGAAATCCAAACTCAAACAATGCCCAACGCACACAACTCTGACCAAGACTCACATACCACCCATTTTGCCACAGCACCCCATTGTAAATGCACAGAACTCTAAGGCTCACTACCTGAAAGGTATGATGGGCAGTGAAAGCAAGCTGAAGGTTCCACCAGCACACAATGCAGTGCATACACAGACTGATCTGACCCCACCAACAATGACTACTCAGTGTGGAAAAGTGCATTACCCACACAAATGAACAGAGGACACAAATTGGGATGCCTGTGTGTAGATATTGTCCCATAACTTCTGTCATATCTGGAAACTGTGAGCTCATAACGTACTACTACAACTTAACATACGCAATGTCATCAAAATCTTAACCATCCTGCAACAAATAGGCATCTCCTCAAAAACAGTATGAATTGACACTGTCCTGCTGTCTGCTAGTCAAATCATCCATTGCATGATTGTACATGACAAACACTGTTAAACTGTATCTCCCCTATCACATTTCAGAGGGAGAGACAGCACCTCCTGGACAGCAGCCTGGCCAAGCCTCCACTCATGACGAGGAAGTTTACAACACCATTGATGAGGAAGCCCTGCTACGTCTGCTAGACTCTATCAACACCTCACCTCCAGGAGCAGGGCAACCCAGCAGCATTGCGCCAACCCCACCCCCTGCACAAACCAACCAGCAGCAGGCACCTCCCGCCACAGCTACCTCCCAGGAGCCCGATGCCACAACCCTGGCCTTCCAATGCCGTGTTGTAGAGCTCCAGCGGGAGGTTGCGGAACAGGTGCGGGTGGGGTTTGAGCACCTGGCGGACAAACTTGAGGCCATACATGAGTGTCTCAGTCCCATCAGGGACCACATGCAGAAGATCACGGACACCCACAGCCCCTTCAATGCCCTCCAACAGTCCATGGCTGACATTGCTGGAGTCATGATTCAGAGACACCAATCACTGTCTGCTCAGAGTGGCTCCAGTAGTGTCAGCCAGGATCTGGCTAACATCAGTCGGATAATGGAGAGCATGGAGCGGGTGCAGGCCCAAGACATGGCTGCCAGGGCTACCCACAGGCGTGAGGTTGCTGGGATCTATCATGCCCTGCACCAGCTCATTGCCTCATTGCTGCCACAAGGTTTGGTGCAGATGCCTGCTGCTGCTGCCTCCACATCCTCTGCTCCCCCACCTGATGTGTCAGTGCCTCACAGTGCTGCACCCACAATACCACCAGCCACATGTGAGGCACATGACACATCAGATGATGAAGATGAGGATGATAGTGCATTTGTGCTAAGGAGAAAGCGGTAGCATCCATCTGTGCCAAAAGGCCAGTTTCCTCCTTGGTGTCATGCTCAGCATCATGCCACGGTTACACTTCTTGTACTGTCTTCCACTGTCCCCCGGAAATCACCTTGGACACCCACATGGACTGCCTTATCACTCTTTTCTTGCCAATGCCACTGCAATCAGCCTGTGGACTGAACAATGCCTCTTCCCTTGGACCTGTTACCATCAAATGGGCATCCATGCAATGTGGACATGTATGGCCAAGCACTGGTCCAGTATTCATCACACTAATGTAAATAAAAAGGATTAACTCACACATATGGGCATGGTTCTTTACAATTTAAGTATTGAAGTATGTAAAAAGTGTTTGGACACAGATTCACCCAGAAGGTACACCAAGGGAAATACTAGCAATGTACATGTGTAACCTGAGACAGATATGCAGTGAGATGGGGCTTCATGTGTGAACTTGCGGTGCCCCCATTGCACCAATACAACGATGTAGAAATATAACAACCGAGCCCAACCTCCCATCTGGTAAAGTCATGTAACTGTACATGTCCAAGTCTGTTGCTGGCCATGGGTTGTGTTCTCCTGAACACTAGTAAACTGACATGTCTCGTCACGTCCACTCACACACGACGTGGCGGTCAAACCCGGTTGGGATGGTGCACATTGCACGTCACATTCCAAGAGTCAGGAAAGCATATCCACATTGATGAAGACACGGAAGGGCACATGTCCACCATACACATACAGAACCACAATGTCAGCATCAATGAAGTCGAGTGGCACATAGGGACCCACACAAAAGTGCAAGCCGTCAGTCAGCCCCTCCCTGTAGCTAAACAAAGTAACACCAAATATTACCCCTCTCATGCTGTGACCACTGTGAGCGTATTGGGCAATGTGTGTAGGGATGTATGTGGCACTGCACTCAGCATATAGTCAGATGCACAGACAACATTTCAAGGGCGGCATCAGCATGAGTCAATGGCAGAAGTAACAGCTGGAACAAGTCCCCATTACACTGGCACTACAGGGAGCAATGCAACATTTCCCCTTGTGTGCATCTGAACAGTGTGCCACCACCCAAACGTCATCTTGGAGAAGGTCAAAACCTGACTAGTCTAGTGAGTCACTTAAGCCATGTGTGAGATGTAAACACTGTGAAGCAGGATTCACTACTCCCACATTCACTTTGTGAGTAACGTCAATTGTGAAGTCATCACTTACTTACAGAATACTTTTGTAAATCAGGATACTGCTGTGCCATATCCTGTACACAATGCCCACAGATAACTGACAAATCATGGATGGACCTGAGAGTGAGCAGACATGTATTGGAACTTATCTAGCAAAGGAAGCGGCCACACTGGCACCAAGCAGCAAGTGTGGCTATGTCTGTGCAATGTAGATGGACTCTGTGCCAGGAGCATCTGACAGCTGGTATGTGACGGAATCTCTTGAACCATGCGCATCCTTCCATCTCCATGATGGATGACAGTAGCTAACTGTATTCACTTACCATGGTATCTCATTAGGTGAACTTCAAAATGGGCTACATGTGCAGTCTAAATCCGTGAGTCACACAGTAGATGCTGAACGTAACAGACGACTGTCCCTATAATAGCAACTTAAGCCAAATTTACTCCCTGTCATCCATGCAAGCTCAGTGTGCTCACATCTAAGGTATCCGGACACAATACATTCTGCAAGCAAACATGTCATGTGCATACTTAGCAATTTGAATGGATAGTCCAGTGATGGCAAAAGGTTGCATACAATGGCATGAGCCACACTCCACAACAACATCCCTGACGTAAGTGCAAGCAGATATCAAAAGTATCAAACTATTTATTATTACAGAATAAAAAAGCATGTGACCTAAAACTACACTCATCACTAAAAAACACTACTTACATCTAATCTAACTAATGAAATATAACTTCCCTAAACTAGCTACCCTAACTAATCCTAAACATGCAACAACACATCCTAGACATCAACCCCCCTCCCACCCTGAAGGCACATCATGAGACGGGACTAAGACATCTAAGCTATACATAAACTAACTACACATGTAACCTACACAAATATATATTTTTTTGGTTTTTTTTTTGATTTTTTTTTGTAAGAACTGAAAAAACATCAACCCCCCACCCAAAGGAAAAGGAAACTTATCCCCAAATACGGATGAAGCATTACAATCTTATGTCTACCTAAAAACCTAACACTAACTAAATGCTACACTAAAACTACACTACCTAACAAATAAATAACTAACCTAACACTACATGAACGAGGAAGTGAACATTGGGGGGAGGGAGAAGAGGGAGATGGTGTCCTGCAGGTCCACCCATCATGGCAGTCCCAGGTGGCGCTGAATGTCCATGACCCGTGTGGTGAGATCAGCTATTTGCTGCTTTATTGCTTCCAGAGGAACAACAATGTCCTGCAGTGTCCTCTGGTCCTGCAAGGTGAAATGGACCACCTGACCCCCATCTGCCAATGTGACATTGCTTTGGGTTGGGGCTGGTGCGGTAGGGGGAGGTGCCACCTGTTGTGCCTGGGACACACCACTGATGCCTGATGTTCCGGGGGTGGGCTGTGTGACATCCTTGCCATACTCAGATAATCCCTTCCATGTGCCCTTTTTGCGTTCGTCGCGGTACCGCCGGGACATGCTGCGGTACCCCTTGGCCACCTTCTTAACATGCTGTTAACGCTCCTTTCGCACCTCAAAGGCATGGATCTGGCCTGACGTCATGTTGTCTGTAAAACACACAGAAAGCCAAATAAGAGTCCAGTGCACATTTCCATTCTTGCCTGTGCACTTGTGCAATGCAAAATCAACTTAACAGGCTAGCATACACCACAGCGTAACAATATGAAGTCAGCAAGTGACCTGGACAATGACATGTAGAAGCATGGATCTGTGGATACATGCTGGGGAGACTGACATGTCAGTGCATGACATGGTACATGCACTGTCACACTGAAATGAGGCTGACCGTGCACAATGATTGTGCCATTACATACACGGGCATAGTGAGACATGTACGAGCATATTGAGTATGTAAGCATCCTCACACTGTGTGTAGCACCATCCTCATCCTCATCCTCAATCAATCAGGGGTTCATAAAGCACGCTACCAACCGGTGAGGGTCCCAAGGCACTGGGGTGGGGGGATAAGCACCGGATCAGGTGGAGATCCAGGTCTTGAGGTCCTTCCTGAACATGTGCAGGGTTGTGGAGCGTATGATGTTCACTGGGTGAATGTTCCAGGTCCTGGCTGTGGTGTAGAATAATGCCCACCCTTCAGTTCTGTGTCTGCGGATGCGGAGTACCTCTGCCAGGGTGAGGTTGGCGTAGCCGAGGCCACTTGGGTATGTGGAAGGATACTCTCTTGTTGAGGTATGTGGTTCCAATGTTGATGCGGGGTTTGTAGGTGTGGGAGAAGAGTGTGAAGCTGACCCACTTCTCCCCGGGGAGCCAGTGTAGGTCTCGTAGTTGTTGCTTACTGTGCTCGTGACGCGGTGTCCCGAAGATCAGTCTGGCTGCAGCATTCATGACACTCTGTAGCTTGTGTTGAAGGGTTCTGTTGTTCCAAGCGTATAGTGCATTCCTGTAGGTAAGACTGCTGGTTATGAGTGCATGGTTGATGGTCCTTCCACAGTCGTGGGGCTTTCATTTGTGGTTTCGGAGGATGCGTTGGCATTTGAAGCTGGTGGAGGCAACAGCGTAGCTCTTGCGGTTCATGGAGAAGGAGGAGTGGAGGAGGATGCTGAGGTGTGGTGCGGGGTCAGTGGGGGTGGGTGGGTCTCCGAGGGTGGGGGGCCACCAGGTGTTATCCCGCTGGAGGTGCAGGTTCCAAGGATGAGGAACTTGCTTTTCTCACAGTTGAGTTTCAAACAGCTGTCTTTCATCCAGGCTGCTACGTTCCCCATTCCTTCCTGGTAACAGAGTCTGGTGTCTTTAGGCTCATTAATGAGTGAGAGGATGAGCTGGGGGTCATCTGCGTAGGATACAATGCTGAGCCCATGCTCTCTGACGATGGCGGCGAGGGTGGCCATGTAGACGTTGAAGAGCGCGGGGCTGAGCAAGGATCCTTGGGGTTTTGCAAACAGAGGTATGACGTTGATCACTTCCTTGGTGTTGGTGGTGTTTGCCCCCATTTTGTCAGTGAAGGTGGTCCGTTTGGTGTCCATGATGCCCTTCTGGCATTCCATCAGGGCGCTCCTGTGGTTTATCCGACTGTCCTTGGTTTACTTGTTTAGCAAGTATTCCCTAGTCGTCTACATGAGCGTCTGGCTTTTTGTAGTTCTGTGTTGCACCAGGCGGCCTTCAGAGGGCGTTGTGTGGCAGGGTGGTGGAGGGGTGCGAGCTTGTCAGCGCAGCTGGAGATCCAGCAGTGCAAATCATTGGCAGTGGTGTTGTTGTTGGTCGTGGCGCTGAGGGTGTCTTGGGGGAGGGTGGTGTTGAGGAGTTCCTCTGCAAGTACGCTCAAGTTCCTTTGTGGTGGGAGCGGTGTGTGCTTGTGTGCGGTGGTGGAGTAGAAGGTGAAATGGACGCAGTGGTGTTCTGTCCAGGTGGGCTGGGTGGTGTGGCTGAAACAGATGTTTGTTCCTCCCGCAGAGATGCCTGGAGGGTGTATCCAGCTTTGTGAGTGGGCGTGTTGACCAGCAGTTCCTGTCCAAGTTTGGTGAGGTTGTCTAGGGGAGTGCTGGCGTCGGTGTCGTCGCAGTTGTCGAGGTGTACGTTCAGGTCCCCGAGTATAATGTAGTCTGTGGAGGTGATGGCATGGGGTGCGGAGAGCTCGGCGATGGTAGTTGCGGCCTGGTAGCGAGGTGCCGGTGGGCTGTTGAAGAGTGTGCTGCACAGCGTGGTCCTGGTGCTGGTCTGGATCTGGAAGTGGAGGTGTCCTGTGTTTGAGTGGTGGTCATTCGTGCTGGATGTGGATGGCCAGAGGGGGGTCTTGTGTGCGATGGGGACTCCTCCTCCTGGCCGGTGGGGGTGGTCCCTTCTCTGGATCTTGTAGCCTCGGGGATGGCCAGTGGCGATGTCAGGGCCCGAGGTGGCGTTGCTCCACCTTTCGGAACAGAAGGCAACGTTGACCATTAGGCTGTCAATCTTGTCCCAGATCTCAATGGCGTGTCAGTGCAGGGAGCACACGTTGGTGAGAATGCAAGTCAGGTATTCGGCCGCGTGTGCGTTGGGCGGTCCTCCGGCGTTTGCATTGGTATTGTCGTAGGTGACAGATCTGTGGCAGAGTCTGCACGGGAACTCTCCATGGGTTGTGTTTTGCGAGGTTCTTTGGCAGTTGGTGTGTGTCATCCTGCCCGGAGTGTTTGGAGTGCGGCGGAGTTGTATCTGCGCAGTCACAGAGATCCTGTGTTCCTGGCGCTGGCCGCAGTTAGGTTGCAGACGGGTGCAGACGGGCCAGAGGCGTGCGCTGCACGTTACCGCTGCACAACGGCGCAGTGCCTCCATTATGTGGGGGAGGGGGTATAGAGGAGTGGCTGGGAGGCGGGAGCTGGGCGATCATGGGAGTGTTCACGGGTGGTAGCGGCTGCGGGAAGGGGAGTGAAACGCCGGGAAAAACGTAGGGAAGCAAAGGTTGTATGACCAACAACAGTGAGGCAAGTATAAGGAGATCAAACCCCAGTCAGGCACAATACAGCTAATGAAACGGCACACATTGGAGTCAACTAAGTTGCAGTCAAACTAAATAATGGCTCTCACAGTCCTGTGACACATAGCTGCATGACAGGTACACTGCCCATGTGCAGGCATGTGTGGGCTCAAACATGTGTGTGGTTCATCACGACTATGACTACACAGGCAATCTAGTGGCAGAGTGCAAGGCTGTCTGCGAGCAGGGCGGTCTGTTCATGTGTAGGGAGGACTTACTTCTGGCAGGGACCGGATATGACGATTTGTGACTTACATGTGTGTTGCTTAGTGCAGTACACATGAGAGATATACATTGGGGAAGAATGATGTATGTAAATGTATGGGCTGGAAGGGCCACCTTGCTGTGCTCATACACACCATGTCTATTTTCAAATCCCATGTGGGCTGCACAAAGCAGTTCACCGGTTTCAATCAGATGTGAGGGGCAAACAACATGTCTGCTCATTAGTCAAGAATTTTACAGGGGTGTGATTGTTGTAGATTTGTGCGCAGGAAACTGTGATTTCCACACTTGCACCTCAGGGCCAGCCTCAGATGCAATGGGTGTTGCCGTGTTACGCCAAACACAAGCCACAATGCACGCCCCATTCACACTCAACACAGCGTGACAGTGTACCTCATTGACATGTAGGCATTGAGACACGTGGAATAACTTAACGCTGCTTGGATCATGATGCTAGGCCCCTATTGACAACGCTACTTTGATGACAGTCACGTTGACTGAGCGTATTGGCTGGAGGATGAGCACCTCACTTTCAATGTGTGTCACTGCCTGGTGATGGGCAAGTCACAACTTGTGCGACAGATGCATTTGTCCAGAGTCACTTACCGATTGGTGCACACTGATGCCTTCAACACTACATCGTCACACTGTAGGCAAGGTAGCTGTGATACACACTCATACTTCATTCAGCATTGTACAACATGTGACCCAGACATCCATGCCACTGCAACATGCTAGTCATTTAAGTTCAAACTCACCAGTGGCGTGTGGGTCCTCAAAGCTGTCGATGTCCCCCTGTGTGATTGGCGGACGTCCATCTGTGAGACAAGTGAAGAAATATGTATGTGTATCAGCCTGCAATTCATATGTGTCGTATTCCTCATACCAATCATCAACATGACAACATACGCAACATTACTGTTGTGTGTCATTACATTATGACTACACAGTACATGTTTGTGTCAACTTTGAATGGCATTGACACCAGACCTGTGACAGCAGATTTTGGACTAACAAGACTGCTATGCTGGCTTCCATGACCATTATCGTAGTGTCAGTCAGCTACAAGGCACCATTACTCCATGCATCATGATGTTCTACATGCACTTTCTACAATAGAGTTGCTGCAGGTTGCACTACAACATTACACAGGGGTTGTTTGTCTTTGACAATCTGGAAATGTACACATTCTTTAGACCATTAATCGCTATCAATAGCATTTCCACACAGAAACTATGTCCAAAGGGCAGTGTAGCTGACATGACACAATTAATGTTGCCAGCTTGATGACACTGGCTTTTGACCATCACACAGCTCACATGGACACATCAATGGATAGTAAATGTACACTCACACATGTCAGTCACAAACATTGTCCTGCCTGCAAGCACATGATTTCACAGTGTGCCTGCAATGGCAGAACAGTGCTAAGTGTTGGCACTGCGCAGTGGGTGCAACAAATGCTTGACATTGTGATGTGTTGTTTCTGCTGGGATGTGCCAACAATATGCACACAAACTTTGCGGCTCACACCTCAGACAACATCCATCTCTCACATTGTGGGCGGTGGACCACATGTTGTTAATTTCATTCCTCACACTCTACGCAAATTGATGTGGATTTTGTACTTACCACCCTGTAGGCCTGTCATCACTCCCACGTAGTCCAAGAGGTCGGCCTGACGTGCCAGTATGTCCTTCCATCGGTGCTTCCATTGGCGCAAGCACCGTAGCATTTGCACCCGCACACGCTCCCACCTGATCTTCTGCAGGGTCACGTTGTACCCCTGCAGGATACCGCCTCCCCTCTCCAACATCAGTGGAAGATAACATTTAATCATCCACAGGAACCCCCCCAATGCCCCCTCGGACATCCTGCCCTCCCTGCCCACAGCCGGCATCTCCCTACACACCTATGACCCCAATGAACCAAAATAAATCCCTCTTAATTTACCCCCAACTATTTAATGTCACTACCCCAAGACAGACACCCAACAAAATATGGCACAGGAGACAATGTAACACACTAAGTACATAAACACTTAACAGACACTAGACGCAGGACACAGGACACAGCAACACTCAATACTGTAGCACACACCACCAAAACACCTCCAGCACTCTCAACATTCACCAGCAATGTGCTCAAAAGTGAAAGTGAAAGTGCAGAACACTACTCCAGTAGACAGGAAGCATGCAGACATCACTTCCAGCCTGTTTGCGGCCCATTTTTTGAATTTGCGGCGAAAATCTGCACGCTAAGAGTCGCAAGGGTGTCCTTATTGGTTTAGCGGCGAGAATCGGCATGCAAAGAGTCGCTAGGGTGTCCTTTAAATGTGGGAAAGCCTCGCGCGATGTGTTTAGACATTGGGCGTGACCTTGCGTTTAGAAATATTATCGCTTAGTCGTGTTAGCGAGAAAATCTGCACGCTAACAGCCAATCAATACAGTGATGCACTGTCTTAGTGCAAAAATCATGTCAGAGTACTGTAAGTATATGTGGATGTTGTTTGTCACTCACATTACACCATTCAAATGATGTTTCACTACACATGTCCCCCTAACTGGCTATATTCCACACATGTCACACCATATTTGCATATCTCACAAGTTAACCATCACTCATTCATGCATTTTTGGAGGGTGCTACTCACCCATCGGGTACACATGACATAGGGCCATCACTTTTGGTCCGCTTTCAGTTGTCTGGGTACCTGCATGTGTTTAACCGGATGGTAATGTTGCGTAGTGGTTTGTGTGCAATGGTAGATGTGGCTCTCTGGTAGATGTGACAGAGCCAGGGGTCTGTGTTTGGCCCAAAATGGTTGTCATTCCAAGGGGAGGAGGTGTCTTCACTCATGCCTGGTGTCCATTTGGAGATGGCGGTCTGTTTGTTGTGTCTGTGGTGGTTTTGGTCCGTCTGCTCTGTCACGTTACTGGTCCGCATACCTGTTGTGGAGCCTGTTGATCTTGACGTGCTCATGGCTTCCAGGCAAATGGCTTCTGACACCCAGATAAGTGTTGTGTACCCCATTGCATGCCCTATTTTCATCTTTGACCCCATTGCATGCCCTATTTTCATCTTTGACCCCATTGCACGCCCTATTTTCATCTTTGACCCCATTGCACGCCCTATTTTCATCTTTGACCCCATTGCACGCCCTATTTTCATCTTTGACCCCATTGCACGCCCTATTTTCATCTTTGACCCCATTGCACGCCCGATTTTCATCTTTGACCCCATTGCACGCCCTATTTTCATCTATGACCCCATTGCACGCCCTATTTTCATCTTTGACCCCATTGCACGCCCTATTTCATGTTTGACCCCATTGCACGCCCTATTTTCATGATTTGCCCCATTGCACTATCTATTTTCTGGTTTTACACCATTGCACGCCCTATTGGCATTTATTAGCACATTGCATGCCCTCTTTGCATCTTTTACCCCATTGCATGCCAACAACTAGCATCTCTTACCCCATTGCACACCAACAGCTTAATCTTTTAGCCCATTGCACGCACTATTTGCATCTTTTACCCCATTTCACGGCCTCATTTTTGAGAGATTTCACACTACGTACACACTCCTAATGAGCTTTTTGTTAGCAATTACAGGAGACTACAATTGTGCTATTCATCACAGACGACAACCTATTTTGGCAGATTTACACTTATGAGACGCCACATTTTTACATTGGCTAGCCTACATTGAACCATGTAGACTCTAGTCTTCCACACTTGACACACTGCAAAGCATCTCGGTACTGAGGAGACACTCCCAGCATCAATGGAGTTGTGTTCTTTTCTTTGCACATGTTGAGCAACGTCACACTTTTCAGAGTGATGTACCCATGCTGGACAGTAACATGCAGACAGGGTATGTGTGTATGAGTTTTTATTGGCACACACCGTGATTGTGGTAATTTTGATATGAGATACATTGGAGGGGGACTGTCACAATGTGACATGCTCAGTTAAAGAAATTGTTTATGATTCTGTTCCTTCGGGCAGTCCCAGCTGCATTTGCTGTGGGGTGTGCGCCACCTGCCTCTTCTTCATCATCTTCCTCGTCTTCATCTGGTGGTGCAGGCACTTGAATCCATGTTGCTTTGGTGCGCACACATATGTTGTGCAAAACACAACTAGCCATGATGATTTTGTTTACCATTTCAGGGCTGTACAGCAGGCTTCCACCTGTGATGTCTAAGCAACGGAAACGTGACTTTAGCACGCCAAATGTGCACTCCACAATGGACCTGGTGCATCTGTGTGCTGCATTATACTGCCGCTGGCTTGGGTTGTGGGGTTTCGGAGGGGTGTCATCATCCATGGGCATAGTGCATATCCTTGGTCCCCTGTGACATGTGGGAGCAAGATAAATACATCATTGGTTGTGCTGGATGTGTTGTTGGTGTAGAGGGTTTTGTGGGGTGTCATTTATGTTATGTTGTATCTCATGTTAGCCATGTGTTGCTTCTGTATGCTTACAAGCATGTTTTCAATTTGTTTGGCCTCACTGTTGTTACTCCCTCCACCAAGCCAATTCTATTGTGTGCGCTGCTCAGTTGCATGAGTGGCTCTTCTCCTGTATATATCTGACACTAATCCACCCTCCTCACAGTCATTGCCATGTGAAATTTATGATGCAATAGGCCACCAAGACACAGTTCACATTCTGTTCTGCTGCTGCTGCCCGGCTGGCACGAACGCACAACACATGCTGTTTCCTGTCACAAGCTGACACACATCAGCAGTTATGTGCCCCCTCGCATGCAGGGCCCATTGAGGGCAGGAAAGCTTCACCCACACCAACAACATCATCAGACGCAACACCATCCACTCCCTGGACTATGTGCTCATTCCTGGCTTAGCCTCCAACTCACATGCCACGACTGCCCAACATACCTTTTACTTGGTGGAATGTTTGCTGACATCAGGCTGACCAGGGTCGTCACCACACTGAGCCACAGGGCAGGGCACGCCTTTGATGTGTTCTTTGCATGTGTGGACTTCGTCTAGTTCATCGACCACACTAAACGCACATGTGTTGTCCACTTACGCATGCACAACCTTGTTTTTGTACCCCAAGCCAACGTTTCCTACATGCAGGCCACCACTGAGTTGGTGATGCACAGTCACCAAGGGGATGCTACTCACCACCATCAACAGCAACAACCACAACACTGCAGTCGTCAGCTATGTCACAAGTACACAGTTTTCTATACATGTATCTCCAACTGTGCATTCACCCTTGTCCCATTGTGCAACTGCTACATACGGCAGGCACTTAAGGCAACCTCGGTCAGCACCAACATCAGAGTTGGCAGATGCATCTGTGGACACATTTGGTGGAGCTGGTGCAGGTATTGGGATATTAGTAAACAGCACCACCCACATGGCCCAGATGCTCATATTCACCATCAACAATACGCCCACACACCATACAGGTCTTCCAGCTGTGTTTCTGTGATTTGCAACAGTGATGATCTACAGCTGGGGCGTGCTATCCACAGTGGAAACATGGGTCCTCCTCCTCGTAACGGAACATTCAGCATGTGGGATCACCTGGTGGGCCATTGCCTTCAGATGTCCCCACTGCAAAATTAGTTACCTAGGCCCCATATTTGGAACCTCCATCTCCATGTACCTACTGCTGTACACAGTGGCCTGCAGCTGCTTCGCCTGCCTCTGCATCCTCCATGCAGCCTTCAAATGGTTCCCTACATTGTTGTGTGCAACAGTTTCCCACACAGTCATTGCCATCAAGCTGGCCTACATATATACACTATATGCCAACTTGGGCACATCTGCAGTCAGCTTAGTCCTGACTGTCCAGCACAACACCTACACACTGGGACTTGTGTTCCTACTTTCTTTATAATTCGTGTGCCTCCATCGCGCATACATGGTTCCCACCTCTCTACACATTTGCTTAGGGGTGGCAGAGGGGCTAGGCCTTTGAGTAAGGTTGATCTACATATCTAGCCACAGTTCCCACAGCTCCTGGTGTTATTGTGTCTGGTATGTGGTGATGTTGTTTGACATGTTGTATGTGTGATTGTGACATGCACATTCTCACATTTCTTATTTGTATGTCTGTGATGTTGAGGCATGTGGTGTGTTACATTGGTACTTACCAACTAGTACTGCATTTCCGTATGTACCATCCTGGAAGCGCTGGTTTATGATGGACTGTTGAAAGATGTATGAATCATGCACACTCCCTGGGAACTTGGCTACGACGTTGGTGAACAATCCGCGGTGGTCCACTATTGCCTGCACATTCATGGAGTGGGTGTGCTTTCTGTTGCGGTATATGTGGGCACTGTCCGCAGGGGGCACAAATCGGACATGGGTGCAGTCTATTGCGCCCAACACTTGTGGGAATCCGGCTATGGTATAGAATCCTTGCTTGGTCTCAAGCTGTTCCTGCACAGTGTTGGGGAAGTGAAGTTGCTGGGGTATCAGGCTGAGTATGCCATCCAAGACAGTTGGGAGGAAGATTGAGAAGGATGCCTGTGAGACTCCTCCGACTCTGGCTGTTGTTGGTTGAAAAGTCCCAGAGGCCAACATATGCAGCATGGCCAGCAGCTTTGTCTGCAGAGGGATGTTGGTTCTCCGCTGTGTTAGTGGCGTCAGCCTGTGGGCTATCAGGTTCAGGATGTGTTCAATGGATGTCCTTTTAAGCCTGTAGTGGGCAATGACCTCCTCTGGTGTCAGGTCACCAAGGCTGAGACGTCGGCGCAGGGGCCGTCGTCGTCTTTGGCGCTGCCTCGGTGGTGGTCCTGGAGGAGGTGGCAGTGGTGGTTGTTGCCTTCGTGGGACTCCTAGCTGAATGATTAGTGCCTCCATGGCGTCTGTGGGTCTTCAGCTGTGTGTCTGGGCTGGTCTCCCTTATATGCCTCCTTTTATCACCAGTTTTTCAGTGTTTAGAACTGGTATTTTCAGTTCTAATTTTCCTCCCGCTAAGGGGCCTTAGCGTGCGTTTTTTTATCGCTTCGCAAGTCCAGGACATCATTGGTAATAGTGCGATGGTGTGTTAGCGACTATTTTCTGGGAAATTTGCGAGGGAACGCCTACTTTGCATGCCATTAGCGTTGATTATCGCTGCCATGCACGGCGATAGTGAAAAGGGCAGCTATCGCCTGAAAGCTGTCGCTAACATAGGTTAGCGACATCTTGCTAATCGGGCTATAAAAAAATCGCCGCTTTAACGGGAAAAAAGTCCCGCTAAAGTGGCGATAAGCCCTTGCTAATATGCCCCTAAATCTTTTATCCAAAGTATTTCGTCTCTTTCCATGGATACTACTGTTCAGTGCTCTTAAATAACTTTGTCTATTATATTTTTTACTTTTTCTCTTTTTCTATAATTATTCTGTATGGCTGTCTTTTATATATTCTATTCTCTGTCTGCCTGCTCTTATTCTTGTTCTTTGTGCTGTCACGTCCCATGCTAACTTCTTACGCTGTTCGTTTCAGATCTGGATTTTTTTCCTTGATCTGTTTCTTCATTTTAAAATCCCTTTCTCATGTCTTCTTTTTTTCTTTTACACTTTTTCCTCTTCTTTTTTGGTGTGTGCTTTTATGTATTTTATTGTTCTTATGCTTGCATTGTGTACATGTTATATAAAGTGTGCCTTTTTATTCCCGTTTACGTTTTTACAGCTTGTCACCCATGTTTCTGTCGCCCTCATCCCTATCCCCAATATGTTTAACATTGTCTTGTGGAATGTTTTTGATCTAGGATTCCCTGTCAAAAGACAAAAGGTACTTTCTCATTAGTCTAAATTCACTTCATGTTACTTTTTTTGCGGGAAACACATTGTAATGATGTTAAATCACTTAAATTCAAATGGCTATGGGTAAGCCAGGTTGTTTATTCTCCAGCAATTAATCGTAAAGGGGGTATTCCCATTATTTTTCATAAATGTATATTTATTGTCTCAATGTGATTGAGTCAATAAATATTTTGACTCAATGTGATAATGATGGATGATGAGTATTAGTTACGGTTGTAGTTCAAAATAGACAGATCTATTTATCTAATATCTATGGTCCAGATTTCTGGAACAACATGAAGATAACATTGGCTTCCAATATAAATCCTAACATTATGATTGCAGGAGACTTCAATTAATGATTAGATTCTTTTACTGACAATCCAAAAATAAATGTAATCTTGATAAATCCCATAAAGCATTTCAATCCACCATTGCCATTCGTCCATTATTTGATGTTTGGAAAACATGTAACCCTGACACCTGGGTATTGAAATGTTTTCTAATGTGCATCACACAAGCTTCAGAATAGCTTATATTTTGGTCACTAAACCCCTACTTCCCTCCAACCAATCCTCAGAAATTGGCTCCATTTTTGATTTATCTTTAAATAATTCTAAAACTGGTCGCTGGAAATTCAATAATTTTCTTTTATCGGATAATTACTTCCTTTCAGAAGCTACTGCTTTTATTGATGAGTTTTTTACATTCAACCAACCCCTTGATACATCTATTCCTAACAATTGGGATGCTTTTAAGGGCTCTTTTTTGAGCCTACACCATAGATTACTCAGCAAAAAGAAAAAACTAACTAATGCCCAAAATACTACATTACTACAGCAAATTAAAACATTAGAACATACTTATTTTACCTCTAAGTCTTCTTCTGTCTTATACTAATTGATTAAAGCCAAGCCTACCTTTAATAAACTCGCCACCATTGATGCTTGCAATATCCTCCTTCAAGTTAAATCTAAATATCACAGAGTTAAAAATAAAGTGCTAGCCAATTATTGAAAAATGCAATCTAAACATAAAGAAATTGGACATTTTCTAAATGAACTTACCAACAAAATTGCATCCTCTGACACTATTTCTAACACTTATTAGTATTACAAATCATTATATTCTGACAACACTAATCCTTTAGACGATACTATGCATACTTTTTTCAATGGTCTTGCTAAGCCTCCTCTTATACCTAAACAATTTGAATTATTAGAAGCTGAAATAACACTTCAGGAGATTATAGATCCTATTAAATCCCCAAATAAATGAAGGCTCCTGGTCCGGATAGATTTTCTATTTAACTTTTTTCTTCCTTTTCTTCTATTTTTGCCCCTAAACCACTTGAACATTTTTATTATTTTCTTTCAAATTTTAAGGCTATTGGATCTTTTTCAGAAACATTGATTGTCATAATTCCCAAACCCAGCAAAGACCATAACCTTTGTTAAAATTATCATCCTATTTCATTAATCAATTATGATTGCAATATATTCATCAAAATGTTGGCATTCCACCTTGAGAATATTATTCCCTTACTTATTAAATCTGACCAATCTTGTTTTGTTAAGGGTAGACTTGCTGTAGACAATGCTAGAATGTTCTCAAAGTTCTTGCACTTTGTGTAATGCCATTCTCCCATTGCTGCATTGCCTCTTGATGCCAAAAAGGCTTTTGACCACATCAACTGGCAATTTATGTTTACCACTCTCCGTTGGTTCGGCTATGGCATAATTTTATTTCATTTGTAAAATTATTATATTCTGATTCCCGTTGCAGTGTTTTTGTTAATGGTCATTTTTCCCCTTACTCTCTTTTACATAGAAGTACTAGACAAGGTTGTCCCCTTTCTGCATTGCATTTTATTCTTTGTCTTGAGCCTTTTCTTGAACTCATCCATTGTAACACTTTTATATCAGGCTTTAAACACAATTCCATTGAAACCAAGTTATCGGCTTATGCTGACGATTTTTTAATTTATAAGTCTAACCCCCTCTCCTCTTTGACTCCTTTTTACGGGAAATTCAATTGTACTCTACTATCTCTGGATATAAACTAAATTTTTCAAAATCTGAAATTTTACTATTAAACTCCTCATGTTATCAATTTATGTTTGCTGATACTAATTTAACCTGGTGCTCTACCAAAATAGGATACCTTCGTATTTGGTTTTCCTCTACCATTTCAAACACAATCAATTATACTTGTAATACTTTAATACTTAAAATTCTGAAATTAATTTCATTGTGGTATCCTCTTTACCTATCATGGTGGAGTATGTTGGATACAATAAAGATGATGATTGTACCACATGTCCTTTATACATTATCTATGCTACCTTTTAAGATATCTATTTCCTATTTTTCTCAAATTAATTCTAATTGTACCAAACTACTTTGGAATAATAAACATTAGCGTATTGCTTTGGCTAAACTTACACGTCCAAAAAATGAAGGCAGTGTCCACTTTCCTGATTTTAAGTTGAATCATTTGCATTTTTAATTCAACACTTTTTTTGCTTTAACCTATGATTTTCAAAATTCTCCCATACCACAATAGATTGTATTTGAACGTTCTTTACTGAAGGATTTCTCATTAGATGATGCAATTTTTATGTCTAATTGCACCTTTATATCAACAAATTCTTTACTAAAACATTCCCAACATATGTTACATACACTATTTTCTGCAGGTTTTGATTTTTATCAGTGTTTCCTTGCTTCTTCTATTTGGTATAACACATTTTTCAAATTTCGACATGTCATTTTATTTTAAACACTGGAAAGAGAAAGGTATTATGTTTTTTTTACAGCTTGTACAACATAATTCTGTTTTTATATTCCTTTTTTCCCAATTACAAACACAATACAATCTACCGAGCTCTTTTTTACAGGCTTACAATTTAATATATTCTGCTATTCAATCCATTTTATCAACTAACAATTTCCCCCCTGACACTTTCTCACTCACACCCCTCACACCATTACATAACATTTCTCATGACTCTACACCCAAGGCTACTTATTTGTATAACTTGTTCTTACTCCTTGTAGGATCAAAAACATCTATTGAATATCTATGGGAAGCTGATTTCTCTATCTCATTTCCTATTCACATTTGGGTTAAAATATGGCTTAAAATATTCAAAACATCAAAAGCTGCATGCATTACACAATCTCTTTTTTTGTTTCTAATAGAGCTGTCATTATCCCTGAATGTATTTCTAATTTTTTTCCATTGTCATCCCAATTATGCTGGTCCTTTTCTTCCTCTACATGGACTTTAATTATTTTACTTTATTATTGTTGTCATGTGTTTAAGTTTTGGGAAACAATCTGGTTAAAATGTTTTAAAATATTTCAAGGTACCATTCAATTATCAATTTAAAACGTTTTCTTGGGACTGCCTCACCTGACTTAGATCACCTTTTTCCTATCCCATGTTATTTGATCTCTTTAATGCCATTGCATTTAAGGTGATACTTTCTTGTTGGAAAGATACTTCTAAGTTGTCTATACTAACATGGTGGAATTTTATTTGTGATGAACTTTGAATAGCTACTGTTATGTCATTATCGTTAACTCAGAAAAATATATCTGATTTATACTGGTTACCTTTCACGCCATATCTTTTTTCTCACTCACCTATATCTTAGGTATTTTTCTACTTTCATTCCTATTGTCTTTCTCTATCCTTTTTCTCCGTTCTATCTTTCTTTTTCTTTCTTTTTTCCTCTCTTTTTCCTCTCTTTTTTCCTCTCTTTTTCTCCTTTTTTCTTTTCCTCACTATCTCTCTCTCCACTTTTTTCCTATATAAAAAATATATATTGAATGTATATTTAGACTCTTATGTTACCATTTGTCATATCTATAGCAATTTATATATCCTGTAAATTAAATTATTATTCCATATTTATTTTTGTATTGCTATTGTTGACATTATTCTTGTCTAACGCTTCAATAAAAAATATTTAACAAAACAAAAACATTTGATATTCCTTACTTATGTGTCTCCCACATCTTCATTGGACAAATCTGACTACTAAAGGACCACTGCATTTTAAAAGTAAATGTATAGATTTACCTCTTTGTACTTTGTCCAATCACTGGACGTGTGTTCAGTAACACAGTTACACTGTTGGCCCAAAATGCACATGGGCATCTTTTTCTTTGTTCAATGTGTTTGCATGTAAAATACACTTTAGTTATTCAATCCCAAAATCAAAAGTATCCATAGCTCGCAGTATATACGTGTGCTAAATTATGTCACTTCTAGCATCAATGCCCATGCCTATGAAATTATTAAATTAAAGCTGGGTCCAAACTGAGACGGCATGGTGGACAAAAGAAGGATGGGTTGGAATGCTATCCTGAGTAATTGCCAGTGGTTAGACCTCTTGAAAGCATTCTTCCAATCACCTTTTGTGTGTTTTATGAAAATTAAGCAACATTAAATTCATTTGTATTTATGTATTTAAGACATGATTTAAATTGACCTGTGATAAATGTGCAGCCTTATGAAGTGTGGTATTCAACACTCCCTTAAGAAAAATAGGAGTCTAGATAGTATTTACATATAGATTAATATACCATTGGGACCTGTAGAGCGGATCATCTCGGTGACTCTGTACAAACCAGGTGGAGGCTGTAGGCTGTGCATGTATTTGAGGCTCTGATAAAGCCAGTTTGGAGCAGCAGCTGGAATGCTTGGTTGACACTGGTGTTCTGTGCATATCCCTGTGAGATTAGCAGGGCATTCTTTTTCCAAGATCAGATATGATTGTAGGAGAATAATGGGGAAAGGGCAACATCAGTAAGAACATCTGGTGCAGACAAATGATGGGGGTAGGCTGTCTGTGACCTGGACACCTACTACATGGTAGTTTAGGCACGTAACATCTCTACGTGGTTCACCTATAGTCGATCTCCCCGCATGTGCATGCTGAAGGACCTTGACCAACCCATTATCTTTCAAAGAGATCATACTTGGCAACTGAACACAGGTCCACAAAAAGGCTAATGTATTTGACAATCTGGGCAGGGTGGGCTTAAAAGAGAGGGGTTGCAAAGAATATGCTAAAATTGGCATATTGACCTATCCTGGGCAGCATAGATCACAGTCAGCCCTATAGCTGCAGGAAAGGATAACAGAGATTTTCCAAATAAAGTGTTCATCGAAGGCTAAAACCGCAGTTTTTAATAACTCATTTTGGAATCTGGAACACTCAGAGGGAGACATACATTTTCAGTACTCTTAAAGAGTTTTTTGACTCACCTCAAGACCTACAAAGTACTTGGCAGAGTCATATGCATGAAAGGTAAAGAAAGAACTGTATCAGCGCTTTAAAATTGTAGTAAATAACTGGTCAGGTACAGAAGATGCTTGCAAAACTGAATGGGATGTCCTTGTTGCCATTGGAGTCCTGTCTGAAGGAAAAAAAGATATAATAATAATAATAATTGGCATTTCCGCAGTGTATTTTTCTCCAGAAGTAAATCTATCTAATTATGGTAATTGGTAAGATTAGGGATCTGCATGGTTTCTATATTTCCAGAAGCAGGATTCAGATGTTTCTTGTGAATCCCTTAACATTTGAAATCTATTCACATCATGGGATAAATCTTTAATGGATAGATTTCTGCCTTTTCAGAGAAGGTAATTCATCTTTGGGTTTATAGGAGGCACTGCGCTCAAAATGTTCTGTTTTACAAGAGTTGTCTTTCAAAATACACAACTTGGCTTGCAATTTAACTAAATTGACTTTCCACGTCTGTATTCACTCCTCAGATGTCATTGTCGCCAGTTCTTACTTATATTTCAAGCATGATGATGGACAGAATGAGCTGGCGCGCTTGCTTCAATATAATAAGTTACAACAAACAGGATTTAGCTCATAAACAACGCTATAATGTTTTGTTTGTAAAACATATTTAATAGTGCAGTAGAAGGAAGATTTTGAAAGAATGGATAGGTGGGCGGAAAAGGAGCATTTAACGTTTTTTTTTATTTAGCACATAAAACACAAATTACAAGGAAAATGTCTGAACAATATTGCACTTGTAAGCTGCGAAAAATAACCAGAGGGAATATGTCAATTAGATTGAGTGCATTTCCAAAGTTAGCTTCATAGAGGAGCTCATAAAATCAAGCTAACATGCAAACATCCTGAGCTATTGCCTCTAGTAGGGTTATTTTTTCTGTGTAATTCGTCTTTACACTGTGCTGCAGTACTATTTGCTTATCATCCGTATTGCATGTGCTTTTTAAAGATTCCCAGTTTGTTAACTTTGTTAAACGTGCACAATCATTTCTATCATTCTGTTTTGAGTCAACCCATGAGCCACTGTTGTGTGACTCCATTATATTCGAGCAAATTTGAGAAACAGACTATGTTCAAATTGTACTTAATTATACCACTGCCGCCATTAGAACACTGCCTGTGTCGCATAGTTGATTGTTGCCATTCTATTCAAACGTATAAAGCCACTACTAAGTGTGCACGTTGCTAAAGGGGGTTCACCTTCATGTTATGACTCGTGTCGTATTCGTTATACACACGAGGGGCCCTACTGTGCACATAAACAGTCAGCACTCAAGATTCCTGGAGTTTTTATGCATGTTAAGCACACTTATTAATACGAAATTAATTCGGAAGTTCATGATTAGGGACAAGTTGATGAGGTTTACAACCACAACTTACTTTGCTGTTGGGGTTAGCAATCACATTGCTTGTGCCTGGCTTTCCTTCATACCACCTGAGATGGAAAGAAATTTTGCGCCGTTGTACATATTACATTATGAGTTACTCCTCTTGGCTATCTTTGAATATTTTAGACTTCATGTAGTAGACAAATTTATCTTTGCAAATCCCATAGAAATATCAAATGTTCTCTTAGTAAAGGAGTTAACCAATTAGAGAAGATTCTGTTTAAAATATGGGCTCTGAGAATTGACCGCAGAAGAAATCTGGTGTTTACATACATTCTTCACAGAAGTTACAATACATACCAGGAGCAACATTCTGTAAAGGGCACACAGTCCCTATTTGCAGCATGGGAAGCTTTAACTAGGTAAGCGGGGTGCAAAAATGGACCATAGTATGCCCTATTAAAGCTATTCCACTGCCCTCAGGGCAGCCACAGACTCACTCTGGGGGCAGTCCATTAGTGAAAGGCAGAGACTGTACATTTGTCACTGTGTGGATGGCATTAGGCTTGCTTTACAAAGGGGGACAGACCCACTTGCATACAGGTGCAGTGAGTGACTGTAATCATTTGCATGGGGATGCCTGTGGGTCCATGGGACCCCTTTTCTCCCCTTTCAGAAGGTGCCATCAGAGGGTGAACTGAATATGCCACTTCAGTGTGGAACCCTGTCAGTGTGCCTTTTTGCCTCCTCTCTCATGTTAACAATACGGCATCCTTTGCTCTGCAGGACACGTGCCTGGGCATCAATGGTTATACTGAATCTTTAATCTGTTTTCTGAAAACAACCCTTAATGATTATTAGGATACCCATTGCAATTTCTCAAGTATGACCTTGGGACATCTGTGTACCAGCATGTGAGTAACGTTTGAGCTCACACCTAAACAACCCTGATGTGCTACTGCAGCTGGTTTGCATTGTCTTGATACACTGAGGGGCATATTCACAAGGAGCTATCGCCGAATTAACGGCACTTTATTGCAGCCAAAGTCGTGATAAATTTACCTCCCCATTCACAAGCCGGTGTTAACAGCCCACAACACCAGTTTACCCGCGATAGCAGCGGCAAAACACATCGCCACAGAGGACCCCCGCAACTATCGCTAATGAGATGCAGAGTGGGCGTTGCCGTGCCAAAAGGCGCGACAACATCACACCTCAACATTCACAACGACCAACCACATCGGCGATAAAAACACAAAACAGGCGATAAGGCGCGTTAGCACCAGGAAATCTACACCTGCTCTGACCTGGTGTAAAGTCAGACGGCAGCCAGCACCACAAAAGGGAGCACAGCCCAGGGCCACAACCCAAGGGCAACAGATGCCATGGAGCCACACATCATGCGGCCCGGACACCCAAGAGGGCCACAACACCCACCGCCACCACCCCCAGGACCACCCCTCCCTGGCACCCCCCGACCAAAGACATGCCACATCAGCCACACCTAAACACGTACAAAATATTCCGCTTGATGCCGCACAATCACAACTGGTGACATGCATGTGTCATCACAGAAATGAGCAGCACACATTCACTTTCCAAGCAACAAATGAAACTTTATTAAAATGAACAACGAAATGAAATGAAAACACATGGCCGCTCCCCTCGGGACAATACGTAGGTCACAGCCTGTAAGACAAAAAAACATGATGAGAAGGTGTGTCCTGCGCACTTCAGAGGATAGAGAGAGAGCGAAGGAGAGAGAGAGGAAGAGAGGGAGAGAGAGAGAACATGCCGCCCCTGTGCACCCAGGCCACACTGCTCACCTGCTGCCACCGGTGTGTCTCCAACCACGTGCCGGTATGTATAGCAGGACACCAGGTCACACATCTGAGTCAGAGCCGTCAGCTGAAACAGAGCCCAGACACATGACTGGCACAGTACACACACTTGCACAAGACAACATCGCCTGCCCGCCCATGCACACCCAGGCAGAGGCACCCCAACCCTTCCTGCCGCCCATCGGAGCATGCCCGCCCATGCACACCCAGGCCTCAATGCTCACCTTCCGCCACCGGCGCATAGACAGGAGGTCCCACAAGCCCGGGGCCCGCGGACATGGCACCCTCCACATCATGCAGCCCCGCTCCGCAGGCCACCAGGTCTCACGTTTGGTGCTGGGTCTTGATTACTCCATGGCAGAGGACATACCAGTGCACCCGGCACCATCACAGGCTGCACACCCGCTCAGCCCAATGGGTGCCACCAACTCTGGGATCCCGGAAGCGACGCCACGGGGCGGTAGGCCCGGGCTGCCCGTTGGCTCTGGCCTACACTGCGGTCCAGCAGGGCACACAAAACCTGAGCTGTCCGGACTGCCGGGACGGGGCATCATCGCAGGCTGCACACCCGCTCAGCAGCTCAAGGTGCCACTGACTCAGTGCACCCAAAGTCACCATCCTGTGGCGGGGTGCCTGTGCCGTCTGCAACGCCTCGGATGCCCCTAACCCTGTGCAACCCCAGTCTGCGCCACGTGGTGGTAGGCCCGTGCTGTACTCAAGGCCTCGGATGCCAATAACCCTGTGCGCAACAACTCATGGGCCCTATATGAGTGCGAACCGTGGAGCGTCCGTCATCCAGTCACCACCGGAAGAGGGGAATGTGACGTCGTCGGCCCCTTATATTGGCGGAGTCACATGGCCTGTGATGCCTGTGCCAGATGGGTGTGGTGTGTGTGAAAACCTGCCCTCAGGGAGTGGCTGTGACATGCTGACAACTAGACCAGAGACCTGCACACCACCAGCGAGTACGGCTGCGACGGGTAGCAATGAGGGCCCCCTCGGGGCGTAAGCGGAGGGGTCTGGCCTGCCATATGCCGGACCAGCGCAGGGCTTGCAACAATGACTCGTGGGATCTGGGCGTGGTCCAGTCCATGTCCGGACAAGGAAGTGACTGATGCGTGTGTCCCTGTTGTAGTGCTCACGGGACCCGGTACACAAAATGCAATGTCGCACCCTCTGACTGGCATCCCACAGGATGAACATCATTGACGCAAGGGAAGGCACTGTCCCCACATTCATCCACACATCCATACATGAATGACGTAAGACATTACACAGCAGTGCGTCACTGGATGTTTATTTGCTCATCCAGTGCAGTCATGCAGCTGGAGCGGTACAGGGCAATGCCGAGCACACTACACAATATGGGCCCGTGGAGGGCCAGCCAGTGTACATCCTGGGATGACCTGTACTGCGGAAGGGGAAGGGTACAGTCCGCAGTCAGTCCGCCGTGTCAATTGTCGTCAAACAGGATGTGGTAGTCCATGTCGCTGTCCGAGGTGAGAGCATCAGAGTGTATCGGGGTCAGTGGTAGGTCTGGAGGCCATGTGCGGCACCAAGCAGAAACAGGCAAGGTGGCGGATATGAATGCTATTACCTCCATCTGATCTCAATCCCATCCACGTCCTCGTCCCCGGATGTGTGCTCTGCCCCACCTGTGGGTGTTGCAGTACCTGCTGCGGCACTGTGTGCCACTGACACATCAGGGGCCGGAGGAGGATTGTCGGGCGCACTGTGTGGCAGTGATACATCAGGTGCCTGAGTGGATACGCCTGCCGCACTGGGAGGCACTGACACACCAGGGGGCGGAGATGTGGATGGTGTGGGCGCAGCAGCATTCATCATCGCTACGCCTTGTGGCAGCAATGCCATGATGAAGACATGCAGGGCCTGGTAGATCCCAGCTACATTTCGCTGATGTGCAGCAGTGGCTGCCATCCTTTCCGCCTCCATCCGCACCATGTCCTCCATGAGCCTCCGCATGTGTGCCAGCTCACGGCTGGCATCGCTGGGGCCACTCTGAGCGGACAGGTATTCCTCCCTCCGCGTCATGACTCCAGCGATGTCAGTCAGGGCTCGTTGGAGACCATGGGGCAGACATAGATACCCAAGGATGGCATCCAGTTTGGTAGCCATGAGGTCGAACCCCACTCGCACCTGCTCAGCCGTTTCCCTCTGGCCCTCCAGCACACGGCGTTGGAAGGGCATTTGTTGTTCCTGGGGGTCTTGGGAGAGTGCCGGGGCTGTGGGTGCCTCCTGCTGGGTGGTTTGGGTGGTGGGTGGGGTCTCATGGATGTAGCTGGGCTGCCCTGATCCTGGAGGTTGCTGGCGGATGAGGTCAATGATGCCTTGGATGGTTTGGGTGTCGATGCTGGTGTTGTCCTCCTCCTCGTCATCAGTGAAGAGTGGCTGTGACTGCTCTGCAGGAGGTGTTGATGATGCCCCTGCGATGTGAAGGGGAGATGGTGTATTACAATGTGTCCACATGTATGTAGCCGCATGGTACAGGTTGATACTCAGACAGCATGGCATTGTACATTGTGACAGTCTGTAGGTCTGGGCGAGGACCCAGGGTCATTGTGGGTGTGCACTGTGCCCTGCTTGCTTGTGCATGTGTGCCATTGTGGCCATCTCCCCTTGTCCCCCCAGTACCTGGTGGTCACTCACCCTTTTGCGGTTGTGTTGTGTCCTGTCGAGCAGTCTCCGGTCCCCCGACTCCGGCCACAGTATCCATACTGATGACTGTCGACACCAGCTCCTCCATGTCATCCAGCTCCAGCTGTGATGCTGGGCCCCAACCTCCGGTCTGCGTTGCTGCCTTCTGGTTGGCGGTGAGTTTCTCCTTGGTCTTCCGCTTGATGCCATTACATCGCCTCTTGACCTCGTCCATTGTCCGCTTGTGCTCTCCGATGGCATTCACCTTGTCGACAATGTCCCGCCATATTCCATTTTTGCTGCCCAATGATACGTTGGAGGTGACGAAGAGTTGTTGATGGTGTTCCATCACCTCCGTGACTATGATCCTGTTCGCCTGCGTACTGAACTTGGTCTTCCTGGACTTCTTGTCCTTGCCCTTCCCTGTCCCCGAGGTCCCAGGCTGGTCATCCGGGGTGCTTGTGGGGTTGCACTCGTCCTCTGCGCCTGCTCCGGATGCCTCCATGGTGCTTGGGTGTTGGTCAGTTTGTGTGTGGGTGTATTTTCTACTTTTATGGTGATTTGTTACGCCTGCCAGGTGTGTGTTGCAGGCCTGGCACTGCTTGTCACTGATTTCCTCATCGCGCTTTGGCCCATCGCGTGTTTTTTGGAGTTGTGGTCTGTGTTTTTATCTCCATCGTGGTGGTTGTATTGCGGACATTGTCCGCGGTTTCGGCAGACTATCGCATGGTAACGCCTTGTTGTGAATTCCACGTTGACACGGGGTTATTTTCCCGCACTAGGCTGCGATATTGAAAGTTGCGTTACGCTACTCTTGCGGTAGTTATCACACGTTCTTGTGAATATACCCCTGAATTGTTCCCAGGTCCTCTCTTCAGTGTATTCAATTACTGATAATTTCCCGTGCAATATTACTTTGCTCTTAAAATAAATGTTGTCCTGATGATTACCATCCACTGATACATATATATATATCTCAAAATGCCGTTAGCTACTCCACCCGATATTACAAGTGGAATTGAAAAATATAGCATCCTCCTGGATTAGTGTGGTCTATTTGAACACCCGCTTTTTTGCATATACAAACTTCACTTTTTTTCACATTTGTCACTGTTTATTCACCTTTAAGCACTCTGCCATTATTGTGGGTATTTGTATGTCTCTGGCGGATGCTGCTTTTCCCAAGCTGTAACTCTATAATATTGTGACAGCTGAGTCCACGGAAGCAACTATTAGCACTTGTCACCCCCAGCCTTAAGCCTGGCCTTCAATGCCTTGTATCGCACGCTGCAGTTACAAGCTGATTTCTTTACCTTTGATCCAAACCTGATCTCAAGCCCTGGACCCCGACCCGAACGTAGGGCCAGATGAACGAAAATGCAATTTTGGCATTTACTAAATAGCGACTGCATACAAATCACTATTTAGGAAATGCGAAATGATATGCATGAAATTACCGATTTCCTAATTGTGATTCCTACAGAGTTGGAAATCCCATGCCATTCGTGTCAACAGGCTGGTTTTGCATTTCCGAAATAGCGATTTCCTATTTTGGAAATGCTAAACCAAGGATGGCTATGTGCATAAGGTCCCCTGTAATGCACCCCAAAAATAGTGGTGCCCATGTAGAGCACACATATGCCCTAGGGGCATGTGTGCGCTCTATTGCACTTAAAAAAAAAAAAAAAATGGGATGCTTTTATGAAATTGCAGATGGTTACCATCGACTTTGAGTCAATGGTAATTTCATTTCCTAAATGATCATCTTGCATTTAGGAAATGCTTTGTACATGTGCTAAGAAATCGCAAATAAGAAATCCCTATTTACAATTTCCTATTTAGGGAATTGCAAAATGCGATTTCAACTGGGTAGAAATCGCATTTTGCGATTCCCTAAGGGCCTTTGTAAATAGGAAAAGGCTGTTTTGCATTTGTTAATGGGCCGAAATAGGGATTCGGCTCGTTAAGAAATGCAAAAGGCCTTTGTACATCTGGCCCTCAGTCTCATCAATGCCGATGTTTCCTTGAGGATGGATAAGGCCAAGGGGCTATAGGGCCCTAGGGCTGCAGGCTGAAGTCACTGTAGCCACCAGTTTGTGTCTCATAATCCAATTTTTTGCCTACTCTCAACGCAAATAGCTATTTAAAGGCAGGCCAGCCAAGGTCGGCTGATATGGGAGAAGGCGGCAGCGATGGAGCTCCAGGTGTTGAGCTGAGTTGAGCCTTTATACTACTTGCACAGAATCTTGGATCTTCATTTATGATTATGTTATATTTTACTTCCAGTGAAAATTATTTCTTGTTATATATGTTGTATATTACTTAATTCTACTTCATTGCATTTCGGCTTTGACAACCTTAAGTTTTTATTCTTATATCACTGGCTTTGCACGGGCTTATGTCTCTTTTAGAGATTGTTTTTGCTGTCAAATCGAAAACAGGTAGCTAAGTGAGCCAAGCATCCTGAGACAAAGGGCCCACGGTGGCCATGAATGCCCCACTGTGTTTACAGCCAACTGCTTGATCCATTTCAAAGCCTGAAGGTGGTAAACTTCCAGCAGGAGGCAGGTTTCATTACTCATCATGTGCACTGTATGTGATCTACATGCTATTCTATGCTCTGTGTTTGTGTTTCCCTGTCTAGAGACCTTGCTCTAATATTTTGTTTGATAATTGCATATGTTTGTGTTGGATTGTGGTGGACTGTTTCCCGTCCATTATACTTTTTTGTGGGTCTGTTCAAGCATGACCATCACAAGCACACATTTACTTTATGATCTTACTATTTTGAACTTACATTACTTGCACATTTATCGTCATAAAATGTTTATTTTGGATATAAAAAATCCATAAAACACAAACACCTAAAATGCAATTCATAAAATGGAATAAAAACATTAATAAAATAAAAAAAACTGTAGGTAGCAGCCAATACAAACCACATTTCTGCATTAACACACAAAGATAAAATACAGAGCAACAAAGTTCTGGAGTAATACAAGTGAGTAATAATATAACTTTAGCTCCGTGTTGCAGAATAAAAATGCTCCAATCAAGGACACACAGAAAATAATACTTCATTGTTGAAAACAAGGATGCGGGAAAGTCAGGCAACATGAAGATACTTGGGGGCCTATTAGCAATAACCGGCGATAATTATCGCTAAGCGCAGTTAGCGCTAGGATAATTATCGCCGGCTATCGCAGGTTTCTATCGCGGAGATAGGGTGCTATCAGCAACGCTTATCTCCAAAGCGATAGAAACCCTGGAGAACAGTGTGAATATCGCTTGAAAACAAGCGATATTCACACTGTGACCAGTGTTAGCTTGGCGATAGGGCGAGGGGGATTTAGCCATGTAATCCACCTCCCATTGGATTACATGGCTAAGTCAGGGTGAGACCAGGCGTTAACAAACCAGCGCTAAACGTGTTTAGCGCTGGTTCGTTAATCACCTCCCCTGCCTCGCTAATAGGCGATAGCGACCTTAGCGACTGTTTCCAGTCGCTTTTAGGTTGGGAACGCCTACTTTGCATGCCATTAGCGATAAATATCGCTGGCATGCAAAGCGGCACCCAACCCGGTCGCTATCGCCTAAAAGCTGTCGCTAACAGCAGTTAGCGACAGCTTGCTAATAGGGCGTCTGTATTATCGCCGCTTTAGCGGGAAAAAGTCCCGCTAAAGCGGCGATCGAGCCCTTGATAATATGCCCCTGGGTCTTCGCAATCAAATCACCTCGCTAACGTAGAAACGCAGAATGCGAAGTGCAGGTGCATACTGCCGGAAGCCCAAGAGTTTGCACAAAGGTTTTAACCATTGCTTACGGGGTTTAGCATAAGTGAGACAAAAGAAAGCAGAGTGATGGAGGGTTTCTTCCGTCTGATTACAGGAGGGTCACCTGCTCGAGCTACAATACTTTGCTCCCCACTTCACGCAAAAACAATTCATGGGAAGGATCCCATACCTCCATTTGAAGAATTGTAATGGGGCATAGCTAGAGAGAATGTCAAAAAAACAGTTCAGAATGCAGGTTTAATCTTAATATCCAAAATGAATCCGTCATGCTCCCTGCTTTGACACTTTTCAGTTCCTTCAGCCACAGATTCTCCTTTACTTGATTTTTAATCACCCTGAAACAGATGGACTTAGCTGTACCCGGTGAATCCCAAAGAGAGGGCATACCAAGTACATGAAGTAAGGACTTGATTTGAAGAATGTGAACAAGCCAGGTGATGTTTTCACACCCCAGGGAATTTATGAGCTCCTTAATCGAAGTTCTGTAGGATTCCAGTTCCTCCGTAGACCAGAGTCTATGTCAATACAAGATGGATCTAGCCATAATAGCATGGTTTATAGGATAAAGACCCAGGTCTTGAGGTTGGGGAAGATGAGGAGCACTCTGGTGGAGGTTAATAACACTCCTCACAAACCTATTTTCTATTTTGCAGAGTTCATCCAACCCAGTGGGTCCCCAGAGTTCTCCACCATACAAAACTGAACTTTTCACCTTAAGATTGTAGATCTCCACCAATGGGGCAAGAGAATGTGCATGGACCTTCTTGCGCAATTTAGACACAGCCCCAGCTTCCTGTTGGAGTTTTAGTGCGTTTTCCTTATACGTGAGGACCAGCCCATTTTTGGGTTTAAGTAAACCCACAAATACACAAAGTCATGGAATTGGTTGAGGGTAACACATTTATAAATTTCTACCATTTTAAAGCAATCCTACGAGAACACCCGTAAATATGCCAACTTGTACTATGAAAGGCATCATAGATCCAATATTGACAATGGCTTCCAAAACAGGCGAAGATTTAATTTTCATACAGCTCCTAGACAGCCAGAACATAGCGAGTCCTGAAAATGTGAATAAACCATCTCCTAGCATGATTGCTAAAGCACTTGTCTCTTGTTCTACTATCAGGCATCTGATAATACCAACATTAACAATATTTATTTAGACCTGGTACCGGTCGGATGGTGCAAAATACCATCAACCACTTTATCAATCAGAAAACGGAGCAGGTCCACCAATTGGTATCTCCAGCTCTCTCTACATATTCAGTTACTACCTTCTGTCACACTTCCTATTCTATAAAGGTACCAGCAGTATCACTGGGAGATCTATCCATTTCAGTGTTTGACGATAGTACTGATTCTGTTTATGGACACAAGAATTTTTTTGGTCTTACCTCTTAGCCCTCTAGTTATATTATGTAGACCAGTACGGAAATGATTATCACAGACAAACCTCCTGAAACCCCACAGGACTTGGAAGGCTTTGAGGGGGTCGGCAACACCTCCACATCAATTTAGGGTGTTGGCAACATCACTGCATCAATTTCAGTTGAGCCCTTCAGGAACATTGAGTGCTTATCAGGCAATTGGACCAAGGGAGTTCAAGTCTGCGATGATGCGCCACTGTCTTTCCCTGTACTTGAAGCTATGGGTGCCATCTTAAAGACATTGGATACTTTCTCTTTATCCCTTCTGACACAAATAGATAGTCCTTGATAGGTGTAATATCACAGCAGGCCTGGTCCTAAAACAATGGCACCCGCTATGAAGGCACTTAAGACATTCTGTTTCCATTTAGAGCCTGAAGACATTATCAAGTAGATCAGCCCATTACGTATTAAACTAGCAAATAGAATTTGCCTCTTACGTAAAGAAAATTATCCATGTGCCCCAAGCAACTGAGGGATCAGTCGAAGCAGTGGATTTGAAGACCTGCAAGTGGAGCCCTATGACTCCACCAAAAAGCATATAGGGCCCTAATTAATGAGACTATACAAACTATTGATGTGATAAGGAAGTTTCATTTGTCTAATTTGAGAAAGAATAATTGGCTAACCAAGCACCATGTGAAATGCTAGTTTCAGTGGCTCACTAGCATTCATAAAGTCCTAGCAAGACCCAGCTTGATTTGGAATGTAGGGAAGTTGTCACTGAGCAATCCTTTAGGGAAACTGACTTTCAGTTTGCCTGTAGCAAGAGGAAGCTGAAACATTGCACAAATTAAAAAATGGTGAATTATGACACAAGAGAGAAATTGTCTGTTAATGTCCGAAAATACATTCAGGTATTACCCAATTTACAGAAAATAGCCCATATGTCAACCTATGAATGCCAGTGAGAGTATCCATCCCAACCAGAAGTTGATAAGCAATGTCTTGATGACCATGTGCATATGTGCTTCCTCCCATGCCTGCAGAATATTTTCCATCCTCTGATCCTCACATTGAACATATAAATAATGGGACCATTCCATCCTTGACTAAAAGGACGGGCAGCAGTGAAACCTGTTCTTTAACCAGCAATGATACCCATGTAAGGCTCATTCACAGCCAAACTCAATAACCAGTGACTATTAAAGTGAAACGTGCTACTACTTTGTTGCACCCAGTTTATTATCTTAATGTTCAAGGCCAACATTTTTCCCTGGCTAAAGTAGATGGAGATGTAATAGATATTGGTTGTCTCAACCATGTGGTTGCCATCCACATGGATCCTGTACCATGAAAACAAACTAGATCTCACTCTTTCTTATGCCTCTGATTGTCCATATGATGTCCTAAAATATGGCATCCTGCTATACTAACTGAAACATTGTAAAGAGCTTAACATGGTCACCTTCAATGATATATCTGCGATTTAATACATGATCCACCCTAGGGTGTGGGTTTCAGAAACCTGCTCAGGAGGTCACAGGGCACACAGGAGCTACTTGGCCCAATCATGGGTGTTGAGGCATATTATTCCTGATGTCCCAGGGCCTGACCCACTACAGGTCCTGAGTAACTGCCCAGTCCAGCACTTGACTCTCAGTGATAGTGCGTGTTGAGCAATCCAAGGTTCTTCAGGGGGCGGTAGATGTAATGCATACACAGGTTCAAAACTCAAAGTACAAATAGTAACAACAATAAGGTGATTGTCCAGCCAAATACTTGCTTTAATGGAAAAAGGAGTATTTTAATGCTACCAACCAAACAAAGTATTGGTACTCGAAAATAACCTCCACAGCCTCTATAGGTTGACAGGCTAGCCTTGTCTTGGACAAAGTCCACAATAGAGATATGATTTGTAGCAGAGATGAGCTATTGAGAAGGAATCTGAATATTTCAAACACTTGATAACCTGGCATGACAGCTCAGTTTCACTGGCTAAAGTGGAAGGGGATGGAATAGATATTGGTTGTCTCAATCATGTGTTTGTCATCCACATGGGGCCTGTACGATACAAAACAAAAAAGATCTCACTTATTCTTCTGCCTCCGAAAGCCCACATGATGTCCTAAACAATGGTATGCTGCAGGGTTTAATATGGTCACCTGTAATAATATACCCACAGTTGAATTCATAACCCAGCCTCTTGAAAAACAGCTTACATTGCATGGCCCCTCCAATGGTACCCAAGGTGTAAACCAACTTGGACGAATCAGGCAGACGCCCACACTTCTGTAATAGTCCTGACTGGACAGAACATCTCACATTTCGCTGACTGAAATCCACTCAACAGGATCCCCACTGGGCCTTGACCTCTCCAGGAACTCGCCCCCTCCTCACAGGGCCTATTTGTCTTGGCAGACAGGCAGCATTTAGGTGCTATCCTCTTCACAACTCACCCTGGTCTTGGCAGGCAGGCAGATGGTTAGTGCTCCAGGCTCAGGGCAAATGATCCTGACTTCCCAGGTCATGGCCCCTCACCCAGCAGGGATACTGGCAGACACTGGTCCCCTGGATCGATTCCTGCATCAAAAAGTTATGGCAATCTTCCCTTTCCAGACGAGACAGTGAAATTTCATAAAGTATTGAACTTATGCTCTCACCTTCATTGTCCAAATCCATACACATATGTGACTTAGTATCTGGTCTTTGAAATTTATATTTGGGGTGTCAGCTCCTTAATGTGCTCTTTTTTGCGCTTCTCTTTGTCAAAGGGACAATCTGCCACAACAAGAGTGTCTCCAGTTCTGATTGATCCACAGCACAGGCCAAGAGAGTAACTGGTGATCACACCTGCCTGTCAGCCTACACTGAAATATGAACCATAAAGAGTCAAAGGCTCAAGCCTTCCTCTCTATCAAGATTCCCTAGTCCACAGTGCAAGCCTTATCAGTCCCACCATGTCCTTGACAATGAGTTCAGACCCATTGACCAGTAACTCTTCCTACAATCAAAGAGACCTTTGATGTGAACTGTGGATGCACTGCTCCTGTCCCTTCACTGTGTGTGTCCCACACCAGCCCTCAGGGATATCAGCAATACACATCTCCTGTCTGTCTGGGATTGCAGTCCTCACCTCTCTAGCCTCTTTAGGCCCCTGCACTTCCAAAATGGAACTCACAGGCTTCCATTTTCATGTTGTATACCATACACAGGAGCACACATGCATCCTTGCATACATAAGCAAGTATCACACACTGTCCTGTGTTACACACAATTCATGCAGACAAAAAGAGAGTTAAGTACACAACCATGGAACTTCAAAGAAGTGGGCCAGTAGTCTACACTCCATTGATACAGGTAAAAAAGGCCTATTCACACTGCTGATTATACTGATCACAAAACCAGTATGCTGCAGCCCCATGCTTGTGTCTGGTATGGCCAGTAGCCCCTGTACCTTCACATGGGCAGTGCTTGGTGTGCCCCTCACAGTTATCCCAGACTGCATTACTGTGAAACCGGCCTAGGTCATGGTGCACACAGATGATCTGTGTTCACCCATTACCAAAATCATTACCAGGAATGCAGAAAGCCATGCAGGTGGGGCACTCAGGTCAGCTCCATCACCATGCAGAGGCATTACTCTGCCCCAACAAGGGTTAAAGGACCACGAACATCAGTAAGGAGACTAAATTCATTTCAGTTCCAAATGTCATAAAATTGCCTAAGTTCGGTATTTTTAAGAAAGCAGTTTCTTTTTATTTCTTTAATCTTATTCTTATGACGGTTTCAAAACAGCCTTACGTCCAAAATCAGCCAGCCCGTGTTTCAAGGTACCCCTCTTTGTCAGAGCTGTAAAAATACCTAAAACCATGTCTTTGACCTGCTAAATAAAGTCTTAAATGCCACCCTTAGAAATACTCATAAGAACTCAAATTCAAATGCATAAATTTTAACTTCTTCTAGAAGAACATAATATCCAGATTAAAAAAAAACCAGAGCACAGTGCTGTTGATCTATATATTCATTTCTTTGTGTATATATGGAATCATTTTTAAATCTTAACCTTTTCTGAAACCAGAAAGAAGAAGAGAAGCAAAAGCCAGTTCCTTTTAAATATATGAAGGTCTGTTTAGAAGATTCAACTGTTTCTAGCTTTCTGGATCTCCTTAAGTCATAATTAATACTGTTATACAGCTCATGTTCCCTAAACATAGCTATCATGTAAATCATATTCTCATTTTCACCTCAAATTGTTTGATTATTGTAGAGATATGGCTTCTAATATATACATTCATAAATCCAATTTGTTTTGCGTAGAATCTATTAACAAACATATATCAGCACAATTCATAACTGATGATTAAATCTATCACAATTACTACTTCATGCATCATCACTATTGAATGCCTTTACATTGTATAGAACAAAAAATCATTTTTTAATCCAGGCATTATTTCAATAATATCATCCCAAAACAGAAGTCATTCCGATTACTGAAGTTGCTCCATCGATGTATTTATACAGTCAAATAAAATACTAAGGGGCTCATTACGATGGCGGGCGGAAGCACCACCGCCGTGCTGGCGGATGCAAAAACCACCAGTTACCGCCGGCACGCAGCAGTCCACACGCCCGCCCAATTACGATGCGAAAAGTAGGCCAAACACCGCCGGCAAGCCAGCAACACCGTCCGCCATCAAAGTGCGCCCGTACATGTAGCGGCGCAGCTCAACTGACACACACCGTCCGACGAAACACGTCCCGCCCGGCGCATAAATTACGATGCCGCAAACAAACGGCTCCCACGGCCAAGAGATACCGTACGACAAACCGAAGCGGTAACACGGACGCCGAGCACGGACAACGAAGAAGCGGCTCCCCCGAGCATGAATCCAGCACTGCAGGCACTCCCCATGCTCCTGCTGATGCACCACCAAGGACGCAACGTACCGCGGAGACGCAGGTAGGCACACAGACAACAAGTGCACGCAAACAGCGCACACAGTGCAAGGGCGGAAAAGCGGACAACCCCCACCAGCGCGTGTACACTACACATCCACCATCGCATCCACATATGACACACAGGCCAAATCGTAACATCGCAGAACACATGTGTACACACCACCTGGGACTAGGAACCAACCACCCCGTCACGGCCCCAAAGCGCCGATGACGCCGCCACACATGCGCACAACGCAGAGGCCAACCGCAGCGCCATGCATGCGTCGCACACAGACACAGGGACACAACCAAGCAGCACACACATCAGCCCCACCCCGAACGCACATGACACGTGACAGGCCGGCCACAGACATGTCCCCAACGCCCAATTCACGGACAACACCCAACGCCACACAACCGACGCACACATATCAGTGAAGACACGCAACAGCAGGACACACCACAGTGTAACAAACATGGCGTAGCACACAGCGGCGGCAACACCAACTAGGAGAAGCAGGGCCCCTTCGGGAAGAGGAACGCCAGTACCACACAGAAACACCCATACCACCCTGCACATATGAACAAGACATATAAAACGGAACACCAAAGAGCCCGGGGACCGACAACAGGTGGCCCAAGAATAACATTCACACACAAGGCCCAACGCAGAGCGGAAAGGCAGCCTGCCGCCCACACAAGGGAGAGCAGACAGCACTGAATGACCTTCCATTCCAACTCCGAAACCACAGCCCTACGACAGAAGCCGGTGAATACAGCCATTGTCCAAGAATAGACCAACACAGGCATGCCGAGGAGACCGACCACAGGGCAGATAGCGCATATCACAGAAGCACACAACGGACGGGGAAGAAAGAAGAAAACACTCCCCCATGTCGGCCACATGCAAGTTAATTGGAAGGAGTCACACAGCACTGACCTTGAACTGTCTGATAAGCATGTGGGAAGAGGGCCCGTGTCCTCCAAACAAGCCAACAGAAGTCAAGTCCTGTCTCCCTACGACTACACAGAGCTCACAGCAACCCCGGAGCGTGCACATTGCAGACTGCACACACAGCCGGAGCACGCCACCTCAACGAACCGCTGCGAAATGGCAACCGCAACACACCTACCCAACTACGCCGAACAGCTCAAGCTGTACAAAACCAACCTGTGCCATACATTGGGATGCGATCTCCTGTCCCTGCTGAACGTAAGTTACCGACTGACTTACCGCATCACATTGTTCAGCTGCGTCATGCCCGTCTTCTACTGTCGGAGGTGTCCCTACCAGCATCCCGTCGAGATATGCCTCTCCAACCCGGCATGTCTGAAGGCGGACCTGCTACCACTACTCCTCCCTCTGGACGCACACGACCGGGCCTGCTCTGCCTATGGGGGCATGGCGTATGTGGCCAACATCGCACCCGCACTGAAATGGGACCACTGTGCCTCCACACGACGGATCATCGATAACAGCTACATCGAATGTCACCCAGCATGCCCCATCATGGTCCTCCAAGGGACAACCTACGAACAACACCTTGACAGCCACCATCCGCTTCATTGGCTGGCAAACATGTACACCACCAATGACATGGAAGCCCTGCTGGACGGCATCGCATACCTGACAACCTGTAAATACGTCGGACCACAACGCAGGTTCCCCGAGTGACCTATGATGTCCAGCCCCGCACCCATGCTTAGCTTCCGCACGGACTGGCCAGTCACCACCACAACAGCCATACCAAACGACCGGCAACTGTAACCACACCATCAACGACATCGCCATGACATCGGATATGACCGGGACATGCACACTGTTCCCCATCACATCCAGGAACACCGCATGCATCGTGGGAGGCAGTGGCATGGGCTCTGTGTATCGCACCCACATGGACGGAACTGCACGAACAACCAGGACACGACATGGATCCAGCGTCCATGGACACACACACCGCTCAGTGGACATGAATAGGTCGCCTGGAGTCTGTGGGTGCTGCACCCTCCCACCCCCGCCCCGGGAATCCCATACCAGGACCTTTGCATGGACAAGTGCATACAACAACAACACGACCCCAGTGACTGTGACATGTCCAGTAACCACCACAGTGCAACAACAAGTGGCACGCCGCTGCATGCACGCAAGCACATGCCCTGATGTCATCTCACATGCACGCGTGCATGAGGAACAACCGCAGCAAACCTGTCACATGGAACTGAGATGGACTGTGCCCATGATGCCAAGCGGTCTGGTAGGCTACATGTATACCGTCTGTGTCAAAGTCCGCAGCTCCGCAGCTATACGTAAATGTACATTAGCACAGCCTTGGCCAAGCAGATGTCACTCTGAAGCCCACATCCCACATGCAACAGCCAATCACATGTAACCCCACACCCTATCCCATTTGCAATCATGCTCAGTATATCCTCAACATGTATTCCGCTGCCAGTAGTGTCCACTATACTGCATCACAGAGGACAGAAGACTCAATATAATGTTTGAAACCAAAACTGTCTCCGCTGACTCATTTCACAAGTACGAATGAGAGAGGATGAGAGTATGTGAAGTACACGGCAGTCGTGACATGACCATGTAGTCCACTGGTATTGGATGTCAACGCAAATGAGTAGCACTACTGTGGAAGACACACATGTGTCGTGTGAAGTCGTATGGACGCAGTGCTCAGGTGGGTGGGTGCGACGGGTAGATGCGCACATGCCAAGTTGGAGCACGCCGTGTCGGGAGGGGTCATGAACAGTACACCACCGCTTCCCTGGGCATTGTGAGAGGACACCTGTCGGGGGGAGTGAACACGTGTGTGCACAGCAGCCGGGCACACGTACAAAGCAGTACCAGGCGCACCTCAGCCCACCCTCTGTGGACAAGCTGGATCCTGTTGTGCGCCCGCCATGCCCCTTGACAAGGCACACACAGCCCCAGTCGACCAGGTGTAACCCCAACATAGTCAATCCGCACAGGCGATACAGGGCACGGGATGGCAGTGGAGCATGGTGTGTGAGAGGTCTCCTCGCTTCTCCTGGTCATATCACGCAGGCAATAGAACCTCAACGTCTAGCATGGCACAAGTCAAATGGAAGTGTAGGGGGGACGCACCACAGCACGAGCAGCACTGACGTCACGGGAGGTGGCTCGCACCATCCCATCCATTGCCCATCATACCAACCACGCCACATGCCATTGCGACTAAGTGCAAGCGCGTGCGCCACCACCCCCGAGCCCTCCCCAGAGAGGCCAAAGAGTGAATGTGTGGGCCATCAGTCACAGACGGACGTGGCCTGGCCGCAAGGGCAGCCACAGCCACTGGGTGTCGCAGGTGGCGGAACCGGAAGGCGAAGACTGTGATGCATAGTCCATGCAGGCCGGGTCTCCATTTGGGGCACCACGCAGGTGGACGGCGTCCCGCAACACATCATACCCTGAGACAGCCCACTCGTGCGACTGGACCCACACATACACTCCTTGCCCTCTCTGGTGCGAGCTTGGGGCTGCCTGTGCAAGCGCTAGCCTCGCAGGTGAGCATGCATATTGGGGGAGCGAGGGGAGGACATGTAGGGCTGGGGCGAAGATGACTGTATCACTGTCAGTTAGTACAAGGGATGACCCAGATGTGGAAAGGAAGAGACGTGTCCCGTGTGTACTGCAACTAGTCGCCAATACAACTACCCCCCATGTCCGGAATGTAAGCCCGCACCTAGGCCCGCCCATCCGCCACATCGAACATACCACCAGCACGACAACCTTCCCATTCGAAACACTGACTGGGGGTGGCGACCAGTGTACAATCATGTGTAGCCTACCCACGCGTACATGTGGGCCCTCCATGATCCATGTCACCTGCGGCAAAGTCATGACATGCGCAATGAGGGAAGTGAGGAGAGCTGCCCGCCCCACGCGCAGAAGGTGCATCAGCTCCACAGACCCAGCAGCGAGTCCAGCAGGGGTCACATGTGCAGGGGCAGCTGTGCCTGGTGTGAAGGCACATGCATATAGACAGCACATCGACCAATGTGTAGTCTGCCCACATCTACAGTCCATCATCATGCGGACATAGGAATTGAACACAGGGCAACACATCTTAGTGGGTGCACCCACCGTGACCAACAATGCCCAATCATCGACGTACCCGCCCTGTGCATGGCCCCCCACCCAACGGAGGCACATCCAGTGCCACCATCCCACACACACAAGCCTTCCACGGAACATGCTGTGTCCAATGGTCAGTACAGAGTCAGCGCCCATCTGGTGGATCCTGAACAGGAGACACATGCACACACATGCCAGCTCCCACTATGTACGACTGCCACCTGGCACGTGCAATGTAACCTCTCACCTGTGACGTGTGACTGCAAGCACACAGCCGTCTTGGCATGGGGCTGTCAATGTGGACACCTGTCAATGTTTCGGGAGGTGTGATCCGTACAGTGCTGTACATAGGGTGCAGTGCTGACACCTACTACTGTCTCATATCCCCTCGTGCCACAGGTCCCACTTGTTTTGGCCGCTCAGCCTGTGCCCACATCGTCGTCGTCGTGTGCCATACTCATCCAGCCGCGGAAGCAGTTCCATGCTCAGCAGACATTCATGTTGCCGTGGCGTTGCCGCTTGACGGATATGCAGTCAGTCCCCATCAGCACGCCCCGCAAGTCATTGGGGCCTAGATCCCCATGTGCATGCACATGGCAGTGGTTTGTATCACTAGCCATTGCCATTGTTGGGAGACCTGTGTAAGTGTTTTGTGGCCGTGCCGTCCCAGCTTGACAGCTGGGCTGTGGCTCATGTGCTTGCTCAGTCATGTCAGTGATGTGTATGCGAAATTGCTATGTGTCGTGTTGCTTTGACATGTGTCCTCTGCCATTGTCCCTAGGCGGAGACCGAACATTGACCGCCCATACCAATTGCTGGCGGACATGGACGATACAGAGGTTATTAGGAAGTTTCGGCTGGACAGGCCAACCCTGCATCGACTGTGTGCCATGTTAGAACCCCATCTCCGTCCCCGCAGGGTGTATCCGACTGCTGTCACCCCCACGGCTAAGGTGATGGCCACCATGCATTTCTTCGCCACTGGGTCATTCCAGCACACAGTGGGCATTGGAGGAGGGATGTCCCAGCCCATGTTCAGCAAGGTGCTGAGGGATGTACTGGCAGCCATGATGCTGTACCGAAACAGGTACATCCGCTTCCCCAGGGATCGTGAATTGGCGGCAGTGAAGGGTGCATTCTATGCCCTTGGCAGAATCCCACACGTCGTTGGAGCCATTGACTGCACACATGTCGGCCTTGTTCCACCACAGGCCACTGAGCACCTGTACCGCAACAGGAAGCACACGCACTCCCTGAATGTGCAAGTGGTGTGCCTTGCGGACATGGTGATCACCCACGTGTGTGCAAAGTTCCCAGGCTCGGCCCATGACGCACACATAATGCGCAACAGCATCTTGCCACGACTGATGTCCAATATGCAACAGGATCGTGCCTGTATTGTCGGTGAGTATGTGGAGTGGTGTAGCGTGCTGGTTGTGCGATGCTGTCCCCTGTCCAGTTGGAATTGCAACGGTTCTCTGTGTCCCTCACACCCAGGTGACTCTGCGTATCCGAATGGGGCATGGCTGCTCAGTCCATTGAGGAATCCTCGCACCCCAGCAGACGATCGCTACAATGAGGCACATGGGAGGACCAGACGTGTGGTCGAGCGTACCTTTGGCCTCCTCAAGTCCAGGTTCAGGTGCCTGGACCGCACCGGGGGTGCGTTGGCGTACTCCCCACAGAAGGTGTGCCAGATAGTGGTGGCGTGCTGCATGCTGCACAATCTGGCCATTCGGAAGCAGATCCCCCTCATCGTGGATGACGGAGATCAACCAGGGCCCCAGCCCGCAGACCAGGACAGCTCGAGTGAGGAGGACAGCGGAGAGGAGGAAGCTGGTAATGTGCGGCAGCAGCTCATCGCCCGCTACTTCACTTGACGGTGAGTGTCCATGTACGACGGCTGATGTGGCTGTATCTGTGCAGGTGTGTGTGTGCTGTGTCAGGGTGGCTGTTTGTTCACTGCGTGCTGTGTGTCAACGCTCCATGGCCAGGGTAGTATGCCACTGTTGGTGGCTGTGGCATTGTGCCCTATTGCTCTGTGCGATGTGTGTACATTGCTTGTAGTTGTTGACATGTACTGTGTGATGGGTGTGTGACACACTCATTGAATGTGCTCCTGTTCTGTCTCCCACCCCTAGGTCCCTACAGGCCCTCCGGTTCCATTGCCATGCCACGCATCAGGTGCCTTTCCGCCCAAGGTGGCCGTTGTATTCCGTACAAATAAAACACAGGGCACAAACAGCAGTTAGTGAAAAAGGTGCATTTATTACTAACTGTGACATGTGATTGTGTGTAAGGTGATGACAAAAGTGGTGTGTGCAGTGACAATGAGCTGTCGGTCATGGCTGCGTGATGATCAGGGTGTACCCACTGGTTCTATGTCCATAGTCCAACACACACATGCCATCCAGATGGCTGTGTGGAGTGGGATTGTAGTCCAAGTCAATGCAGTGGCTGGTCAAGGAAGGCTGGCGGAAGGCTGGCTGGCTGCCTCACTTGCGGCTGGAGCGTGCGAAGTCCTCCCGGGAGATCTGTTTCCTCTCTCGGACGGCCCCTTCCACGTTTGCGAGGGGGTGCCTGCTTGCGACATGCTGGTGGTTGAGGTGTGATCACTGGCTGTGGACGCAGGGGAACTGGACACTGCTGCTCCACCCTGCGCCCCGGCAGGTGGTGGCGGAGGGGGAGCTGCTGTCCCTGGCTGTGACCTCACCGCCACCACCAGCTGTCCCATGAGGTCCACGATTTGGCCCATACGGGCGTCCATGGACCTCAGCACCCCCAGCACCTCACGCGTGTCTGAAGCAGACCGGACCCATTGTCCTTGGGCCTCTTCATAGGCCCCAAGGACTCTGGCCATGTGAGGCAGGGCATGGCTCCCAGGGGAGGCTGGCGTTTCCCTGACCCTGCTCCTCCTACCAGTCCTGCTGCCACCGGCCTGCCCACTAGCCACATTGCTCACCACGGTCCTCGCTGTGGCTCCCAGGGTGGATCCAGTCGTCCGGGCCACCACCTGCGCTGGGGCTGGTGCCAGCGAAGACGTGGCGGTGGTGGCGGCGGTGGTGGTCGGTGCGGCGATGGTGGCGGTTGCGGCAGTGGTAGTGGCCACAATGACCGTGGGTGTGGCCGCAACGACAGTGGCAGCAGGGGGCTGGGAATGTTCAGCAGCCCTGGATGATGGGTTGGTGGGTAGGAGGGGTCCTGGGGAGCGGCTGGGCCCTGCCACACCAGATGGGCCTGCTTGGTTGTCCGTGTCCGAAGAGTAGGACAGATCCTCCAGATCCGTGTGTCCTCGTTGGGGGCTTGTAGGCTGGCTGTGCTGGCTGCTGGCTCCATCCCCAGCATCCAGCAGTTCGTCACCTGTGGAGAGAATGAGATTTGTTATTGTGTTGCACCTGGCGAAGTATGTATTTGTCGTCTGACATTGACAGTTCGTGCAATCTCGTACATGGGTTTCCCGGAGGCGTGTGTGTGGCTGTAGCATCTGTAGTTGTGTGTGCTTGGCAATGGGACTGTGTGCTGTGCACATGTGGCATGGGACGGATTGGCCATGCCGATGGGTGTGTTGCTGTGCCCCTACTTATTGTGACTCTGGTGTATGCGGGCTCCTGGCCCATCCTGGGTCTGGTTTGTACTTTGCTTTTGGGGTTCAAATGGAACGCTTAGGAACGCATATGGCAACATGGGGGCTATGCCCCAGATTCGCATTTGGGAGGGGATATGCTTTTGGGGTTCAAATGGAACGCTTAGGAACGCATATGGCAACATGGGGGCTATGCCCCAGATTCGCATTTGGGAGGGGATATGCTTTTGGGGTTCAAATGGAACGCTTTAGGAACGCATATGGCAACATGGGGGCTATGCCCCAGATTCGCATTTGGGAGGGGATATGCTTTTGGGGTTCAAATGGAACGCTTAGGAACGCATATGGCAACATGGGGCTATGCCCCAGATTCGCATTTGGGAGGGGATATGCTTTTGGGGTTCAAATGGAACGCTTAGGAACGCATATGGCAACATGGGGCTATGCCCCAGATTCGCATTTGGGAGGGGATATGCTTTTGGGGTTCAAATGGAACGCTTAGGAACGCATATGGCAACATGGGGGCTATGCCCCAGATTCGCATTTGGGAGGGGATATGCTTTTGGGGTTCAAATGGAACGCTTAGGAACGCATATGGCAACATGGGGGCTATGCCCCAGATTCGCATTTGGGAGGGGATATGCTTTTGGGGTACATGCTGTGAGCCATGGGTGCCGAACGTGACATGTGTTGTGGCAGCATGACAGTGCATGGTTTGAGGTGTGTGCATGCTTGACATGGCCTGCATATTTGCTGTCTGTTGTGATTACTGGACATGGCATTGGACGCATCGTTATGAGTGAGTGATGGTTGTGTGCCAGCCAACGTATTGCAGTTGTCCCATCTCCTTGGTGTGCATGCTGCCCTGTGCCATGTGCATCACTGCAGTGCTCGGGGGGTGTGGCCCATGTTGTGTGTTGTTGCTCACAGTGTGTCGTGCACTTCATTGACTTCTGGCACATGGTTGGTCATGGGCATGTATCTTAGCGTGACTGCTGTATGTGTGGAAGCTGTGCGGATGACATGCCTTTCATGAGACTGGGGCTGACGGATGGGATGGATGGTATGTTGTTTGTGCATGGTGTGTCTGTGTGTTTGATGGGTTCAGTGGTGTTCGTGTGCATTTATGTTGTTCCGCTGTGTTGCGTCTAGTGTTGTTTGTCTTACATAGGCGTAGTTGTGGGGTGTGTGGTTGACAGGCAGTTGGGGCTACATGGACAGGACTTCAATGGTGTTTCGGTTGTGTGTGATGAGTTGCACAGTGGCTGCCGTGTGGTACTATATTCAGTGTGGCTTGTGCATGCAGACGTGGCTCCTTTGGTGTTGCTATGTCTGTGATGGGTCATGTGGGGTGTGAGTCTGTTGTTCATGTCCGTGTGCACATTGTTCACTTGTTCGTGACGGTGGGCGGTGCTGCGTGTTCGTCTGCTACGTGACATGTCCCATGTGTTGGTCGTGTTATGGTCCTCATGCCTCCAGTAATCCAGCCCTGTCCAGTTTCCCACCTGCAAGTTGTTCGTGCGTGCACTGTACTGGATGCCACATGGCTCTAAGCGGGGGTGCTCCATGTTGCAGGTCTGTGGGGGTGGGAGGGTGTTGTGGGTCGTGGGGGTGGCTGGATACCCACTGACACCGATTGCTGTGGGCCGTGATGTCTGCCTTTCGGCTGTCGTTGTGCACTGCGGTGGCTGACACGTGGCTGTGGGGTGTGGGGGATGCTCCTCCTTGCTGTGCTGTGGGACTGGGGCCTGGTGTGTGTTGTACTTGGGCTGTCCACCGTCCCACCCACTGCACTTTGTGTTCCTGCCACTTACCTGTTACTTGTCGGTTAGTGCAGCTGTGGCGGACACATGGGTGTGGTGGGTGCTCGTTGTGGCGCTTCTGGCATATTTGGGGACCTGTTGGTGGTTACGTGGCTGGCTTAGTGTACACATGTCCCCACGCATCTTGCAGTTGTTCTGTTTGGGCTGTGTGTGGTAGTGTCTGTTGCATGTGTGTGTGATGTGTTGTGTATTGTGTGCTGGACATGGGGGTGTTTGTCCCTGGGAGCTGTGGCATGGTGGTAGTGCATGTGAGTACATAGCGGTGTGCTGGTATACATTAGTTTGTACTTACCAGCCTCCACTCCCCTGCTAATCCGGCGAGGATCTCCGGATGTATTACGACTCGCACCTTCTCCTCCCATGCTTTGAAGGTCTTAAAGAGCGCGGGATTCCCTCCGCCAGTGACGGCAGCCAGCTCTCTGTTTTTGCCCTCCTTCTTCTTGACCAGGCTCTTTACGTCATTCCAACGTTTGTTGATCTCGACTCTGTTCCTGGGCAGGGTCCCGACTGCATTGACCTGGTCTACGATCCGGTTCCACATTCTGTTTCTGGTGGCTAGTGGTGTGTGCTGGACCATGTTCCCATAGATTTGTGGGTACACCTTGATGATCTCGTCGACCATGACCGTCAGCTCCATGGGCGTGAACTTGGGCATTCTTTGTGGTGCCATGATGTTTGTGGTGCTGGTGCGGTGTGTGTTGTGTAATGTGCAGGGGGTTTGTGGTGCCGGTGTTTGGTGGTGGTGGTGGTGGTGGTGGTGTTTGGTGGTGGTGGTGGTGGTGGTGGTGGTTGTGATGTGTGCGTTTCTGTGGTGTGCTGCTGTCCTTGCTGTGTCACTGTGTCCTCTCCTCTCCTCTCTGGTTTGCAATGTAGCAAGGGGTTGTGGTCTGTGGGAGTGCTGCTTTTGTACTCACCTATGTGGGTGTGTCCTCATGGTCTGTTGTTTTCAGGTGTGTTGTGTCTGGGGTTCTGGCCTTTGTATTTTTTGTTTGTCCGGGGGGTGTTTTCGGGATGTGTACTGTGCTTGTGTATTTGTGCGTGCCTTGCTGTGTGGACTTGTTGGCCATGTTGTGTGCTATTGGTTTTGTGTGCGGATGGTTTCTGTGCAGGTACGTGGGCGCCATGGCTTCTGCCGTGTCGATTCTCATCGGCGTTGTTTGCGCTGGCGGGCGGTATATTTGTGGATTTTCCGCGCTCATGTCGGTGCGATTGTAATTTCTCGTGCGGTGTGTCGGCCGTGAGGGCGGGCGGTTTTGTGTTGTCGTGCGTGTTTCCGTCCGTGGCGGGCGGTTTGTCTCCCGACTCGGACGTTGGCGGGCGGTATTTTGTGTGCTTTTTCGCCGATGGCGGTATTCGGTTTGTGTAATCGTAATGGCGTGGTCGGTGTTCAGGCGGTGTGTGCGGGCGGATTTTTGCCGCTTCCATGCCTGGCGGATTTATTTACGCCGGGTATCGTAATGGGCCCCTAAGACGGTTAGGGGCAGATGCTCAAAGACGTCAACAAAAAATGCCACGCTGCATTGTGTGACAGGGAGGAACCTTAACTAATATAAATATTAATACTACAAAATTCAAATTGTAAACAAAAATTGATAACAAATATATTTAACCAATATTAGGAAATATATTGCAGTCTGGTAATAATAGATATACTATTCCCACTCCAGTTTATGCAACAGTAGAGAAATAGTAGGACTTCAAAGGGGTTAAATATATTATAACATCTCCAAACAGTGCAACAGTAGGGAAAGCATTGGACTTCAGAGGGATTACATTTATTATTCCCATTCCAGTCTGTGCAATAGTTGGAAAAGCATTGGACTTCGTGAAGTCAAATTTTCTTTTGACACTCCAGTCTGTGCAAGAGTAGGCAAAGCATTGGACTTCGGAGGGGAAAGATTTACCATTCCCACTCCAGTTTGTGCAACAGTAGGGAAAGTTATGGACTTCGGAGGGTTAGATTTACTATTTCCACTCCGGTCTGTGCAACAGTTGGGAAAGCATTGGACTTCTGAGGAGTAAGATTCACTATTGCCACTCCAGTCCATGCAGCAGTAGGGAAACCGTTGGACTTTGAAGGGGTAAGATATCCTATAGTTACTCCAGGCTTTGCAACAGTAGTGAAACCAAGATAGGTTAGCATCTATAGCAATTCTCAGATATTCATATGTTTTTACTTTGTCTATAGATTGCTATCCCAACTTACATAGATAGTTTTTTCCTTTTTTCCCCAAAGGACATTATTTTTGGTTTCTCAATATGAACCATTAGTTCAACTTTATAATAAATTCATTCAATTATGATAATTGTTTTTGTAAACAGGATGGTGTTTGCAAGAAGATCGTCGGGGTTCACTGACAAAACATCGATAACAAAACTATTGATGTAAAAAACATCTATGAAAAAATATAGACTACAAAAATATCGACTCCCTATAGTTAAACAGGTACGTACAAAAATATCGACAAAAAAAAAACGATGTAAAAAATATAGTTGTATAAAATATCGATTTTTTTATATACAAAAAAAATAATAATAAATATTAATTCTATTAAATATTACAATTATTTGTAACACAATAAATTACATTTAATATACATTTTACCAAAATATAACAAATAAACGTAATTAAAAAAAATGTAAACACACAAACATAATAATTAATATTTATATATATATATATATATATATACTTTAAACAATTAATAAACTATTAATTTTAATGTATTTTATAATTTTATAAATGTATACAAATGTACAAATACACACATATATTTATAAATATATATATAGATTCCACCTGACGCTGCATTCCGTGGTTCCCTGCCTTCGGCGTTGGTGCCAGCCAGCAGCAGCCGCTTAAATTCTTTTTAGGATTTCCTGAGTAAGACGCCCCAATTGACGATAACACAAGAGGCGGCACACCAGAAGACAGCACAATAATTTATTGTGCACCAAGTGAAATACGACGCATTTCGGCGTTAGCCTTTGTCACACATATACACACACACACCAATAACATAAAATATAATAAAAAAAATTCTATTATAAATTAAAACATTAAACTATTTTAAAATATTTAAATTTATATTTCCCAACACAGTCAGTACAACAGTAGGGAAAGTGTTGGATAGCGGAGGGGTAAACACGATTATTCCCAATCAAATGAGTGCAACAGTAGGGAAAGTGTTGGATAGCGAAAGGGTAAAATTTACTATTCCAATTCCAATGAGTGCAACAGTAGGGAAAGTGGGGGATAGCGGAGGGGTAAAAATTACTATTCCCACTCTATTAAGTGCATCAGTAGGGAAAGTGTTGGATAGCGGAGGGGTAAAAACGATTATTCCCACTCCAGTCAGTGCAACAGTAGGGAAAGAGTTGGATAGCAAAGGGATCAAATTTACTATTCCAACTCCAGTCAGTGCAACAGTAGGGAAAGTGTTGGATACCGGAGGGGTAAAAATGACTATTCCCACTCCAGTGTGTGCAACAGTAGAGAAAGTGTTGGATAGCAAAGGGGTAAAAATTATTATTCCCACTCCAGTCAGTGCAACAGTAGGGACAATTTTGGATAGCACAGGGATACAATTTACTATTCACACTCCAGTCAGTTAAAAAAAAAAAAAAAAAAATATATATAATTATGTAAAAATTAAAATACACATATATATTTAATATTTAAAAAATATTATAATTTTAATTACAAATACCTACAAATATTGTATAAACTAAAATAAAAAATAAACTTCAAACAAATAAATATTTTTAACTAGAAAATATTTACAAAAAAAACATTAATTATTAGATAAATGTATTTATTTTATTTCTATAACACCACACAAATCACAACTCACATCTACATTTTAAAAACATGTACTTCCAGAATTAACATAATAAATTACCAATTAAAGAACAATGAAACTTTTTTTTTTTTTTAACTATTATAACTAATAATAAAGTAAGTGAAATGAATTTAATACCCACCCTTTACCCCTTTAAAAATAAAAACCAAACACAAAAAATAAATAATTACCCTAAATAAATATCAATTAATTAATTAATATTAATTTACAACTAATTATAAATTTTATTAAACACAAATTACTTTGCAACCTTTACCCCAATAAACCCCACAACAAACACCTAAAAGTAATTACACAATTTCCATATTTAATTTACAATTAATTAATTAATATTAATTAACATCTAATTATTAATTGATTAAACATAAATTAAATTACTTCCCACCCTTTACCCCTTTACCCCTATAAATCCCACAACCTGCACCTAAAATGAATTACACAATTGCCATAAAATAATTTTGAATAAATCAATTATTATCAATTAACAACGAATTGTTAATTAATCAAAGATAAATTACTTCCCACCCTTTACCCCTATACCTTTACCCCTATAAACCCCAAAACATGCAGCTATAATTAATTACACAATGACCATAATTAATTACCAATAGATTAATTAATATTAATTAACAACCAATTATTGATTAATGAATAATAAATTACTTCACACGATTAACACTATAAAATCTCAATTAAATAAATATGAATAAATAAAAAATAATCATTAATGTCATATAATTAAATTACTTCCCACCCTATTCCCCTATAAACCCACAACCCACTACGGAACTAAAAAACGCAAAATTCGATTAAAATAAAATTAATAACTACTAAAAATGTAACACATATATTAAGAAATATAAACAATTCTTATACAAAAATAATACATCACATACATTTAAAATATATACTAAAATACATAACACTAATTAAACAAATGATATTTTAAACAACTATATTTTTGCAAACGATATTAAACACTTCTATATTTTTAAAATCGATATTTCTTACCTTAAATCGATATTCTTGACCCGATATTCTTGCTGTCAATATTTCTCACTCACGATATTTAGGACTCAATATTTCTGTAAGTCGACATTTAAAACTCAATATTTTGTCTGCACACAGATCGTTTTCATATGCCAAGTGGCTTACGATTTCATTACCTAATTTAGGTGGAAAGCTGCCAGCTTTGTTTATATAATCAGGCAGATCTGAAATATATAGGGAAAAGGGAAGAAGTGCCAGCATGCCCCTTTGTTAAACTCCATTTTCGAAGACCATCATGGCTGGGAGTCCATTGTTGTGAGAAAGACTGATTATCACCCATGTCTCATTGTGCAGGCTATTATTAGGAGTAGATACCATTCCTTGATAATTTCTCTCACAGCCTTTTGAAGTTTACTTTATCAAATGCTGTGCTGTAGTACATATAGCATACTTAAAGCGGCTTGTTCTTTATTTGCATATTGTGCGCCAACATGTTGTCGCTTGTGGACCATCCGGGTTGTTGTTCACCCAGTTAGTTAAATTGTTCAGTATGTATTTAGCAAATAATTTGCCTTCTGCTACCAGTAAAGCGATCTGTCGAAATAGAGTGGATTCGTTTTAGAGCCCGTTTTCTGTTTCGGCTGAATTTTGGAGCCCTTCCACGATGATGGAATGTGTCGTAATTGCAATATTCAATTAAATATGCATGTTAGGAGAATACCCAACAAGAGAGGATCTCGTTTCATCAGGGCTATTGATATACCATTTAGGACAACTGCCTGCGACGTTCTTCTTTTTTATCAAAATGGAAGTTTCCTCTTGAGGGCCTACAAGATCGTTGTTAACACAGATAGTCAGAAGAAATGAGGACTGCTGTAATGGTCCTTTATTTGCACCTTTTATATCTCATTTAGCATGAAGTAGTCCATGGCAGGACTGTGGAATGAAGTCCCGGACCAAGTTAGCATTCAGAAACGTTTGATGTAGTTTGTTCAAATTGCCTCTTGTAAAGCTGTCCAGGCTTACTACTGTAGAGTATCTTTAATTTACTTTATCACTAATCTGTATTTGGGCTTCAAATTTTACATTTTCCTATCTCGACTAGATGATTGGGGTTCTTGTAAGGTGTTTCTCAGCAATTTACCGAAGTTTCACTTGGCTGTGGGTATTTGATGACTGCTTTTAATCAAATAATGATTGTTAAGTTTAAACCTGCATTCCCTACATGTTTGAGAGGATATAAAACTAAACACATGCTTCAATGTTACTTTCCAATCAGAAATCCATGCATCTGTTACTAGCTTATTACTCCTTAACTAATATACTTTTTGCATAATGTTTTAATGAAATGTTGATCTTTCACTTGTATTAATTTATAATCAAGTGTATTATTCTGCATGATTTCCCTGTTTTGAGTGACTAGTAGCACTGATGATTATAGTCACTTTCTGGTGTTATGCTGATTTAAAAATGTTGACACAGATCGAAGTTAGAGAAATGTATCAAGGTATAGTGAATGATGGATTTAAATTTACTTGTTTCAGAGTTCAATTAGCGTGGTTGGTTGTTTGCAAAATGTTCTATATCCTAGTTCAGATAGAGAATTATCTTACTATTTTTCTCACAAATTGTTTTTTCAAAGATTGAAGGGTTAATTTTGAAAACAGCATCTGAAGAGTCTTTGTTTGATGGGTCCTGAATGGATGTTACTAATAGCCCTCCGCTTGGTCATCCCACCTTCCTTACAAAGGTTTCAAAATTTGGCAGGTTGAAATTAAGATATTCCAATGATTCTTGAAAATAAAAAAAACTAATGTTTATTTGGGAAGTCTTCTGGGTCATTTTACACTGAATTTTATATGCCATTGTATCCCTGTAATGTTCCACGAGCAGATCCAGATGACATTTCTACCTTTGAGATTTGTAAGATATGCTTTTTATTGTACTGTTCTATGCTTTATGGCCACTGACCCAAAATAAACTTTTTTGCTTGTCTTTGTTTTTCTTGGTTTGTAATTTTTGAGTAAATGTCTATACTGATACAAAAGTATGAAATGTGGGAGTCATTTCAATGTGAATTCGTTTTTATTAGTATCCATTTAAAGGCTTAAAAGATGTTCCTAATGAACGATTATTTCTCTTAAGTATGGGCATCCATAATATGATGTGTGCACAGAGATAAAGTGATTCCCTCATTTGCATGGGGTTAACCCCATGCAAATATGGGAACGCACCCTTAACATTGCACCTGGGCTGTATGTGCACCAACATGATCAATATTACAGAAGGGGCCACGCAAGCTTCTGTAGCACTTTTTGTAATTCCAAAGTGTCACATGGGTAGAGCTAGAGGGTGTACACACCAACTGTGACTCAAAGGCACATAATGTGATATGGCCCCAATAATTCTAATCCGAAAAAGTTCATGAAACTGGCTTCCAAATCACACAAAGAGTTCTGTGCATACGTTCATTCACAGCCCCATCAAAAAACAACTCTTTTAAGCAAGCATATGTGAGTAACAACAAACATAATATTAATCAGAAATTCAAATTATAGAGGCTGAAGGCTCCGAAGGCGCAGGTATTGTAATTTCTCAAACCAATCCACTTGTTTTATTAAATCTCAAAAGAATGATTGCTTCCTTGGAGTCTGCCAGAATTTAAATCTGTGGCATGCAGAGCACAGACAATCTCAGCAGCAGGTACTCTAGCCCACAGATTTGAACAAAAGAGTTATGCTGTTCCTACAAGATATGAGCCAAAACCAAGGAAGAGGAGAACAACTGGACCCTGATGGGCGCTAGTGTGTGTAGATGAGGGTGTGAGTAAGTGAATCTAAAATAGGGTTTGGGGTACTTCCGACAACAATTTTAATCAAGGGGTCTCCTACCCTAACTAAAAACAAGAACTATAAGGCGATGTGCTGTGCTGAGTATTATGTCTCAGATCGTGGTGCTCTTATAGATGGTAGGTCAACATGTTTCACGCCTCTTGGATATTCTGTGGGCGATTCATCAGGACCGGGGTGAAATTCTATCTACAACTTTAAAACCTATGACGTGGTTGCACACTCACATCACCATATGACTCAGTAGTCAGATACCTGGTAGTACTGGAACTACCACAAATTCAACGAATGTCCAGGTATCACAGTACCCGGTAGGTTCACACACGAGGGGTTCCTCATGTGTTGTATGCCTTTAGCACGTCGTCTATACACCTACCCACTGCTACCAGGACACACACTAGCGCCCTCACCCCCACCTCACCCATCGGCAATTGGAAAAAGATCTCCGAGAAAGTGCCCCTACTATAGGGAGCCCGTCGGGTATTGCACCTGCCGACCCGACGAGGAGCAGCCCGATGATGAAGCATGACACCTGAGAAGGTGTGTGAGGGCAATATAATCCAATCAAATGGATTCCCAACTGTGAACCATCAGGGTCCAGTTGTTCTCCTCTTCCTTGGTTTTGGCTCATATCTTGTAGGAACAGCATAACTCTTTTGTTCAAACTGTGTTCCGGGGCCCTTATGCTGGACCTCCTTAAAAAGCCCCCTGTCCCTTCGTTTTGATCACCACTCTAGCCCACAGAGTCATAATAGACTTCAGCGCACATAAATCAGCATATAACATTGAAAGGAAAAATCAGTGAAGAGAGTAGCCTGAGGTTATTCTCAACAATCTCAACAGTCATGCTGTTCTCCACTTACTCAGCACTCCTTTGAACAAGCTACATACAAATGTGTCTCTTTTATCTTGCATGTAGTATAGAAATAGAGAGATAAAACAACTGGAATTCAGGGAAAGCCCATTCAGTGAGCGAAATACTTTTTCTTATGTACGCACAGGAAAAGTTATTTTAATATAATGAAAGATACATGCATATTGAACTAGCAATTTTACAAAACGCATAAATGGCTGAAATAATGCAAATAAAACACAGCGGAGAAGCCATTGTTGGATATAACTGCAATAAGTATTTTTAAGTCCAGGGAAGGTATAAAACAATTTATCGAAATGTGAACTATTTCTGGTCAACGGTATCCATTTTAGGCTAATTTAATTTGAGCAGAATTGGAACACAGGCTTGAGTACTTCATGAACTAACATTCAGATTAAAACATATTCTGAGATAGGTGTCTCTCTACAGTAGCTCTGTACTAGTCAGATGTTTTGGGCTCATCAGAGAGGAGTGAAGCAGACTTACACTAAGAAGCATAACATGTAGCCCGATGCACACAACAATATGTCACTTCACCTAGCTCCTAATAATATTCACATAGCCCTGGAAAGAAAACTCTGTGGGGGATATTCTCAAGAACGTGCGATAAACATCGCCAAAATAGGCTAACGCAATTTTTCATATCGCCGTCTATCGCGGGAAAATAACTCTGTGTTAACATCGTATTCTCAACATGTCCGCGATACAACTACCGCAACGGCGATAAAAAAGGAAACCCGAACGTGAAAAAAGTTGCGATGGGCCCAAATGCGATAAAAATCCAGCAAAAAGTAGCGCCAGGACCGCAAGTCCCACAAGTAAGGCAGGAAAAATCACTATAAAAGCGGCAAAAATGAAATACAAATAAAACACAAACAACTGCGAAGCACCATGGAGGTAGCCGGAGCAAGCACAGAGGACAACCCGAACCCCACAAGCCCCACGGAGGACCAGCCTGTGACCTCGGGGTCAGGGAAGGGCAAGGAGAAGAAGAAGAGGAAGACGCGGTTCAGTCCGCAGGAAAACAGGATCCTGATTACGGAGGTGACAGAACACCATCAACAACTGTTCGTCACCTCCACTTTGTCATTGGCAACAGAAAATGGAATATGGCAGTCCATCGTGGACAAGGTGAATGCAGTCGGAGTGCTGAGGAGGACAATGGAAGAGGTCAAGAGGATCTGGAATGATGTGAAGGCAAAACCAAGCTGAAACTCGCCAACAACCGCAAAGCAGCAATGCAGACTGGGGTGGGAGTCCTGCGCCACAGGAGGAGCTGGATGAGATGGAGGAAATGGTGTCCACAGTCATCAGTGTGGAGACGGTGGCAGGAGTAGGAGGACCGGACACTGCTCAACATGACCTGACACAACAGCAACCGGGTGAGTAACCACCAGGGACTGAGGGGACAGGGGGAGATGGGCACAATGGCACACATGCACAAATAAGTACAACACATCTGCAGACAAACCATGCCCAAGAGTCACAACTCCGACCAAGAGCTCAATTTACCCAAGTCTGCAACAGCTCAGCACTGTATAAGCACAGAAGTGAAAGGCACACCGCCTGAAAGGGATAAAGGCCAGCCAAATCAGAGCTGAAGGGGCACATCACCCACAATGCAGCACACACACATAACACTCAGAGCACCTCAACATTTACCACAAAGTGGACCAAACTGCAATACTTACACAACAGAACAGAGGACACAACTGCTGCCGCTTGTGTGTAGAAAATGGCCATTCGCATTTGGCATAGCAGGAAACTGTGAGATGATAATGGACAAATACACCTCACATCCATGATGGTGGCGAAATGTCAACTGTCCAGCATTAAATAGGCATCTCCACACAAACAGTCACAATGTACATTGACATGCAGTCTGTTTGTAAACTTGGCCAATGCGTCAACATACATGTGAACACAATGTCAAAATGCATCTCCCCTTCACATTGCAGAGGGAGAATCATCACCTCCTGCAGAACAGACCGTACTCCTCATCACCGATGATGAAGAGGACCTACACACCATCGACCCGACGCCCTCCAACAGCTCATGGACACCCTCAGCACCCCACCCCCAGGAGCAGGGCAGCCCAGCTGCATCGAGGAGAACCCACCCCCTGCACAGACCACACAGCAGGAAGCACCCACCACCACGGCCGTCTCCCAGGATCCCCACGAGCAACACATGGCATTCCAATGCCATGTGTCACAGGGCCAGAAGGGGATGGCAGAGCAGGTGCGGGTGGGGTTCAACCTCATGGCAGCCAAACTAGATGCCATACGTGGGTGTCCAAGTCCCATCAGGGACCACCTACAGGCCCTAACCGACCCCCACAGTCCGCTTTATGGACTCCAACAATCCATGGCTGACATTGCCGGAGTCATGACTCGTAGACAAGAACAACTGTCTAGTCAGAGTGGCTCCAGCGATCTCAACAGTGAGTTAGCCAACATGGGGAGGAACATGGAGAACATGAAGCGGATGCAGGCGGGAAGAATGGCTGCCACGGCTGCACACCAGCAAGATGTAGCAGGGATCTACCATGCCCTGCAGATACTCATCATGGCAGTGCGGCCACAAGACCTGGCGCAGATGAATGCTGCTGCCACTACTCCCTCCACATCACCGCCCCCTGATGTGTCAGTGCCTCACAGTGCGGCTGACAATCCACCTCCAGCACCTGATGTGTCACTGCCACACAGTGCCGCAGACAAAACACCACCACCCACATGTGAGGCACATCACACATAGGAGGACGATGATGAGGATGAATCTGCCGTTGGGCTAAGTAGGAAGCGGTAGCATTCATCTCCGCCATATGGCCTCTTTCTGCTTGGTTCTGCCCTCTGCATCATGCCCAGGAATAACACCCTCCACTGTCCCCCTTAACACTCTGCGACACTCACCTTGGCCCCCGACATGGACTGCTACATTTGTTTAGGCAACCAATGACACAGAAATCAGACTGGGGACTGAACTCCCTCTCCTACGATGTACTTTTCCCTCCCCAAAGGACCCTGGCTGGCCCTCCACGGGGCAACATTGTAAAGTAGCATGTGCATGGCCAGGTACTGGTCCACCTTCACCACTCCACCGAATGTGATTAAGACATTCAAATTCACACAGATGAGTTATGTCCATGATCAAGCAAGTATGAAAGTATGGATGTATGTAGGGGCAGTGATTCCAAACAACGGTGCTCCCTGGGAACTGATTTCAATGCGCATGTATGTCCGTGACCCAGATAGGCAGTGAGATGACTGGGAATGTGTGAACTAGCTGTGGCCTCATTGCTCCAAAACAACATTCTCGCTATTTCCAAACTTAGCCCCACGTCAATGTATGAAATAGGGCTGTGTGTCACAAAGGCAAGTCAAAGTTATGTGGAAGACACAGCTCGGAGCAATGATTGGTTTCAGTGTGGAGTGCTTGGACTCCTGGGATGGTCGGTGCGTAAGTGTGAAGGTCATACCAGGCAAGTGAACAACGAGCAAGGACTCCTGTGTGTGGGGTGTGTATACGTTGGTCTCTGGTTAGCGCTGTGCGTAGTGTGGGAGCCGTCAGCAGCTGCTATGGTATCGCTCAGGGGGTGCCGGGCGCATGCATTCCCAAGGTCGGAGGAGCAGATGTGCTACCGCCTTCTAGTTCAGACAGAGGGGCTGTCATCCACAATGTTAGTTTGTCATCTGCTTGCATTCTGGAAATATGATGGGGATTGGGTGGGGGGATGTCACTGCTTCGCCTTCCGGCATGGTTGAACCCTTACCAGCCATGTACGTGCCCTCTCGGTCAGTATTGCATGCTCTGATGTAGCAGTGTTGTTTTGCTGCAGTCTGACAGTGATGGGTGCAGGTATCTGTGAGGAGGCGGTTGACCACTCACCTTGCACCTATTAGCTGGCACTGATCACTACTCTTGATGGATGACGTCCATGTACACATGTGACCTGTACATGGCACATTTGACCAGGGGACACATTGGTGTGTTCCACGCAAGGTGGACCTGCTGGCTTCTAGGCTGGTGTGCATCTTCCAATGTTGCTGAGGTGTCCACTGTGCCCACATCCCCCTTACGGCCATGTTGTTCATGTTGTGGGACTCGACACACAGGGTGTATATTTGCATCAGGCAGGTACATCTCTGACCAGAAATGGCACCCTGTTGTCTTTTTCTGAACACCAATGACGGCCTTCATGTCATGTTCATGTACACGTGGGACGATGATGAGTGGCATGACGTACTACATGTGACACCCTGATATGGCATATCGAATATGTGACACCCTAAACAGCCTCTCGGTGCAGAGGTGACATACACACCATGTCTTTTTGCAATATATGCGAATGTTAGCACTCAATGTTGCACTTACACCCGTCAGAGTAATGTGCTAATGCAGAGGACTGACATGCACACGGGGAATGTGTGTTGCTAAGATTTTATTTGCACATGCTGGCCATGTGGTCATCTTGTACTGTGCCATGATTGCTGTGGACAGTCACAATGTGACGTGCTCATGCGAAGAAATTGTTGATGATTGTGTTCCTTCGGGCTATTCCTGCTGTGGCTTCAGTGGGGTGTGGTCCACCTGCATCATCTTCCTCATCATCATCCGGTGCTTCTGGGACTTGGATCCATGGGGCATTGGTGCGTACACATATGTTGTGCAATACACAACATGCAGTGATCATCTTGCACACTATTTCTGGGCTGTACAAGAGTCTTCCACCGGTGATGTCCAGGCACCTGAAACGTGATTTCCACATGCCAAATGTGCGTTCAACAATGCCCCTGGTGCGTTTGTGGGCCACATTGTACTGCCTCTGGACCGGGGTGTTCGGGGCTCGGAGGGGTGTCATCATCCACGGACAGGGTGCATATCCTTGATCACCTGTGAGAGGTAAGTAAGATTAGTGTTAACTGGTGGTTCTGCATGCTGTGTTGGCAGACATACAAGTTTTGTGGTGTGTGATTTGTGCGACCTTGGGATTCATGTTAGCCATGTATTGCTGCTGGCAAATGTGGTAGGACAATGTGTATTACGTAGCCTCACAGCTGCTCCTCCCTCCCACCGAACCTATTGACTTGTGTGTGCTGCGTGGTTGCATCACTTGCACTCCTACGGCACACCATTGTCATGCCTGTCTGCGCATGTCCGCAGGACTGACAGCAAGACTGTAATGTTGGCCATTGAATGTGGGCGGCCACGTGTGTGTAGGCCTATGGTAAGGATAGGGCGGACACAGATGTGGAGTTCTGGCCTGGCTGAACTCGCGCTGATATTGAGGCTAGGCCTTTGGTTCAGGCTGCGGCAATGTAGATACACACACAACAGTTGGCATGTATGAGCCGAGACCCCGAGCTGTCTCGCGCTCCTTTATTAATCCATTCAGGCAAGGCCGCCCTCCTGGTGCATGCTACATTGCAACATTGTCGAATACAGGCCGGGTCACGCAGACACTACTACGGAGACACACGCCATAGTCACTTTTGTGGCCAGGCCGGAACTGAACCGTGCCCAGAGCTGAACCACGCCCAGAGCCCCAGGCCATTTCTCTGCACTCCTCACACGCGTGTGCCGCCGCGGCGCTGGGATGTCGTGCGCTTCGGAGTACGTCTCCAGACGATCTACCCAGGCTTACCGGCGGCCTGCCTGGGACGGGGGTGGCCCCGTGACTGTGAAGGGCTCCAGTGGCGTTACTGAGGACGTGCTGTTGGCTACTGGAGGCGGACTTGTGGGGTAGTCCCTCGGGAAAATGACTTGCGGTGCACTGAGTTCGGCCCACCGGAAGAGCTGAGCGGGTGTGCAGCCTGCGATGATGCAGCAGGCCTGGTGGCTTGTGGTGCACTGAGTTAGTGGCACCTGAGGCCCTGCGTCCGGCACGGGCCAACCGCCACATGGCGATGACTTGCGGTGCACTGAGGTAGGCCCACCGGAAGAGTTGAGCGGGTGTGCATCATGCTATAATGCTGGAGGCTGGATGGTGACTTGTGGTGCACTGGGTTTGGCCCAACGGAGGAGCTGAGCGGGTGTGCAGCCTGCGATGATGCAGCAGGCCTGGAGGGGCGGACTGGAAAGGATGTGTCTGTTACTTGCTGTACTGCAGTGTGGTCAGAAGGCAGCAGTAGCCAACTTGCAACTCCGCGGTGCGGCTGGGTGCGCTGGGGGCCTGTTGCGCAGAATCCAGCGATCGGCTGAGGAGGCTGCCAAGCTCGCGGAGCCCGGCCTCGGGGATTGCACCGGCACGTGGTGGGCCCTCTTGGAGAGACGCCGGTGGCGGCAGGTGAGCAGTGAGGCCTGGGTGCATAGGGGCGGGCATTCACCGCTGGGCACAGGTCGGGTCTGGGGATCAACGGACTGGGGTGCGGCAGGCGCACAGGATCGCGCAGGCACCACCGGTCACGATGGCGGCCTCGTGGCAGGGTGAGGGACGCCGCCCTGGCAGACACGCCACTGCAGGCGATGACGAGATATGCGCCGGGTGGCGTAGGACGTAGCCACCTTGTCGCCGGTGTGACTTTGCCCATTGTAGGTGGTCGGCCACGTGTGTGTAGGCCTATGGTCAGGATATGGTGGACACAGGGCCACACGCAGTAGTTACTTCGGTGGCCGTCCCGGAAGTGAACCACTCCCTGAGCCCCGGCCTATTTAGTCATTCCCCTACACTGGACTGGCATGCGCCGGCCCTGCCCACTACGCTTACGCACACACTTTGGCAGCTGACATTAACGCTGTGCTCCTGGTTTCAAAAACATTGTTCTTACCTGTTTTTAACCGTTTTTGCTCTGTGCAACTTGCTTTGGGGGAATTTATTTGAATCTTGGCAACTCTCCGGTCCACCGTGGTCGCGTCAGGAACGGCCGTTTGAGTGGAGAGAGGCTGCCTTAGCAATCCTGGGCAATCTGACTCTAGGGGCCATCTTGAGCGGTTAGCGCTCTAGTTATCGGATCAGGGGTCATAAATTCACCCCGTGCGCGGACGCGCAGTGGTGTAGCACACACTTTGGCAGCTGACATTAACGCTGTGCTCCTGGTTTTTAAAACATTGTTCTTACCTGTTTTTAACCATCTTTGCTCTGTGCAACTTGCTTTGGGGTAATTTATTTGAATCTTGGCAACTCTCCGGGCCACCGCGGTCGCGTCAGGAATGGCCGTTTGAGTGGAGAGAGGCTGCCTTAGCAATCCTGGGCAATCTGACTCTGGGGGCCATCTTGAGCGGTTAGCGCTCTAGTTATCGGATCAGGGGGCATAAATTCACCGCGTGTGCGGACGCGCAGTGGACGGACGCAAGCCTGTCTGCGCCCGTCCGCGCCTGGACACTGCCGGCTGCCAGGAAAGTCTGCCCATGTTAACAGGTATAAGATGTATCTTTTAAGTTATTCAAAAGACTTGCTGCTGGGTCTTAGTGTGAATACTCTAGGCCTGGGGTGTGAGGGATATATCTCAGTTGAGAGGGGGGTACAAGGCTGTAACTGTCCTCAATGCGGGTGAAATGGGACACATATTCAGCAAACTCTAGTCCCCCTTCACTCCCAGACCCCAAACAATCAGGTATTAAAGGAGTTAACCATGGGGAAAAATAATCAGCTGAAGGAAGTACAAGAAGCTCCCTTCCAGGGTCTATATATTAATGCTAGATCTATCCTTAAGCAGTCCGCTGAAATATGGGATTTGCTGGAAGATTTGAAGCCAGATATCTGTCTCCTTGCCGAAACTTGGCTCCAAAACCATTCGACACAGGCCTGGGCAATCGCTTTTCCGGAGGAATATACAGTCACAAGATTAGATAGGACGAGCAAAAGGTGGGGGGACCTGGCTATAGCTACGTGCGCCCCACACTATATCAAAACAGTGGACACGGTGTCGACCACCTATATTGAACTAATGGTGTATCGGCTGGAGTCCTTTAAGGGGGCTAGGTGGATGGGGCAGTAGTATATCATCGCCCGGGAGAAAGCAAAAAACTGTTTTGTACATCATTATTGGAAACCCTTGCCCCGTATATCCTACAATCCGACTATTTTCTACTGGTTGGGGACTTTAACCATCATTTAGAAGACCTTTCCAATGTAGAGTCGGTGTGTCTACTGTCGGCCATGGAGTCGTTAGGTCTCTCTTCGAGAATTCATTATCCTACACATATTGCTAGTCATACCCTGGACACTATTTTTACGAATTTCCATGACTTATCAGCAGAATCTCCGCTGGCTCTAACATGGACTGATCATTTGGCACTAAGTTTTTCTATTAGAAGGTCAGAGGTAGAAAGTCAGCTCCAACGCAGAGATAATCTTCGTAGGGCCTGGAGGAAAGTCACTCCTGCAGCGTTTAGTCTGGCTTTTAAAACCCCCTCATTTGAAAGGGGGGAGGCAAGTGACAAAGCCCTAGAAAGATGGGAGGCCTCCATTAGAAACACCTTAGACAGCATCGCCCCTCTCAGAGTAGTGAGTGCTCAGGAGAGGGCTGCTCCAGCCCCCTGGTACTCAGAATACCTTAAAAAGGAAAAGGCACTGTGTAGAGGTAGCGAGAGAAAATGGAGGAAAACTAAGCTGCCGGGGGATAAGCAGGCCTATAAACTGGCACATAGAGCCTATTTAAAAAGCTGTAATACAGCAAGAAGAGACCATTTGGGCACGCGAATACGGGAGGCAAAAAACTCCTCGAAGGAGCTTTTTAAGATACTGAAGGAGTTCACAAACCCCAAAGTAAGCAGTCCCTCCATTCCCCTCCTCAAGGGCTTTGTGATGATCTAGCCGACTACTTCAAGGAGAAGATCGATAAAATTTATAGCTCATTGGGGGTTGGAGAGGTATCGAAGGGGATAGTCTCCTCTGGGAGGGATACCTCACTACCTATGCTCGACTCTTTTGAAACTATCCCCACTGAGCAAGTGAAGTCGGTACTTGCGGCGACGAAATCTGGCTTGCCGATTGACCCGGCTCGGCCGTTTATCATGTCAGAACTAGCACCGGTCGTATCCGCCTCGCTCTCGGATGTCTGGAACATTTCTTTGGCTATGGCTACATTTCCTAGGAAATGGAAGAAGGCGCACATCAAACCTCTGCTGAAGAAAGCGTTGGCAGACCCGGCAGACATGCAAAATTATAGGCCGATTTCCCTCCTTCCATGCTGCTCTAAGGTCATGGAGACATTGATTAATCAACAACTTACAGGTTATTTGGAGCAGTATAATTTGTTTGACCCCTCCCAATCGGGCTTCCGAGCAGGGCATAGCACCGAAGCGGCCTTGGCGGAAGTCACAGATATTATAAGGATGTCATTGGATAGGGGGTTCCGACAATGTTAGTGCTCCTGGACCTGTCGGCGGCCTTCGACACCATCTCTCACAGCATTATGCTGGACAGGCTACAAGAGATTGGTGTCGGAGGTATGGCCTTGGCCTAGCTACAAAGCTTTTTGAACAACAGAACACAATGTGTTCAATTGGACACATTTGCGTCATAGACCACGGCACTGGACAAGGGGGTTCCCCAGGGGTCCAGCTTAAGTCCCACCTTGTTGAACATCTATGTGGCTCCGCTGGCTGCCATTATTAGATCCTGCGGTTTTGATACAATCTCGTATGCGGAGGACACTCAGGTGATAATCCCCATCGAGTCAGATCCCGCGGCAACCAGAGCTAAGTTTAAGTTCTGTATGTTGAAAATAGCCACATGGATGAGCAACAATTTCCTTCAGCTAAACTCCAATAAAACGAAGATTCTCTTGTTTGGGAAGGCTGAGGAACTATGGTCGGTGGACTGGTGGCCTGTGGAACTTGGGGAGGCACGCAGTCCAACAAAGCAGGCAAGGAACCTGGGAATTATGATCGATAATAAACTTTCTCTGGAGGAGCACGTGAAGACAGTCTCGGGTACATGCTTTGGAATAATGCGGATGCTGAGGAAGATCTTTCCGTGGATCCCCCTTGAGGCCAGAAAGACCTTAATACAGGCACTGCTAGTTAGTAGACTAGATTACGGTAACGTACTACTAGTAGGAATTAGGGAGGATCTATCATCTAGGCTGCAAGTTGTGCAAAACACAGCAGCGCGGCTGGCTCTCAACAAACCGGTTCGTACCCCGTCACTACCTCTTCTGCAAAAGTTGCACTGACTGCCCATTAGGAAGAGAGCAGTGTTTAAGCTCTTGACTTTAGTGTTTAAAGCACTGCAAGGGACGGGGCCGGCATACCTAAGGAAGAAGTTAATTCCTATGTTCCTGTACGCCAACTTAGATCGAGCAATCGGAAACTGCTCTGCCCCTGTAAAATCAGTAAAATTAAAATGGGGTGGGCGTGCTTTCTCTCATCTTGCTCCCTTCCACTGGAACAGACTACCAGATGAGATCCGAGCCTGCACAACGTTGGTGCAGTTTAAGAAGCAGCTTAAAACATGGATGTTCTAACGGCCATATTGTCATAAGTTACCGGTAGTGGTCAGCCAAGGCGCCGAGAGATCCCGTTGGGGATGATTCGTTGCGCAATATAAGTTTTAATAATAATAATAATAATAATAATTACGCTTACAGGGGGGCCGACATGGCTACTTGACAAGGTGTTCCCCACTGCCTGTGATGACAGGGTTGCGTCCACTGTCCACAACACTACAGACTCCAGCAGTATGTGTCCACATGGACATGTCTGTGCTCTGCATACTCAAGACTGTCCAGCACATTACCGCCACACTTGGCATTGTGTACATTGTTATTCATAGGTCCATTGCCTCCTTAGCAGAATCATGGTTCCCACCTCTCCCCATATTCTGCAAATGTGTGGCAGAGGGGCTATGCCTTAGTGTATGGTTTGTCCACATTTCTGGTCCCTCTTACCACGGTTACTTGTGTTGTCGTGTCTGGTAGGTGTGCATGTTGGTTGGCATGTTGAATGTGATTTTGTTACGTGTCCATTCCCACAGTTGTGCGTTGTGTGATTGTGGAATTGAGGTGTGTGGTGTGTTCCGTTGGTACTTACCAACGAGAAGTCCATTTCCATAGCTGCCATCCTGAAAGCGCTGGTTGATGATGGACTGTCGGAAGATGTATGAATCATGCACACTGCCTGGGTAGTTGGCGACGACATTGGTGAACAGTCCCCGGTGGTCCACTATAGCCTGCACATTGATGGAATGCATGTGCTTCCTGTTGTGGTAATTGTGTGCAGTGTCAGCAGGGGGCACAAGTAGGATGTGTGCAGTCGATTGCCCCAACACGTGCGAGAATCCAGCTATAGCGTAGAAGCCTTGCTTGGTCTCCAGCTGTTCCTGCGCAGTGTGGGGGAAGTGAAGGTGCTGGGGTATGAAACTGATGATGGCATCCAGGACAGGTGTGATGGCCTTTGATAGGGCTGGCTGTGAGACTCCTCCGATTCTGGCAGTTGTTGGTTGGAAGTACCAGAGGCCAACAGGTGAAGCACAGCCAGCAGCTTTGTCTGCGGAGGGATGTTGGTTGTCCGCTGTGTTGGTACCGTCAGCCTGTGGGTAATGTGGGTCATGATGCGGAGGATGGTTGTCCTTTTAAGCCTGTAGTGGGCAATGACATCCTTTGGCGTTAAGTCTGTGAGGCTGATGCGTTTTCGGAAGGTCTGCTGTCTTGTTCTGCACTACCTCGGTGGTGGTACGGGGGTGGTCCTGGGGGTGGGGGTGGTCCTGGGGGTGGTGGCGTTGGGTGTTGTGGCCCTCTTGGGTCTCCAAGCTGCATGATTAGTAGCTCCATGGCATCTGTTGGTCTTCAGATGTGGCTCTGGCCTGGGCTCCCTTTGTACTGCAGGTTTTCGTCCTACTTAAGACCAGTAAAAAGCAGGTGTTAAGTCCCTGCTGCTAACGCGCCTGTTAGATTTGGGGGTCTCTAGTTGGCAGAGGTAGGTACCTTTGTCCAAATAGGGACCCTTGAGTCTTGTCAGGGAAAGTAGGTACACTCCCGAAATAACCCCTGCTCACCCTCTTGGTAGCTTGGCACGAGCAGACAGGCTTAGTTCAGAGGCAGTGTGTAAAGCATTTGTGAACACATACAGTAATCAAGTGACAACACTACAAATGGACACCACACAGTTTGTATATTTATAAAAATAAGAATATTTTATATAGATTTATCACAAGACCATAAACGACAAAAATAATCCACAATACTGTCAAGAATGCTTAGTTCTGATCTAAAAGGCTTAATTCAAGGTTCTGTGCGAGTCGGTAGCCTTCTCCGGCTACTGCGATGTAAAGAACAAACAGAGTCTATCAAATCCAGCTGACCGCGTCGATACGGGCCAACACAGCGTAGACGGACTCGGTCACAGTACCTTTACTTGAAGCGGCAGGCACGGGCGTGCGAGCCGGATGGCTGTTCGTCGCGGTCGCGATGCAAAAATGGAAGCGTTGCAGGACACGTTGTCCCTCGAGGCGGTGCAGGCAGCGGCTCGTTGACGTCGTCGAGACGGAGTCGGTGAGACCAGGGCCGTGCGTTGCAGGGCGAGACGGTACTTCGATGCGGTGCTGGCAGGTTGCGGTGCGGCGACGGAGCCGGATTCAGGAGCTGGCGTCGATCAGTCCAGACAGCGGTGCGAGTCGGGCGGTGCGTCGCGAAGCTTGCGAGGAGGTGCCCAACTCCGGTGCGGTCACAGGACTCGAACTCAGCAACAGTGACCGTGTCGGTCGGACCAGATGGATTCGGTGTAGCGAGGCGTTGCAAGGTGCGGTGCTCACAGGTTACGGTGCAGGCAGCGGCTCGTTGACGGAGTCGGTGAGACCAACGCCGTGCGTTGCAAGATGCAGGCGTTGCTCGATGCGGTGCCAACAGGACACCGAGCCGGTCGGGAGAGTCGGTCACAGCTCCCTACCTCTGTAGCCACTGAAACAGAGTTTCCAGCAGCAATTCACAAAGGGGGTGAAGTCCAATGGTCCTGGGACTTCGATCAGGGGGAAAGCTCTCTTCCAAGCCCTTGGAGATCCTTCACAAGTTGATGAAAGTAACAGCAAAAACAAAAGTTCCTTTCTCCTTTCTTTGGCAGTCAGGCAAACCACTGCAGGCCAATCCCCCAAGCAGCACTTCAGCTCAGGGATAGTCTCTCCTCAGTTTCTTCTTGGTTCCGCTCCTCAGCAAAGGTTTCTTCTTGTTCCCAAAAGTGATCTAATTTTCCTGGGGTCTGGGTGCCCCTCTTATACCCTGATTCTCTTTGTTCTCTGGAGGCAGAGAGGCCTTTGCCTAGCTTAAACCAGTTCTGTGCAGCTTTGGAGCACTCTGTGTACATGACTCCTTCTTTCCTTTCAGAATGTGGGGCAGGGTACTCAGACGCCTGGCAGGGGGTGGAGCCAGCATTGTGGCAGGCAGGCACAGCCCTATTCAGACCCAGATGCAACTCCTCCCTCCACTCTGGATGCAGATCTCTCTATTCAGCCCTGGGCTGCCTCACCCTGTCTCCTGTGGCCACCCCCAGCCCCTGTCACGCACAAACCAGACACACAATACACAAGCTGGCAGAGGCAGGCTGGATGGTTAGGCAAGAAAATACCTACTTTCTAAAAGTGGTATTTTCAAACACAGAATGTTAAAACCAACTTCACTAAAAGATGTATTTTATCATTCTGAGTTCAGGCATACTAAACTCGAATTTCTACCTAGTTCCCTAAGTCAGTTTAGGATTATAAGATGTTATAATCAAACTGCCCATTCTGGCCTATGGGGACCAGGTAGCCTTGCAATAGTGAAAAACGAAAATGGCTGTACTTCACTATTAGGACATGCCACACACACCAGGCATTTCCCACCTTATCCTTACAATGCACCCTGCCCGTAGGCCTACCATAGGGGTGTCTGATATGAAGAAAAGGGAAGGTTTGGGGACTGGTAGGTGGGTGCACTTACCAAGTCGACATGGCAGTCACAGACTGCGCACAGGCTCTGCAATGGCAGGCCTGAGACACACTTTACAAGCTACTTCTGTGGTTGGCACAACCAGTGCTGCAAGCCCACCAGCAGCATTTGATTTACAAGCCCTGGGCACACTCAGTGCACTGTACTAGGGTCTGACAGTATTCAAATAAGCCAAACATGGAGTCACTAATTCACATCACAATTTACAATAGGGAGCACTTGCACTTTGGCACTGATTAGCAGTGGCAAAGTGCCCATGAGCATCTAGTCCAGCAAAAACATATCGACAACAGTGGAGGCATTTATGAAAAAATGGAAGGGAGACCCACGTCAAGGATGCCAGGTCTAACAGCGCCTTATCGCCTGTTTTTGTCCGGCATCGCAGATCTGGCTGGTTGTTGAGAATATCGCGAAGTGGTGTTTTTGCGTGTTTTTGCACGGAACGCCTCCTCTGGATATCATTAGCGTTGATTGTCGCTCTCATCCGTGGCGATGTGTTTTGCGGCAGCTATCGCAGGAAAACTGGCGATGTCGGCAGTTTGCACCAGCTTGTGAATAGGGTGATAAGTCTATTGCCACTTTTGCAGCGCTAAAGTGCCGATAAATCGGCGATGACTCCTTGAGAATATGCCCCTGTGTAATCTCATCATCGCAGTAATCATTTATTCTGCTATATGTAATGTGCACACTGATACAAAACCCATACATTCCTTTCACTGCCATGCACAAATTACACAGGTAGTAAAGTACAAATGGAATGTGTTTTATTAATAGGAACAAAAGGGGAAATTTATGAGCACTTTGTGCTGCCTTTGTGCTAACAAATGATGCAAATCCAGAACAAAATATTGTTTTGTGATTTAATTTTCAACGCAAATCCTAATAGGATTTAGAAAGCTGCCTAACGTAATGCAAAGTAGCGATGTGCACTACTCTGCGTCAAGGCGGCATTCCATGGGTTAGACACAGGCATTTTCCATGCAGAATTTCTTGTGTTTTTACGCCAAACCCTATCTAGTATCAAAGAAAGTCAGGGATTTTTGGCAAACACAGTACACCTACTCGAGGCAGGAGTAAGGATTAAGAAAAGGTTTCTTTTCTTGAAACATTTCCAAATGTCCATTCTGCTGCATTGTACAACATGCATACAAAGTTGGAAAAGTATCAAAGAATAGTTTTTGTACTGGGATGCTTGATAGATGTGCAGAACCCTGCACTGTGTTGCAAGGGAGTCTACATTGGTGTGTGGCGGCCAAAAGTACACTAGCGCTGGGGGAGAGAAAAACAGCATCATATATTTGTAAATATGGCACTGTTTTTGTCTTTTCCATTGTTGCGACACAGCGCAGCAACTTTGGTTGCTACGATGCGGTATGCCAACATTTTTTAAATTTTTCCCAGAGAGTATTTGCATATGCACTTGTGTAAGGCCAGGCCTTTTTAAATAAAAGTGCAGTAATGTGGTTGTACAGCTTGGTAATTAGGTAACTGTGAAAATGAGTCAAAGCATGTATTACATAGGGATTTGTGAGTGGACAAATTAATAGGTGAGTAAGAGTGCAAGGAAGGATGAATGTATGAGCAAATAAGTGCATGAATGGATAAATGCATGAATGTTAACATAGAAGCATGGTTGAAAAGGGGAGTGTGAGCAGGAATGTACAAAGAGTGAATAAGGAGTGAATACATGGCTTGGTCATCTAGTCATAGATTCACTCACTTATTCATGGATCTCACATTCAATTATGTATGCACACAAACCTGTCAATCAATGAAGAAGTATCTTCAGATGTCAAAAAGCCAAACCAATTGGTTTATCATAACACTATGGGCTATATTTATAGAAAAGTCACGCAGCGCAGTGCAGAAAGTCACCATGCTGCACTGCATGACAGCTAAAGGGCAGGAATCAACCATATTTAAAAGAATACGGAGCAATCCTGCCTTTGTACCCGTGTTGGTGCCATTTTGGCTGCCTAGCATCAATGCAGGCACACTTGCGTCATGGTACAAGGGTGCCTGCATTGTTGGCAGGAGTGTTTTTGTACAGGAAGGGACATCTTCCTGCACAAAAACAGGCACCTGAGACCTTTTCCTCTTTCTATGTGTGCTGCAAAATGCATCACACACAGAAAGAGGAAGTAACAAGGAGAAAAAAAGATATTTCTCCATGATATGCCTCACCTGTGAAGGCGCAGCATTTTTGTGAATTCCCAGGTCTACCACATTTGGTAAATCTGGGAATGCGTCAAAATCCATGGATGTTGCGTAGAAACACTCACACAACACCCATGGAATGCTTCCATGGTGCAGAGTAATGCAATGCAGCAATTTGCCCTGCGTTGCAATCGTCTGGGTCTGGTGGCTAAGTGGACTAATGCATCCACTGCAGGGGCCTGCGTTCGACCTCATGGTCACAGGTTCGAATCCCGGCGGGTCCACTCAGCCTTTCATCCATTTGAGGTCGATAAAATGAGTACCATTGAGTTGGGTAACAATAAACATCTGTTATTCAGCGCCAAGATGCCCCGTTGCTGGGGTGAACGTACGCTTTACAAATACACATGTTATGTAGTCACTCAGGACCACAGAATGTGGCCTTGCATGGCTTTATAAACCACAGTTTGGGCTTGGGTCTCACATGCACCATGGTGCAAGCGTGATACAACCCCACTCATAAATATGCCCGATATTCTGATGGCTAGGCAAATAGGCAGGCTCACATCTTGATTATATCAAAGATCAGTCTGTCAAAATGTATCCAAATCATCATCCATGGCTTCTATAGGGAAAAAGCGGCTATTATTAAATCTTCAACAGGACCAATCCAATTTTAAAACCAAAGAACCTTGATCGTCTTAAAGCAATAAGTCCAAACAAAAGTCCTGTTTATACTTGTTGGTTCCTTTAATTCTTGCTCTATCCAATACATGTTTTGTTTCTTACAGACTTCTTCATGGCTAAATATCACACAATTAATTAATTAACAAACTTAAATAATAAATCATAATACACAAACATGTTGTGCGTTGTTCAGTGCTTAATTTGTGCCAGTGGTTTTTGGTGCTTAGAACTGGCACTTTATTTCTCAGGGTCGGGTCAAGACTCTCTTCAAATACAGCCAAGTGCAAACTCACACGGTGGAAACATGTGCCACACGCAATATCAGGTCATTTCACACGGTCTCCAGACACCGGGTGAAGAGCCGATACCACATACGGTAAATCTATTCCATCCATGCCTGTGTTCAGCGCTGCCAGATTGGGCGTTTTCCCACACAAATGGAAGAAATGTTTCTCATTTGTGTGGAAAAAAGCACCACTGGATCAGTGATTGGGCTGGATTTGGTGCTGTGTTTCAAACAGTGTATAAACTTTTTTTTTCATTTGATGCCGTTTGCCTTATCAAGAGCCACACATCACTGCCAGAAACTGCCTGGGTGGGTCCCTGCCTCAGTGAGTGTAACAGGTCCATCCTCAATTATAGAAACACTCACTTGTGCGTTACCAATAACCACTTACAAATAGATTATTAGCCCGTCCCTCCTAGTCGTCAAGAGTCAGACCAATGTGACCAGTGTCCCCACCGCCCAGCCCAGCATGCTTCACAGCCACTTCACTAGACAGACAAAGCAAGCAGAGTGCCATGCAGCAGGCCTCAGATTAATTAAAAGGAAGTCAGTAAGTAATGATTTCGTAATCATAACAATACATGAAGTAATGGAACGTGTGAGCTGAGCTGCCTTATAGTCTGCTCTCCAATTCAGCACAACGTCATGTGTGCAAGGCCAGACTGGCCGTAGTGGGCACCGGGCATTTCCCCGGAGGGTCGGAAGGGTGGGGGCCTGTTTTGTACCGATGGGGGCTGTTTTTGTTGCTGGGGGCCGGTTTTGCAGCAGTGCTGCAAAACTGGCCCCTTGTAACAAAAGCGCAGCAGCAGTACAGCTGCACTGTTCCAGCCCTGGCAATTACGTCCGACTGCCGCCCCACCCCCTGTCCCCGGGGGCCAGTCGGACATAATTGCCAGGGCTGGTTTGCGATCCCAGTCCGGCCCTGCATGTGTGACAGTAAAATGAGGAATTTATATTTGTATCGCTGCTGGTGGTATTCCTGTACAGCTAGCAGGATGTAAATTTTGGCTTTGAGGCAACAACCAGACTTTTTCAGTCTAAGATTCTCATAATGTAAGGAATGTGTCACGGATACAAGATGACGAGGCAGGCAAAGAGAGAAATTCAGGTATTAAGCATTGCATAAATAAAATGGAAATTGGGAAAGGATGTGGCATAATGGCCAGAGCTGCCGACTTTAGATCTGGGGAACCAGGTTCGAGTCTTGGCATCGACTCAACATCCTTTGATTCTGGGTAAATCATTTAATCTCCCCGTGCCTACCAAGAAATTAATGTGTCTTGAGCACCAGTTACATTCGTTTCTTGGTAGGCACGGGGAGATTAAGTGTTGAGTTAACTCTATGTAAAATTGCAATAAATAAATAAAACAGTGAGACAATGGGGATAAAGGGGTAATGCCCTAGCGCTACACTTACATCAAAATCAGGCCCAGACAGATGGATTTCTTTGGCAAATACAGGGATTTGAAGAGAAAGGAAATTGAAGGGAAATCCCTCCCCAGACCATCATATTAAAGATGCCACCCAACTGCTCTGAACCGACGTCTCCCAGCGTGTTTAGGCAATTGAACAATCAGTTACCATAGCAGCAGCGATACGACACTTCTCTGGTAGCTAATCATGCTGACCCATTTGGCTTTGGTTATTGTAATGTTCTGGTGTATTTTTTTGTTGCTTAAATCGTGACTGCAAACCAAGGTTCTTAATTCACCAGAATGCTAGAGGTGGCGGAAATAATAATATTTTTTTTGGGCAGTTTTTTATAGCCTTAACTCAACCCCAAGGTATTGCAGCACATAATATAAGGAACAATAGTCAAGGACAGATGAAAATGTCAGAAAACGGTGCCAAGGGAGAGGAGGTAGAGAAAGGCAAAAAAAGATGAAAAGACCAGGAATTCGATAAGTGTAATGAAGGAGACTAAGGGAAAAACAGATAAAGATAATTCCAATTTAGGGCCTCATTACGATAAGATTCTGAAAGCCTCCACCCCAGGTCAGAGGCTTTCCGAGTCTCACCATGAGTTTCACTTTCAACCGCCGCATTACAATGCAGGCAGTCGAAAGTGAAACTGGCCTGTCATTCCGGATGGATACCGACGGGCTCCTGAGACCGTCGGCCAGTCGGAGGCCTGACCGTTATCCCAATAGACGGCGTTTCCGCCGTTGGGATTATGATGTTGGTTTCTGACATGCTTTTCATCTGAGGCTTTCCGACTTGGAAGCCTGTCAGGAAGTGACTTTGGGGGCCCCTAGTAGGGCCCCCTTCTCCCTGTGGCCTCCGGTTGTTGGCCGAGGTTGCCCCCCTATTTGCCCCTGCACCATTTGGCAGGCACCATGAAGTGCCTGCTTCGCGGTGCAGGGATGAACCGAGTCTCCCATTTCTGTATGGGAGCTTGTGCTACGGCCAGTTTATGGCCGCAGCACAAGCTCTCATAGAGAAATGGGAGTATGCAACCACACCATGTGGGGTTACATTGTAATGCTGCGGTCGGGACCACCGACAGGAGGTCGCTCCGTCCCTATTCTGCACGTCCGCTCGACATCGTAATAAGGCCGTTATTGTGACACTAACAAGGAACATTTAGCTTTGGCCAACAGTTGCCCAGTCAAATAGAAGGGTTTGTCTGAAATGTAAAATGAAGGGGCACTATGCCTGGGTGTGTGAGGTAAAAAGGAATGGAATTTTGGTAGAGGGAAGGGAGGAGCGAATGCTGTAGCTCAGTGGTTCAGAACCTGTGGTCTGAGGACCTCTGAGGGTCCTAAATCCTATAATATTAACAGATTAATAAAGTGTATATAAGTAAAGAAGCTAAATGTACAACTGAAAATTTTAAAAAGTACTGTCAATGTGAAGGAATTTGAAATTAAATTAGTATCCTCAGATTGATTTGTGGGCGTGCTGCAGGTGCATCAAACAGAAATGATTTGTGGGAGTGGTGCAGGTGTGGCAAACAGAATATAATATGGATGGGTCGAGTTCTCTGCAGATATTCTTGGAACAGTAGGGGCAATGCTGCCATGCGACATCCATCTGTGAATGTTCACATACAGCGATATGTTGATTAAAAACCAAGGTTGGTTGCATTCCAGCATAGCAATGCAGCAGCTGAAGCCAGGGGTCTCAGCTCTTCAATCTGAGTTCCTCCTCATAGTTCATTTGAACTTCACCTGTCCTTGACGAGGCTACAGCATAGTTTTGTGTGGATTTATCCAATAATATGTTATGTTTTGTGTTATTTGGTGGTTTATAGATATCACCACCACATGCAATTCGTGGCCTGCCTCAGACTGTGAGAATCTAAAAAAGACAACTATAAACTTATACAAGCAGGTACTAAAACAGAAATAACAATGAACCTAACTATTAGACCATGGTAGTATATGTATTTTCCAAAATGTAATGCGGTTCCAAGTTTCTTTGTAAGTACCCCAGCATGTGCCACAAGGTTTGAACATGTATAGAGGGGCTGAGCCACTGGATTCTAAAGAGTTAGTTACCCCATTCCAATAGTGGTTGGGAGGCTGCTTTCAGGAAGGGTATGCCTTTCCAGCCCTACAACCAACTCACGCAGCCCATCCCTCCCTCACAGCACACACACTCCCACAGCTTTGGAACCCCAGTCAGTTAAAGGGTCCTCTCCCACAGTTGAAATTCTATAGAGTTTTAAAGGGACAGAACTAGAATCATATGTGGCTTTAGCATTGCACAAAGTCATCCTAAACTGAATAATCCTGATGCTAAGCCTGCCCCCCCCCCATAGAACTCCTGGTTTCAACTCTGTGCTCCCTCCGGGCTTCGCTTGTGGCCATTACATACCCCAGTATTGTCCTTTCCCCAAATTGGCACATAGAGTACTGGAATATTTCACGTGTCTCCTTTCAGTGCATTGGTCATTTTAGTCAATCTATTCCAAAATTGTGCATTAAATGCACTTTTTGTTTTAATTTTTTTCAAAATTTTCTTGGGAGGGGGGAACCTTCTATCAAAATCTCACTTGAGGAAGGCTCCCTTGCTGAAATTCTGATTGGGTATTACATCTGGCTTTCAGCAGTGCCAGTTGAGCATGTGGGTAGAGCCAATAGAGTAAGTGGGTGAAGCCAGCGGAGGAAGTGGGTGGAGCCTGGGGAAGTAGATGTGGTCTCCTAAAAATGTGAGCACCTGTACTCAATATTTTACAAATTAGGCTCTGGCATTGTTCCTATACAAACATCTAATATAAATAAATAATTCAGGGTTTTAAAAACAGAACCAGTGTTAACACAACACCCTGTGTGAATGGCTCATGCAATACTATCAAACTTTTCAAGAACCCCACAAATTTAAATTCCACCAGTGTTGCAAATATCAATATTCAAATAACAAACAGAGAAGTGAAATATTAAAGAATAACATTTAACGGGCACTGTGTTATAAAAACCCTAGGGAGTAAAACATAATCCTCAGTCAATAACAATCTGCATTAACTAAGACCTGAATGGCGACTCTGAAATTAAAACAAACAGTATAAAAAACATATACACCCAACTAATTACCAGGATGGACACTTGGGGCCTGAATCACAAAGGTAAATGTACACTTTTGTGTAAGTGTACGTTTGTTTTGGAATTCACAAAACTACATTTCTTTTTTTTGATAAACTAGTTTTTATTGAGTTTTTCAGTGGTAAAACATTTAAGTGAAGCACACATACCCTAGAGCGACATGAAATGTACAAGATCCAAGTTCTACACAGGACAACATATTCGACACACGGTAAACATTGCATGGATGGTGCGAGGCGGCAGAGAAGACAGTGCATCATGTTAGACCAACTGCCCCAGCCATTTCCCCTATACCTTGGTGTGTTTCCGGGGGCACCTACAGGCTTTGTAGACCACCCGCTCCTGCTGGGCGCACCAGTCCACCCCTCCTCCATTTGGCCAGGGTGGGGGTTTTACAAGCCAACCATTGTGAGGCGATGTCTCACTTAGCCACCAAGAGGGCCGTTCCCAAGAAGGACCTTTCAGTCCTTGTACGCCCTGTTCCCTCGAGCACTCCAAGTAAAATCAGTGTGGGTGACATGGGAATCTCCTGGGCCAGAACCCCAGATAGTGCCCCAATCACCCCCTGTCCAGTAGGTAGATAGGACATCACAGGCCCAACCATTTGGTAAAAATCTGCGGGCTCCATGCTGCATCGGGGTCAGGTGGGGGTGGGGCGTAGACCGGCCCTATGCAGGCAGTACGGGGAGAGGTAAACAAAGTACAGATAGTTAGTTTGGATGAGGTTCAGCCAGGCTGATGTACTTAGTTCCCGTGGGGCCATTAGTGCATCCCTCCAGTGTTTGTCCTCCATAGGTCCCACCCATTTCTCCCATTGGTTCCTGAGGTGGCCTAGTGTCCCTCGCGAGTTAATAATGAGTGTGCGAAAGATCTTTGAGATCACCCCTTTACACAAGTGACCCATCAAAAGTTTGGATTCCAGCAGACTGAACTCTGGCAGGGGTCCGATGAAAGAGAGTGGGCGGCAAGTGCGTGTCTGAGCTGGAGATACTTGTAAAACTGGGAGTGTGCAAGGTGATATGTCTGCTGCAAATCATGAAAGGACCTCATATGAGTCCCCGACCAGACATCCCACAACCTTGTGATGCCAATACAGTCCCAGGGTCGAAAGCCACTAAGGGATGCCAGTTCCCTCAACCAGGTGCCATGCCAAAGTGGAGTTTGCTGTGTAAGTTTGGACCCCCAACACATGTGTTGCATGGCTGATCTCCATGCCAAAACTATCACCCGGGTCACTATAGGCAATGAGAGGGGGATCGGAGCTCCATAGAGCAAACTCTGGATCTGGGAGATATTCAGCTGCGGAAGCTCCACTCTGTACATGGGGTCTGACCACCCCCTGTTGAACCAGTCGTGGATAATGAGCAGCTGGGCAGATAGGTAATAAAGATAGAGGTTGGGCATGCCCAGACCCCCATTGTAAGGACCTCACTGGCAATGTGCGAGAGCGATACGTGGTCTGGAGCCCTTCCTCAAGAATGATGTTGCGACCCTGTCTAGTGCCGAGAACCAGGTTCGGGATTGTTGAAGGGTTAAGTTCTGAAAGGCGTACAAGAATCGTGAAAGGATCTTGTATAGGGCGATACAGCGTAAAATATTGAGGGAGAGGGAACACCACTTGGCGAGGTCTGATTTTGCTTTCTGCACCAGTGGTTGGAGATTAAGTGTCCAGGTGCGGTCTGGGAGCAGAGTGACCCATATGCCTAGATACTTGAAGCTGAATCTGTGCAGGGGGATCATCTCCTGCCAGTCGAAGCAATCCAGGGACGGCGTGAGGGGAACAATACAGATTTGGTGGGATTCAGGCTCAGGCAGGATGCTTCTTAAAACCGCCCGAACAATTGGAGGCAGCGGGGTCCACTGACTGCTGGTTGGATCAGGTATAGCTGGACTTAGTCCGCATACAGTGCAATGTGGTCTTCGTGGCCTGCCCCCCACCTCCTGATGAAATGAGGGTCTGCACGGATAAGTGCAGCAGAGGGCTCTATCGTCAAGGTGAAGAGGAGGGGGGACAGGGGGCATCCCTGCCTGGTCCCCCATTCAATGGGGAAAGCTTTAGAAAGACCTCCATTGACCCAAACTCTGGCTGAGGGGTTGGCAAATAGGGCCTTCACCATGCCCAGAAATCAGGGCCCGATACCAGCTCAGGTGAGTACCAAACTCAGGTTGCCCCAGTCCACCGAGTCGAAGGGCTTTTCAAAGTGAAGGAGAAGCAAGGCCACATGCAGTCATCTGATGCAGTGTCTCATGCTCCAGAGTGGCATAAAGCCACACTAGTCCAGATGCACCAGAGTCGTGATGAAGCGTCGGCGATAGTCTGCACATGAGGTGGAGGGGGGCTGAGTCTTAGGTATCACTACTATGGTTGTGGAGTCAATCTCTGCCAGGAAGAACCCCTCCTGCAGAACCTCCTGATAGAACCGCAAGAAGTGAGGGATAAGAATCTCAGAAAGTGCTGTAATATTCCATTGGGAACCCGTCAGGACCTGGTGTTTTGCCAGGCGCCGCTCTGGACAGTACATCGCCGATCTCTTCCAGTGTAAGGGGTTCATTGAGGACACGGATGTCAGGGGAGGACAGCTTGGGGAGTGGAAGTGAGTCGAGGAAGGCCTGCGTTGCCGCCTTTTCTCTAGCCACGGGTCTGGCATATAGGTTTATGTAATAAGATGCAAAGGTCTGCACTATCTCCGACAGAGAACGCTGAGGGTAGCCCTGGGCGTTGAGAACCTCGGAATGATCCTGTTGACCTGTGTGTGCAAGGCCAGCCAGTAAAGTAATTTCCCATTTTTGTCCCATCAGCTGTAAATTCTGCCCGTTGTTGCCCTCCAAAGGTGTGTGGCCTGCTCCAGGGAATGTAGCTGGATGTCCTCCCTGACAAGACTCAGTCGGCAGGAGATTTCCACCTGCGGACATGCTCCTAGTTGCTGCTCTAGCCGGAGAGCCTGAGCCTCCAATTGAGTAATCAGGGCTGAACGCTCCCAGTCTTTGCCCCTGATGTATTGTTTGGCAAGGCAGCGCAACATTGCTTTACAAGCGGACCATAGTGTACCTTCCTTCATCACGGAGCCTAAATTAGCCGTATAAAAGGATTGGAGTTCAGACCGAAGGCTGCGAGTGAAATCCTTGTCCTGGGTATGCCAGGCATTCAAATGCCACATAGGCTGCTGACCTCCCATTAGGTGTCCCAAACGCATCAACAAGAGAGAATGGTCCGAAATACCTTGGGCCAGTATCTGGATCTGAGCCAGCTTCAGGCAGTTGGGGGCCAGCAAAAAAACACAGGTCTATCCAGGAGTGGATGTGATGAGCTGCAGAGGTGTGCATGAATTGCCGACGTCGGGGTGCCAGGAACTCCAGGCCTCACAAAGCCCCCATGCCGTGGCCCAATTGGCGAGTGCCGAGCCCGTGAGAACTTGTGAGGGGACCAGAGCAGTCCGCTGCAGGATTGGGAGCAGCATTAAAATCGACACCTATCACCATGAGGCCCTGCAGGAGATGGGTTAGGAGATGCAAGAGATCCCAAAGCCCGTTGGACGGGAATCCGAGCGGTATATAGATGCTAATAAGTAGCACCTCTTGGCCCTCTAATTGGCCCTCCAGATCGATGTAGTGACCCTTTGGGTCTTGCATGATCTGTGTGACCTTCAATGGAAAGGAGCGGTGTAACAATATGGCCACCCCCCTGGCCCCAAGTGAGAACCCTGTGTGATAGCCCCTTTAATAGCCCTTCCGTGGTAAGAAGGGACAGAGTTCCCCTAAGAGATGGGTCTCTTGCAGCATGAGGGCTTCTGGGGGAGGTTGGTGTGGAAAGGCTAAGACAGCTGCACGTTTCACCTGCTCTAGAAGCCCATTAACATTCCATGACATAATCTGAAAGGTCATGTGTGTATGAGGTAAAGGTCTGTGTGGTGAGCGAGCAATGGTGTACCCCTGTGAGAGTCCTCCCCGGGAACCTTACCAGGTGTGTCTGTGGCAAAAAGGGAAAAGAGTTGCCCCAGGGCTGTGCGTTGCAATACGGTATGTGCGTGTGCCTCAACCTGAATGGGAAAGGGATAAGGTTAAACAGAGAAATAACCAACAGTGAAAATAAAAAACCTGTCCCCCCCCAATGCCCACCCCTCCCCATACTTCTGCCCCAGAAGCATTTGGCACCCTACAAACAGATCACATAAGTAACCAATGTGTTCAGTAACATTCCAAGTGTCATAATGACTATGTGAGCATCCCCAAAGTCCGTAGTAAAATCCCCAGAGTTATTCAGGACCTAATGGGTGGCGGTGGACTGATCCCATCCATGCTTCTAGCCAGGACCAGAGCGTATCAATCCAGCGCCCCAAGCTGGAACCAAATGCAGCTTCCAAGTCTTAGATCTTCTACATTACGTAAAAGAGGAGGCGATCAGCCGCTATTCATTCGATGTTGGGGCTACAAGACAAGTCTGATTCTGAATGAGGGACGGTTAAGCCCATTCTGTGGGGACTCTGCTCCTCTGCAGCGGGACTGGGTAATCGCTTGGTACATGACGGAGTTGTCTCCTGGGGGATATTGTGTGGCCCCTCCTCCGTCTCCTACTCGATCTGTTGTGCAGTCTGCGGAGCTTGGGCAGAGTCTGCGGGTCCTGTGGCCCTGGTACTCCCTGCCACCAGGAGGGAGAGGCGACGGTCCCCCGTAGTGGTCGTTCCTCTGTGGGCCACTGTCAGGCCATCTCAGGCGTTTCAAAGAAGAGGGATTTTCCCAAGTAGAGGAACCAGAGGCACACCGGGAAAAGAAGTCGGTATTGAATTCCCATCGCCCTCAGCTTCTGCTTGACCTGTGTCAATGAATGGTGACTCTGTTGGACCTCACAAGTGTAATCCCGGAAAAGAAGAACTTTGGTGCCATCAAAACGCAGGTATGCTTGTCTTCGTGCTTCTTGGAGGACGGCATCCCTATCCCAGAAGTTCAGGATACAGGTGATGATGGGACAGGGCGGAGCGCTCGGCTTCAGCGGCTGAGGGATCAGCACCCGGTGTGCCCTTTCAATGGCAAACCATGAGGACAGGCAGTCGGCTGGCATTCATGATTTCACCCAACTTTCTACTCAGTCCACCAATTGCCTGGGCTCGTCTCCCTCTGCTAGTTCGAAGATGCCTATGAGGATATTATTCTGCCGGAAGTGGTTCTCTGTGTCTTCTGCCCGCATGTGGAGGTCTGCCATTCTAGTGCGTGGAGACTTGTTTTTGTAGGGTGGAGATGTCATCCTCTGCGGATGAGATCCGCATTTCTGCCTCAGTCAGTCTGGTTGTAGCATTGCAGAGATCCTGGCACAACAGGGCTACATCCATTCGTACCTCTCCTATCTTGGTCTTCACCGCTGACTGCTGAAGTCTGAATGGCCTGTAGTATTGTGGCAAGATCCAGGTGAGGGGGGCCCGGCCCTTCGCCACCAGGGCAATCTGAGGAGTTGGCTGTGGGGCCTCCAGTATACTGGTCCATCTTAGTCTGGGTCTGCAATGTGCCCAAACGGGCCAGACTGTCCTTTCCCATCGTGGTGCTGTGAGGGCAGACTGGGACGGAAAATGTGCGTTGATCCAAATTGTATCAGAGACTCCATTATTCTTTCCCCTGGAGAGAGCGTAGAGATGGTGCTTATCCTGTCAGACCATGAGGACGGTGTGAGGTCCTGGGTTGCGGGGAATGTGGATTTACAGTCCGGGGTTGATCCCCAGGGGTTCACGCCATTATTCCGACCTCCGCAGCACAGGAGAAGGGGTGCCTGGCTGCGGCCCCCCAGGAGTCGGTTGGGAGCACAGTGCGGATCTGGCTGTCAAGCCTCTAGGGCCCCACAGGAGTCCCGTCGTCTTCGGGGCATCCCTGATCACTGTTGCAGCCCCTTGGGGGACCCAATGCAACGTTCATGAGAATCTTTCCGGGGGCATCTCAGGAAGTCTCCAGGTGCTGTCTACCAGTGGACGCCGCAAGAGAGAGCGGGGGGAGATCCCCACCAGGGCCCCGCTCCCCCAACGCAGACCGAATGGCACTGTTTCAGCCCCCCCTGCCAAGAACCCTGTCCAATCCTCCGCCGGTCGACGACCTCCCCCAAACAGCAATCAGAGGCCCCAGTCCAGAGTTCGGGGGCTGGCCCGCTACAGGGTCACTTACGCCTCTCCTTATGTAGCACAAGGACGAGCCAAGGGTTCAGGGGGCTCCCTGCACCCCCGGCAGCCAAGCATACAAGTGGGTCTTCACTTGGTCTTTGTCCCGTACAGCTCTCTCCTCAGCGATCAGGAATCTAGTGCCAAGGCAGGCTCAGATTACAGGGGCCTTCGGGAACCCCCAGCTGGTCTGACGGGTAGCAGGGTCTGGGCCCGCTCCCCGCGTTCGGTCCCTAGGCAGGCCCCCTCCCCTCCCAGACCGCAAGTCCCCACAGCACCTTGACCGTAGGACCGCCTGCCCCCGGTGAGTCTGCTCATTTTGGCATACTGGGCCCTTCACTCGGTTGCATCCATCCAAGCGGGGAGGGAACGGATCTCATCCTTCGGACCGCCCTAGTCTCCCTCAGCTGCTCGTCACTCAGGGGCACTATGGTCTCTGCCGCTTCGGCACTTCCAGGCCCTCCGATCTTCAGATGCGCAGGAGGGGGGCCCTTGATGAGGGCGGCAGCACAGACCAGACCATGGCCACCTCCGGTGCTCCACCCGGGCGACCCTTTGTTCAGGGGTGGAGCTTCAAAGAGATCAGGCTGACCCCACCACTGGGTCCCCCTGGACACACTTCAAAGCCCCAATGGACCACCGGGACAGCCACAGGGTGATCCCCACCAGGGGGCCCAGATTTTACTACACGGGCTCCACCTGGAAGATGGGCGGGCCCACAGTGGTTCGCTCCCTTACCTCCACTCGGCCAGGGGGCCTTCAGCCGCACTCCTCAATCACCAGTCTCTCCACACCATTATGTGGGGCCCAAAGTTCGGGATGCAACGCTGCACCGCCGCTGATCCCCAACTGCCCCAGGTAAGCAGATGATCGTCGTCTGGTCTGGAATCTGTGCAGATTGTGGGTATAGGCCCAGCGAGACGTTAAAGTGCGTCCGCCATGTTGGCCTCCTTGGCCACACCCCCACAAAACTGCATTTTAATTGTAACTTTACAAGTACGGAGACTCCACAGTGGGGGCGGAGAACTCCGCACATAAAAAGATACAACATACCTATCTTTTAAAGAGAGGAGTTCTCTGCAACAACTGCAGAGTCTCTACACTCATAAACTTACTATTAAAATGCAGTTTTGTGAATTCCTAAACAAATGTAAGCTTTCCATTTGTGAATCAGGCCCAAAATTTAGAGCATGAAATTAATGACCCATATCAAAATGTTAGATGCTTCGTTTATATGATTTCATCCAAACACAGTTGAATAAGGTCAGTGGAGATTTGATAAACAAAAGACATGAAAGCCACACATAATCTAAATATCACAAAACAAACATAAGCTCTTAAAAAGCATGGTTTCTTACTGGTCTATCTCGGCACAGTACTAACATCTACGGGGTTGTCTCATCCTACAGATAGAATTTGCCTGTCTTAAGCTTAAAAATAATGCCAATATCATTGCTGACTTTTCTCTTGATTTGTCCTCATATGAAGAAGTGACGTAACAAGGGTACAAAAGACCCTCGTGCAAGCAAGAAAATGAGCACCCCTCATTACTGGCTGCGTAGTAAAATTCAGCAATAGTGAGGGCTCAGTGCGGCCCTTAGGCATCTGGATCTCAGTGTACTGCACCTGCTGCACCATTGATAGCTATACCCAGCACTTAATTTGAGCCGGTTCTTTCCGATGCTCAGCCCAGGCACTTAATTGGTTTCCGGTGCTCGGCACAGGCACCTAACTTTTCTAAGTATGGTATTGACAGTTTACCACACGGTGGCGGTGCTCATCTAATTTAGAGATGAGCAGAACAACGGTTGTTTAGGAATACAATATACATTAAAATAGTGCTAATACCTGCCTCCCCAGCCATTCCTTTAGCTTTGGGGACCTGGAAGAATCTGAACTGTCGCATTTACATGCGAGAGAGATGGTCAGTAGTTGTTTTGGCAGCGATGACAAGGGCGATGTGTGGTGCAAGCCTCAGTGGCCTCCTGGTCAGAGCCCTGGCACTTAATATTTTAGAAGTTAAGCACTGGCTATGCCTCAGATACAATAAGGGATTAGACGCCATTCGGTCACAAAAACTATGGTCCAGCAATCACCCTTATCGACCCTTCTCACAAAATATTTGAGAAGAAAATGCTTACAATACTTTAATCCTCTATATATGAGAACGGCATCCTCTCACAATGACAGGCTTGTTAAGGAAAAAGTATAACCTCCGCAGTCCAAATTTGTAGATGTTACATGATAGTGGAAGAATACCATTCTTTTAAAAAAGAGTCCGATTATGTGGTCTTTGGGGACATAAAGTCTAAATTTGACAACATTTCAGGATGTGCCATGGGCTTCTTTGATGGAAATGCGACTCTTCAGTGCAGTGTAAAATGTTCTGATGCAATTCCATTATTGTATTCATGCAATGATCCGGTGAATCCAGGACAGTCAAACTAGTACTCTCCCGGTGACGGATTGTGTCCAGCAAGTGTGTTTGTTGGCTCGAAGTTAGTTTATTCTGCATACTTTTTAAGTAGTAGCAATCCGAGTATCATGCATCAATGATCTTCCAAGCCTGGGAGACATGAACATCTCAAATCTTTTCTTCGCAGATGACACCTCATTAGTGTCCTGCACATCAGTGGGTATTTAAAAACCTAATGGATAGATTTTTGCTTTGTTATCATCATGTTATCATCAGACTGGGTTAATCATTAATGCCTTAAAATCTAAATGAATGGCATTTAACCCACAAAAGATATTCCAGAACAAGCTACTTTTGGGCAGTGGTCTTTTTGAATGGGTGATCAATTTCGGTTACTTGGTCATCAGATTGAGTTTGGATGCCAAATGCAATCAATAGGTGATACAAAGTAATAATTTCTGACACAACAAGCTGGTACTACAGTTTAACTCACTTAAAACCTGTATAGGAAAGTATTATCTTTTGTGATAGAGGTACATAGGATTTTAGCTCAGTCTGCAGAAGAGTATGATGCTAAGGTTTGGCGATTCTTCTGAACTCACTCTTTTGATGAAATTAGAGAGTCAGGCAGTTGATTCATGGAAGATCTGCTGGGCATCCCACAGAGCACACCCACTATCCCACTATGTTTAGACTTGGGCTTTGTTGAAATTAAAATTGGTATATGGCTAACTACTCTTCTCTATTAATTCCGCATCTGGAGCGTGGAACAGCTTTGTCAGTATAGCATAGTCATATGGGTGCACAAGATATGACACAATAGCGCTAACAAAAATATTGAGATATACAATATCAGCAAAAACATATAGAGGACACGAATATTAATTTTACATATCTTGTTAACAAAGTACAAAAATATTGATAGCAAAAATATAGAAGGCTAAAATATTGTCATAAGATAGGTAAGTATTGTGAATTTTAAATAATGAAAATTATATTAACTTAAATACATTAACTATAAAAATGGACATTTGAAAAATATAAATAATTATATTAAAAATATGTGTGGTGAACTCGCGAGCAACATTAGGGTAAGTGTTAGGCTTTGGAGGGGTCACATTTACTATTCCCACTCCAAAGTAAGCAACAGTTGTGAAAGTGTTGAATTGTGGTGGGGTCTGACTTACTATTTCTGCTCCAAACTGAATAACAGAATAGAAGGTGTTAAAGCTTGGTTGGAGCAGATTTACTTAATCCCACTCCAGTCTATGGAATAGTAAGGAAGCAAGTATTAATTGGAGTGGATGGTAGTCTATCACAAGTAATAAAGTCACTAATCTTTTAGGTCCGGGCAAAACTTTCAGTGATTTAAAATCTGAACTCAAACCTTAAAAGCTATGGCACAGAGCAGACAGGCTTAATTTAGTGAAAGTGTGCAAAGCATTTAGAAATAAAAACATGGTTAAAAAGTCAACAACACAACACAATAAAAATCCTACTCCAATTTATAAAAATATTGAAAAAATTAATAAACAAAATGAAACCAAACAACAAACATCCAATAAGGGACACCGGCCATATGAATTTTTTAATATTTAAGAATATGTCAAGGAAAAGTCAAGCGCCAATCAGTAATGTGTGACCAGGACCTAGTGCAATTTCAAACCAACTGCAATGGAGCATGGGTTGGATACACCAAACAGATTAATCATGGTCAAAGATTTATTTTTTATTTTTTATTTTATTTTTAGACAAAAATTCATAAACGGCATGTTAAAAACGGCGGCATGGATGACTGCAAATTTTCTACAGCCTAATACCAACAAAACCGAGATTCTGTTGTTCGGGAAAGCGGGGGAGCTCTGGTCCTCAGATTGGTGGCCTTCCGAGCTGGGAGGACCCCCTATGCCAAAAAAATGGGTGAAAAATCTGGGTGTTCTAATGGATGAGAAACTCTCCATGGAAGAACACATGTTTTGGCCTGATGCGAATGCTTAGAAAGATCTTTCCCTGGATCCCTCTCTCAGCAAGAAAAACCCTTATACAGGCACTTCTAGTGAGCAGACTAGATTATGGAAACTCCTTACTGGTAGGCAGGAGCGGCTCCTCGAGGGAGTGCTGCGGGGTGGTGGGGCGGGACGGGGGAGGGTCAGGGTGGGGGTTAGTAAACTCCGGAATTGGGCCGAACAGAGTTGAGTAAAGAAATAAATAAATAAAACAAATTACATTGCGCGCTGCATCGCCGATTTGGCGATGCAGCGCGTGCAAAGTAATTTGTTTTGTTTATTTATTTCTGTACTCAACTTTGTTCGGCCCAATTCTGGAGTTTACTACCCCCTCCCCCGCCCGGCCCCGCAGCACTCCCTCGAGGAGCCGCTACTGCTGGGAGGGATCAGGGAAGATCTAGCCCTTAATCGGCCTGCTCGAACTCCTTCGGAACCCCTCCTGCGACTGCTTCACTGGCTGCCCATCAGAAAAAGAGCAGTGTTTAAGCTTTTATGTCTGGTATTCAAAACTCTCCAGGGGAAGGGGCCAGCTTACCTGAGAAAGAAGCTAAAACCGTATATCCCATCTCGCCAATTGAGATCAAGTGATCGACGGTTGTTGTGCCCCATGAGAATTAATAGAATCAGAATGGGTGGCCGTTCTTTCTCGTATCTCACTCCCTTTCATTGGAACAAATTGCCAGACAACATCTGTGTATGCTCCAATATCTGGCAGTTTAATAAACTTCTCAAAACCTGGCTGTTCTGTCACTAATCAGTTGTCTCTGCTCTGCTCTGTCTGATATTGTGGCGCCGAGAGATCCCCGCGGGGATGATCCATTTTGCACCTAATAAATAAATACAAATAAATAAAAAAATTAATCATGGTCAAAGATTTACCTTCTGACGTAGAGCCTAATTATGAATTTGGCAGCCCAACGGACCACCAGACTAGTGGTGGAGGTGCAGTGGTGGTCAGGGACTGTGGCATCGGTCCAACCGCCATATTACAACTATTGCGGTTGTACCACTATAGGACCGCTGGAACTGCCAGGGATCCATGATCCCTGGTGGGGGCACAGCAGTCAGAGACTCCAATATGCTTGATGGTGCTGCTGCGGCACCGCCAAGCATATTTGGAGTTTACTCACTGCCACAGGCGGTAAGGCCACCATGAAAACAGTGGCATTGAGGAAACAAGTGGGGTTTGCCTCAGGGCCTTGGGATCCATGCAAAGGGGCACATGGTGTGCCACCCTATCTGCATGCACCCCTTTTCCTGCATGGCATGGACTGCACAGTCCATGTCATACAGGAACGTGCATTCGCACTCCCATTGCATGGCCTTTTTAATAGGAACTGCCATGGGAAAGCCAAAGGACCGCCCACCAGACTACAAGGTAACTTATAATCTGGCGGGTGGCAGGCGGTGAGCTTTTGCGGTGTGGGAGCAGGATGGTGGCGTGGCGGCCAGCTCCCACACTACCAAACTCATAATCAGGCTCTTAGTGTCTGAAATAGAGGAAGTGTCCTTGAAGCCAGATAGTCATTGCATGAGGTTCAGCTGACGCTGTTTGTTTTGCTGGCAAATTCTTAAAAGCACAACAAATTCAAATTTTGCTCTCAATGAAGTCCAATCATTGGGCGGATACTTTTTTCACCTTTGACCAGAGTCAGGATTTCTTCATTCGAACTTAGCCTCTTTTGCAGAGCTCAGAATCCTCCAGCAGGTCAAACATGCATTCTGGAAAGTTGCACCAATGTCAGATAGGCTTACAGGGAGGGTCAGCTAAACAGCTTTTTTGGCTGGCAAAAAGCTCTAAGTGGGACCAACTTGATTTTCTTACACAGCCATATTGTGCCTTGGTTAGATGGACTTATTTGATCCAGTTTCTCTGGAGATCTGGAAGTTCCAACTTTTCAGAGATTGTTGATGAAGTGTAGCTAGATACAGCCAAGGGTGCCAGGATTTCAGGTACAGCACTTAGGGGGCACACCTACTCCAGCAGAAGGTACCAGCAGGGTTCAGTCAGGTCCAGTTCCAACTGGTCAGGTGGGTACTTCAGGAAACAGGCCTTTTGAAGCTTACCGTTTCTCTGTAGTCACACAGGATGTCAGCCAACACAGCCCTGGAGTCTACTTCTTTTTTTATGTGGGAGCAGATCCAACCCTTTAGTGCTCCTCACAGGTGTCAAACAGCAGGTGAAGTTCTTCTTCTACCATTCTTCTACAGGTCCAGAAAGTGTTCTGAGGATCTGTGGGTGAGGTGCCAGCTTTGTAGGTTTCACTAGCCAGTGGGTTGAATACTTCCTAACCAATGGGGGAAAAGTACCCTGTGGCAAACCTTAACACTTTTGCAGCAAGTCCTGGTTGCCTTACTGCGAACTTTTCCACAAAGCTGTATACTGAGGGAGATCCAAGCTGACACAGGCCTCCTGCCCCTGAAGGAAGCATGTGGGCGAGCTAGGGACATGTTTAGGCTACTGCGCAGTCCCTTCCTCCTCAGCTACATCAAACAGATTTTGGCACCAGCTCCCCCTCCCACTGAGCTGGGGCTTAACTGGTTACACTGCGCCTAAAGGACAAGGCTTCCCGTTTCTCAGGTCTCATCTTACTCTAAACTATAAATGGGTATGCCTCATCTCTGTCCCTTTCAAGTTTATGAAGTTCCTGGAACCTCCCCGGCTGCACTTTCTGAGCATATATGTATCACACTCTCCACAATTATCCCATTCTGCCACCAGGAATAAGCCATTGTTTTCTGATGAGCAGTTTTCACATGTTTTTAAAGTTAAGACCTGGAGGGCCAATTGCTGTCAGACTAAAGCAAATTAACCTCCACTACCTCCAGGCAGTGGCAATGTTACGTTTTATTATTACCTTCCCTAAATATGTATTAAAAGCAAACTGTGCCATTGAATTAGATTTTTTTATAAATTTAAAAAAAAGTTGTTCAAATATTTTTCTTACCAGTCCCAAACTTGTTAGCAGAATTTATATGTTAATCTGCACTCTAGTTTTCCTCATAGAACAGCAAGAGCCTTCCACTGTGAAATTAGGTTTTGGGGATTTGTCACCGAAGGAAAATGCCAACATTACATTTTTACATATCCCACTTCTAATTCTAGTAACACTACAAGGCCTACTTAGGGGTTTCTTATAATTATTTAAAAGAAGGGGTTCCCAGTCAAAAGGGTTATTTTGGCAATTCGTTCTAAGGTTTAAACTGAAGCAATCAACTTACATTGGTAATCCTTATGCCGTGGAAAACATGTTTAAGTTACATGAGCTATACATAAAGAAAGTAGCACTAACAAAAAAACATACACTGCAAATGTACAATTCCAATGGTTGTTATGCCAGAGCAGCCATAGTAAAGGCTACAGTAGCAAAATGATACCGTAATAAAATCACCTCCACAATAACACCTTCGACCCTCAACTGGACCCCGCTACTGTTCCAACTCACCTTCCAACCACTGCCCATGAATGAACCTTGACCTCGTGGCCTGCTGTCACCACTGTCATAATAGCTGCTAGCATGAAGACCATCCACTCGCGGACTCCATCTGACCCCTACCCCAACAACGCTTTCACCAAAGGACTCCAACCAATCAGTGAAGCACTAACACCCATCCTCAATGCCTCATTCAACTCAACCACTTTCCTGGACATTTGGAAACATGCCACCCCCATTGTCCTGCTCAAGAAACCATCCGCTGACCCAGCCATGCTTTCCAACAGCAGACCCATCTCCCTCCTACCATACCCGGCAAAGGTCTTAGAGAAACTAATCATCGACCAGCTCAGCAACCACCAGCTCTTCGATGCTACACAGTTTGGATTCAGACTCAACCACAGTACAGAAACAGCACTCATTGCTACCACAAACGACATTAACATGATCACTGACAAAGGAGACACATCAGCCCTCATTTTCCTGGACCTCTCAACAGTATCTGACACGTTTTCACACCCTATCCTCATCAGGCACCTGCCCAAGATTGGCATCCATAGACCTACTCTTTACTATCTGTTCCTTCTTAATGGATATCACACAAGCTGTCAGCCTACCACCTTACTCTTCGGAAGTGCTCAAACTCATCTAAAGAATTCCTCAACGTTATTTCCTCTTAACTACATTATCCCTCTGGCCAATGTCATCCATGCACACAACATCAACATGCTCTCCTACGCAACTCATACTGCTCATTTGCAGTTTCTGACAGATTGGAGTTTGTGAATTATAATAATATTTAAACTATATTACGATAGTCTAATTATATTCATACTTTATTTACATGTTTCATATTTCATACTTATAATTACATTTTATCCTTTTGTCTCTTTTTGATCCTGTAGGGTGTAGTTTTTTGTATATTTTTAATTTCTTATGCTACTTGAGTTCAGTGCTTTTAGTTTAGATCTGAAAAACCAACTTTTTTTTAATAAAATAATTTTTATCTTTATTTATCTTTTATATTATTACTATATCTTTTTGTAATGATCATGCATTTCAATTTTTTAATATTTTGGATTTTGAGAGTTTTTTCCACATTTAGTATAAAATAGTAGAATGTCTATCTTGAAGATCAATTCCCTGCTTACAACCACACAATATGTTTTTGAGTGAGAAATCCCAGCAGTGCTCAAGGCAGACTTGTATTAGGAGGGTACCAAATACTCAAAACCAGAAGAAATGCATTATACTTTAAGAGAGTATGGGATTCCATTTGGAGAATAATGAGGTGCTACAGAATATTTAATGAGGATAAAGGCCAGCCAAATCAGAGATGAAGGGGCAAATCACCCACAATGCAGCACACACACATAACACTCAGAGCACCTCAACATTTACCACAAAGTGGACCAAACTGCAATACTTACACAACAGAACTGAGGACACAACTGCTGCCGCTTGTGTGTAGAAAATGGCCATTCGCATTTGGCATAGCAGGAAACTGTGAGATGATAATGGACAAATACACCTCACATCCGTGATGGTGGCGAAATGTCAACTGTCCAGCATTAAATAGGCATCTCCACACAAACAGTCACAATGTACATTGACATGCAGTCTGTTTGTAAACTTGTCCAATGCGTCAACATACATGTGAACACAATGTCAAAATGCATCTCCCCTTCACATTGCAGAGGGAGAATCATCACCTCCTGCAGAACAGACCGTACTCCTCATCACCGATGATGAAGAGGACCTACACACCATCCACCCGATGCCCTCCAACAGCTCATGGACACCCTCAGCACCCCACCCCCAGGAGCAGGGCAGCCCAGCTGCATCGAGGAGAACCCACCCCCTGCACAGACCACACAGCAGGAAGCACCCACCACCACGGCCGTCTCCCAGGATCCCCACGAGCAACACATGGCATTCCAATGCCATGTGTCACAGGGCCAGAAGGGGATGGCAGAGCAGGTGCGGGTGGGGTTTGACCTCATGGCAGCCAAACTAGATGCCATACGTGGGTGTCCAAGTCCCATCAGGGACCACCTACAGGCCCTAATGGACCCCCACAGTCCGCTTTATGGACTCCAACAATCCATGGCTGACATTGCCGGAGTCATGACTGGTAGACAAGAACAAGTGTCTAGTCAGAGTGGCTCCAGCGATCTCAACAGTGAGTTAGCCAACACGGGGAGGAACATGGAGAACATGAAGCGGATGCAGGCGGGAAGAATGGCTGCCACGGCTGCACACCAGTGAGATGTAGCAGGGATCTACCATGCCCTGCAGATACTCATCATGGCAGTGCGGCCACAAGGCCTGGCGCAGATGAATGCTGCTGCCACTACTCCCTCCACATCACCGCCCCCTGATGTGTCAGTGCCTCACAGTGCGGCTGACAATCCACCTCCGGCCCCTGATGTGTCACTGCCACGCAGTGCCGCAGACAAAACACCACCACCCACATGTGAGGCACATCACACATAGGAGGACGATGATGAGGATGAATCTGCCGTTGGGCTAAGTAGGAAGCGGTAGCATTCATCTCCGCCATATGGCCTCTTTCTGCTTGGTTCTGCCCTCTGCATCATGCCCAGGAATAACACCCTCCACTGTCCCCCTTAACACTCTGCGACACTCACCTTGGCCCCCGACATGGACTGCTACATTTGTTTAGGCAACCAATGACACAGAAATCAGACTGGGGACTGAACTCCTTCTCCTACGATATACTTTTCCCTCCCCAAAGGACCCTGGCTGGCCCTCCACGGGGCAACATTGTAAAGTAGCATGTGCATGGCCAGGTACTGGTCCACCTTCACCACTCCACCGAATGTGATTAAGACATTCAAATTCACACAGATGAGTTATGTCCATGATCAAGCAAGTATGAAAGTATGGATGTATGTAGGGGCAGTGATTCCAAACAACGGTGCTCCCTGGGAACTGATTTCAATGCGCATGTATGTCCATGACCCAGATAGGCAGTGAGATGACTGGGAATGTGTGAACTAGCTGTGGCCTCATTGCTCCAAAACAACATTCTCGCTATTTCCAAACTTAGCCCCACGTCAATGTATGAAATAGGGCTGTGTGTCACAAAGGCAAAGTCAAAGTTATGTGGAAGCCACAGCTCGGAGCAATGATTGGTTTGAGTGTGGAGTGCTTGGACTCCTGGGATGGTCGGTGCGTAAGTGTGAAGGTCATACCAGGCAAGTGAACAACGAGCAAGGACTCCTGTGTGTGGGGTGTGTGTATACGTTGGTCTCTGGTTAGCGCTGTGCGTAGTGTGGGAGCCATCAGCAGCTGCTATGGTATCGCTCAGGGGGTGCCGGGCGCATGCATTCCCAAGGTCGGAGGTGCAGATGTGCTACCGCCTTCTAGTTCAGACAGAGGGGCTGTCATCCACAATGTTAGTTTGTCATCTGCTTGCATTCTGGAAATATGATGGGGATTGGGTGGGGGGATGTCACTGCTTCGCCTTCCGGCATGGTTGAACCCTTACCAGATCTGTGACTGGGGGTGAATGTTTGCCAATGTGCAACATTCCGTCCATCATCTTGTGTGTTTTGCATTTCGCCCTTAGTGGGAAGGGTATGCCCAGACGTGGGTCCCGTGCTCACTACGCCACTGGAGTCAAGGTATCCTGGCTGATGAGGGCTGAAAGCCCGTAACCGGGCCTAGGATGCTTGATTCCGGTCCAGGGAAGACATGGCTTGGCAGTTTGGTCTGGACTGTTCCCATGAGGCACAGGGTCAAGACTGATTTGCATATGGCTATGTCTGAACTGGGGTGGCGTGGTGAAGCAAAATAACAATGGATTAAACCCAGATCTGTGACTGGGGGTGAATGTTTGCCAATGTGCAACATTCCGTCCATCATCTTGTGTGTTTTGCATTTCGCCCTTAGTGGGAAGGGTATGCCCAGACGTGGGTCCCGTGCTCACTACGCCACTGGAGTCAAGCTATCCTGTCTGATGAGGGCTGAAAGCCCGAAACCGGTCCTAGGATGCTTGATTCCGGTCCAGGGAAGACATGGCTTGACAGTTCGGTCTGGACTGTTCCCATGAGGCACAGGGTCAAGACTGATTTGCATATGGCTATGTCTGAACTGGGGTGGCGTGGTGAAGCAAAATAACAATGGATTAAACCCAGATCTGTGACTGGGGGTGAATGTTTGCCAATGTGCAACATTCCGTCCATCATCTTGTGTGTTTTGCATTTCGCCCTTAGTGGGAAGGGTATGCCCAGACGTGGGTCCCGTGCTCACTACGCCACTGGAGTCAAGCTATCCTGGCTGATGAGGGCTGAAAGCCCGAAACCGGTCCTAGGATGCTTGATTCCGGTCCAGGGAAGACATGGCTTGGCAGTTCGGTCTGGACTGTTCCCATGAGGCACAGGGTCAAGACTGATTTGCATATGGCTATGTCTGAACTGGGGTAGCGTGGTGAAGCAAAATAACAATGGATTAAACCCAGATCTGTGACTGGGGGTGAATGTTTGCCAATGTGCAACATTCCGTCCATCATCTTATGTGTTTTGCATTTCACCCTTAGTGGGAAGGGTATGCCCAGACGTGGGTCCCGTGCTCACTACGCCACTGGAGTCAAGCTATCCTGGCTGATGAGGGCTGAAAGCCCGTAACCGGTCCTAGGATGCTTGATTCCGGTCCAGGGAAGACATGGCTTGGCAGTTCGGTCTGGACTGTTCCCATGAGGCACAGGGTCAAGACTGATTTGCATATGGCTATGTCTGAACTGGGGTGGCGTGGTGAAGCAAAATAACAATGGATTAAACCCAGATCTGTGACTGGGGGTGAATGTTTGCCAATGTGCAACATTCCGTCCATCATCTTGTGTGAACCCTTATCAGCCATGTACGTGCCCTCTCGGTCAGTATTGCATGCTCTGATGTAGCAGTGTTGTTTTGCTGCAGTCTGACAGTGATGGGTGCAGGTATCTGTGAGGAGGCGGTTGACCACTCACCTTGCACCTATTAGCTGGCACTGATCACTACTCTTGATGGATGATGTCCGTGTACACATGTGACCTGTACATGGCACATTTGACCAGGGGACACATTGGTGTGTTCCACGCAAGGTGGACCTGCTGGCCTCTAGGCTGGTGTGCATCTCCCAATGTTGCTGAGATGTCCACTTTGCCCACATCCCCCTTACGGCCATGTTGTTCATGTTGTGGGACTCGACACACAGGGTGTATATTTGCATCAGGCAGGTACATCTCTGACCAGAAATGGCACCCTGTTGTCTTTTTCTGAACACCAATGACGGCCTTCATGTCATGTTCATGTACACGTGGGACGCTGATGAGTGGCATGACGTACTACATGTGACACCCTGATATGGCAAATCGAATATGTGACACCCTAAACAGCCTCTCGGTGCAGAGGTGACATACACACCATCTCTTATTGCAATATATGCGAAAGTTAGCACTCAATGTTGCACTTACACCCGTCAGAGTAATGTGCTAATGCAGAGGACTGACATGCACACAGGGAATGTGTGTTGCTAAGATTTTATTTGCACATGCTGGCCATGTGGTCATCTTGTACTGTGCCATGATTGCTGTGGACAGTCACAATGTGACGTGCTCATGCGAAGAAATTGTTGATGATTGTGTTCCTTCGGGCTATTCCTGCTGTGGCTTCAGTGGGGTGTGGTCCACCTGCATCATCTTCCTCATCATCATCCGGTGCTTCTGGGACTTGGATCCATGGGGCATTGGTGCGTACACATATGTTGTGCAATACACAACATGCAGTAATCATCTTGCACACTATTTCTGGGCTGTACAAGAGTCTTCCACCGGTGATGTCCAGGCACCTGAAATGTGATTTCAACACGCCAAATGTGCGTTCAACAATGCCCCTGGTGCGTTTGTGGGCCGGGGTGTTCGGGGCTCGGAGGGGTGTCATCATCCACGGACAGAGTGCATATCCTTGATCACCTGTGAGAGGGAAGTAAGATTAGTGTTAACTGGTGGTTCTGCATGCTGTGTTGGCAGACATACAAGTTTTGTGGTGTGTGATTTGTGCGACCTTGGGATTCATGTTAGCCATGTATTGCTGCTGGCAAATGTGGTAGGACAATGTGTATTACGTAGCCTCACAGCTGCTCCTCCCTCCCACCGAACCTATTGACTTGTGTGTGCTGCGTGGTTGCATCACTTGCACTCCTACGGCACACCATTGTCATGCCTGTCTGCGCATGTCCGCAGGACTGACAGCAAGACTGTAATGTTGGCCGTTGAAGGTGGGCGGCCACGTGTGTGTAGGCCTATGGTAAGGATAGGGCGGACACAGATGTGGAGTTCTGGCCTGGCTGAACTCGCGCTGATATTGAGGCTAGGCCTTTGGTTCAGGCTGCGGCAATGTAGATACACACACAACAGTTGGCATGTATGAGCCGAGACCCCGAGCTGTCTCGCGCTCCTTTATTAATCCATCCAGGCAAGGCCGCCCTCCTGGTGCATGCTAAATTGCAACATTGTCGAATACAGGCCGGGTCACGCAGACACTACTACGGAGACACACGCCATAGTCACTTTTGTGGCCAGGCAGGAACTGAACCGTGCCCAGAGCTGAACCACGCCCAGAGCCCCAGGCCATTTCTCTGCACTCCTCACACGCGTGTGCCGCCGCAGCGCTGGGGTGTCGTGCGCTTCGGAGTACGTCTCCAGACGATCTACCCAGGCTTACCGGCGGCCTGCCTGGGACGGGGGTGGCCCCGTGACTGTGAAGGGCTCCAGTGGCGTTACTGAGGACATGCTGTTGGCTACTGGAGGCGGACTTGTGGGGTAGCCCCTCGGGAAAATGACTTGCGGTGCACTGAGTTCGGCCCACCGGAAGAGCTGAGCGGGTGTGCAGCCTGCGATGATGCAGCAGGCCTGGTGGCTTGTGGTGCACTGAGTTAGTGGCACCTGAGGCCCTGCGTCTGGCACGGGCCAACCGCCACATGGCGATGACTTGCGGTGCACTGAGGTAGGCCTACCGGAAGAGTTGAGTGGGTGTGCATCATGCTATAATGCTGGAGGCTGGATGGTGAATTGTGGTGCACTGGGTTTGGCCCAACGGAAGAGCTGAGCGGGTGTGCAGCCTGCGATGATGCAGCAGGCCTGGAGGGGCGGACTGGAAAGGATGTGTCTGTTACTTGCTGTACTGCAGTGTGGTCAGAAGGCAGCAGTAGCCAACTTGCAACTCCGCGGTGCGGCTGGGTGCGCTGGGGGCCTGTTGCGAAGAATCCAGCGATCAGCTGAGGAGGCTGCCAAGCTCGCGGAGCCCGGCCTCGGGGATTGCACCGGCACGTGGTGGGCCCTCTTGGAGAGACGCCGGTGGCGGCAGGTGAGCAGTGAGGCATGGGTGCATAGGGGCGGCCATTCACCGCTGGGCACAGGTCGGGTCTGGGGATCAGCGGACTGGGGTGCGGCAGGCGCACAGGATCGCGCAGGCACCACCAGTCACGATGGCGGCCTCGTGGCAGGGTGAGGGACGCCGCCCTGGCAGACACGCCACTGCAGGCGATGACGAGATATGCGCCGGGTGGCGTCGGACGTAGCCACCTCGTCGCCGGTGTGACTTTGCCCATTGTAGGTGGTCGGCCACGTGTGTGTAGGCCTATGGTCAGGATATGGTGGACACAGGGCCACACGCAGTAGTTACTTCAGTGGCCGTCCCGGAAGTGAACCACTCCCTGAGCCCCGGCCTATTTAGTCATTCCCCTACGCTGGACTGGCATGCGCCGGCCCTGCCCACTACGCTTACGCACACACTTTGGCAGCTGACATTAACGCTGTGCTCCTGGTTTTTAAAACATTGTTCTTACCTGTTTTTAACCGTTTTTGCTCTGTGCAACTTGCTTTGGGGGAATTTATTTGAATCTTGGCAACTCTCCGGTCCACCGTGGTCACGTCAGGAACGGCCGTTTGAGTGGAGAGAGGCTGCCTTAGCAATCCTGGGCAATCTGACTCTAGGGGCCATCTTGAGCGGTTAGCGCTCTAGTTATCGGATCAGGGGGCATAAATTCACCGCGTGCGCGGACGCGCAGTGGTGTAGCACACACTTTGGCAGCTGACATTAACGCTGTGCTCCTGGTTTTTAAAACATTGTTCTTTCCTGTTTTTAACCATCTTTGCTCTGTGCAACTTGCTTTGGGGTAATTTATTTGAATCTTGGCAACTCTCCGGGCCACCGCGGTCGCGTCAGGAATGGCTGTTTGAGTGGAGAGAGGCTGCCTTAGCAATCCTGGGCAATCTGACTCTGGGGGCCATCTTGAGCGGTTAGCGCTCTAGTTATCGGATCAGGGGGCATAAATTCACCGCGTGTGCGGACGCGCAGTGGACGCACGCAGCGGGCGTGCCGCTGGCGCGCCTAAGGCAAGCCCGTCCGCGCCTGGACGCTGCCGGCTGCCAGGAAACTCTGCCCATGTTAACAGGTATAAGATGTCTCTTTTAAGTTATTCAAAAGACTTGCTGCTGGGTCTTAGGGTGAATACTCTAGGCCTGGGGTGTGAGGGATATATCTCAGTTGAGAGGGGGGTACAAGGCTGTAACTGTCCTCAATGCAGGTGATTTGGGACACATATTCAGCAAACTCTAGTCCCCCTTCACTCCCAGACCCCAAACAATCAGGTATTAAAGGAGTTAACCATGGGGAAAAATAATCAGCTGAAGGCAGTACAAGAAGCTCCCTTCCAGGGTCTATATATTAATGCTAGATCTATCCTTAAGCAGTCCGCTGAAATATGGGATTTGCTGGAAGATTTGAAGCCAGATATCTGTCTCCTTGCCGAAACTTGGCTCCAAAACCATTCGACACAGGCTTTGGCAATCGCTTTTCCGGAGGAATATACAGTCACGAGATTAGATAGGACGAGCAAAAGGGGGGGGGAGCCTGGCTATAGCTACGTGCGCCCCACACTATATCAAAACAGTGGACACGGTGTCGACCACCTATATTGAACTAATGGTGTATCGGCTGGAGTCCTTTAAGGGGGCTAGGTGGATGGGGCAGTAGTATATCATCGCCCGGGAGAAAGCAAAAAACTGTTTTGTACATCATTATTGGAAACCCTTGTCCCGTATATCCTACAATCCGACTATTTTCTACTGGTTGGGGACTTTAACCATCATTTAGAAGACCTTTCCAATGTAGAGTCGGTGTGTCTACTGTCGGCCATGGAGTCGTTAGGTCTCTCTTCGAGAATTCATGAACCTACACATATTGCAGGTCATACCCTGGACACTGTTTTTACGAATTTCCATGACTTATCAGCAGAATCTCTGCTGGTGCTAACATGGACTGATAATTTGGCACTACGTTTTTCTATTAGAAGGTCAGAGGTAGGAAGTCAGCTTCAACGCAGAGATAATCTTCGTAGGGCCTGGAGGAAAGTCACTCCTGCAGCGTTTAGTCTGGCTTTTAAAACCCCCTCATTTGAAGGGGGGGAGGCAAGTGACAAAGCCCTAGAAAAATGGGAGGCCTCCATTAGAAACACCTTAGACAGCATCGCCCCTTTCAGAGTAGTGAGTGCTCAGGAGAGGACTGCTCCAGCCCCCTGGTACTCAGAATACCTTAAAAAGGAAAAGGCACTGTGTAGAGGTAGCGAGAGAAAATGGAGGAAAACTAAGCTGCCGGAGGATAAGCAGGCCTATAAACTGGCACAAAGAGCCTATTTAAAAAGCTGTAATACATCAAGAAGAGACCATTTGGGCACGCGAATACGGGAGGCAAAAAACTCCTCGAAGGAGCTTTTTAAGATACTGAAGGAGTTCACAAACCCCAAAGTAAGCAGTCCCTCCATTCCCCCTACGCAAGGGCTTTGTGATGATCTAGCCGACTACTTCAAGGAGAAGATCGATAAAATTTATAGCTCATTGGGGGTTGGAGAGGTATCGAAGGGGATAGTCTCCTCTGGGAGGGATACCTCACTACCTAGGCTCGACTCTTTTGAAACTATCACCACTGAGCAAGTGGAGTCGGTACTTGCAGCGACGAAATCTGGCTCGCCGATTGACCCGGCTCGGCCGTTTATCATGTCAGAACTAGCACCGGTGGTATCCGCCTCGCTCTCGGAGGTCTGGAACATTTCTTTGGCTACGGCTACATTTCCTAGGAAATGGAAGAAGGCGCACATCAAACCTCTGCTGAAGAAAGCGTTGGCAGACCCGGCAGACATGCAAAATTATAGGCCGATTTCCCTCCTTCCATGCTGCTCTAAGGTCATGGAGACATTGATTAATCAACAACTTACAGGTTATTTGGAGCAGTATAATTTGTTGGACCCCTCCCAATCGGGCTTCCGAGCAGGGCATAGCACCGAAGCGGCCTTGGCGGAAGTCACAGATATTATAAGGATGTCATTGGATAGGGGGTTCCGACAATGTTAGTACTCCTGGACCTGTCGGCGGCCTTCGACACCATCTCTCACAGCATTATGCTGGACAGGCTACAAGAGATTGGTGTTGGAGGTATGGCCTTGGCCTAGCTACAAAGCTTTTTGAACAACAGAACACAATGTGTTCAATTGGACACATTTGCGTCATAGACCACGGCACTGGACAAGGGGGTTCCCCAGGGGTCCATCTTAAGTCCCACCTTGTTGAACATCTATGTGGCTCCGCTGGCTGCCATTATTAGATCCTGCGGTTTTGATACAATCTCGTATGCGGAGGACACTCAGGTGATAATCCCCATCGAGTCAGATCCCGCGGCAACCAGAGCTAAGTTTAAGTTCTGTATGTTGAAAATAGCCACATGGATGAGCAACAATTTCCTTCAGCTAAACTCCAATAAAACGAAGATTCTCTTGTTTGGGAAGGCTGAGGAGCTATGGTCGGTGGACTGATGGCCTGTGGAACTTGGGGAGGCACGCAGTCCAACAAAGCAGGCAAGGAACCTGGGAATTATGATCGATAATAAACTTTCTCTGGAGGAGCACGTGAAGACAGTCTCGGGTACATGCTTTGGAATAATGCGGATGCTGAGGAAGATCTTTCCATGGATCCCCCTTGAAGCCAGAAAGACCTTAATACAGGCACTGCTAGTTAGTAGACTAGATTACGGTAACGTACTACTAGTAGGAATTAGGGAGGATCTATCATCTAGGCTGCAAGTTGTGCAAAACACAGCAGCGCGGCTGGCTCTCAACAAACCGGTTCGTACCCCGTCACTACCTCTTCTGCAAAAGTTGCACTGACTGCCCATTAGGAAGAGAGCAGTGTTTAAGCTCTTGACTTTAGTATTTAAAGCACTGCAAGGGACAGGCCCGGCATACCTAAGGAAGAAGTTAATTCCCTATGTTCCTGTACGCCAACTTAGATCGAGCAATCGGAAACTGCTCTGCCCCTGTAAAATCAGTAAAATTAAAATGGGTGGGCGTGCTTTCTCTCATCTTGCTCCCTTCCACTGGAACAGACTACCAGATGAGATCCGAGCCTGCACACCGTTGGTGCAGTTTAAGAAGCAGCTTAAAACATGGATGTTCTAATGGCCATATTGTCATAAGTTACCGGTAGTGGTCAGCCAAGGCGCCGAGAGATCCCTTTGGGGATGATTCGTTGCGCAATATAAGTTTTAATAATAATAATAATAATAATTACGCTTACAGGGGGGCCGACATGGCTACTTGACAAGGTGTTCCCCACTGCCTGTGATGACAGGGTTGCGTCCACTGTCCACAACACTACAGACTCCAGCAGTATGTGTCCACATGGACATGTCTGTGCTCTGCATACTCAAGACTGTCCAGCACATTACCGCCACACTTGGCATTGTGTACATTGTTATTCATAGGTCCATTGCCTCCTTAGCACAATCATGGTTCCCACCTCTCCCCATATTCTGCAAATGTGTGGCAGAGGGGCTATGCCTTAGTGTATGGTTTGTCCACATTCCTGGCCCCTCTTACCACGGTTACTTGTGTTGTCGTGTCTGGCAGGTGTGCATGTTGGTTGGCATGTTGAATGTGATTTTGTTACGTGTCCATTCCCACAGTTGTGCGTTGTGTGATTGTGGAATTGAGGTGTGTGGTGTGTTCCGTTGGTACTTACCAACGAGAAGTCCATTTCCATAGCTGCCATCCTGAAAGCGCTGGTTGATGATGGACTGTTGGAAGATGTATGAATCATGCACACTGCCTGGGTAGTTGGCGACGACATTGGTGAACAGTCCCCGGTGGTCCACTATAGCCTGCACATTGATGGAATGCGTGTGCTTCCTGTTGTGGTAATTGTGTGCAGTGTCAGCAGGGGGCACAAGTAGGACGTGTGCAGTCGATTGCCCCAACACGTGCGGGAATCCAGCTATGGCGTAGAAGCCTTGCTTGGTCTCCAGCTGTTCCTGCGCAGTGTGGGGGAAGTGAAGGTGCTGGGGTATGAAACTGATGATGGCATCCAGGACAGGTGTGATGGCCTTTGATAGGGCTGGCTGTGAGACTCCTCCGACTCTGGCAGTTGTTGGTTGGAAGGTACCAGAGGCCAACAGGTGAAGCACAGCCAGCAGCTTTGTCTGTGGAGGGATGTTGGTTGTCCGCTGTGTTGGTACCGTCAGCCTGTGGGTAATGTGGGTCATGATGCGGAGGATGGTTGTCCTTTTAAGCCTGTAGTGGGCAATGACATCCTTTGGCGTTAAGTCTGTGAGACTGATGCGTTTTAGGAAGGTCTGCTGTCTTGTTCTGCACTGCCTCGGTGGTGGTCCGGGTGGGGTGGTCCTGGGGGTGGGGGTGGTCCTGGGGGTCGTGGCGTTGGGTGTTGTGGCCCTCTTGGGTCTCCAAGCTGCATGATTAGTAGCTCCATGGCATCTGTTGGTCTTCAGATGTGGCTCTGGCCTGGGCTCCCTTTGTACTGCAGATTTTCGTCCTACTTAAGACTAGTAAAAAGCAGGTGTTAAGTCCCTGCTGCTAACGCGCCTGTTAGATTTGGAGGTCTCTAGTTGGCAGAGGTAGGTACCTTTGTCCAAATAGGGACCCTTGAGTCTAGTCAGGGAAAGTAGGTACACTCCCGAAATAACCCCTGCTCACCCTCTTGGTAGCTTGGCATGAGCAGACAGGCTTAGTTCAGAGGCAGTGTGTAAAGCATTTGTGAACACATACAGTAATCAAGTGACAACACTACAAATGGACACCACACAGTTTGTATATTTATAAAAATAAGAATATTTTATATAGATTTATCACAAGACCATAAACGACAAAAATAATCCACAATACTGTCAAGAATGCTTAGTTCTGATCAAAAAGGCTTAATTCAAGGTTCTGTGCGAGTCGGTAGCCTTCTCCGGCTACTGCGATGTAAAGAACAAACAGAGTCTATCAAATCCAGCTGACCGCATCGATACGGGCCAACACAGCGTAGACGGACTCGGTCACAGTACCTTTTACTTGAAGCGGCAGGCACGGGCGTGCGAGCCGGATGGCTGTTCGTCGCGGTTGCGATGCAAAAATGGAAGCATTGCAGGACGCGTTGTCCCTCGAGGCGGTGCAGGCAGCGGCTCGTTGACGTCGTCGAGACGGAGTCGGTGAGACCAGGGCCATGCGTTGCAGGGCGAGACGGTGCTTCGATGCGGTGCTGGCAGGTTGCGGTGCGGCGACGGAGCCGGATTCAGGAGCTGGCGTCGATCAGTCCGGACAGCGGTGTGAGCCGGGCGGTGCGTCGCGAAGCTTGCGAGGCGGTGCCCAACTCCGGTGCGGTCACAGGACTCGAACTCAGCAACAGTGACCGTGTCGGTCGGACCAGATGGATTCGGTGTAGCGAGGCGTTGCAAGGTGCAGTGCTCACAGGTTACGGTGCAGGCAGCGGCTCGTTGACGGAGTCGGTGAGACCAAGGCCGTGCGTTGCAAGATGCAGGCGTTGCTCGATGCGGTGCCAACAGGACACCGAGCCGGTCAGGAGAGTCGGTCACAGCTCCCTACCTCTGTAGCCACTGAAACAGAGTTTCCAGCAGCAATTCACAAAGTGGGTGAAGTCCAATGGTCCTGGGACTTCGATCAGGGGGCAAGCTCTCTTCCAAGCCCTTGGAGATCCTTCACAAGTTGATGAAAGTAACAGCAAAAACAAAAGTTCCTTTCTCCTTTCTTTGGCAGTCAGGCAAACCACTGCATGCCAATCCCCCAAGCAGCACTTCAGCTCAGGGATAGTCTCTCCTCAGTTTCTTCTTGGTTCCGCTCCTCAGCAAAGGTTTCTTCTTGTTCCCAAAAGTGATCTAATTTTCCTGGGGTCTGGGTGCCCCTCTTATACCCTGATTCTCTTTGTTCTCTGGAGGCAGAGAGGCCTTTGCCTAGCTTAAACCAGTTCTGTGCAGCTTTGGAGCACTCTGTGTACATGACTCCTTCTTTCCTTTCAGAATGTGGGGCAGGGTACTCGGACGCCCGGCAGGGGGTGGAGCCAGCATTGTGGCAGGCAGGCACAGCCCTATTCAGACCCAGATGCAACTCCTCCCTCCACTCTGGATGCAGATCTCTCTATTCAGCCCTGGGCTGCCTCACCCTGTCTCCTGTGGCCACCCCCAGCCCCTGTCACGCACAAACCAGACACACAATACACAAGCTGGCAGAGGCAGGCTGGATGGTTAGGCAAGAAAATACCTACTTTCTAAAAGTGGTATTTTCAAACACAGAATGTTAAAACCAACTTCACTAAAAGATGTATTTTATCATTCTGAGTTCAGGCATACTAAACTCGAATTTCTACATAGTTCCCTGAGTCAGTTTAGGATTATAAGATGTTATAATCAAACTTCCCATTCTGGCCTATGGGGACCAGGTAGCCTTGCAATAGTGAAAAACGAAAATGGTTGTACTTCACTATTAGGACATGCCACACACACCAGGCATGTCCCACCTTATCCTTACAATGCACCCTGCCCGTAGGCCTACCATAGGGGTGTCTGATATGAAGAAAAGGGAAGGTTTGGGGACTGGTAGGTGGGTGCACTTACCAAGTCAACATGGCAGTCACAGACTGCGCACAGGCTCTGCAATGGCAGGCCTGAGACACACTTTACAAGCTACTTCTGTGGGTGGCACAACCAGGGCTGCAAGCCCACCAGCAGCATTTGATTTACAAGCCCTGGGCACACTCAGTGCACTGTACTAGGGTCTGACAGTATTCAAATAAGCCAAACATGGAGTCACTAATTCACATCACAATTTACAATAGGGAGCACTTGCACTTTGGCACTGATTAGCAGTGGCAAAGTGCCCATGAGCATCTAGTCCAGCAAAAACATATCGACAACAGTGGAGGCATTTATGAAAAAATGGAAGGGAGACCCACGTCAAGGATGCCAGGTCTAACAGCGCCTTATCGCCTGTTTTTGTCCGGCATCGCAGATCTGGCTGGTCGTTGAGAATATCGCGAAATGGTGTTTTTGCGTGTTTTTGCACGGGAACGCCTCCTCTGGATATCATTAGCGTTGATTGTCGCTCTCATCCGTGTCGATGTGTTTTGCGGCAGCTATCGCAGGAAAACTGGCGATGTTGGCAGTTTGCACCAGCTTGTGAATAGGGTGATAAGTCTATTGCCACTTTTGCAGCGCTAAAGTGCCGATAAATCGGCGATGACTCCTTGAGAATATGCCCCTGTGTAATCTCATCATCGCAGTAACCATTTATTCTGCTATATGTAATGTGCACACTGATACAAAACCCATACATTCCTTTCACTGCCATGCACAAATTACACAGGTAGTAAAGTACAAATGGAATGTGTTTTATTAATAGGAACAAAAGGGGAAATTTATGAGCACTTTGTGCTGCCTTTGTGCTAACAAATGATGCAAATCCAGAACAAAATATTGTTTTGTCATTTAATTTTCAACGGAAATCCTAATAGGATTTAGAAAGCTGCCTAACGTAATGCAAAGTAGCGATGTGCACTACTCTGCGTCAAGGCGGCATTCCATGGGTTAGACACAGGCATTTTCCATGCAGAATTTCTTGTGTTTTTACGCCAAACCCTATCTAGTAACAAAGAAAGACAGGGATTTTTGGCAAACACAGTACACCTACTCGAGGCAGGAGTAAGGATTAAGAAAAGGTTTCTTTTCTTGAAACATTTCCAAATGTCCATTCTGCTGCATTGTACAACATGCATACAAAGTTGGAAAAGTATCAAAGAATAGTTTTTGTACTGGGATGCTTGATAGATTTGCAGAACCCTGCACTGTGTTGCAAGGGAGTCTACATTGGTGTGTGGCGGCCAAAAGTACACTAGCGCTGGGGGAGAGAAAAACAGCATCATATATTTGTAAATATGGCACTGTTTTTGTCTTTTCCATTGTTGCGACACAGCGCAGCAACTTTGATTGCTACGATGCGGTATGCCAACATTTTTTTAATTTTTCCCAGAGAGTATTTGCATATGCACTTGTGTAAGGCCAGGCCTTTTAAATAAAAGTGCAGTAATGTGGTTGTACAGCTTGGTAATTAGGTAACTGTGAAAATGAGTCAAAGCATGTATTACATAGGGATTTGTGAGTGGACAAATTAATAGGTGAGTAAGAGTGCAAGGAAGGATGAATGTATGAGCAAATAAGTGCATGAATGGATAAATGCATGAATATTAACATAGAAGCATGGTTGAAAAGGGGAGTGTGAGCAGGAATGTACAAAGAGTGAATAAGGAGTGAATACATGGCTTGGTCATCTAGTCATAGATTCACTCACTTATTCATGGATCTCACATTCAATTATGTATGCACACAAACCTGTCAATCAATGAAGAAGTATCTTCAGATGTCAAAAAGCCAAACCAATTGGTTTATCATAACACTATGGGCTATATTTATAGAAAAGTCACGCAGCGCAGTGCAGAAAGTCACCATGCTGCACTGCATGACAGCTAAAGGGCAGGAATCAACCATATTTAAAAGAATAAGGAGCAATCCTGCCTTTGTACCCGTGTTGGTGCCATTTTGGCTGCCTAGCATCAATGCAGGCACACTTGCGTCATGGTACAAGGGTGCCTGCATTGTTGGCAGGAGTGTTTTTGTACAGGAAGGGACATCTTCCTGCACAAAAACAGGCACCTGAGACCTTTTCCTCTTTCTATGTGTGCTGCAAAATGCATCACACACAGAAAGAGGAAGTAACAAGGAGAAAAAAAGATATTTCTCCATGATATGCCTCACCTGTGAAGGTGCAGCATTTTTGTGAATTCCCAGGTCTACCACATTTGGTAAATCTGGGAATGCGTCAAAATCCATGGATGTTGCGTAGAAACACTCACACAACACCCATGGAATGCTTCCATGGTGCAGAGTAATGCAATGCAGCAATTTGCCCTGCGTTGCAAACGTCTGGGTCTGGTGGCTCAGTGGACTAATGCATCCACTGCAGGGGCCTGTGTTTGACCTCATGGTCACATGTTCGAATCCCGGCGGGTCCACTCAGCCTTTCATCCATTTGAGGTCGATAAAATGAGTACCGTTGGGTAACAATAAACATCTGTTATTCAGCGCCAAGATGCCCCGTTGCTGGGGTGAACGTACGCTTTACAAATACACATGTTATGTTATGTAGTCACTCAGGACCACGGAATGTTGCCTTGCATGGCTTTATAAATCACAGTTTGGGCTTGGGTCTCACATGCACCATGTTGCATGGTGCAAGCGTGATACAACCCCACTCATAAATATGCCAGATATTCTGATGGCTAGGCAAATAGGCAGGCTCACATCTTGATTATATCAAAGATCAGTCTGTCAAAATGTATCCAAATCATCATCCATGGCTACTATAGGGAAAAAGCGGCTATTATTAAATCTTCAACAGGACCAATCCAATTTTAAAACCAAAGAACCTTGATCGTCTTAAAGCAATAAGTCCAAACAAAAGTCCTGTTTATACTTGTTGGTTCCTTTAATTCTTGCTCTAGCCAATACATGTTTTGTTTCTTACAGACTTCTTCAGGGCTAAATATCACACAATTAATTAATCAACAAACTTAAATAATAAATCATAATACACAAACATGTTGTGCGTTGTTCAGTGCTTAATTTGTGCCAGTGGTTTTTGGTGCTTAGAACTGGCACTTTATTTCTCAGGGTCGGGTCAAGACTCTCTTCAAATACAGCCAAGTGCAAACTCACATGGTGGAAACATGTGCCACACGCAATATCAGGTCATTTCACACGGTCTCCAGACACCGGGTGAAGAGCCAATACCACACACGGTAAATCTATTCCATCCATGCCTGTGTTCAGCGCTGCCAGATTGGGCGTTTTCCCACACAAATGGAAGAAATGTTTCTCATTTGTGCGGAAAAAAGCACCACTGGATCAGTGATTGGGCTGGATTTGGTGCTGTGTTTCAAACAGTGCATAAACTTTTTTTTTCATTTGATGCCATTTGCCTTATCAAGAGCCACACATCACTGCCAGAAACTGCCTGGGTGGGTCCCTGCCTCAGTGAGTGTAACAGGTCCATCCTCAATTATAGAAACACTCACTTGTGCGTTACCAATAACCACTTACAAATAGATTATTAGCCCGTCCCTCCTTGTCGTCAAGAGTCAGACCAATGTGACCAGTGTCCCCACCGCCCAGCCCAGCATGCTTCACAGCCACTTCACTAGACAGACAAAGCAAGCAGAGTGCGATGCAACAGGCCTCAGATTAATTAAAAGGAAGTCAGTAAGTAATGATTTCGTAATCATAACAATACATGAAGTAATGGAACGTGTGAGCTGAGCTGCCTTATAGTCTGCTCTCCAATTCAGCACAACGTCATGTGTGCAAGGCCAGACTGGCCGTAGGGGGCACCGGGCATTTCCCCGGAGGGCCGGAAGGGTGGGGGCCTGTTTTGTACCGATGGGGGCCGTTTTTGTTGCTGGGGGCCGGTTTTGCAGCAGTGCTGCAAAACTGGCCCCTTGTAACAAAAGCGCAGCAGCAGTACAGCTGCACTGTTCCAGCCCTGGCAATTACGTCCGACTGCCGCCCCACCCCTGTCCCCGGGGGCCAGTCGGACATAATTGCCAGGGCTGGTTTGCGATCCCAGTCCGGCCCTGCATGTGTGACAGTAAAATGAGGAATTTATATTTGTATCGCTGCTGGTGGTATTCCTGTACAGCTAGCAGGATGTAAATTTTGGCTTTGAGGCAACAACCAGACTTTTTCAGTCTAAGATTCTCATAATGTAAGGAATGTGTCACGGATACAAGATGACGAGGCAGGCAAAGAGAGAAATTCAGGTATTAAGCATTGCATAAATAAAATGGAAATTGGGAAAGGATGTGGCATAATGGCCAGAGCTGCAGACTTTAGATCTGGGGAACCAGGTTCGAGTCTTGGCATCGGCTCAACATCCTTTGATTCTGGGAAAATCACTTAATCTCCCCGTGCCTACCAAGAAATTATTGTGTCTTGAGCACCAGTTACATTTGTTTCATGGTAGGCACGGGGAGATTAAGGGGCCGATTCCGATTCCGGCCGGAAATCTCTCCGACCGAGCCGGACCCGGAGAGAATTCCGACCGAATCGGACCCTAGCAGTCCGACCGGACGAGTACAACGCGTACGCGGGCTCCCATTGACTCAATGGGTGCGAGGCGAACAAGGGCGCCCCCTACAGCGGGTACGCGTCCATGCGCATCGCGGCATACATGCACAGTTAGGGGGGACCCATGGGTCCCCCCTGTGTGCGACTTGCGCGCCTACGTGTACAGGGGGGTCCGACGCGGACCCCCAAAGTCCGGCTCCGACAGCTCTTTCGAGCCGGACGGCGCAAGTCGGTCAGACTGCTCGCTGCGCGCATCGTACTTACCCGGCCGGGAAACGTCTCCATAGCGCGGTGCGAGTCGTGTCCGTGCGAGTCGGTCGGAGCGTGTTGAAGCCGCGTACGAGTCGGTCGGCGATTTCGCGGGAGCTTGCATCGTACTCGCTCGGCCGGACCCGCGTACGATTCGGTCGGGAAACAGGGCTCCGAATCGGATCCGGTAAATCCAAATCCGATTCGGAGCACTACCGGCCGAGATCGGAATCGGTCCCTAGGTGTTGAGTTAACTCTATGTAAAATTGCAATAAATAAATAAAACAGTGAGACAATGGGGATAAAGGGGTAATGCCCTATCGCTACACTTACATCAAAATCAGGCCCAGACAGATGGATTTCTTTGGCAAATACAGGGATTTGAAGAGAAAGGAAATTGAAGGTAAATCCCTCCCCAGACCATCATATTAAAGATGCCACCCAACTGCTCTGAACCGACGTCTCCCAGCGCGTTTAGGCAATTGACCAATCAGTTACCATAGCAGCAGCGATAAGACACTTCTCTGGTAGCTAATCATGCTGACCCATTTGGCTTTGGTTATTGTAATGTTCTGGTGTATTTTTTTGTTGCTTAAATCGTGACTGCAAACCAAGGTTCTTAATTCACCAGAATGCTAGAGGTGGCGGAAATAATAATATTTTTTTTGGGCAGTTTTTATAGCCTTAACTCAACCCCAAGGTATTGCAGCACATAATATAAGGAACAATAGTCAAGGACAGATGAAAATGTCAGAAAACGGTGCCAATGGAGAGGAGGTAGAGAAAGGCAAAAAAAGATGAAAAGACCAGGAATTCGATAAGTGTAATGAAGGAGACTAAGGGAAAAACAGATAAAGATAATTCCAATTTAGGGCCTCATTACGATGAGATTCTGAAAGCCTCCACCCCAGGTCAGAGGCTTTCCGAGTCCCACCATGAGTTTCACTTTCAACCGCCGCATTACAATGCAGGCAGTCAAAAGTGAAACTGGCCTGTCATTCCGGCTGGATACCGACGGGCTCCTGAGACCGTCGGCCCGTCGGAGGCCTGATCGTTATCCCAATAGACGGCGTTTCCGCCGTTGGGATTATGATGTTGGTTTCTGACATGCTTTTCATCTGGGGCTTTCCGACTTGGAAGCCTGTCAGGAAGCGACTTTGGGGGCCCCTAGTAGGGCCCCTTCTCCCTGTGGCCTCCGGTTGTTGGCCGAGGTTGCCGCCCTATTTGCCCCTGCACTGTTTGGCAGGCACCATGAAGTGCCTGCTTCGCGGTGCAGGGATGAACTGAGTCTCCCATTTCTGTATGGGAGCTTGTGCTACGTCCAGTTTATGGCCACAGCACAAGCTCTCATAGAGAAATGGGAGTGTGCAACCACACCATGTGGGGTTACATTGTAATGCTGCGGTCGGGACCACCGACTGGAGGTCGCTCCGTCCCTATTCTGCACGTCCGCTCGACATCGTAATAAGGCCGTTATTGTGACACTAACAAGGAACATTTAGCTTTGGCCAACAGTTGCCCAGTCAAATAGAAGGTTTTGTCTGAAATGTAAAATGAAGGGGCACTATGCCTGGGTGTGTGAGGTAAAAAGGAATGGAATTTTGGTAGAGGGAAGGGAGGAGCGAATGCTGTAGCTCAGTGGTTCCCAACCTGTGGTTTGAGGACCTCTGAGGGTCCTAAATCCTATAATATTAACAGATTAATAAAGTGTATATAAGTAAAGAAGCTAAATGTACAACTGAAAATTTTAAAAAGTACTGTCAATGTGAAGGAATTTGAAATTAAATTAGTATCCTCAGATTGATTTGTGGGCGTGCTGCAGGTGCATCAAACAGAAATGATTTGTGGGAGTGGTGCAGGTGTGGCAAACAGAATATAGTATGGACGGGTCGAGTTCTCTGCAGATATTCTTGGAAGAGTAGGGGCAATGCTGCCATGCGACATCCATCTGTGAATGTTCACATACAGCGATATGTTGGTTAAAAACCAAGGTTGGTTGCATTCCAGCATAGCAATGCAGCAGCTGAAGCCAGGGGTCTCAGCTCTTCAATCTGAGTTCCTCCTCATAGTTCATTTGAACTTCACCTGTCCTTGACGAGGCTACAGCATAGTTTTGTGTGGATTTATCCAATAATATGTTATGTTTTGTGTTATTTGGTGGTTTATAGATATCACCACCACATGCCTCAGACTGTGAGAATCTAAAAAAGACAACTATAAACTTATACAAGCAGGTACTAAAACAGAAATAACAATGAACCTAACTATTAGACCATGGTAGTATATGTATTTTCCAAAATGTAATGCGGTTCCAAGTTTCTTTGTAAGTACCCCAGCATGTGCCACAAGGTTTGAACATGTATAGAGGTGCTGAGCCACTGGATTCTAAAGAGTTAGTTACCCCATTCCAATAGTGGTTGGGAGGCTGCTTTCAGGAAGGGTATGCCTTTCCAGCCCTACAACCAACTCACGCAGCCCATCCCTCCCTCACAGCACACACACTCCCACAGCTTTGGAACCCCAGTCAGTTAAAGGGTCCTCTCCCACAGTTGAAATTCTATAGAGTATTAAAGGGACACAACTAGAATCATATGTGGCTTTAGCATTGCACAAAGTCATCCTAAACTGAATAATCCTGATGCTAAGCCTGCCCCCCCCCATAGAACTCCTGGTTTCAACTCTTTGCTCCCTCCGGGCTTCGCTTGTGGCCATTACATACCCCAGTATTGTCCTTTCCCCAAATTGGCACATAGAGTACTGGAATATTTCACGTGTCTCCTTTCAGTGCATTGGTCATGTTAGTCAATCTATTCCAAAATTGTGCATTAAATGCAATTTTGTTTTAATTTTTTTCAAAATTTTCTTGGGAGGGGGGAACCTCCTATCAAAACCTCACTTGAGGAAGGCTCCCTTGCTGAAATTCTGATAGGGTATTACATCTGGCTTTCAGCAGTGCCAGTTGAGCATGTGGGTAGAGCCAATAGAGTAAGTGGGTGAAGCCAGCGGAGGAAGTGGGTGGAGCCTGGGGAAGTAGATGTGGTCTCCTACAAAATGTGAGCACCTGTACTCAATATTTTACAAATTAGGCTCTGGCATTGTTCCTATACAAACATCTAATATAAATAAATAATTCAGGGTTTTAAAAACAGAACCAGTGTTAACACAACACCCTGTGTGAATGGCTCATGCAATACTATCAAACTTTTCAAGAACCCCACAAATTTAAATTCCACCAGTGTTGCAAATATCAATATTCAAATAACAAACAGAGAAGTGAAATATTAAAGAATAACATTTAACGGGCACTGTGTTATAAAAACCCTAGGGAGTAAAACATAATCCTCAGTCAATAACAATCTGCATTAACTAAGACCTGAATGGCGACTCTAAAAATAAAACAAACAGTATAAAAAACATATACACCCAACTAATTACCAGGATGGACACTTGGGGCCTGAATCACAAAGGTAAATGTACACTTTTGTGTAAGTGTACGTTTGTTTTGGAATTCACAAAACTACATTTCTTTTTTTTTGATAAACTAGTTTTTATTGAGTTTTTCAGTGGTAAAACATTTAAGTGAAGCACACATACCCTAGAGCGACATGAAATATACAAGATCCAAGTTCCACACAGGACAACATATTCGACACACGGTAAACATTGCATGGATGGTGCGAGGCGACAGAGAAGACAGTGCATCATGTTAGGCCAACAGCCCCAGCCATTTCCCCTATACCTTGGTGTGTTTCCGGGGGCACCTACAGGCTTTGTAGACCACCCGCTTCTGCTGGGCGCACCAGTCCACCCCTCCTCCATTTGGCCAGGGTGGGGGTTTTACAAGCCAACCATTGTGAGGCGATGTCTCACTTAGCCACCAAGAGGGCCATTCCCAAGAAGGACCTTTCAGTCCTTGTACGCCCTGTTCCCTCGAGCACTCCAAGTAAAATCAGTGTGGGTGACATGGGAATCTCCTGGGCCAGAACCCCAGATAGTGCCCCAATCACCCCTGTCCAGTAGGTAGATAGGACATCACAGGCCCAACCATTTGGTAAAAATCTGCGGGCTCCATGCTGCAGCGGGGTCAGGTGGGGGTGGGGCGTAGACCGGCCCTATGCAGGCAGTACGGGGAGAGGTAAACAAAGTACAGATAGTTAGTTTGGATGAGGTTCAGCCAGGCTGATGTACTTAGTTCCCGTGGGGCCATTAGTGCATCCCTCCAGTGTTTGTCCTCCATAGGTCCCACCCATTTCTCCCATTGGTTCCTGAGGTGGCCTAGTGTCCCACGCGAGTTAATAATGAGTGTGCGATAGATCTTTGAGATCACCCCTTTACACAAGTGACCCATCAAAAGTTTGGATTCCAGCAGACTGAACTCTGGCAGGGGTCCGATGAAAGAGAGTGGGCGGCAAGTGCGTGTCTGAGCTGGAGATACTTGTAAAACTGGGAGTGTGCAAGGTGATATGTCTGCTGCAAATCATGAAAGGACCTCATATGAGTCCCCGACCAGACATCCCACAACCTTGTGATGCCAATACAGTCCCAGGGTCGAAAGCCACTAAGGGATGCCAGTTCCCTCAACCAGGTGCCATGCCAAAGTGGAGTTTGCTGTGTAAGTTTGGACCCCCAACACATGTGTCGCATGGCTGATCTCCATGCCAAAACTATCACCCGGGTCACTATAGGCAATGAGAGGGGGATCGGAGCTCCATAGAGCAAACTCTGGATCTGGGAGATATTCAGCTGCGGAAGCTCCACTCTGTACATGGGGTCTGACCACCCCCTGTTGAACCAGTTGTGGATAATGAGCAGCTGGGCAGATAGGTAATAAAGATAGAGGTTGGGCATGCCCAGACCCCCATCGTAAGGACCTCACTGGCAATGTGCGAGAGCGATACGTGGTCTGGAGCACTTCCACAAGAATGATGTTGCGACCCTGTCTAGTGCTGAGAACCAGGTTCGGGATTGTTGAAGGGTTAAGTTCTGAAAGGCGTACAAGAATCGTGAAAGGATCTTGTATAGGGCGATACAGCCTAAAATATTGAGGGAGAGGGAACACCACTTGGCGAGGTCTGATTTTGCTTTCTGCACCAGTGGTTGGAGATTAAGTGTCCACGTGCGGTCTGGGAGCAGAGTGACCCATATGCCTAGATACTTGAAGCTGAATCTGTGCAGGGGGATCATCTCCTGCCAGTCGAAGCAATCCAGGGACGGCGTGAGGGGAACAATACAGATTTGGTGGGATTCAGGCTCAGGCAGGATGCTTCTTAAAACCGCCCGAACAATTGGAGGCAGCGGGGTCCACTCACTGCTGGTTGGATCAGGTATAGCTGGACTTAGTCCGCATACAGTGCAATGTGGTCTTCGTGGCCTGCCCCCCACCTCCAACTGGTGAAAGGAGGGTCTGCACGGATAAGTGCAGCAGAGGGCTCTATCGTCAAGGTGAAGAGGAGGGGGGACAGGGGGCATCCCTGCCTGGTCCCCCGTTCAATGGGGAAAGCTTTAGAAAGACCTCCATTGACCCAAACTCTGGCTGAGGGGTTGGCGTATAGGGCCTTCACCATGCCCAGAAATCAGGGCCCGATACCAGCTCAGGTGAGTACCAAACTCAGGTTGCCCCAGTCCACCGAGTCGAAGGGCTTTTCAAAGTGAAGGAGAAGCAAGGCCACATGCAGTCATCTGAGGCAGTGTCTCATGCTCCAGAGTGGCATAAAGCCACACTAGTCCAGATGCACCAGAGTCGTGATGAAGCGTCGGCGATAGTCTGCACATGAGGTGGAGGGGGGCTGAGTCTTAGGTATCACTACTATGGTTGTGGAGTCAATCTCTGCCAGGAAGAACCCCTCCTGCAGAACCTCCTGATAGAACCGCAAGAAGTGAGGGATAAGAATCTCAGAAAGTGCTGTAATATTCCATTGGGAACCCGTCAGGACCTGGTGTCTTGCCAGGCGCCGCTCTGGACAGTACATCGCCGATCTCTTCCAGTGTAAGGGGTTCATTGAGGACACAGATGTCAGGGGAGGACAGCTTGGGGAGTGGAAGTGAGTCGAGGAAGGCCTGCGTTGCCGCCTTTTCTCTAGCCACGGGTCTGGCATATAGGTTTATGTAATAAGATGCAATGGTCTGCACTATCTCCGACAGAGAACGCTGAGGGTAGCCCTGGGCGTTGAGAACCTCGGAATGATCCTGTTGGCCTGTGTGTGCAAGCCCAGCCAGTAAAGTAATTTCCCGTTTTTGTCCCACCAGCTGTAAATTCTGCCCGTTGTTGCCCTCCAAAGGTGTGTGGCCTGCTCCAGGGAATGCAGCTGGATGTCCTCCCTGACAAGACTCAGTCGGCAGGAGATTTCCACCTGCGGACATGCTCCTAGTTGCTGATCTAGCCGGAGAGCCTGAGCCCCCAATTGAGTAATCAGGGCTGAACGCTCCCAGTCTTTGCCCCTGATGTATTGTTTGGCAAGGCCGCGCAACATTGCTTTACAAGCGGACCATAGTGTACCTTCCTTCATCACGGAGCCTAAATTAGCCGTATAAAAGAATTGGAGTTCAGACCGAAGGCTGTGAGTGAAATCCTTGTCCTGGGTATGCCAGGCATTCAAATGCCACATAGGCTGCTGACCTCCCATTAGGTGTCCAAGACGCATCAACAAGAGAGAATGGTCCGAAATACCTTCGGCCAGTATCTGGATCTGAGCCTGCTTCAGGCAGTTGGGGGCCAGCAAAAAAACACAGGTCTATCCAGGAGTGGATGTGATGAGCTGCAGAGGTGTGCATGAATTGCCGACGTCGGGGGTGCCAGGAACTCCAGGCCTCACAAAGCCCCCATGCCGTGGCCCAATTGGTGAGTGCTGAGCCCGTGAGAACTTGTGAGGGGACCAGAGCAGTCCGCTGCAGGATTGGGAGCAGCATTAAAATCGACACCTATCACCATGAGGCCCTGCAGGAGATGGGTTAGGAGATGCAAGAGATCCCAAAGCCCGTTGGACGGGAATCCGAGTGGTATATAGATGCTAATAAGTAGCACCACTTGGCCCTCTAATTGGCCCTCCAGATCGATGTAGTGACCTTTTGGGTCTTGCATGATCTGTGTGACCTTCAATGGAAAGGAGCGGTGTAACAATATGGCCACCCCCCCTGGCCCCAAGTGAGAACCCCATGTGATAGCCCCTTTAATAGCCCTTCCGTGGTAAGAAGGGACAGAGTTCCCCTAAGAGATGGGTCTCTTGCAGCATGTGGGCTTCCGGGTGAGGTTGGTGTGGAAAGGCTAAGACAGCTGCGCGTTTCACCTGCTCTAGAAGCCCATTAACATTCCATGACATAATCTGAAAGGTCATGTGTGTATGAGGTAAAGGTCTGTGTGGTGAGCGAGCAATGGTGTACCCCTGTGAGAGTCCTCCCCGGGAACCTTACCAGGTGTGTCTGTGGCAAAAAGGGAAAAGAGTTGCCCCAGGGCTGTGCGTTGCAATACGGTATGTGCGTGTGCCTCAACCTGAATGGGAAAGGGATAAGGTTAAACAGAGAAATAACCAACAGTGCAAACAAAAAACCTGTCCCCCCCAATGCCCACCCCTCCCCATACTTCTGCCCCAGAAGCATTTGGCACCCTACAAACAGATCACATAAGTAACCAATGTGTTCAGTAACATTCCAAGTGTCATAATGACTATGTGAGCATCCCCGAAGTCCGTAGTAAAATCCCCAGAGTTATTCAGGACCTGATGGGTGGCGGTGGACCGATCCCATCCATGCTTCTAGCCAGGACCAGAGCGTATCAATCCAGCGCCCCAAGCTGGAACCAAATGCAGCTTCCAAGTCTTAGATCTTCTACATTACGTAAAAGAGGAGGCGATCAGCCGCTATTCATTCGATGTTGGGGCTACAAGACAAGTCTGATTCTGAATGAGGGACGGTTAAGCCCATTCTGTGGGGACTCTGCTCCTCTGCTGCGGGACTGGGTAATCACTTGGTACATGACGGAGTTGTCTCCTGGGGGATAGTGTGTGGCCCCTCCTCCGTCTCCTACTCGATCTGTTGTGCAGTCTGCGGAGCTTGGGCAGAGTCTGCGGGTCCTGTAGCCCTGGTACTCCCTGCCACCAGAAGGGGGAGGCGACGGTCCCCCGTAGTGGTCGTTCCTCTGTGGGCCACTGTCAGGCCATCTCAGGCGTATCAAAGAAGAGGGATTTTCCCAAGTAGAGGAACCAGAGGCACACCGGGAAAAGAAGTCGGTATTGAATTCCCATCGCCCTCAGCTTCTGCTTGACCTGTGTCAATGAATGGTGACTCTGTTGGAACTCACAAGTGTAATCCCGGAAAAGAAGAACTTTGGTGCCATCAAAACGCAGGTATGCCTGTCTTCGTGCTTCTTGGAGGACGGCATCCCTATCTCAGAAGTTCAGGATACAGGTGATGATGGGACAGGGCGGAGCCCCCGGCTTCAGCGGCTGAGGGATCAGCGCCCGGTGTGCCCTTTCAATGGCAAACCATGAGGACAGGCAGTCGGCTGGCATTCATGATTTCACCCAACTTTCTACTCAGTCCACCAATTGCCTGGGCTCGTCTCCCTCTGCTAGTTCGAAGATGCCTATGAGGATATTATTCCGCCAGAAGTGGTTCTCTGTGTCTTCTGCCCGCATGTGGAGGTCTGCCATTCTAGTGCGTGGAGACTTGTTTTTGTAGGGTGGAGATGTCATCCTCTGCGGATGAGATCCGCATTTCTGCCTCAGTCAGTCTGGTTGTAGCATTGCAGAGATCCTGGCACAACAGGGCTACATCCATTCGTACCTCTCTTATCTTGGTCTTCACCGCTGACTGTGAAGTCTGAATGGCCTGTAGTATTGTGGCAAGATCCAGGTGAGGGGGGCCCGGCCCTTCGCCACCAGGGCAATCTGAGGAGTTGGCTGTGGGGCCTCCAGTATACTGGTCCATCTTAGTCTGGCGTCTGCAATGTGCCCAAACGGGCCAGACTGTCCTTTCCCATCGTGGTTCTGTGAGGGCAGGCCGGGACGGAAAAGGTGCGTTGATCCAAATTGTATCAGAGACTCCATTATTCTTTCCACTGGAGAGAGCGTAGAGATGGTGCTTATCCTGTCAGACCATGAGGACGGTGTGAGGTCCTGGGTTGCGGGGAACGTGGATTTACATTCCGGGGTTGATCCCCAGGGGTTCACGCCATTATTCCGACCTCCGCAGCACAGGAGAAGGGGTGCCTGGCTGCGGTCCCCCAGGAGTCGGTTGGGAGCACAGTGCGGATCTGGCTGTCAAGCCTCTAGGGCCCCACAGGAGTCCCGTCGTCTTCGGGGCATCCCTGATCACTGTTGCAGCCCCTTAGGGGACCCAATTCAACGTTCATGAGAATCTTTCCGGGGGCATCTCAGGAAGTCTCCAGGTGCTGTCTACCAGTGGATGCCGCAAGAGAGAGCGGGGGGAGATCCCCACCAGGGCCCCGCTCCCCCAACGCAGACCGAATGGCACTGTTTCAGCCCCCCCTGCCAAGTACCCTGTCCAATCCTCTGCCGGTCGACGACCTCCCCCAAACAGCAATAAGAGGCCCCAGTCCAGAGTTCGGGGGCTGGCCCGCTACAGGGTCACTTACGCCTCTCCTTACGTAGCACAAGGACGAGCCAAGGGTTCAGGGGGCTCCCTGCACCCCCGGCAGCCAGGCATACAAGTGGGTCTTCACTTGGTCTTTGTCCCGTACAGCTCTCTCCTCAGCGATCAGGAATCTAGTGCCAAGGCAGGCTCAGATTGCAGGGGCCTTCGGGAACCCCCAGCTGGTCTGACGGGTCGCAGGGTCTGGGCCCGCCCCCCGCGTTCGGTCCCTAGGCAGGCCCCCTCCCCTCCCAGACCGCAAGTCCCCACAGCACCTAAACTAAACACCCATGGGAGTGCATGGTGATGTCTCTCTTGTGGATCCCAACAAGTTATCTTACCCACAATGTCCTGCAAACCTCAAAATGTGACTGTGACATTTTCCTTGCATTATTGTGTCCAAATGTTCACACTGCAGAAAGTAACAACAAATTTCCAACCCCCCAGCATTTATCCAAGTATCCCAATAGAAATGGTACCTCACTTGTATGGGTGGGCCAAGTACCCGCTGCAGGGAAGGGCCCAAAACCTATTGATGCGACATCAAAATTACATATCACAAACCAACCTGGTTTTACAAGGGGGGTCCCATGAGTTTTTGGCCCGGGGCTCGGCGGCCATCTAGGGAAACCTACCTAACCCACACATTTCTGGAAACTAGACACCCGGGGGAGTCCAGCGAGGTATGGCTTGCATGGGTCCCCCATCATTCTCCTACCCAGAATCCCCTGCAAACCTCAAATTTTGCCGAAAAATTCACTTTTTTCTCACATTTCTGTGGTGGAAAGTTCTGGAATCTGCGTGGATCCACAAATTTCCTCCCACCCAGCGTTCCCCCAGGTCTCCCGATAAAAATGGTACCTCACTTGTGTGGGTGGGTCAAGGACCCGCGACAGGCAAGGGCCCAAAAGCTATTGAGGCAACATCAAAATTACCTATCACAAACCAACCTGGTTTTGCGCTGGGGTCCCATGAGTTTTAGGCCCGGGGCTCGGAAGCCATCTAGGGAAACCAACCTAACCCACATATTTCTGGAAACTAGACACCCGGAGGAGTCCAGCGAGGTATGGCTTGCGTGGGTCCCCCATCATTCTCCTACCCAGAATCCCCTGCAACCCTCAAATTTCGCGGAAAAATTAACTTTTTTCTCACATTTCTGTGGTGGAAAGTTCTGGAATCTGCGTGGATCCACAAATTTTCTCCCACCCAGCGTTCCCCCAGGTTTCCCAATAAAAATGGTACCTCACTTGCGTGGGTGGGTCAAGGACCCGCGACAGGCAAGGGCCCAAAAGCTATTGAGGCAACATCAAAATTACCTATCACAAACCAAGCTGGTTTTGCATGGGGGGTCCCATGAGTTTTTGGCCCGGGGCTCGGCAGCCATCTAGGGAAACCTACCTAACCCACACATTTCTGGAAACTAGACACCCGGGGGAGTCCAGTGAGGTATGGCTTGCGTGGGTCCCCCATCATTCTCCTACCCAGAATCCCCTGCAAACCTCAAATTTCGCCGAAAAATTCACTTTTTTCTCACATTTCTGTGGTGGCGTGTTCTGGAATCTGCGTGGATACACAAATTTCCTCCCACCCAGCGTTCCCCCAGGTCTCCCGATAAAAATGGTACATCACTTGTGTGGGTAGGCACAGTGGCTGCAACAGGAAATGGCCCAAATCGTACTCTGGAGACTTCAAAATTACCTATAGCAAAACTACCTGGTTTTGGGGGGGGGGCACCTGAGATTTTGGGCCCGGGCTCGGCGGCCATCTTGGGAAAGTACCAACCCCAAACATTTCTGAAAGCTAGACACCCAGGGGAGTCCAATGTGCCTACCCACACAAGTGAGGTACCATTTTTATCGGGAGACCTAGGGGAACGCTGGGTGGGAGAAAATTTGTGGATCCACGCAGATTCCAGAACTTTCCACCACAGAAATGTGGGCTTTTTGATAATTTTTTAGGTTTGCAAGGGATTCTGGGTAACAGAACCTGGTGGGAGGCAGTCAAGTCACCCCATCCTGGATTCCCCTTGGTGTCTAGTTTTCAGAAATGTATAGGTTTGCTAGGTTTCCCTAGGTGCCGGCAGAACTATGGTTCAAAAACTACAGCTAGGCACTTTGCAAAAAAGGGTAATTCTTCACTGCAAAATTGAGGTGTGTCCACGTTGCGTTTTGTGCCGTTTCCTGTCGCGGGCACTAGGCCGACCCACACAAGTGAGGTACCATTTTTCTCGGAAGACTTTGGGGAACACAGGGTGGGTGGAAATTTGTGGATCCATGCAGATTCCAGAACTTTCCACCACAGAAATGTGAGGAAAATGTGTTTTTGGACAATTTTTAGGTTTGCAAGGGATTCTGGGTAACAGAACCTGGTGGGAACCAGTCAAGTCACCCCATCCTGGATTCCCTGGGTGTCTAGTTTTCAAAAATGTATAGGTTTGCTAGGTTTCCCTAGGTGCCGGCAGAGCTAGGGTTCAAAACCTACAGCTAGGCACTTTGTCAAAAAAGGGTCATTTTTCACTGTGAAATTGGGGTGTGTCCATGTTGCGTTTTGCGCCGTTTCCTGTCGCGGGCACTAGGTCTACCCACACAAGTGACGTACCATTTTTCTTCGAAGACTTTGGGGAACGCGGGGTGGGTGGAAATTTGTGGATCCATGCAGATTCCAGAACTTTCCACCACAGAAATGTGAGGATAATTTGTTTTTTTTGACAATTTTTTAGGTTTGCAAGGGATTTTGGGTAACAGAACCTGGTGAGAGGCAGTCAAGTCACCCCATCCTGGATTCCCCTGGGTGTCTAGTTTTCAAAAATGTATAGGTTTGCAAGGTTTCCCTAGGTGCCGGCAGAGCTAGGGTTCGAAAACTACAGCTAGACACTTTGCCAAAAAAGGGTACATTTTCACTGTGAAATTGGGGTGTGTCCACGTTGCGTTTTGTGCCGTTTCCTGTCGCGTGCACTAGGCCTACCCACGCAAGTGAGGTACCATTTTTCTCGGAAGACTTTGGGGAACGCGGGGTGGGTGGAAATTTGTGGATCCACGCAAATTCCAGAACTTTCCACCACAGAAATGTGAGGAAAATGTGTTTCTTTTGACAAAAGTTTAGGTTTGCTAGGGATTCTGGGTAACAGAACCTGGTGAGAGGCAGTCAAGTCACCCCATCCTGGATTCCTCTGGGTGTCTAGTTTTCAAAAATGTATAGGTTTGCTAGGTTTCCCTAGGTGCCGGCAGAGCTAGGGTTCACAAACTACAGCTAGGCACTTTGCAAAAAAAGGGTAATTTTTCATTGTGAAAATGTGGTGTGTTCACGTTGGGTTTTGAGCCATTTCCTGTCATGGGCACTATGCCTACCCACACAAGTGAGGTACCATTTTTATCGGGAGACTTAGGGTAATTCAGATTTGTAAAGCAACTGTTATTACCTATTGACTTTTGATGCATTCTGCCTTCCAAATGAAAGACATTGTGTAAAAAGAAGTCATTTTAAAAATGACCGATAATTCTCATGCTAGTATGAGTATTCCCAATTTCGGAAATGTGCAAATATCTACTGTTTCTAAACTCTATATTTTGTTCCCATTTCATAAATACATAGGTGTCTTTCATACCGATTTTTCCATGTATACATTTTCCCACAATAATTGCTATATACCCGGTACATAATAAAAAACCATTGCAAGACGCTGCTCAGTTATTGGCTCTGGGTTCGTTGGGTTCTTGGTGAACCTACAAGTCCTATATATCCCCACAACCAGTAAGGTCCAGTGGATGTAATGGTATATTGCTTTCAAAGAGCTGTCATAATTAGAAGAAGTTACAGGTGAAAACGTTGACACAAAAGGCTGTTTTTTTCAACTAATTTTCAATTTTTCCTATATTTAACTGTTAGTTTCTATAAAGAAACCTTGATAGATCTACACAAATGACCCCTTGCTGAATTTAGAATTTTGTCTACTTTTCTAAAATGTATAGCTTTCCAGGATCCATTATTGCTTTCATACCCATTTCTACCATTAACTGGAAGGAGGTTGAAAGCACAAAAATAGCAAAAAGAGCCTATGTCCCAGAAAAATGCCAAAACTGTGTAAAAAATGTTGGTTTTCTGACAAGAGTCTGTCATTCCCTAAAATCTGGGAAAAGGTGATTTCAGCCCCACAAACCCTTTTTTGATACCATTTGCAGGGAAAAACCCAGACGCTTTCATTTGCAGGCCTTTTTTCCCATTTTTCCCAGAAAAAACAAAATTTACCTGTATTTTGCCTAATTTCTGGGACCCCTCCAGGGGAATCCATAAACCCTGGATACCTTTACAATCCCCATGATGTTGGAAGAAAAGGACGCAAATTTGGCGTGGATACCTTATGTGGTCAAAAAGTTACAGGGGCCTAAGCGCGCACTACCCCAAATAGCCAAAAAAAGGCTTAGCACAGGGGGGGAATAGGCCTAGCAGCGAAGGGGTTAAAGGGTCATAGTTTATAAATATCATATTTTCAACCTGTGGCGATAGACTCACCCCTAAATATTTGTCTGAGCTGACTTACCTAAAATCCAATGTTTCACAAAAAGGATTAGATAATGTTTGTGTTTGAATCTCTCTGTCTTCATCAGGTATAGATGTAAGTTCTGTACTGTTAAAAAACAGATTAATCACTGCTTCCTGTGGGTTGCTAACTGGTGAGTAGAGCATCTAATAGAATTCATAAAGCAGCTGGACAATATCCTGACTATCATATACTATATCTCCTTTATTATCCATCATTGTAACAATATTGTTTGTCACTGAGGTAGGTTTCAGCTTAAGTGCCAATATTTTCCCTATAGTCTCTCCATATTCACCGTCCTGAGATGTATAGATGGTATATTTTTTAGCACTTTCTTTTATGTCATACATAAATATTAGCTTTAGTAACAGTAATCTGTTACAAACAACTACAAAAAGGCCAGCAATAGACCAGCAAAACCACACAAGTGACAGTAGACAAACAATATATAATAGGTGTGTTTCTCCTCATAGGCCCATGAACCTCACAATAATAAATTAGAAAAAATACAAACTGACGTGGGAAGCTGTGGTATCTTCCTGTTGTGTTTATAATGTTCCCTGTTACCAGGTTCCTAGCTGCGCGGCCAGTCTGAGTGTTCTGTTTGGAATGTTGGTGTGATGGACATGAGTGGAATGCTTGGGTGCCTGGTGTGAGTGTTGACAGTTGAAGATGGGCTGAGCAGCAGGGGGGCTGCTCCTAGTGGGGCTGCTACCACTGATGGTATGGGCTTAATAAATAACTTACAAAGACACTACTCAGTTACATCTAATTCATTACCCCTACGCATGGAACTTCATCACTACATTTTGGCGACGATATGGAGACAAACTCATGCCCTACGTGTCCTCTCAAGGAAGATAAAGGTGACATGCCAGAAAAGTCTTCATGTTGGAAGAAATCCACAGAAACGTCAGGCTTGGACAGCCCACAGTATAGTTCCAAGAGGAAGTGGATCACATATGACCACATAGACAGCGCACTTCCAGGAGGATATGTTGAAACTAAAGAATAAAGAGCCACAAGAAACAAGAGAAACAGGAGCAGCATGCCTTGCAGCCCCATCAGCGTCCTTCACATCGGACAGCCTCAGCCCTGGCGTGCTGCGCTCACCAACATTACATCTTTTTGGCTTTTAAGTAACAAGTCTTGCTTGCATCTTCAAGCTCAACAAAATTCTGCCTGTGTCTCTTATAAGGCATTTCTGTGTGCTTTGGAAAATTGGTCTGCCTGTTCAACACTGTGCGGTAACAATTTTGTGTCTTGGGAAGACACTGAACTTGATGAAAGAAGTGCCTATACTTCTGGCTGAAGCGACAACTGTGTTTTATCTGTGTATTGCAAGCTTGCACTCTACTGTGGTGTGCCTTTCTCATTTTCCTGCCGTCTCAGTAGGTGGAGAAATTTCAGTGACACTCGTGAGTACTGTGCTTATTTCACAAGTCATCAGGGCCATGTTTTCACGTTACGTTAGATATTGGCAGTTTTGCACGATTGTAGTTGGTGTTTGAAACACCCCATGCATGCTTCCGTCATTCTGTGCTTGCGGCGCAAGTCCATTGTACATGCAGCTTACCTCATTCCTTGTATTCCAAGCAGACCAGCTGTGGGATCTCCTGTCATGGCATGCTTACTGTGACGACGAGCAGCTTGTTGGACGCTTTCCCACATGGATGTGCCTTGAGCCACTTGGCGTGTGTCACTTGTGTGTGCCGCCATCTTGGGGTTGGAGGTTACACTCTTCAAGCTTGGCAGCCACCCGCACTGTCACATATGCATGCCGCCATCTTTGATTTGTGGCTGCACGCAAGTCAAGAGCGAGGTTGATCTTGGATTTGTTTGCTTTTCTTCAACCCTGGCTACTGTCTAGCCCATCCGGCTGGCCGGTGAGCAGCGTGGGTTCTGGAGGCCAGTGTCACCTTGTGCTTCAGCGGAGTCTGCACTCACCACTTTAGGGAATTGGAGGATGTGGTGGTAGACGCTGGAAAAGTTCAGGTATCAAATTGTGTCCTCCTTTAACTGAGCGTCACTTGGCTTTTCTTGATGCTCCTGATGTTGAAGGAAGTTTGTGTTGTGAATCTACTGCTACTTTCTAATGATTTGCAAACGGGACATTTAAGGTACTGGTACTTATTCTGTTCTGGCAAGACACTGAAGATGCCTCAAAGATAACCTGACTCTGCCTGCTTGCAATTTTGATGTCTTTTGCCTTGGGCTTGTGATCTTTCAACGTTGTCCCTGGTTCTTGTGAGACTTCGCTCACTGCAGAATCTGCTGTGTATTTATTGAATGCAGTCCATTTTTAGCTAAGGGAAAAGTTGCAAATATGGGGTTAACATGTTGTGTTTTTTTTTCCTCTCACTCTTATGTGGGTTTGATTTTAAAGTCTTAGTGTGTGTAAGTCACCCTGTGCTACACGTATACTTTCTTTTGTTGTTTAGTGTGTAGGTCACATTGTGCTGCATGTTGGTCATATTGTGTGTAAGCCACCCTGTGCTGCACATTGTTGTATTGCGCGTAAGTCACCCTGTGCTGCACATGTTGTTTGCTGTTGTAGTGGGAGTAGTCCCATTTTACATTGGTTCACATTTCTAACCCTTACATTAGGGATGTTAGAGTGGGTGTTAGTCCCATTTCTACAGTGTGCTTTGTCATAGTGCATAAGTCACCTTGTGCTGCACATTGGTCTGATAGTGTTTAAGTCACCTTGTGCTGCTCCTATTTTTTTGGTTGTTATGTGTGTGTAAGTTACCCTGTGCTGCACGACATGTTCTCTGACTTAATGGGTGTTAGTCCCATTCAACGCAGTTAGTTAGTCAAAAGAAATTATAATTGTTTTACCCTTACAAGAGGGAGGTTTTTTATAAGTCACTTTACCCTTTCTACAGGGATGACTTAATGGGTGTCAGTCCCATCTACACAGTTAGCTTTATGGGTAACAGTCCCATTTTCACATGTTTTGTCCCTTACATGAGGGGTGGCAAGTTTGGTTACAGTCCATTCTCCACATTTTCCTTGGTTTTGTTCCTTACATGAGGAGTAGATATATGGGTGCAGTCCACCAATAGTGGTAGAGTTCTGGGATGTGTTACTCCCGTGTGTTTCTCTTCAATGTGCCTTTCCCTGCTTCGCGAGGCATGGTTGGATGCTTCTGTTGCATCTTTCTTTTGTCCAGTTTTTATGTGTCTTCTCATGTGGTGTTATCTCACTTTGTAATTGTGAGTTTAACGTTCTTATGTTTTTTCCATTTGTTTTTTCATATTAAAGGAGGAGGATGTGTGATATTTCATGTGGATCTTTTCACTCCTCTTTCCTCTTTTGTTTAGTCTTTGTTCCTTCTAGCGATGTGGTTTTTACTTTTTATCCCTGGGTTCTGGACTATTGCCTTCATTTGTACATTCTTGTTTATAGTTGTTTTCATTTTAGTAAGGTTTAATTAATTTTCAAATTTAAAGGGAGAAGATATGTGGTAGCTTCCTGATGTGTTTATATTTTTCCCTGTTACCTGGTTCCTAGCTGCTCAGCCAGTGTGAGTGTTCTGTTTGGAATGTTGGTGTGATGGACATGAGTGGAATGCTTGGGTGCCTGGTGTGAGTGTTGACAGTTGAAGATGGCTGAGCAGCAGGGAGGCTGCTCCTGGTGGGGCTGCTACCACTGATGTTATGGTCTTAATAAATAACTTACAAAGACGCTACTCAGTTACGTCTACTTCATCACCCCTACGCATGGAACTTCATCACTACAGAAGCGCTATTAAATATCACAAAAATAGCCAATAATTCTTGATAGCTCACATCCAAATAATATGGAGCAGTCCATAAAATTGTTGATTTTTCATTCAGTCCATTATTACACAGGAGCCAGTGGTGTTGAGTCTAAAATGTTATTCTTTAAACATATATTTTCAGCCTGACCAATGTGTTTCGTCCTTCAAAAGAGGACTTCATCAGGACTGTAAATAAACATAAATATACACTCTTAAAACCACATAAAACAAAAAGATCATCATCACATATTATGACTCTTCATCACGCAATGTATCCTATCTGATTGTATAAAGCACAACAAATTGACTGAACTACCACTAACTAATCTTCATCACCGTATTACATGAAACTAGCATATCAAATGCACGTTATAGTGGAGAGGTGTGGTGCAGCGGCCAGGGCAGCTGACTTCGGAGCACAGGGTTCACAGTTCGATCCCCGGCGGCAGCTCAGCTCAGCACCATGTGACTCTGGGCAATAGCTCACTTAATTTCCACGACGGCCCCCAGCGCCTTGAGACCCGTAAGGGTGAGTAGCTGCGCTATATAAAAACAGACTTACTTACTATATCATATATATCTCACAATCAATAGCTACGCATTCAAGATATAATCAGTTAATACAAAAAAATCACATATAAAGGCAGAGGATGTGAAGATCCAACTACATAATCCCAAAAAAGAAAAAATAGAAAAGCAAAATAAACATTCTTATATTCACATTACGTATACTGACAAAAAATAATTAGCTGTATACCTACACTTTTATGTAAAAACACTAAGGGGCCGATTCCGATCTCGGTCGGAGGCGCACCTAACACCATTCGGTCGGGAAAAAAGCCATGCGAATGCCTGTTTCCCGACCGATCCGCACATCATTCCGAACGAGCAAGTACGATGCGAACAACAGCATAGATTCCGACCCAGTCGTACTCACCCAATCCAGGTCCTGTTCCCCGACCGAGCCGGATCCGGAATCGTAGAATCGAGCCGCACGGATGCAAAAACGCAGCCCCGTCCGGCCGGACAAGTACGATGCGCTTTCCATACGCGCCGAACCCGTCGCTACGCACGGCACGTCAAAGCATCCGGGCGAGGCGCACATAAGCTCCGATTCGCGCCACAACACGATCCACGGCTACGAGACGAACACGCCAGCGACGAGGACGAGGCGAAGCAAAGAGAAAGACGAACGAGACGAACCAACCATGAATCCCTTCGTGCCGATCCTACCAATATTCTACCTCTATTACCAGAACAGGCACGGACGCGTACGGCGCAGAAGGTAAGTCAGACACCAACAACAAAAACAAACTACACGTACCCGACACATCACACACAGAGGGATGCAGAAATACCTACACCAGCAACAGCAGCACCATAGGGGCGGGATGGCCCTCACCAATGCCACACATACACATAGGGGCCTGTATGCATACCACAACTGCCACCCCTACCCATGGGGTGCTGGATGCCTGTCACTACTACCACCCTTACCCAGGGGGTGCCAGATGCCTGTCACTACTACCACCCTTACCCAGGGGGTGCCAGATGCCTGTGACTACTACCACCCTTACCCAGGGGGTGCCAGATGCCTGTCACTACTACCATCTCTACCCATGGGGGCTGGATGCCTACCACTACTACCACCCTTACCCAGGGGTGCCAGATGCCTGTCACTACTACCACCCTTACCCAGGGGGTGCCAGATGCCTGTCACTACTACCACCCTTACCCAGGGGGTGCCAGATGCCTGTCACTACTACCACCCTTACCCAGGGGGTGCCAGATGCCTGTCACTACTACCACCTCTACCCATGGGGGGCTGGATGCCTACCACTACTACCACCCTTACCTATGGGGTGCCAGATGCCTGTCACTACTACCACCTCTACCCATGGAGGGCTGGATGCCTACCACTACTACCACCCTTACCCAGGGGGTGCCAGATGCCTGTCACTACTTCCACCCTTACCCAGGGGTTGCCAGATGCCTACCACTACTACCACCCTTACCCAGGGGGTGCCAGATGCCTACCACTACTACCACCCTTACCCAGGGGGTGCCAGATGCCTACCAACTACTACCACCCTTACACAGGGGGTGCCAGATGCCTGTCACTACTACCACCTCTACCCATGGGGGCTGGATGCCTACCACTACTACCCCCCTTACCCCGGGGGTGCCAGATGCCTGTCACTACTACCACCACTACCCATGGGGGGCTGGATGCCTACCACTACTACCACCCTTACCCAGGGTGTGCCAGATGCCTGTCACAACTACCACCCTTACCCAGGGGTGCCAGATGCCTGTCACTACTACCACCCTTACCCAGGGGTGCCAGATGCCTGTCACTACTACCACCACTACCCATGGGGGGCTGGATGCCTACCACTACTACCACCCTTACCCAGGGGGTGCCAGATGCCTGTCACTACTACCACCCTTACCCAGGGGTGCCAGATGCCTGTCACTACTACCACCCTTACCCAGGGGTGCCAGATGCCTGTCACTACTACCACCCTTACCCAGGGGTGCCAGATGCCTGTCACTACTACCACCTCTACCCATGGGGGGCTGGATGCCTACCACTACTACCACCCTTACCCAGGGGTGCCAGATGCCTGTCACTACTACCACCCTTACCCAGGGGTGCCAGATGCCTGTCACTACTACCACCCTTACCCAGGGGTGCCAGATGCCTACCACTACTACCACCCTTACCCAGGGGTGCCAGATGCCTGTCACTACTACCACCCTTACCCAGGGGTGCCAGATGCCTACCACTACTACCACCCTTACCCAGGGGTGCCAGATGCCTACCACTACTACCACCCTTACCCAGGGGTGCCAGATGCCTACCACTACTACCACCCTTACCCAGGGGTGCCAGATGCCTACCACTACTACCACCCTTACCCAGGGGGTACCAGATGCCTATCACTACTACCACCCTTACCCAGGGGGTGCCAGATGCCTACCACTACTACCACCCTTACCCAGGGGGTGCCAGATGCCTACCACTACTACCACCCTTACCCAGAGGGTGCCATATGCCTGTCACTACTACCACCTCTACCCATGGGGGGCTGGATGCCTACCACTACTACCACCCTTACCCAGGGGGTGCCAGATGCCTGTCACTACTACCACCTCTACCCATGGGGGGCTGGATGCCTACCACTACTACCACCCTTACCCATGGGGTGCCAGATGCCTGTCACTACTACCACCTCTACCCATGGTGGCCTGTATTCCTACCACTACTGCCACCCCTACCCATGGGGGGCTGGATGCCTACCACCAACACCACCCCCACTCATAGGATGGACAATGCATGACACAACCAGCACACCACAACCTAGGGAATGCAAGAAAAAGATCCCCCCAACACCATGACAAGCGTGAGTAGACTGTGTCAAATGCCTACAACACTGAACATGACTTTGAACATACAATGTGACCCCCTATCACCTGTGCCACACATATATGTGTGTGGCCCCCACAATGCAAGCAGGCCATGACCATTGTGGCAATGGAGTCCAAAACCCCATCATCACAGTGACCAAAATGTTAGTGTGGGGACCATAGCTGAAGCACATTTTGAACATTGTGGCAATGGGGTCTAAACCCCCATCATCACCGTGACCAAAAGGTAAGTGTGGGGACCATAGCTGAAGCACATTTTGAACATTGTGGCAATGGGGTCTAAACCCCCATCATCACAGTGACCCAAAGGTAAGTGTGGGGACCATAGCTGAAGCACATTTTGAACATTGTGGCAATGGGGTCTAAACCCCCATCATCACAGTGACCAAAAGGTAAGTGTGGGGACCATAGCTGAAGCACATTTTGAACATTGTGGCAATGGGGTCTAAACCCCCATCATCACAGTGACCAAAAGGTAAGTGTGTGGACCATAGCTGAAGCACATTTTGAACATTGTGGCAATGGGGCCTAAACCCCCATCATCACAGTGACCAAAAGGTAAGTGTGGGTTCCATAGCTGAAGCACATTTTGAACATTGTGGCAATGGGGCCTAAACCCCCATCATCACAGTGACCAAAATGCAAGTGTTGACAAAGAAAAAGCTCCATCTGCCAAACTGCATGGATGATTCCTGGTCACAGAACATAAAACACATCAGTAGCAAAGTAGTGCATGTGTCCCATTGCAACATAGATTGGGGGAGGCAAATACTGCAGTGCAAATAAGACATACCTTTGGCCATGTGCAGACAAACAACACCCATGGGGGCTGACACTGTCAACATTCATCAATGACACAATGACAGAAGTGACCATCAGAATGCAGACCCACATATTTGCACCAATGGGCACACAAATGCAGATACCCTGTGGAGACTGTAGATGTGAGGTGAACAGATACCATACCATGGCAGCAATGGGACACACAAACCATGTTCATTGTGCTGACCGATGACCTAGGAGTCCCAGGGACAGCAGGGGAAACCCACCAAACAACATACAGCCAATGGCACACCAAAGAAATGCCAATGCAGTGGTGCAGATGCACAAACACAAACAGGCAGACCCACACTGCACATCAAACACAACAGGTGAGGGGGTGCCAGTGTCCCCAGGCAACCACACAACACATGAGGATGCCTGAATACCAATTACACAGATGTGCATACAGTGCCACACAAAGGTAACTCATGGATCCAAATCCCCTATGTGGGCAATCAGGCATTGTCAGATGAGAGGGAGCACAAATCACACATGTCACACAAGCATGTAGGAACAGCAACTGACACAACAAGACACAGACACACCACAGCACTACCCCCAGGGCCCCCACAATGTGGTGACCCTGGGCTGCATTACAAACCCACTGTGATGACAAAGCCAAATGTCGTTCACACTGTGAACCACAGTCATGTGTACTGAGCAACAAACTACCATCACACCTACACAAGCACAAATCAATCAGCACAGCCAGTAAGCCAAGGCCAACATGGAGGCAGGGGTCTAGCCGGGCAAGAACTCTCATCTGCACACACTCAACACCACACACCTCGACCTCCAACAATGTGCAGCAGTGAAGCACACATGCACTGGTGACATTGCACATGCACCCATGACAATCCCAGGCTGGTGGGTGGGAACCAAGGTGCAGAAACACATCACACATGGCCACTCAACAAGACTCCTGAATGTCTGACACACTGCACACTACGCTGTACATGGACATGACGGCAATACCACAACAACCAATGGGATCCCAGCCACAGTCACACACCAATGAAGAAGCCAAGGACACCCACAAAGAACACACATACACAACTACCAACATTGCAGCCCGGACCCTGAGGAGTGCCAGCAGTCACACACACAACGTGTCACAATCACTGAAAGATAACACAAACTGGAAATCACATGACAGGTGTAAACAACAAGTGCCAAGGGGAATCCTGACTGTGACCCATCTGCGTCTGCACACAAACTCAGCCCTGACAGCAAACACACCTATGGGTGACACCCTGATGACCAGTAATGTGCCATGCACCCACATCACAGAGAATCCAGGGAGAAGACTTGGGGGGAACATAGGTCAACTCAGCAAGCAACACAAACAGGTACAACACTAGGGATCCCAGCATGCACAGCAAAACGGAAGTGAACACACAGACATGCTCATATAACACACACCTTGGGCGCAGGCAATGTCACAGGAGTACACACTGCCATGAGCGGACTCCACTCCTGTGTGAGGAAAGCTGTGCCATATGTTGCCTCAGTAGGGCGCCATCATGTCAGCTGAGCACTTGGTCACACAGTCAACAATTAGCACCAAATGAATGCTCCCTTCACATCAGCCTGGTCATGGGAGTGCCAACGAAATCATCAGCACAGATCCAACACACTTGTATAGCAATGTTGCACTGACAACACAGATGAGTCCTTCCCCATTGATGCCCACACCTGCATGTCCAGTGGAGATGGCCACACGGTCAGGGAAGTAGACGAATTGAACAATGGCAGGCACAACAGATGTGCAGGGGTGGAAGCCACAGATGTGAAATTGCTAATGTAAGTAGGAAATCCCATTGCCAAATATTGAACACATGACACCCTCAGATGCTGCTAAGGATGACATGGATACACCACAGGATAGGACACATTCCCCCTGGACCACATGTGTACCTGCACAGTAACACTTCATTATCATGAGACCAAATATCACCATCACTGCAGCAAGGGCACGGTTAGCATCATCAACAACATGTACATCAGAAGCAAAAGCACTAGAGAACAGAAAGGTGCTTTATTCAGCATATGTGGGACTAACAGTTGTTGTCCAGCAAAAAATTAACAAAGGCCAATGGCCAGTCCAACTTGAAAGTCAAAACAGGGTGACAGTGGCAGATGTCACCCTACACATGCCTGCACTGATGAAAGCCAGGGACAATCCCCTCGGAGGGGCATACGGGGGGCAGGCCAGGCACCGCAGGGACAGGATCATGGCTCACCAGAAGGAGGCAGGGAAGGGGTGGTGGGTGCTGGAGAGCCACTGACAACTGCAGTGGAGGTGTCTGACATGGTGTGTGCCGGCACAACTGGGGGCATGACTCTGATGGTGTGGGTGCCAGCAAGCCTGCAGGGGACCGTGCAGATGGAGTGGACAGGTTCCCCACTGCAGTGCCCAAGTCAGACAGGGTGGTAGTGGACTCCACTGCAGTGCCTACCTCCAGGGGAGGAGAATGGGGATCAGGTAAGGTGGGCAGGACAGAGGGGAGGACACCGTCTCCACACCAGTGGCACAGACAAGCGCAGCGGGGGTGTGGGGCCGGAAGAGCAAGTGGCAGGGGGAGAAGGCCTGATCCTTTTGGGGATGGTGTATCTGTGGGTGGGGGAACCTGGGGCAGGGTGTGGTGGGGGCACCTGTGGAGTGGGGGCCTGAGGGATGGAGGAAGGAGACTTGGTGCCTGAGCTGCAGGGCGGAGGCGGGGTCTTGCTCTTCCGGGTCCGGGGGGACTTGCGGGTGGGGGCATCAGTAGGTCTGCGCCTGGGGGAGGGTGTCCGGTGGCGAGGGGCACTCCGCTCCGTGTGGGTGGGCTTCCTCTTCCCCCTCAATGCTGTATCAGCTGGATCGGAGGGGAAGAGGCCGAGGTCACTGAGGAAGAGCCGCTGGGTCTTTGGGGTTGCAGGTGAGGCAACGGAGGGGGCTTTGGAGGGAGAGGCAACTATGGACTGCGCAGTGCTCGTGGATGCGTGTGTGTGTGACTGGGCCCCATCCCCTGTGAGTGTGGTTTCAGTCCCCTGACTGTGCGTGCGTGTGTGTCTTGTCTGTGGCGTGTGTGTGTGTGTGCTGCTCGTGTCTGTGCTGGTGTGTGCCTGTGCCGGTGTGCGTGTGCTTGGGACAGGTAAGGTGCTGGGGAGTGTGGATGGGGCAGAGACAGGAGGGGTGAGGGACTGTTGGAGGAGGGACACTGCTGCCGTCAGGGAGGAGTCCATGGACCTATTGCCCCTCTGTAGGGCAGACATGCCCGATGAGATGCCCTCCATGAACGACACCAGCTGAGTCAACAGAGTGGTGTGTGCATGGAGGACACTCAGCATCGCTGTCTGCCCTACATGGAGCTGCCGAAGGAGGTACACAGACTCCTCACTCAGGGCAGCAGGGGACACAGGGGCAGGGGGTGCGGTGCCTGGCCCGAAGGAGACACGCTCCCGTACAGGGGAGCCTCCATGGACCTCGGGAATGGGAGCCGATGGGAGGGCGGTGGTGGTGGTGGTGGCGGGGACAGCAACACTAGCTGGGGTGTGGTGGCTGCTGACACCCGCCTCCATAAGGGAGTCATCCTCCGAGCTGCTGTGGCTCTCAGCTGAGGTGGATGGTGCTGAGGACTCCTCGGTGTGGCTCCCCTCGCCCTCCGTGCCACTGGGTCCCTCCGACCACTCCTCAGCTGTTCACCCAGTCTGGCTCTGTGGCTCCTCCTGGTCCATGGAGCTGTCCCCCCCTGTGGCCGTGGATGTATCTGCAAACAATAGGGAGACAGACAGACATCAGTCACCTGCACCGAACGCACACACCACAGTAAGTACAGCACAATACAGAGCAAGGCCTGGCATCCTTAGTTGAACATTGCTAAAATTGCCCAAACAGAATAGGAGAAGCCAATTGTCAGTCTGATCGTCAACCATGCCACTCACATCACACCTGGCATTGCACCCATCTGTCTGGCGTCCGTTGGCTGGCAATACCCCAGTGTGGACACATGCACCACCTACACAGTAGTTGGACGGTGCAGAGAACACGGTGAAGCATGTGAACATGCACACATCACATCTCTTGCCACTGAGTCAGTACAGGTGGCCGGATTAAAGTGATGCCCAGAGTCAGATATATGAAATGCATGTGATGCATACCAGCGACAGACACCACGATGCACCCATGTGCAGATAGCCATTGCCACTATGGTGTGCATGTAGCACATGTCACTCCCCTGCAGGATCACTCATAGGAAGTCACATGCCATGGCACAGGCATGCCTGCTAAGTCATACATCACTGTCTCCAGTCACATGGGCAGGGCAGCCACACAACAACAGTCTGCACTGTGTCACAATAGTAGGTCATGGGGAATGCAAGTCCTGGAGCTGAACAAGTGCACATGTACATCCCCCACACACCACATCATCTGAACCCTTATCTGGCCAGGTCATACTGATTGGACATATGGGTGACCTGTAACACAAGCCTCTGAACCTGGGCACCTCACAATCTGCTGTGAATGGGAAACAGCTGCATGGACCTCACATTTGCATACCCCAGTCTGCACGGTCAGGTGTTCAATCACTTATGTGTCACACAAGTATCATCTCCTATGGTCACATCTCCGGTGGCATGCTGAGCCCCAACCGATAAACAATCCAGCAGTCCTGACATCGAAGCCACAGCACACTGACACAGAGGCTGACACCTGAGGGGACATATCACTGAGCACAACGTGTCAGCTGATACACGGGAGTGGGAATACAGAGTGCATTGCATGGCCTGGAGTAGGCATGACTGTCCTGCCCCACATGAATGAGGGATGAACCCTGGACAGTAGGCAGCTGGCTGAGTATGTGTGACACACGTAATATACACACTCCTGGGGCCCAAACATTGTTCCCACCCGCAGCTTGGGTGTGTGCCAGTTACCCCAGGCACATGTGGTGGATCAGCTCAGCAATTGGACCACAGATCAAAGTAACACGCAGATTACATGTCAGAACACAGGCATTGTGTAAGCAAAGGACCCACCCATGATGCCCACCACAGTTAGGGGAACAGATGCTGTCCCCCACCTTGAGTCAAGCAAACTTCTAGGACACAGTACCCAAGTGACACAATTCCCTGACTGCAAGGGCCACACCTGGGTATCAGATGAGGAGTGGGCAGTGCACAATCGAGGGACATGGGTCCTGGACCACATGACTGATGTGCTGTGGAAGTTTAACCAGGCCAGAGGAGGGCACATAGCATGGCAGACAGAGTACACAATGCAGTCATGGACTCACCCCCTCCGTGCTGCTCCCTGGCCTTCAGCTACCCATCCAGATCAGGGAAGACCACCGCCAGGATCCTGAGCATGTGGGGGTCAGGGTCCGGTGTCCGCCCCTCCTGCGAGGAGGCGACAGCTTCAGCTGGACCCGTGCGATCCTCCGGGTCCAGCCCCGAAGGTCCTGCCACCTCTTCTGGCAGTTGCGGATCCGGCGCTTGTAGTCCCCCACGGATCTCACTGCCCGGACGATGGTCAGCCATATCTTCTGCTTCTGGTGGGCATCAACCTGTGAGGATGACAAAGTGAGAATGCTATTACTACACATGCAACATATCCGTGCATTACACAGTTGTGTATACATGTCTCAATCACAGGGGCACATGATGTACACAGGCAGTGCAACGATGGCCATGGACAGTATGCCAGCAGTAACTACATGGTATCATTGCCTGGGAAGTAAAACCTTGTTTAAATGCACTGTCACTGCACTATACCTGTCCAGTGCATGTGACTACACACTATGGGGGGTGACAACTACTCAGTGAGCCTGCTAGCCAGTGGCGTGCAGACTGTTAGCCTTGCTAGTCAGACAACATGCACATTTAGGAAGGCAGTGGACAGAACACTCACCTGCTCCCCTGCTTTCCCATACAGCTTGCTGTACTGTGGAAGGAGACTGTCCAGCAGGGCCTGGTTCTCCTCAGTGCTGAAGGCTGGGGCTCTCTCCACAGTACGTGCCATTGCAGGGTCCAGAGGGTGCAGATACAGCAGCAGTGCTGGTGGCAGATGTCGTCCTGGAGCATGTAGTGCAGGCAAGTGAGCTCTCAGGGGAACAGCCAGCATTATATGTGTGCTGCAGAGGCAGTTACTGTCCCATGTGTCCAAAGTGATAGGTCCAAGTCGTTAGCATCTTCTGAATCTGGCCAATCCATGGAATTGCACCACTTACACACGCCCACAGCATCCTTCAAATGTTCAACTTCATGACACCCATGAATTTGCAACATTGTTGTGGGTGACCAACTGAATTTCCAGCATCAGACTCGTTCAAAATTTGAAAACGCGTCCGTTGCCAGGCCAAGCCATAGCCAATGGGTGCACACTGATCGGTCCATTGCTGTTCAACGCGTACCCGGGATACAACGCGTACCCGCACACATTGAATGCAATGGGCCGGCCGGGCACACCGATCGGTCCATTGCTGTTCAACGCATACCTAGGATACAATGCGTACCCGCACACATTGAATGCAATGGGCCGGCCGGGCACACCAATCGGTCCATTGCTGTTCAACGCGTACCTGGGATGCAACGCGTACCCGCACACATTGAATGCAATGGGCCGGCCGGGCACACCGATCGGTCCATTGCTGTTCAACGCGTACCCGGATGCAACGCTGCACCAGCACACATTGAATGCAATGGGCCGGCCGGGCACACCGATCGGTCCATTGCTGTTCAACGCTGCACCTGGATGCAACGCGTACCCGCACACATTGAATGCAATGGGCCGGCCGGGCACACCGATCGGTCCATTGCTGTTCAACGCGTACCCGGGATGCAAAGCATACCCGCACACATTGAATGCAATGGGCCGGCCGGGCACACCGATCAGTCCATTGCTGTTCAACGCTGCACTCGGGATGCAACGCGCACCCGCACACATTGAATGCAATGGGCCGGCCAGGCACACCGATCGGTCCATTGCTGTTCAAAGCGTACTCGGGATGCAACGCGTACCCGCACACATTGAATGCAATGGGCCGGCCGGGCACACCGATCGGTCCATTGCTGTTCAACGCGTACCCGGGATGCAACGCGTACCCGCACACATTGAATGCAATGGGCCGGCCGGGCACACCGATCGGCCCATTGCTGTCCAACGCGTATTGCGAATACAACGCGTACCAGCACACATTGAATGCAATGGCCAATGTGTGCGCACCGATCGGCCCATTGCTGTCCAACGCGTATTGCGAATACAACGCATACCAGCACACATTGAATGCAATGGCCAATGTGTGCGCACCGATCGGCCCCTTGCTGTCCAACGCGTATTGCGAATACAACGCGTACCAGCACACATTGAATGCAATGGCCAATGTGTGCGCGCCGATCGGCCCATTGCTGTCCAACGCGTATTACAAATACAACGCGTACCAGCACACATTGAATGCAATGGCCAATGTGTGCGCACCGATCGGTCCATTGCTGTCCAACGCGTCCCTGTACATGTCACTGGCATATGTCACCATGCCTGTCACAGGTGAACATATGCCAGCCACATATACTTCCCAGGGAGTGAGGGGCACACCTACAACACCACAACCTGTCCAAACTGTATCCTAAGGCATGTAAGGCTGCATTACCTATTCCGTGTATGGGGGTGAACATGTTGTTCTGTGGGTGTCACTTGGGGCAGCCACCCCCAGGCTGTGCACGTGTTCATGGGGACAGTATCCTTGGTGTTTCGTGTACATGACCACTGTGATGTGCAACTGTTCATATCTGAGCATGTGGCATGGTCACATTTCACGGTGGTGTATGTGTATGTCATGTCACATGCCCCCTGTGTCCCATGTGGGACGGTATGTTTCACCCAGGGTGACCCATTGGCACAATAGTGATGGTCCTCCACAGTCTGTGTGCTTGTTGTGTTTACAATGTCTCTGATTTCATGTGCACAATGGGAGACAGTCTCCACACCCACGTTGTTTGTGCATGGACTTTGATGTTGTGCGTGTGTGTGTCACAGACGTCCATGTCTGTCCTGCCGAGGCAACAGGGACCACTACCTGTGGGGGTCATGGTTGTTTGCTGTGGTGTATACATGATACGCCATGTCATGCCAGTGTCCATGTGGCAATACAGGGTCCCTGGAAATCTACCTGTTGTTGAGCTGTGATGCCTGGGGCACATCTGTCCTCACATGTCACTGTGGGGTGTGTTTGTAACGTGACAGCAGGAGATGGGAACTGGGACACGTCCTCATGATACCCAATGGCACAACCTGGGACTTATTGATGCCACTTGTTGAACTGTGATGTTGGATGTTGGCCATGTGTGTGCCATACATGTTCTTACGGAACTGCACACATCATGTACTTGTGCCTCATAATGATGTATCGTGTGATATTGAGTGTGTACAATGCCATATATGTGGGGTGAGTGACAATCTTTCTTTCTTCACCTATGCACTGCAGGGCACCAGCTGTCCATAGACCATTCCCTGACCTGGCAACGATGGTGGAACGTTACAGCATCCGACAGTACCGCTTCACCAGGCAGCTGATTTGGCAGTGCGCTTGGCACCACACCTGCAACCTGGCCGGCCGTACCCTACAGCGCTGACCCCCAAGGTGAAGGTGATGGCAGCCCTACACTTCTTTGCCACCGGTACCTTTCAACACACTCTGGCGACTGCTGGTGGGATGTCACAGACCATGTTCAGCCGTGTGCTCCACGATGTATTGGAGGCTATGTTGATATACCTGAACCAGTACATCTATTTCCCAAGACTCCAGCAACTCACTGACGTGAAGAGTGACTTCTATGCCCTGGGGAGGATGCCGCATGTCATTGGCTCCATTGATGGGACACATGTGGCTTTGGTACCACCACAGGCCCAGGAGCAGGCATACAGGAACCGCAAGCACTACCACTCGGTCAATGCACTGGTGGTCTGTCTTGCAGATATGACCATCACACACGTGTGTGCCCGTTTCCCCGGTTCTGCACACGATGCCTACGTGATGAGGAGTAGTCGCATCCCGAGGATGATGTCACAGATGCGGAACCAGCGTGCCTGGCTTGTTGGTGTGTACTGACTTTGTACCATTGTGTGTGTTCTGCAATGTAGTGTTCCACCCTCTTTTCCAACTCAGCTAATGTGCAATTGTCTGTCTGTAGGTGACTCCGGATATCCCAACATGCCATGGTTGCTGACGCCCCTCAGGAACCCTGTGACACCAGCCCAGATGCGCTACAATGAGGCACATGGTCGGACGAGGAGAGTGATTGAGCGTACATTTGGTCTCCTGAAGAGCCGCTTCCGCTGCCTGGACAAGACAGGAGGGTCCCTCCCATATGCCCCGGCAAAGGTGTGCAAGATTGTCATCGTCTGCTGCATGCTACACAACCTGGCAGTGCGGAAGGAGTTGCCTCTCATCCTGGATGACGATGACCAACGTCCGCCACCTGTGGAGGATCCTGGCCTGGACCACGATGCCAGTGATGATGATGATGATGATGATGGTGATGTCCGCACACAGCTCATCACCAACTTCTTCAGCTGAATGTGAGTATCCAGAGATGTCATGTCAATGATGTGAGTATGCATGATATGTGTTGGTGGTGCTCTGGTGCTGTTTGAGTGTGTCCATGTGCTACATGACGGTATGCGTGTAGCGATGTGTCCTTACAGGTAGTCTGTACTCCCCAACAGTGTTGACATGCTAACTTGGTTCTGGGTGGGTATCTTGTGACATGTATTGGGCATGAGTATTGCAGTTCTGTGCTGTTCTTCAGTGCTTTTGACTGTGTGTCATTTCTGTCCTTCACAGGGTACTTTCTGAGTCGTTTGGTCAACTGTGATCCCCAACACCGTGATTCGACTTCCAGGGTGGTAGCTGTCGTGTCCCTACAGGTGATGTGCACCACAACCATGGACTTCCTTCCTTCTACACTTGTTGACTGTGTGCCCGCTGCCAGGTGGGATTACCTTGCATCTGTGGTGGTTACAACATGTTGCAAATGTGTAATAAACCTGTGCTTCACTTTGGGATGTGCGTTGTCTGTGGTCACACATCTGACTGACATTTGCTTACTGCACCAGTGGGCTAGTTGACACAGACTGTGAATAGGTGTTGGGTCTGTGCAATGCAACATATTTCCTGGCAACATCAGTGTAGGCGATGAGTCAGATGGACATGGTGTGTATCTGTTGTGTAGCCCTGGTGGTGTGCCTCCCCCATATGTGTGACTCACATGCCGGTGTTGTACTTGCTGTAGCAGTTAGCATGCACAGTGTCATTTCCCAGATCATCATCGCCACTTCAGAGACAACGTAGGAATCACAACAGAGGCAAGTATGGTGTATTAGTGAGTTTATTGACATACATGTGTGAGTATAGTGCACAGGATGGTGGGTGCTGTACATTGTGATTGTAATCCAAAGTTCCTAGATAATTTGGAAGTCCTGGTAGCAGAAATGTCCAGAGTAGAGTCCACAGTCATCTGAGACATTGGTCCAACTTGAGCTCCCCATGTCATGTGGGAGAGTTGTGTTGCAGTCAACAGGGTGAACAGTTTGCGCACAAAGGTGATTATCCAGAACAGGTTTTGGCTTCCTGGGGGTTGCACATGGCCATCGGCCTCTCACTTGCCCCTCCTCGGACGACCCCTCTTCTTTGGGGGGGGGACCCTCAAGTGCAGGCTGCTGCGGTGCAGGGGACTCTCCGCCAGAGTCATCCTCCCTCCCTGTGGCAGTTGCAGTTGTTTCAGCAGCAGATGTTGTGGGCACACAGGGAGGTGTTGACTGGTTGCTGCTCATCTGGCGGAGGCATTGTAATATGTCCCTATGCACCGCCGTCATCTCTTGCAGTGTGTCCCACTTGGACTCCACGCGGGACATGTGTGAGTCCAAGTGGGCATGATGGGCAGCCTGCTGCTGTTTAATGTCCCTGAGGAGCCCCACTACCTGGCTGAGCTCTCCGGTGCTGGACTGGTACGCATCGGCTATGCGTGCCAGTTGTGGGTCATCATGCAGTCCAGTCCCCTCTGCAAGCAGCGACCTTTGTCTCCCACCCCTCCCACCACCCCTGGTGACACGTGCAGTACCTGAGGTGGCACACACAGGTGACCCTGGGCCCCCTTGGGGGTTGTTGGTGGTGTTGGTGTCCATGGCCCCACGTTGGTCCAGGGTCCCTGTGCTGGTGGTGGTGGTGCTCCTTGGTCTTTCCATGTCGGCAGAGGTGGTATGTGTGTTGACAGTCGTTGGAGGGGTGGGTGCAGGGGGTGCAGCTGGTGGTCCTGCTGGTGCTGCATGATGACTTGCTCCGGAGGTGCCAGGTTGGTCTTCTTCATCCGAGGAGGGCAGAGGCTGTTCCACACCAGTGAGCTCCGTATCCTCTTGAGCCTGGGTCGGGGACTCCTCAGCGGCTGCTGCTGTGTCCCCATCATCACCTGTTTTTGGGAGACACACACAATGTATGTTATGTTTCTGCAGGCATCAATTTTTGACACACCTGACAGTTGTGACTGTGCCTCTGGATGTGGGCCTGTACATTGCATTGTCCTAAGTTGTCACAGTCAGGGGTTGAAATTGGTGTAGCACATTGTCCTGCATTATTTGGGTATTTCTATGTGAATGTTGGGGTGTGTACATGGTCTGCATCGGTTGTATATGGTTGACATCCGGCCCTCCTTCCCACCCAGCCAGATATCCCACCATGGAACGTGCTTCCATTGCAGGGAGTGCAAGTTGTCTTTCAGGATGTCAGTCAGTGGTGTCCTGCTGTTGGTTGGTGCACAGTTGCCAGCAGGGCCTTGTGCTCCCCACAGCAGTAGCCAGTGTCAGCCATCTTGTCAGTTGTTTTCCACTCCCTGTGATGTGCGCATGGTTCAGGGTGGTGTTGATGGCACAGTTGTGGGGGTGACCAATATCTGTGACTACCACTCCCATCATGCTATTGCCTCCACCCCCTTTCCCAGCATGCCCATACTTCCTTCCTTTTTAGTGTACTTCACTGTGTGTGGGTGTGACAGCAATGGCAAGATGGCTGACAGTGGTGTCCTGCTGTTGGTTGGTGCCCAGTTCCCAGCCTGGCCTTGTGCTCCCCACAAAAGAGCACCAGTGTCAGACATCTTTGAAGTGGCTTTTGACTCCCTGTGAGGTGTGCATGCTTGGGTGTGTTCTTGATGGGCCATGTGGGTGGGGGATGTTGGGCTGTGACTACCACTCCCATCATGCTATTGCCTCCATCCCACTTCCCAGCATGCCCATGCTTCCTTCCTTTTGACTCTGCTTCCCTGTGGGGTTGTGTGCCTGTGCTGACAAGATGGCTGACAGTGTTATCCTGGGGTTAGTTTTGCTACATGTCCCATGTGTGTCCCTGTGCTTCACACTGCATGACCCAGGGTTGTGGTTCTTTGTGGGATATTTGATTTGAGTGTGAGGCAATGCATTCTCCCAGGTGAGTTGTGTGGAGTTTGTGTTAGGGGTGTGTGTGTGAGTGGTGCTGCTGGTAACTATGGTCAGTGCTGTGAGTCCTCCTTCCCACCCAGCCAGATTCTCCACCATGGAACGTGCTTCCGTTGCAGGGAGTGCAAGTTGTCTTTCAGGATGTCAGTCAGTGGTGTCCTGCTGTTGGTTGGTGCCCAGTTGCCAGCAGGGCCTTGTGCTCCCCACAGCAGTAGCCAGTGTCAGCCATCTTGTGAGTCCTTTTCCACTCCCTGTGATGTGAGCATGGTTGAGAGTGGTGTTGATGGGCCAATTGTGAGGGTGAGCAATATCTGTGCCTACAACTCCCATCATGCTATTGCCTCCACCCCCTTCCCAGCATGCCCATCCTTCCTTCCTTTTGACTCTGCTTCCCTGTGGGGTGGGGTGCCTGTGCTGACAGGATGGCTGGGAGTGTTGTCCTGGCAGTTGTTTGGCTACAAGTCCCAAGTGTGTCCCTGTGCTTCACACAGCATAACCCAGGGTGGTGGTTCTTTGTGGGATCTTCAGTTAGGATGTGAGGCATTGCATTCTCCCAGGTGGGTTATGTGGAGTTGGTGTTGAGGGTGTGTGTGAGGGGAGGTCCTTGTAACTATGGTCAGTGCTGTGGGTCCTCCTTCACACCCAGCCAGATATCCCACCATGGAACGTGCTTCCATTGCAGGGAGTGCAAGTTGTCTTTCAGGATGTCAGTCAGTGGTGTCCTGCTGTTGGTTGGTGCCCAGTTGCCAGCAGGGCCTTGTGCTCCCTACAGCAGTAGCCAGTGTCAGCCATCTTGTCAGTTGTTTTCCACTCCCTGTGATGTGGGCATGGGTCAGGGTGGTGTTGATGGGACAGTTGTGGGGCTGACCAATATCTGTGACTACCACTCCCATCATTCTGTTGCCTCCACCCCACTTCCCAGCATGCCCATACTTACTTGCTTTTGGGTGGACTTCACTGTGTGTGAGTGTGAGAGCAATGGCAAGATGGCTGACAGTGGTGTCCTGCTGTTGCTTGGTGCCCAGTTCCCAGCAGGGCCATGTGCTCCCCACAGCAGTAGCCAGTGTCAGCCATCTTGTCGGTTGTTTTCCACTCCCTGTGATGTGCGCATGGTTCAGGGTGGTGTTGATGGGACAGTTGTGGGGGTGACCAATATCTGTGACTACCACCACCATCATGCTATTGCCTCCACCCCCCTTCCCAGCATGCCCATACTTACTTGCTTTTGGATGGACTTCACTGTGTGTGAGTGTGAGAGCAATGGCAAGATGGCTGACAGTGGTGTCCTGCTGTTGCTTGGTGCCCAGTTCCTAGCAGGGCCATGTGCTCCCCACAGCAGTAGCCAGTGTCAGCCATCTTGTCGGTTGTTTTCCACTCCCTGTGATGTGCGCATGGTTCAGGGTGGTGTTGATGGGACAGTTGTGGGGGTGACCAATATCTGTGACTACCACTCCCATCATTCTATTGCCTCCACCCCACTTCCCAGCATGCCCATACTTACTTGCTTTTGGGTGGACTTCACTGTGTGTGAGTGTGAGAGCAATGGCAAGATGGCTGACAGTGGTATCCTGCTGTTGCTTGGTGCCCAGTTCCCAGCATGGCCTTGTGCTCCCCACAAAAGAGCACAAGTGTCAGACATCTTTGAAGTGGCTTTTGACTCCCTGTGAGGTGTGCATGCTTGGGTGTGTTCTTGATGGGCCATGTGGGTGGGGGATGTTGGGCTGTGACTACCACTCCCATCATGCTATTGCCTCCACCCCCCTACCCAGCATGCCCATTCTTACTTGCTTTTGGGTGGACTTCACTGTGTGTGAGTGTGAGAGCAATGGCAATATGACTGACAGTGGTGTCCTGCTGTTGCTTGGTGCCCAGTTCCTAGCAGGGTCATGTGCTCCCCACAGCAGTAGCCAGTGTCAGCCATCTTGTCGGTTGTTTTCCACTCCCTGTGATGTGCGCATGGTTCAGGGTGGTGTTGATGGGACAGTTGTGGGGGTGACCAATATCTGTGACTACCACTCCCATCATTCTATTGCCTCCACCCCACTTCCCAGCATGCCCATACTTACTTGCTTTTGGGTGGACTTCACTGTGTGTGAGTGTGAGAGCAATGGCAAGATGGCTGACAGTGGTGTCCTGCTGTTGCTTGGTGCCCAGTTCCCAGCAGGGCCATGTGCTCCCCACAGCAGTAGCCAGTGTCAGCCATCTTGTCAGTTGTTTTCCACTCCCTGTGATGTGAGTATGGTTCATGGTGGTGTTGATGTGCGCATTGTGAGGGTGGGCAATATCTTTGACTACGACTCCCATGATGCTATTGGCTACACTGACTTGCCCAGCATACACAGGATTCCTTCCTTTCAGTGGGCTTCACTGTGAGGTGGTGTTGTAGTGGTGGCTACATGTCTGGATGTGTTTGTTAGTTATGTTTGTGCCACTGCCTAGCTGTAGTTGTAGTTGTGTTTGTACATGTGATGACACAGTTACGTATCACTATGAGATGGCATGCGTTGTGTTTATCTGACTGACATACACATTTTGGGATGATTCTGTTCTGGTTGGTGTGTATTTGCTTAGGGTGCATGGTTTGACTCTCCCCTTGACAGTGATGTGTGTGTATTGTGGCACAATATTATGTACATTTGTTGTGTACTCACCAGGCTCTGGGATGTTTTCTAGTCCATAGACGCTCACTGGTGGTAGGATGGCCCGCACCTTCTCCTCCCAGGGCCTGAGGTATAGTGGTTTGGCAGGAGGGCCACTGCCGGTGTGTTGGCTCAAGAGGTAGTCCTTCTTCAACAGCTCCTTGACCCTCCTGCGCACGTCATACCACCTGTTCTGGATGTCTTCCTTTGTGCGCAAACATGGTGATTGTGCGTTCACCCTGTCAACGATCCTCGCCCACATCTTGGTTTTCTGCGACATGGGGGTCTGTTGGACCAGTGTACCAAACAGCTGTGGCTCTACCCTGAGGATCTCATCTACCAGGACTTCCAATTCACTATCTAGGAACTTTGGATTCTTCTTGGGGGCATGGTGATGGGTGGTGGTGGTGAGTGATGTGTGTGTTGGTGTGCAAGTGAGGGTGTGTGAGTGTGTGTTTTGCTGGGTGTATGTGAGGGTGCTATTTGTTGAGGTGCTGATGGTGTGTGGCTTGTGTGATGGATGAGCTGTGGGTGTGTGGTTGCTGTCTGTTGAGTGCTGGCAGGTAATTTGAATTTGCAAAGGATCATGGTAGGGATTTGTGTCCTTTATATGGGTGGAGTTGTGGGTGTGTCTTTGTTCCCTGTTTCCCCACCCAGTATTTATTTGCTTTGTGATTGCTTGTTTGGCCTTTTTTGTGTTTTTTTTTCCTTGGTTCTTTTTGTGCGTGTAGGAGACGTTCTTCTGACCGAGTCGGACCCTCCAGTTGTCTCGTGCGAGCCTCTCCGATTCGTTCACGCTGTGTTTGTGCTGTTTTCTGTGCTGCGTACGCGTTGGTCGCGGGGTTTTGGGTTGCTTCGGCTCGCTGTTTTGAATGCGTGTCGGTCGTGCGGCTTCGGCTCTGTGCGACTCGGTCGTGTTTTCCACGCGTTGCATCGTACTTGGCGGGTCGGAGTTCGCGGGTACGTTTCGTTCGGGATTCTTCCTGGTGCGTGTTGGTCGGTTCGATTTGCGTGGTTTTCCAGCCAGATGGCTGTTTTCCGCGCAGCTCGGTCATTCGGCTTGTGTTCCGTACGAGTCGGTCAGATTTAGCACGCTTTTCATCGTACTTTGCGGGTCGGGCTGCACCTGTACGTGTCGGTCGGTATTTATTCCGGCTCCGAGTCGGTCGGTATTTTTTCCGGCCCGAATCGGAATCGGCCCCTAAGACTTGTTTTTGTTGCAATTACCCCAAAGTTACTTACATAAAGATAATTAACAAACAATCCAAATCTCCATCTAGCAGGTATCGTTTACTCAATATTTCATTTGTGAGAGGATCCTGTAATAGACAGATCGAATCGATAAGCTGTGTTCTTTCATGACATCTCTATTCCTAACCATTCTAATGTATCCCTCCACAAACTAACACTCATTTTATAATTCTATATTTTTACCAATCATTCAAACTAAAAAATATCACCAATCCATTACATAGTTCACCAACCATGGTGCACACTAATCCATTCTCTGTATTTTCCACACAAGCACAAATAATGGAACAATTACTTAAAATCATCATTCACCCACACATCTCACCCTACCACCCAGTACACTCATACAGTTGTATTTCCAACTCCATAAATATACTAGATAATCTTTAACCAATCTATCCTATCATTCTTTGCCACATATCAGTGACTATTATAAAATCAGCCATATCCCAAAACAACAATCACCACCTCAAATCACTCACCTTCCAATACCAATCCATGCAGTATCCCTTCTACATAAACATGAAAATGTGGCCATTGAAAATACCACCAAATTTAAACCAAACTCTCAACAATCACACCACTTCTGCATCCCTACAGCACCAATCACAAAACACTCACCAAAAACGTAAATCCAAATCCAAACCAATCATTATCACTCATTGAGAAGCAGTATAACTCTTCCATTGGATGGTTTCCAACCAATCCCGTGTAACTGGCACCTCAAAATCACCTAACGTGGATCTCTATCTAAAACACGTACCGCGTAATCTGAAGCAACTTCCTTGCTATGTTATAACCCTCCACAATCACATCTAACTGACACCTCAAATCCACCTATGACCATATCCCACAATGAACATAGGGAGAAGAAAAATTAGAACAAAATATTTTTTATGAGGCTGGCAGAAAAAAAGAATAGCCAGGATCGCTACTCTAGGTTTTCCCAAGCATCAGCAAGGCTGCACATCTGTATAAGCCTCCTAATTGAGTATAAAATCTTGGATTTATGAATAGCTTGTACCCTGATTAAGTTGTTAGTAATAGAACAGTTGAAGTCTCCACATAAAGCTAGCAGTATGGGCCATTGTGCTAGCTCCAGGTTTAAAGTGGCATAAGCCCCAAGAGCATCCACATTTGAATCATTTATTCAGTAAAGAATGAAAATCTGCAATCACATCAGACATTTCACTACTACCCACTTTCACAAATGGTCATATTTAATCTTTTGTAAATTGCCGAAATTTGACTTAGCTAGAATTGTGCTCCCCAGGTCGAGGGTGGTTGTGTTATTATTGCTTAGCCCTCAAGAACCAATATCGATCGGATTTATATAGGCAATATGCGTCTTCTGAATCCATAACAACTCCAGGCTTAAGCGTGTTAGATGCTTACTTTAGCATTAGCCTTTTTTGTTTGTCATTTAACCTACTTATATTAATTGAGATGTTTCTTAACTTATGCATAATACCTGTATCTATGAAACCAAAAAAGCCCAGTTCTGCAGTCTAGTAAGAGATATTTTCTTTCATTGACTTCTTTTTTAGGGGGCAGAGGCCATTTTTTCCTTACACTCACTGTGTGCATCTTCCATCACCCATTCCCAGTTGGCCCCTGCCTCATTAACCCCTCCCAAAACTAACTCTTCCCTGCTCCCCCCTCTTGCCTTCAACTGTCTAAACCTGCTTCTCTTCCCCAGCCCCGTAGAACCACCCAAAGAGGACTTGCGCGAGTGCGCAAATTCAAGATGGCCGCCGCTGTGTGAGCTCCGATACGAGGGAGCTCGTTTTTATCGACAAACTCAACAATTCCAGTCGGAAATAACTGGAAAGCATATTCACAATGCTCAGAGGCCTTACCTGATGCTGTGGTGTCCTATTTTTGTTGAATAAGACGTCGCTAAAGGTACTTTTCTTCCTCCTGGTTCTTCTCCTATCTCTGCCTCGGAGTGCTGCCCAGAGTTCCTGTCTGGGGGCGGAGCAAGTGTTCAGGAAAGGGCCTGGCTTTGGCCTTACCACACCCACAGCCTAATTAAGCTGCTGCACCTGCTTTATTCTTGCAGTATTTTTTTCTGCTTTCACAGTACTTTATTATTCTTTACATTTATTTGCTCCACACTCTTTATTATATGAAAATGGAGAATTAAAATGCGCAGAATCCTAATAATAAAAGGAAACAGCAAATTTCTCTGCCTCCTGCAAAATCTAAAGTGGTGGAATCTAGTGAACCCTCTTTGGCATTAATTCTTGATGAGATTCATGCATTGCGTACCAGCACTGATACTATTGCGTCAGAGATTAAAAGCCTACGTAAGGATATGGCTAGTATGTCGATGAAAGTTTCAGATAACTCTATTAAAATTCAAGATAACAAAATTAAAATTGATGCTTTCACACCACTTGTGGCAAAAATTTCGCCTATGTCTACTCTTCTCCTGGACATGGAAAATCGTAATAGGCAATACAATTTGTGTATTTTCAATCTACCTGAGGATGTTGAAGGTGCTAATTGTAGACTATATCTGGAAAATGTGATACCTGGTCTGTTAAACATTAAATTTACGGAGTCCTTTGAAATTGATAAAGCACATAGGATTCCATCTCATCGCAATCCTCGCCACACTAAGCCTAGACAAATTATTTTTAAGGTTTTGCGCCATCATCATTTGGTCATGATACGAAAAGCAGCACGAGAAATACCATCCTTAATGGTTAATGGCAATAAGATCTTCATTCACCAAGACTTTGCTAAAGAGACTGTTAAGATTCGCAAGGAATTTTCTGATATTCGTCCTCAATTGAGAAATCTTGGTTTTAAATATGGCCTATTTGACCCTTCAACAATGAGAATTTGGAAAGATACCCTTTCAAAGTCCTTTCAGCGTCCAGAAGACCTAAAGTTATTCCTGGAACAACACTCACAGCATTCTATGGATACGCATGATTCTGCTACTTGAATATTCTGACAATATGTATTTCTGATTAATTTTAATATTCCCTTCGAATTGGGCTCCAACGGTTGGTCATGCTTGTAAAGCGCATGTGCGTTTCAATTTTGTTATTAATGTTTATTTGTGGTCGTCTTTTTTATGTCTGTTTGTCTTTTTTCTTTTCCCTCCTTTTCCTTACACAATATTCTAGAACTACTAACTGTTTATACTATTCTTCAACTTGTTCTCCTCTTCTCAGCTCTTTCTTTTTTCTCTCTATTTTATTATGGCAAATGTTCGTAATGTTAAAATAACCTCTTTAAATGTCAAAGGTTTGAGACATCCGGTAAAACGTACAAAGATTTTAGATTATTCAGGAAGTTGTAAAGCAGATATTTGTTTTATTCAGGAAACACATATTGAAGATAAGATATTGGTCTACATGAAAAAAAAGTGGGTTGATACTATTGTCCACTCTCCGGCTAAGGGTAGAAAAAATGGTGTCGCTATTATTTTTGCTAAAAGATTACATTGTCAAATTTTAAGTAAATCATCAGATTCAGAAGGTAGATATGTCATATTTAAAATTAAAATTTATGATTCTATTGTGTTTTAAATTAATGTTTATGGTCCAACTGCTGATGATCCTCTGTTTTGGTCTAATTTAAATACTGAAGTACTCAAGTTAGGTAATGTTCCTCTTATAGTTGGAGGTGATTTCAACCTTATTTCTGATCCTCTATTGGATAGGACGTCTCTCACTAAATTTCGTCCTCCAAAAGCTTTTTTTACTTTCAAAACTTTCCTTAAAACTACAAAATTGGTTGATATTTGGCGACTACATTTTCCCACGGAAAAAATGTTCACATTTTTCTCTAATCCACATAATTCACACTCGAGGCTTGATTATTTGCTAATTTCCAGACAATTAATTAATTCTGTGGTTAATCCTACCATTGGTAATATTGATATATCGGATCATGCTTTAATATCTTTTGTTTTGCAGGTTAACTCTAATTTTAAATCACAATCCAGATGGAGAATGAATACTGATATTGTTCTTAATGAACAAAATAAATTGAAAGTATTAGATGCTATTCATGATTATTTTCATCATAATCCAGAAAGTTCTACATCCATGGTGAATAGATGGGATGCTTTTAAAGCTTATATTAGAGGTGCTTCTATTTCTCTAATGGCACATGAAAATAAAAATTTTAATTTACGAATTAAAGAATTGGACAAACAAATTGCAAAATTTGAAAGGCTGTTTATTACTTCTAATGATCCACAGTATAGGTTGAAATTACAAAAACTTAGGGGCTCATTACGATGGCGGGCGGAAGCACAACCGCCGTGCTGGCGGATGCAAAAACCACCAGTTACCGCCGGCACGCAGCAGTCCACACGCCCGCCCAATTACGATGCAAAAAGTAGGCCAAACACCGCCGGCAAGCCAGCAACACCGTCCGCCATCAAAGTGCGCCCGTACACGTAGCGGCGCAGCTCAACTGACACACACCGTCCGACGAAATCACGTCCCGCCCGGCGTATAAATTACGATGCCGCAAACAAACGGCTCCCACGGCAAAGAGATACCGTACGACAAACCGAAGCGGTAACACGGACGCCGAGCACGGACAACGAAGAAGCGGCTCCCCGAGCATGAATCCAGCACTGCAGGCCCTCCCCATGCTCCTGCTGATGCACCACCAAGGACGCAACGTACCGCGGAGACGCAGGTAGGCACACACACAACAAGTGCACGCAAACAGCGCACACAGTGCAAGGGCGGAAAAGCGGACACCCCCCACCAGCGCGTGTACACTACACATCCACCATTGCATCCACATATGACACACAGGCCAAATCGTAACATCGCGTAACACATGTGTACACACCACCTGGGACTAGGAACCAACCACCCCGTCACGGCCCCAAAGCGCCGATGACGCCGCCACACATGCGCACAACGCAGAGGCCAACCGCAGCGCCATGCATGCGTCGCACACAGACACAGGGACACAACCAAGCAGCACACACATCAGCCCCACCCCGAACGCACATGACACGTGACAGGCCTGCCACAGACATGTCTCCAACGCCCAATTCACGGACAACACCCAACGCCACACAACCGACGCACACATGTCAGTGAAGTCACGCAACAGCAGGACACACCCCAGTGTAACAAACATGGCGTAGCACACAGCGGCGGCAACACCAACTAGGAGAAGCAGGGCCCCTTCGGGAAGAGGAACGCCAGTACCACACTGAAACACCCATACCACCCTGCACATATGAACAAGACATATAAAACGGAACACCAAAGAGCCCGGGGACCGACAACAGGTGGCCCAAGAATAACATTCACACACAAGGCCCAACGCAGAGCGGAAAGGCAGCCTGCCGCCCACACAAGGGAGAGCAGACAGCACTGAATGACCTTCCATTCCAACTCCGAAACCACAGCCCTACGACAGAAGCCGGTGAATACAGCCATTGTCCAAGAATAGACCAACACAGGCATGCCGAGGAGACCGACCACAGGGCAGATAGCGCATATCACAGAAGCACACAACGGACGGGGAAGAAAGAAGAAAACACTCCCCCATGTCGGCCACATGCAAGTTAATTGGAAGGAGTCACACATCACTGACTTTGAACTGTCTGAGAAGCATGTGGGATGAGGGCCCGTGTCCTCCAAACAAGCCAACTGAACACAAGTCCTGTCTCCCTACGACTACACAGAGCTCACAGCAACCTCGGAGCGTGCACATTGCAGACTGCACACACAGCCGGAGCACGCCACCACAACGCACCGCTGCGAAATGGCAACCGCAACACACCTACCCAACTACGCCGAACAGCTCAAGCTGTACAAAACCAACCTGTTTCATACATTGGGATGCGATCTCCTGTCCCTGCTGAACGTAAGTTACCGACTGACTTACCGCATCACATTGTTCAGCTGCGTCATGCCCGTCTTCTACTGTCGGAGGTGTCCCTACCAGCATCCCATGGAGATATGCCTCTCCAACCCGGCATGTCTGAAGGCGGACCTGCTACCACTACTCCTCCCTCTGGACGCACACGACAGGGCCTGCTCTGCCTATGGGGGCATGGCGTATGTGGCCAACATCGCACCCGCACTGAAATGGGACCACTGTGCCTCCACACGACGGATCATCGAGAACAGCTACATCGAATGTCACCCAGCATGCCCCATCATGGTCCTCCAAGGGACAACTTACGAACAACACCTTGACAGCCACCATCCGCTACATTGGCTGGCAAACATGTACACCACCAATGACATGGAAGCCCTGCTGGACGGTATCGCATACCTGACAACCTGTAAATTCGTCGGACCACAACGCAGGTTCCCCGATTGACCTATGATGTCCAACCCCGCACCCATGCTTAGCTTCCGCACGGACTGGCCAGTCACCACCACAACAGCCATACCAAACGACCGGCAACTGTAACCACACCATCAACGACATCGCCATGACATCGGATATGACCGGGACATGCACACTGTTCCCCATCACATCCAGGAACACCGCATGCATCGTGGGAGGCAGTGGCATGGGCTCTGTGTATCGCACCCACATGGACGGAACTGCACGAACAACCAGGACACGACATGGATCCAGCGCACATGGACACACACACCGCTCAGTGGACATGAATAGGTCGCCTGGAGTCTGTGGGTGCTGCACCCCTCCCACCCCCGCCCCGGGAATCCCATACCAGGACCTTTGCATGGACGACAAGTGCATACAACAACAACACGACCCCAGTGACTGTGACATGTCCAGTAACCACCACAGTGCAACAACAAGTGGCACGCCGCTGCATGCACGCAAGCACATGCCCTGATGTCATCTCACATGCACGCGTGCATGAGGAACAACCGCAGCAAACCTGTTACATGGAACTGAGATGGACTGTGCCCATGATGCCAAGCGGTCTGGTAGGCTACATGTATACCGTCTGTGTCAAAGTCCGCAGCTCCGCAGCTATACGTAAATGTACATTAGCACAGCCTTGGCCAAGCAGATGTCACTCCGAAGCCCACATCCCACATGCAACAGCCAATCACATGTAACCCCACACCCTATCCCATTTGCAATCATGCTCAGTATATCCTCAACATGCATTCCGCTGCCAGTAGTGTCCACTATACTGCATCACAGAGGACAGAAGACTCAATATAATGTTTGAAACCAAAACTGTCTCCGCTGACTCATTTCACAAGTACGAATGAGAGAGGATGAGAGTATGTGAAGTACACGGCAGTCGTGACATGACCATGTAGTCCACTGGTATTGGATGTCAACGCAAATGAGTAGCACAACTGTGGAAGACACACATGTGTCGTGTGAAGTCGTATGGACGCAGTGCTCAGGTGGGTGGGTGTGACGGGTAGATGCGCACATGCCAAGGTGGAGCACGCCGTGTTGGGAGGGGTCATGAACAGTACACCACCGCTTCCCTGGGCATTGTGAGAGGACACCTGTCGGGGGAGTGAACACGTGTGTGCACAGCAGCCGGGCACACGTACAAAGCGGTACCAGGCGCACCTCAGCCCACCCTCTGTGGACAAGCTGGATCCTGTTGTGCGCCCGCCATGCCCCTTGACAAGGCACACACAGCCCCAGTCGACCAGGTGTAACCCCAACATAGTCAATCCGCACAGGCGATACAGGGCACGGGATGGCAGTGGAGCATGGTGTGTGAGAGGTCTCCTCGCGCTCCTCCTGGTCATATCACGCAGGCAATAGAACCTCAACGTCTAGCATGGCACAAGTCAAATGGAAGTGTAGGGGGACGCACCACAGCACGAGCAGCACTGACGTCACGGGAGGTGGCTCGCACCATCCCATCCATTGCCCATTATACCAACCACGCCACATGCCATTGCGACTAAGTGCAAGCGCGTGCGCCACCACCCCCGAGCCCTCCCCAGAGAGGCCAAAGAGTGAATGTGTGGGCCATCAGTCACAGACGGACGCGGCATGGCCGCAAGGGCAGCCACAGCCACTGGGTGTCGCAGGTGGCGGATCCGGAAGGCGAAGACTGTGATGCATAGTCCATGCAGGCCGGGTCTCCATTTGGGGCACCACGCAGGTGGACGGCATCCCGCAACACATCATACCCTGAGACAGCCCACTCGTGCAACTGGACCCACACATACACTCCTTGCCCTCTCTGGTGCGAGCTTGGGGCTGCCTGTGCAAGCGCTAGCCTCGCAGGTGCACATGCATATTGGGGGAGCGAGGGAGGACATGAGGGCTGGGGCGAAGATGACTGTATCACTGTCAGTGAGCACAAGGGATGACCCAGATGTGGAAAGGAAGAGACGTGTCCCGTGTGTACTGCAACTAGTCGCCAATCCAACTACCCCCCATGTCCGGAATGTAGGCCCGCACCTAGGCCCGCCCATCCGCCACATCGAATATACCACCAGCACGACAACCTTCCCATTCGAAACACTGACTGGGGGTGGCGACCAGTGAACAATCATGTGTAGCCTACCCACGCGTACATGTGGGCCCTCCATGATCCATGTCACCTGCGGCAAAGTCATGACATGCGCAATGAGGGAAGTGAGGAGAGCTGTCCGCCCCACGCACAGTAGGTGCATCAGCTCCACAGACCCAGCAGCGAGTCCAGCAGGGGTCACATGTGCAGGGGCAGCTGTGCCTGGTGTGAGGGCACATGCATATAGACAGCACATCGACCAATGTGTAGTCTGCCCACATCTACAGTCCATCATCATGCGGACATAGGAATTGAACACAGGGCAACACATCTTAGTGGGTGCACCCACCGTGACCAACAATGCGCACTCATCGACGTACCCGCCCTGTGCATGGCCCCCCACCCAACGGAGGCACATCCAGTGCCACCATCCCACACACAAGCCTTCCACGGAACATGCTGTGTCCAATGGTCAGTACAGAGTCAGAGCCCATCTGGTGGATCCTGAACAGGAGACACATGCACACACATGCCAGCTCCCACTATGTACGTCTGCCACCTGGCACGTGCAATGTAACCTCTCACCTGTGACGTGTGACTGCAAGCACACAGCCGTCTTGGCATGGGGCCGTCAATGTTTCGGGAGGTGTGATCCGTACAGTGCTGTACATAGGGTGCAGTGCTGACACCTACTACTGTCTCATATCCCCTCGTGCCACCGGTCCCACCTGTTTTGGCCGCTCAGCCTGTGCCCACATCGTCGTCGTCGTGTGCCATACTCATCCAGCCTCTGAAGCAGTTCCATGCTCAGCAGACATTCATGTTGCCGTGGCGTTGCCGCTTGACGAATATGCAGTCAGTCCCCATCAGCACGCCCCGCAAGTCATTGGGGCCTAGATCCCCATGTGCATGCACATGGCAGTGGTATGTCTCACTAGCCATTGCCATTGTTGGGAGACCTGTGTAAGTGTATTGTGGCCGTGCCGTCCCAGCTTTACAGCTGGGCTGTGGCTCATGTGCTTGCTCAGTCATGTCAGTGATGTGTATGCGAAATTGCTATGTGTTGTGTTGCTTTGACATGTGTCCTCTGCCATTTTCCCTAGGCGGAGACCGAACATTGACCGCCCATACCAATTGCTGGTGGACATGGACGATACAGAGGTTATTAGGAAGTTTCGGCTGGACAGGCCAACCCTGCATCGACTGTGTGCCATGTTAGAACCCCATCTCCGTCCCCGCAGGGTGTATCCGACTGCTGTCACCCCCACGGCTAAGGTGATGGCCGCCATGCATTTCTTCGCCACTGGGTCATTCCAGCACACAGTGGGCAGTGGAGGAGGGATGTCCCAGCCCATGTTCAGCAAGGTGCTGAGGGATGTACTGGCAGCCATGATGCTGTACCGAAACAGGTACATCCGCTTCCCCAGGGCTCGTGAATTGGCGGCAGTGAAGGGTGCATTCTATGCCCTTGGCAGAATCCCACACGTCGTTGGAGCCATTGACTGCACACATGTTGGCCTTGTTCCACCACAGGCCACTGAGCACCTGTACCGCAACAGGAAGCACACGCACTCCCTGAATGTGCAAGTGGTGTGCCTTGCGGACATGGTGATCACCCACGTGTGTGCAAAGTTCCCAGGCTCGGCCCATGACGCACACATAATGCGCAACAGCATCTTGCCACGACTGATGGCCAATCTGCAACAGGATCGTGGCTGTATTGTCGGTGAGTATGTGGAGTGGTGTAGCGTGCTGGTTGTGCGATGCTGTCCCCTGTCCAGTTGGAATAGCAACGGTTCTCTGTGTCCCTCACACCCAGGTGACTCTGCGTACCCGAATGGGGCATGGCTGCTCAGTCCATTGAGGAATCCTCGCACCCCAGCAGACGATCGCTACAATGAGGCACATGGGAGGACCAGACGTGTGGTCGAGCGTACCGCCTCCTCAAGTCCAGGTTCAGGTGCCTGGACCGCACCGGGGGTGCACTGGCGTACTCCCCACAGAAGGTGTGCCAGATAGTGGTGGCGTGCTGCATGCTGCACAATCTGGCCATTCGGAAGCAGATCCCCCTCATTGTGGATGACGGAGATCAACCAGGGCCCCAGCCCGCAGACCAGGACAGCTCGAGTGAGGAGGACAGCGGAGAGGAGGAAGCTGGGAATGTGCGGCAGCAGCTCATCGCCCGCTACTTCACTTGACGGTGAGTGTCCATGTACGACGGCTGATGTGGCTGTATCTGTGCAGGTGTGTGTGTGCTGTGTCAGGGTGGCCGTTTGTTCACTGCGTGCTGTGTGTCAACGCTCCATGGCCAGGGTAGTATGCCACTGTTGGTGGCTGTGGCATTGTGCCCTATTGCTCTGTGCGATGTGTGTACATTGCTTGTAGTTGTTGACATGTACTGTGTGATGGGTGTGTGACACACTCATTGAATGTGCTCCTGTTCTGTCTCCCACCCCTAGGTCCATACAGGCCCTCCGGATTCCATTGCCATGCCACGCATCAGGTGCCTTTCCGCCCAAGGTGGCCGTTGTATTCCGTACAAATAAAACACATGGCACAAACAGCAGTTTGTGTAAGAGGTGCATTTATTTCAAACTGTGACATGTGATTGTGTGTAAGGTGATGACAAAAGTGGTGCGTGCAGTGACAATGAGCTGTCGGTCATGGCTGCGTGATGCTCAGGGTGTACCCAGGTGACCGCTCAGCCCTCCACAGGGCTTGGTCGCCCCACTCACTGCTGCCGCTCCTGCCTGCCTTGCCGCCTCCTGCCTGGAGATTCCTTCGCTCGCTGCCCGCTGCTCCTGGGACTTTCCCGCTGCCCGCTGCTCCTGGGACTTTCCCGCTGCTCCTGGGACTTTCCCGCTGCCCGCTGCTCCTGGGACTTTCCCGCTGCTCCTGGGACTTTCCCGCTGCTCCTGGGACTTCCCGCCACTGCCTCCCTGCGGCCCCGCCCCCCGTGATTCCATTCGCCGCCCCGCTCCCGCCACCCAGCTGCTCCTCCCTCCAGGCTCCTTACTTATGACGCCCCCTGAGCGACCGCGCAGCGGCCGCGCGCAGCGGGAGCACCGACGGAGCGCCGAAGGTGCGCCAAAGGTAAGCCCGTCTGCGCCCGTCCGCGCCTGGCCCGCGCCCAGCGCCAGGACCCCTGGATCCCACCGATGCAACACTACTCGACGGACCTACGACGCCGCCACCCTCACCGCACTCAATGCCGGCCGGAACCCTGCCTGCTACCGAGCCTCACCGAGACGCACCCACGGACCCTTCACCTGCCAAGCCTGCCGATTCACCTGCCCCCGGACGTGCACCACCTCCGCCAAGTCGAGCACCAGCAGCAACCACCTGAAATGCATCCTGTTGAACACCCGCTCCGTCCACAGGCACGCCGTGGAACTCTGGGACCTGCTCGACGCAACAGCACCGGACGTCGCCTTCCTCACCGAAACCTGGATGAACGCCTCCTCAGCGCCCGACATCGCCATAGCCATCCCGGACGGATACAAGATCACCCGGAAGGACCGCGTCAACCAGACGGGAGGAGGCATCGCCATCGTACACAAGAACACCATCCGCATCTCGACTAACTCCGACGAGACCTTCACCGCCGCCGAACACCTACACTTCCAGATACACACTGACCCCAAGACCACCCTCCGAGGCACCCTCATCTACAGACCCCGGGACCACGCACACTATTCAGCGAAGACATCGCAGACTTCATCAGCCCGCACGCCATGCCCTCCGCCGACTACATCCTCCTAGGGGACCTCAACTTCCACCTGGAGAACAACAACGACAGAAACACCACCGCCCTGCTGGACAACCTCGCCAACCTCGGACTCAAGCAACTGGTGAACACGCCCACCCACTACGCCGGCCACACGCTTGACCCCGTCTTCTCTTCCAGCAAGCACATCTCCTTCAGCCACGCCACCGGACTCCACTGGACCGACCACAGCTGCGTCCACTTCAGCTTCAGAAAGACTGCGACCCACCACCACCCGCAACAGGCTCCCCGCCGGAGCTGGAGCAAGATCACCGCCGAGCAGCTCACCGCCTCCCTCAGCCAGAACACACCCACCAACACAACGGACCCAAACGAAGCAGCCAGCAACCTCGCCAAGTGGCTGACCGCCTGCGCCGACGACCTCGCACCACTAAAAAACCCTCCCAGCAGACCCGGAAGCAAGAAAACCCCTTGGTTCACCAACGAACTAAAGGAATCCAAGAAGAACTGCCGCACTCTCGAGAAAGCCTGGCGACTCGACCAGACCACAGACAACAGGACCGCCCTCAAGCACGCCACCCGCAAACACCACCAGCTGATCCGTGCCACCAAGAAGTCGGCACTCAAAGAACGACTGGACAACAACGCCCACGACAGCAAGGAACTTTTCAGCATCGTCAAAGAGTTCTCCAACCCCAGCGCCGGAAACAACGACATCACCCCCTCGCAAGACCTCTGCAACTCACTCGCTGCGTTCTTCCACCGCAAGATCACCGACATACATAACAGCTTCGACGCACAGACCACGCACCCTACCGCCGAACCAACGCCCGCCACCACCACCCTCTGCAACTGGACCCCGATCAGCACCGAAGACACCACCCGCACGATGAACTCCATCCACTCCGGATCACCAACCGACCCCTGCCCACACCACGTCTTCAACAAAGCCGACGCCACCATCGCACCCCATCTCCGGGACATCATCAACTCCTCCTTCCACACCGCCACCTTCCCGGAGAGCTGGAAGCACGCCGAGCTTACCGCCCTCCTGAAGAAACCAACGGCGGACCCCACCGACCTCAAGAACTACCGTCCCATCTCGCTCCTTCCGTTTCCGGCCAAAGTCATCGAGAAGACCGTCAACAGACAGCTTGCCGCCTTCCTCGAGACGAATGGATCCCTCGACCCCTCGCAGTCCGGGTTTCGGGCCAACCACAGCACCGAGACCGCCCTTATCGCAGCCACCGACGACATCAGAACCCTAACCGACAACGGGGAAACAGCAGCCCTCATCCTCTTGGACCTCTCCGCGGCGTTCGACACCGTCTGCCACCGCACCCTAGTGAAGCGCCTCAGCAACATCGGAATCCGAGAGAAAGCACTGGAATGGATCATCTCGTTCCTCGCCGGAAGAACCCAGAGAGTCCGCCTCCCCCGTTCAGATCCGAGGCCACCGAAGTCATCTGCGGCGTTCCACAAGGATCTTCACTCAGTCCAACCCTCTTCAACGTCTACATGAGCCCCCTCGCAGCCATCGCACACCAACACAACCTCAACATCATCTCCTACGCCGACGACACCCAGCTGATCCTCTCCCTCACCAACGACCCCACCACCGCCAGAGCCAACCTACACGACGGGATGAGAGACGTCGCCGACTGGATGAGGAACAGCCACCTTAAACTGAACTCAGACAAGACGGAAGTCCTCATCCTGGGCTCATCACCCTCCGCCTGGGACGACTCTTGGTGGCCCCCGGCCCTGGGCACCGCGCCCAAGCCAACGGACCACGCACGCAACCTGGGCTTCATCCTGGACTCCTCCCTGTCGATGACCAGACAAGTCAACGCCGTCTCATCTTCGTGCTTCAACACCCTGCGCATGCTCCGCAAGATCTTCAGATGGATCCCCACTGAAACCAGGAAGACCGTCACCCAGGCACTCGTCACCAGCCGACTGGACTATGGGAACACCCTCTACGCCGGAACCACAGCCAAACTTCAAAAAAGACTCCAGCGCATCCAGAACGCCTCCGCACGACTCATCCTGGACATCCCCCGACACAGCCACATCACCGGACACCTGAAAGACCTGCACTGGCTCCCCGTCAGCAAGAGAATCACGTTCAGACTCCTCACCCACGCACACAAGGCCCTCCACGACCTGGGCCCCAAGTACCTCAACGACCGCATGACCTTCTACACGCCCACCCGCCAGCTACGATCAACCAGCCACGCCCTCGCCACCGTACCACGCATCCGCAGAGCCACCGCCGGAGGAAGATCCTTCTCCTACCTGGCAGCCAAGACCTGGAACTCCCTCCCCACTCACCTTCGGCGAACCCAGGACCATCTCTCCTTCAGGAAGCAGCTCAAGACCTGGCTGTTCGAGCAGTAACTTACCCCCTCCCCCAGCGCCTTGAGACCCTCCCGGGTGAGTAGCGCGCTCTATAAATGCCGTGATTGATTGATTGATTGATTGATTGATTACCCACTGGTTCTATGTCCATAGTCCAACACACACATGCCATCCAGATGGCTGTGTGGAGTGGGATCGTAGTCCAAGTCAATGCAGTGGGTGATCAAGGAAGGCTGGCTGGCTGCCTCACTTGCGTTTGGAGCGTGCGAAGTCCTCCCGGGAGATCGGTTTCCACTTCGGACGGCCCCTTCCACGTTTGCGAGGGGGGGTGCCTGCTTGCGACATGCTGGTGGTTGAGGTGTGCTCACTGGCTGTGGACGCAGGGGAACTGGACACTGCTGCTCGACCCTGCGCCCCGGCAGGTGGTGGCGGAGGGGGAGCTGCTGTCCTTGGCTGTGTCCTCACCGCCACCACCAGCTGGCCCATGAGGTCCACGAGTTGGCCTATACGGGCGTCCATGGACCTCAGCACCCCCAGCACCTCCCGCGTGTCTGAAGCAGACCTGACCCATTGTTCTTGGGCCTCTTCATAGGCCCCAAGGACTCTGGCCATTTGAGGCAGGGCATGGCTCCCAGGGGAGACTTGCGTTTCCCTGACCCTGCTCCTCCTACCAGTTCTGCTGCCACCGGCCTGCCCACTAGCCACATTGCTCACCACGGTCCTCGCTGTGGCTCCCAGGGTGGATCCAGTCGGCCGGGCCACCACCTGCGCTGGGGCTGGTGCCAGCGAAGACGTGGTGGTGGTGGCGGCGGTGGTGGTCGGTGCGGCGATGGTGGCGGTTGCGGCAGTGGTAGTGGCCGCAATGACCGTGGGTGTGGCCGCAATGACCGTGGGTGTGGCCGCAATGACAGTGGCAGCAGGGGCTGGGAATGTTCAGCAGCCCTGGATGATGGGTTGGTGGGTAGGAGGGGTCCTGGGGAGCGGCTGGGCCCTGCCACACCAGATGGGCCTGCTTGGTGGTCCTTGTCCGAAGAGGAGGTGAGATCCTCCACATCCGTGTGTCCTCGTTGGGGGCTTGTGGGCTGGCTGTGCTGGCTGCTGTCTCCATCCCCAGCATCCGGCAGTTCGTCACCTGTGGAGAGAATGAGATTTGTTATTGTGTTGCACCTGGCGAAGTATGTATTTGTCGTCTGACATTGACAGTTCGTGCAATCTCGTACATGGGTTTCCCGGAGGCGTGTGTGTGGCTGTAGCATTTGTAGTTGTGTGTGCTTGGCAATGGGACTGTGTGCTGTGCACATATGGCATGGGACGGATTCGCCATGCCGATGGGTGTGTTGCTGTGCCCCTACTTATTGTGACTCTGGTGTATGCGGGCTCCTGGCCCATCCTGGGTCTGGTTTGTACTTTGCTTTTGGTGTTCAGATGGGACGCTTAGGAACGCATATGGCAACATGGGGGCCATGCCCCAGATTCGCATTTGGGAGGGAATATGCTTTTGGGGTTCAAATGGAACGCTTAGGAACGCATATGGCAACATGGGGGCCATGCCCCAGATTCGCATTTGGGAGGGAATATGCTTTTGGGGTTCAAATGGAACGCTTAGGAACGCATATGGCAACATGGGGACCATGCCCCAGATTCGCATTTGGGAGGGAATATGCTTTTGGGGTTCAAATGGAACGCTTAGGAACGCATATGGCAACATGGGGGCCATGCCCCAGATTCGCATTTGGGAGGGAATATGCTTTTGGGGTTCAAATGGAACGCTTAGGAACGCATATGGCAACATGGGGGCCATGCCCCAGATTCGCATTTGGGAGGGAATATGCTTTTGGGGTTCAAATGGAACGCTTAGGAATGCATATGGCAACATGGGGGCCATGCCCCAGATTCGCATTTGGGAGGGAATATGCTTTTGGGGTACATGCTGTGAGCCATGGGTGCCGAACGTGACATGTGTTGTGGCAGCATGACAGTGCATGGTTTGAGGTGTGTGCATGCTTGACATGGCCTGCATATTTGCTGTCTGTTGTGATTACTGGACATGGCATTGGACGCATCGTTATGAGTGAGTGATGGTTGTGTGTGAAAGCCAACGTATTGCAGTTGTCCCATCTCCTTGGTGTGCGTGCTGCCCTGTGCCATGTGCATCACTGCAGTGCTCGTGGGGGGTGTGGCCCATGTTGTGTGTTGTTGCTCACAGTGTGTCGTGCGCTTCATTGACTTCTGGCACATGGTTGGTCATGGGCATGTATCTTAGCGTGACTGCTGTATGTGTGGCAGCTGTGCGGATGACATGCCTTTCATGAGACTGGGGCTGACGGATGGGATGGATGGTATGTTGTATGTGCAAGGTGTGTCTGTGTGTTTGATGGGTTCAGTGGTGTTCGTGTGCATTTATGTTGTTCCGCTCTGTTGCGTCTAGTGTTGTTTGTCTTACATAGGCGTAGTTGTGGGGTGTGTGGTTGACAGGCAGTAGGGGCTACATGGACAGGACTTCAATGGTGTTTCGGTTGTGTGTGATGAGTTGCACAGTGGCTGCCGTGTGGTACTATATTCAGTGTGGCTTGTGCATGCAGACGTGGCTCCTTGGGTGTTGCTATGTCTGTGATGGGTCATGTGGGGTGTGAGTCTGTTGTTCATGTCCGTGTGCACATTGTTCACTTGTTCGTGACGGTGGGCGGTGCTGCGTGTTCGTCTGCTACGTGACATGTCCCATGTGTTGGTCGTGTACCGGTCCTCATGCCTCCAGTAATCCAGCCCTGTCCAGTTTCCCACCTGCAGGTTGTTCGTGCGTGCACTGTACTGGATGCCACATGGCTCTAAGCGGGGGTGCTCCATGTTGCAGGTCTGTGGGGGTGGGGGGTGTTGTGGGTCGTGGGGGTGGCTGGACACCCACTGACACCGATTGCTGTGGACCGTGATGTCTGCCTTTCGGCTGTCGTTGTGCACTGCGGTGGCTGACACGTGGCTGTGGGGTGTGGGGGATGCTCCTCCTTGCTGTGCTGTGGGACTAGGGGCCTGGTGTGTGTTGTACTTGGGCTGTCCACCCTCCCACCCACTGCACTTTGTGTTCCTGCCACTTACCTGTTACTTGTCGGTTTGTGCAGCTGTGGCGGACACATGGGTGTGGTGGGTGCTCGTTGTGGCGCTTCTGGCATATTTGGGGACCTGTTGGTGGTTACGTGGCTGGCTGAGTGTACACATGTCCCCACGCATCTTACAGTTGTTCTGTTTGGGCTGTGTGTGGTGGTGTCTGTTGCATGTGTGTGTTGTGTATTGTGTGCTGGACATGGGGGTGTTTGTCCCTGGGAGCTGTGGCATGGTGGTAGTGCATGTGAGTACATAGCGGTGTGCTGGTATACATTAGTTTGTACTTACCAGCCTCCACTCCCCCTGCTAATCCGGCGAGGATCTCGGGATGGATGATGACTCGCACCTTCTCCTCCCACGCTTTGAAGGTCTTGAAGAGCGCGGGATTCCCTCCGCCAGTGACGGCAGCCAGCTCTCTGTTTTTGCCCTCCTTCTTCTTGACCAGGCTCTTGACGTCATTCCACCGTTTGTTAATTTCGACTCTGTTCCTGGGCAGGGTCCCGACTGCATTGACCTGGTCTACGATCCGGTTCCACATTCTGTTTCTGGTGGCTAGTGGTGTGTGTTGGACCATGTTCCCATAGATTTGTGGGTGCACCTTGATGATCTCGTCGACCATGACCGTCAGCTCAATGGGCGTGAACTTGGGCATTCTTTGTGGTGCCATGGTGTTTGTGGTGCTGGTGCGGTGTGTGTTGTGTAATGTGCAGGGGGTTTGTGGTGCCGGTGTTTGGTGGTGGTGGTGGTGGTGGTGGTGGTTGTGATGTGTGCGTTTCTGTGGTGTGCTGTTGTCCTTGCTGTGTCACTGTGTCCTCTCCTCTCTGGTTTGCAATGTTGCAAGGGGTTGTGGTCTGTGGGAGTGCTGCTTTTGTACTTACCTATGTGGGTGTGTCCTCATGGTCTGTTGTTTTCAGGTGTGTTGTGTCTGGGGTTCTGGCCTTTGTAGTTTTTGTTTGTCCGGGGGGTGTTTTCGGGATGTGTACTGTGCTTGTGTATTTGTGCGTGCCTTGCTGTGTGGACTTGTTGGCCATGTTGTGTGCTATTGGTTCTGTGAGCGGATGGTTTCTGTGCAGGGACGTGGGCGCCATGGCTTCTGCCGTGTCGATTCTCATCGGCGTTGTTTGCGCTGGCGGGCGGTATATTTGTAGTTTTCCCGCGCTCATGGCGGTGCGATCGTAATTTCACGTGCGGTGTGTCGGCCGTGAGGGCGGGCGGTTTTGTGTTGTCGTGCGTGTTTCCGTCCGTGGCGGGCGGTTTGACTCCGACTCGGACGATGGCGGGCGGTATTTTGTGTGATTTTTCGCCGATGGCGGTTTTCGGTTTGTGTAATCGTAATGTCGTGGTCGGTGTTCAGACGGTGTGTGCGGGCGGATTTTTGCCGCTTCTATGCCTGGCGGATTTATTTACGCCGGGTATCGTAATGGGCCCCTTAGATATGAATTTAATTCCATTCTTAGCAAAAGAGCTGGTATTCAACTCTCCAAATCCAAAGCCAAATTTTGTTTTAATACTAATAGATCTGGACGGCTTTTAGCTAATTATCTATGTATTAAGAAAGATAAATCTCAAATAAATTCGATTCATGGTCCCAATGGGAAAATTGCCATTTCACAACACGATATTGTTAATGAATTTCTAAATTTTTACACTACTCTATATAATAAACCTAATTTTGATGAATCTTCTTTAATTGATACCTTCTTATCTACATGTGGTTTACCCAAAATTTCCCCTTTAACTAAAAGTAAACTGGATCTGCCTATCACCGAAGATGAAATTCGATTAGCTATTAAATCTCTTAAATTAAAAAATCCCCAGGACCAGATGGCATTCCAGCAGAATTTTACAAGGAATTTCAATCACAACTAATTTCTCATTTATTTCAATTATTTACCTTTTTTAGTTCCACAGGCACTGTTACTGGTTCTTTTACTGAAGCGTTAATTGTTGTATTACCTAAACCTAATAAGGACCCTTCACTTGTTTCAAATTACCGTCCTATTTTTTTATTAAATCAAGATTGTAAGCTCTATGCTAAAATACTTGCTACTAGATTGACCTCTGTTTTAGATGGTATCATTCATCCAGATCAATCTGGGTTTATGAGAAATAGATATTCTGCTAACAATACAATAACTTTGTTACATGTTATAGAACAAGGGTCCAATTTACATATACCGGTAGGAGTGTTAGCATTAGATGCTTAAAAAGCTTTCGATAAAGTTCATCAGCAGTTTTTGTTTCGTACTTTATTTGCATTTAATATTGGTGACATATTTATTCGTATGATATCTGCTCTTTATTCTAGTCCTACAGATCGTTTGTTTATTAATGGCCAAACTTCAAACCAGTTCTCCCTTTTCAGAGGTACCAGACAAGGATGTCCCCTTTCCCCGCTCCTTTTTCTTCTCGTAATTGAACCTTTACTTGTTTCAATTAGGAATTGTAGTGACAATAATGGTATTAATATCAAAGGGGCTAATGTTAAAACGTTAGCATATGCAGATGATGTACTTTTATTTATTAGTAATCCTATTTCCTCACTTCCTCCTTTATTTGAGATTATTTAATTTATTCCATACTTTCTGGTTACAAGTTAAATACTAATAAAACAGAGTTCTTTACTATTAATATTCATTGCAACCCAGATATGTTACCCATGAAAAATATAATTTGGCAAAGAAAAAAGCTTAAATACCTAGGCATTTTATTTTCATCGTCTATAAAAACTACAATATCATTAAATTGTGAGTCTATTTTAAGTTATATCAAGGATAAAATATCTAAATGGTCTCCACTTCATCTTTCGTGGTGGGGAAAAATGGAATCCATAAAAATGACCATAGCACCAAAAATGTTCTACTCCCTCGCCATGATCCCTACTCAATTTCCTATGAAGTTTTATAAAGATATAGACCGGCTTCTTACTAAGTTTCTTTGGAGCAATAAGGCACCTCGTATTAGTTATAAAAAATTAAAATTACCTAAATGTAATGGAGGCTTTGGTGTACCAGATTTCCTTTGTTACCATAAAGCTTTTATATTAAAGCAAATTTCTCTTTGGTTTAATCATTCTCATTTGATTAATCCCCCTATATGGCTTTCTATAGAAAAGAGTTTAATAAATCCGTTTCTCCTAACTTCTTTGTAAAAATGTCCAATAAATCAATATTTTTAAATAAATCTGTTATTTTGAAATCCACTAAGTTAATTTTATACGATTTCGATTTAATCTTTCAATCACCTATGTCCATTACTGAAGATATGTCGTTATGGTATAATTCAAGTATAAAACTTACTAAAATTGTTAGATATTGGCATTCTTGGATTAAGGCTGGTATTTTTTGCTTAAAAGATATTTATTATAACAATGCTTTCATTTCTTTTGATGTTCTACAAGAGAAATTTAATTTACCTTTCTCTGATTTGCCCAAATATGAATTGTTATGTAATTCTATTTTAGATTCATTTCCTAATTTTATTCCTTCTAGTGCTATTTATCACTTTTATCAATTTATATTCAAACTCTTTCTACTTTGCCTGATACTGTTTCACTATTGTATAAAAAGATGATTACACTTAAAGGTGACAATTTTAATACGCTAATGACATTTTGGAATAATGAACTTTCTTTATCTTTATCTTACGAAACTTGGAAAACTATTTGGCTTAATAGCATTTCAGGATGGTTACCTGTTTCACTTTATCAAACAAACTCATATATCTTATATAATTGTTTATGGTCCCCACTGAAATTATTTAAAGCCAAACTTCTCCCGACTTCAACTTGTTGGCATTGTAATTTGCATAATGGTTTGTTAAAACATATGATTTTTGATTGTCCTTCCATTTTTAAATTTTGGACTGAAGTTTGGGATGTTATAAAAAAGTCTTAATATTCAAGATGATTTATCGTTCAAATTGGTAATTTGTAAATCTGTCGTTCTTTCTCATAAATTAATTGACTTAGAAGGTAAGCTTTTTAATTTCTTATTATCAGCAGCCTTAAAATCCATTACCTCATGTTGGAAAGATGTTTCATTATTATCTGTTCATGTTTGGTGGTCTTGGGTGATTTTTACATAAAGAGGAGCTCATTTATCTTTGAATGGTGTTATTCAGAATTGTAATTCTTTTAATTTATTCTGGAAACCTATTGATAATTACTTATCTTCTTAAAAGATATTTTCTATAAGTTAAGTTTGTTATAGATAATTTTACAAGGTTTCTATTTATTAGTAGTTCTATCTTATGATTATTAATATCATATGTATAATTGTTTCTTCCCCATCCCTTTTCATTTTCTGTAATAAGATATTATAAGATATTGTATTATAATGTACCTGCTATAATGTTATTGTTGCTGATAATCTTCATATTATTATTTGGTACTTTTATTGTACTATTTTTTTGTATTGTCTATATGTTAACTAAAAAAATTTAATACATTATTCTGAACTAAAAAAAAAAGAACCACCCAAAGAGAGTCCTCCTAAGAAAAAAGCAAAAACTGTTGTAATTAAGGTTGTGACAAATATATATTTCTTCGCCCACTCTAATAGAAATACAGCAATACATGTTAAAGATAATAATAGCTGTGATTAAGCCACTTCTATTATATCCTGAGAGCTTGAGTTCCATATATCATCTTATGTTACTTTTTGCCTTTATCTCCAAAGTAAACTTTTTGAATCCTTTATTATTTTTAGGCATGCTGGATTTCAAAGAAAGGCTTGTTAGAAATTTCCTTGGAATAGTTTTATGATCTGTTGTAAATGTCATCTTTGCTCAACAGTTACATGACAAAAGTCAGGTCTAACAGAGAATGTGTTACCCTCAGCAGTTTTTCTGCAACGCGGTGAGCTGCTTCAAACGTTTTCAAAAGAAAGTTTCATAAGAATACCACTATTGCTCTGGGTCTCATTCCTGGCTTTTTAATTAAGCTGTGTAGCCGTCCCAGAATAACCAGGAATCCTTGAGCCCTCTGCATATCCCCTGGTATATCATCTTGAGAGTAAGTTGATGCCTTGTTTCCTTATGCTCCGAGGAGCTTTCGCTGAGCAAAAGGGGTCTTGAAGTAAGATGAGTCTTTGAGAGCGGTATTGATCAAAGTGTTTAGCCTTAGCCTTATCTTGTCTCCTGATAGTATACTCAGGGTTATCTTTGCTCTTCAAAGATATATAAAATCACTGCCCAAATCATCTATCTTAGTTTTGACTGAGGTATCAGAAGACACATCTATCAATGAAAAGAATTGCTTGCCAAGCTCACACACACATGCAATCCCAGATTTCATCACCAGATATATGCTACCATGGGTTTTCATACCCTGTACCAGTTTGAGAGTCATGGAATCAGAGTCATCATTTGCAGTACTGATTGTAATTCGAGCACTGATTTTGTGCTCCTCATGTTTGCCACTAAATCTTTTCAATTGCTTCTTAAACTTTATTATTTAGTGGCTTTGTTTGAGATTATATCTTCCAGTGGCTGGCCACCCTCTTGTTCTTATACTAGTTTTTGTCATCACCACTTTGTTACTTTGTATATCAGTTTTAACATGTAACAACTTCACTGCAACACCAGTAGCATGAGTCTTTTCCTTCAGACTGTAAAGATACCAATTTAAATTTTAATCAATGTATTACCTGTTACTGTAGCAGGCAGCACCAGCTCATCCCTCTCGCTGAATCTGCAGGAACTCCATGATCTCCAATGATGTAAGCTGATTCCATGCACTGCGTTATCAGAATGGAAGCATGGATTTAGTCCCTGCCGCAGACAATGTTGCCAATGGTATTATCATTTCATGAATTAATTGAACAAGATGGCAATGAATGTTATCTGATTCAGACCCACTGCTTTCAGCATGGTTCTCACATGAGTTAAAGAAGCTAGAAACGGAATCCTTTATGCACCCGGCGGCTTCCACACTCAGGGTACAAAGATAAGTTGTTTGAGTTCCGCTCCTATCCAGTGAGGACGACAGTCCAACAGCTGCAGCATTTTGGGTCATTTGCTCCACTATCTTGAACTCCAGCCCAAGCATTTTCTATGATCTTGATGGGTTTCACTTGTTTGTTAACCTTCGTTGCCATCATGTCAAACATCATACCACTGATTTTCCTGCCTGTGTCACCTGTAGATAATGTCCTTCTGCTGCACCTGTGGTCCAGCTGTTCCTGATGGAGCACCTAAACTTCACAATCTCACTTAAACCCATTCACAGATGGTTTTACCTATGTACATAAAATACATATCTGTGATCTGTATGGTATGCAATTTGTTTTGCAGCAGCTCATTATCCCTCTAAGCTACTATATGAGCCGAAAATATTGCTAGAAAATCACAGATCTCTCCAGCAAATGCATTAATTATCACAGTTACCTTACCATTATTTATTATCCCCTGACAATTACTGACATACAAAGATGTCTGGAGCAGCTGCCTTAACCCCATAAAGTAGTATAAAATACAGCCTATGTGGATTCAATTAGGTAAGCCAAAACATTTTTACTATCACATCTGTTCATATTGCCAGTTTTTTTGTGGTAGAGCTTTTAAGAAATAAGTGGTATATTTACTAGAATGGTAGCACAGGGCAGTGCAGCAAGTTACCTTGCTGCATTACACTGTGTCACAGGGAAAGGGTTGGAATGCACCGTATTTATCCAATACGATGCATTCCTGTCCTTTCCCCCTGCGCTGATGCCGTTTCGGCATCCTAACACCAACACAGGCACAATTGAGCAAGGGTTCCTGCATTACAGGCAGGATTGGTTTTTTGCAGGAAGGAGCACCTTCCTGCACAAAACAATCCAGAGAGGCGATTTATTCTATGTGTGCTGCATAACGTATTTCTCCTCGTTCTGCCGCACATGGTGAGGCGTAAGATTTTGATGCATTCTCAGCTTTACAAGTCCTTGTAAATATGTGGATGCGTAAAAAACCATGGGGGATATTAGCAACAACTTGCGATAATTATCGCAAACCGAGCTTAGCGCGTTTTTTTTATCGCCGCGTATCGCTGGATTTTATCGCGGAGATAACACGTTATTAGCAACGTTTATCTCCAATGCGATAAAATATCCAGCGATAGCGGCGAAATGCGTGAATATCGCTGGAAATCCAGCGATATTCACGCATTAACGCCATGGTGGACTTAGCCTGACAATCCACCTCCCATTGAAGAAACAGGTAAGTCATGTTTTTAGCAGGTGTTAAATTCTAGCGATAATCGCGCTTAGCGCAACTTTTTTTATCGCTTCGCGTGCGTTGCTAATAGGGGGAAGTTGTGTTAGCGACTGTTTTCAGTCGCTTTTAGTTGGGAACACCTACCTTGCATGTCATTAGCGATAATTATCACTGGCATGCAAGGGGATAGGAAAACCGGCCGCTATCGCCAGAAAGCTGTTGCTAATGCCTGTTAGCGACAGCTTGCTGATAGGGCGATAAAAATATCGCCGCTTTAGCGGCAAAAAGTGCCGCTAAAGTGGCGATACTGCCCTTGCTAATATGCCCCCATGGGAGTTGCGTGGGAACACCCAGTGCAACACCCATGGAATGCCTCCCTTGAAAAGAGTAAGGCAACGCAGCGATTTGCACTGCATTACATTACTCCATATTTGTGAAGCCTTTCAAAGCCACAGAAAGTGGCTTTGCATGGCTTCATAAATATGATTTGGGGCTTTGCGTCAAGCATGTACCACATTGCTTGGTGCAAACATGACGCAACGTCCTGGAAAATATGTCCCTAAACATATACGTTGACTGTCGGACCCCCATTTTTATGACTCTGCCCCTCTTTCCACTGCCAAATCCTGAGCCTAATTTGTGGGTTCTGGGAGTAATTTCTCAATTTTCAGCACTGTTTCTCTTTTACAATATTTAATATATCTTGGTCCTCGAATTCAAGAATAAGAGAGATCGACATATAGTTGAACAACACCAGTCAAAACAATAATTTCAGAGGACAGAATGTCTGATTATGCTCTTTTGAGAAAAAAGACGGACATTGCTTGCTCTGAGCGATGGTGTTTTTTTTACACTCGGATATACTCAGAGATACTTCCTGTTTTCTTCGCTACCAGAAGTGAACCGTGAAACATTTAGGCACATTGATAACTTCAGCCATTTCCGGAAAGAAAACGTGCATATTTACGATAATAAACTTGTAGTGTCATTTGTAGATTATGTCCTAAAACTTTGGGGCATATTAGCAAGAACGGCGTTAAAATTATCGCCGCTTTAGCGGTAGGAAACTGCCGCTAAAGCAGCGATTATGGGCTTGATAATATGCCCTTGAGAATTCCAATAGAAGCCCAGGATCACAGCAGAACATGGGCTTCTATTGGTATTCTCAAGGGCATATTATCAAGCCCATTATCGCCGCTTTAGCGGCAGTTTCCTGCCGCTAAAGCGGCGATACTTTTAACGCCGTTCTTGCTAATATGCCCCTTCGTTTTTCACGCATCTGTGAACTCACACATTCATCTTCATCTACAGACAATTCCAGTGCTCTTTTGGGACTTAGAGCTGTTTTTGTTGATTTTCCTATCTAATGACCTACCCTTTCTAAAAGGGCTTCCGCACCAATGCATAGGTCTGAAAACTCCCCACACAATAGTTGCATGTCAGAATTTCGTTTCAGAAATATCTGACATAAATATTGTGTCATAAATATCCTTGTCAAAAATATGGTTTGGGTCTGAACAGATTTCTATTATTAACTCTAATGGGACAATGTATTTGTAAATACAAGTTTTTGGCACAATAGTCATGTAACAGGACATTCTTACTAAGACACTGTTCTACCGTACGCTCTAGACACTTCCATCTGTTGGTGCCGTGGAAGACAGTGGATACCAACCGCCAAGGAGATAAAGGAAATAGGAACCACAGGCTGAAAGGAACCCAGAACAAGTTGTCTTTCGATAGTAGCTGTAACCATCCTACATGTTCAGCAGTCATTTGCCACTACTACATATTCTTGCCCTGCTGTGCCCTCGAAATCATCCATCATTACTGGCAGTTCTTTTAACAGCCCTTCAGAGATTGGTCAGAAGCTGTGATTGTGCAAAGATTATTAAAGTGCATGAATCTTCTGTTCAAGCGGTGCCAGACACAATCACAACGCGACAATCTGCCTTCATATGCAATATCAGACAAAATCATCTACACAATTTAAGCCTTTAAAAGCTAGCCAGCTAAAACAACATTTCTGTGGGAAATTATCCTTTATCCCATGAATGAAAAAGAGCAAACTCTGCATTTACTTGTCCGGAGAGAAAATATCACTAACATTACAAACGTTCAAAATATTTCGATTAATTTGCAGGTAATCAGGCAATATAAGTGCGAATTGTTGCAGATGAGTGGCATATTTCCTGCAAGTTTCTCTTTTCTCAAGTCATAGAGATGAGCAGTGTCATGTAATAAGTAGAGTCAACTAAGGTGCTATTTGTGATTTGTCATACGTGAAATGATCGAAGTGGAGGAATACATTTCCTTTTCCATGAAGTTATATTGATACTCGTACGATAACCATAGTGTTTTTGTAAAATGAATCTATTTATTATTCAAATACATTCGCGTTAACTTTGTCTTGTATCTAAATTCCTCATAGAGTATTACTAGTGTTCTACAATTAATGTTATTCATTTTTTTAGTCCGGAGGATCTTATTAATCTTAATGACCTTTCTACTTTTATTATAGCAGTCATGAATCACAAAAGCTACACTTGCCAGCAAACCCTGGAACACAAACTACAGGGTGGGAGAAATCAGTCCAGCAGTCACTCATCTCCTTAGTCTATATGTGACAGTAACCAGGCAATAACAGCCTTTATTCTTGGTGCGCAGGCAGGAAATTAAGTACTACACAGAGGGGCATATTCACAAGGACTTATCGCTGAGTTATCGCCACTTTAGCGCAGCAAAAGTGGCGATAGAATTACCGCCCCATTCACAAGCTGGTGCTAACTGCCTACATCGCCACATAACCCGTGATAGCTGCTGCAAAAAACATCGCCACGGTTGACACCGCCAACTAACGCTAATGAGATGCAGAATAGGCGTGTCCGTGCAAAAACACATGAAAAGATTCTCAACGGACAGCCAGATCTGCGATGCGAGTCAAAAACCGGCAATAAGCCGCGGTAGCAGCAGGTATTTAACACCTGCCTTTTGCTGGTGCTAAGCAGGACGACCACCTGCAGTATGAAAGGGAGCCCAGACCAGAGCCACACCTGAAGACCAGCAGACGCCATGGAGCTACTGATCATGCAGCTCTGAGACCCAAGAGGGCCACAACACCCACCGCCACCACCCCCAGGCCCACCACCACCCCCAAGACCCGCCCCGCCCCTCCCCGGACTACCACAGAGGCAGCGTAGACAAAGACAGTGGACATACCGTAAATGCACCAGCCTCACAGACCTAACGCCAGAGGAGGTCATTGCCCACTACAGGCTCAAAAGGACAACCATCCTCCGCATCCTGACCCACATCGCCCACAGGATGACGGTACCAACACAGCGGAGAACCAACATCCCTCCGCAGACAAAGCTGCTGGCTGTGCTGCACATGTTGGCCTCTGGTACCTTCCAACCCACAACTGCCAGAGTCGGAGGAGTCTCACAGCCAGCCCTATCCAAGTTCATCAAACCTGTCCTGGATGCCATCATCAGCCTGGTACCCCAGCACCTTCACTTCCCCCACACTGCGCAGGAGCAGCTGTAGACCAAGCAAGGCTTCTACGCCATAGCTGGATTCCATCACGTGTTGGGGGCTATTGGCTGCACACATGTCCTACTTGTGCCCCCTGCCGACACTGCACACAACTACCGCAACAGAAAGCACACGCATTCCATCAATGTGCAGGCAATAGTGGACCACAGGGGACTCTTCACCAATGTTGTGGCCAACTACCCAGGCAGTGTGCATGATTCATTCATCTTCCGACAGTCCATCATCAACCAGCGCTTCCAGGATGGCACCTATGGAAATGCATTGCTCGTTGGTAAGTACCAAATGAACACACCACACACCTCAACTCCACAGTCATGCAACTCACGACTCTGGGAATGGGCACGCAGCAAAACTACATGCAACATGCCACACAACTTGCCCACCGACCAGACACGACAACACGACTCAATTGGGAACCTGGGCTTGCCATGTACACAACTCAGCTACGGCATGGCACCACAGCCACACAATAGCAGAATGTGTGGAGATGTTGGAAGCAGGCATGTACGCGGGTGACAAGTGACTAATGAATGAGTACCTACCCAATGACAAGTGTGGCGTGGATGTGCTGGACAGACTTGAGTATGCAAACCACGGAAATGTCCATGTGGACATAAACCGCTGGTGCAAGGAGCGTAGTGGCCAGTGGACGCTACCATGTCACCACAGGCTGTGGGGTAGAATGCGGTGATGACGCTCGTTACGTCCCCCCCTGTAGGCGTGGGCACAGTGGGTTGGCCCTGCGTATGCCAGGCCTTCGTAGGGGTGTGAATAAAAACCCCGTCGCTCTGGGCGTGGTTCTCTTCCGGAATGGCCAACGTGTCTGCCAGGGCGGTGCCTCTCAGCCTGCCACGAGGCCGACGCCGTGAGCCGCAGGGCCTGCGACCCTGTGCGCCTGCTGCACCCCAGGCCGCTGGTCCCCAGACCCGTCTTGCCTGCCCCAGCGCACCAAGGCCGCACCGCTCACCTGCCGACACTGGCGTGTGTCAAAGAGGGCCCACCACATGCCGGTGCAAGATCCAAGCCCCAGGCCCGCGACCTTGGCAGCCACCTCAGACCAGCGCTGGCCTCCACGACGCAGGCAGCAATCCTCTCTCGTTGACATACCCCACCGGCTTACACTTCGGCCCAGTTGGTGGCACATATTGTACTGAGTCTTGAGTTTTGAATGGCAGTGACCAAATGTCTATGGCTGCGTCCACATCACTATACTCCCTTCGATCGGTGTAGCCAAAGTCTGCATCACAAGCACACAACACGTGTCTGTGGGCCCGTGCTGACCGCTGCCCACGGACAACACTGCGGTCCAGTAGGTCCCACATCCAGCACTTTGTTGTGATTCATGAATGGCAGAGTCCATACCAGTGAACACACGGAGAGGAGTAAGAGGAAGATGCGGTTCAGTCCGGATGTAAGCCGGATCCTCGTTACGGAGGTGACCGGACTAACCCTGGGCATAGTTCGCGTAGTCGCGCTACGTGAAGCTACGCAAAGATGTTAAAGCGCTACATGAGCTACGCATAGCTACGCGAGCGGCGTAGTTGCTTGTCGCGCCCGTTTGCGATGCGTTTTTCTTGTTCGGGAACACGTTGTGCGTGTTCGGGACGCTGTTTGCGTGCTCGGGGGATAGTATCTCGCAAACTTGCCCATGCGGTCGCCTATGGGCGCGGCCATCTTGTTTTTCACTTGTCCCGCCAGTTCGCGATGCCTTATTTCCTGTTCCGGGTCACGTATAGCGTGCTCGCGATGCGCATTTCATGTTCGGGAACGCGTCTTACGTGTTCGCGACGCTTTTTGCGTGCTCGGGGGGAAATATCGCGCGAACTTACCCACGCGGTCGCGATGGGCACGGCCATCTTGTTTTTCACTCTATGCTATGGTTCTGGGCCTGCTTTTCTATCCTCCCTCAATCTTTGCAATCCTTAGTTTTTTACACTGTTTTTCTGATTTTTTTTATTTATTATCTATCTCTCTCTGTCCCTAAGTCTATATTTTGCATTTATTTCTACTTTTACTGTGTTTTTTTTACTTTTCTACTGTTTTATATTACTTCCTTCTTTAAGCTCCTACTTCTTCCCATAACTTTATTTTTTCCTTCTAATTTTTCTTTTCCGCATTCCACACACCCCAGAACCATGGGGAAGGGTAGCACTACCGGCTCCAAGGTAGGCCTGGGCGGTAAATTCCGTTCCGCTCGCGGAATTTGCGGAATTTGGGTAATTTCGCGTTCCGCGGAGAACGCGGAATTGTCAAAAATTCAGCGTTCCGCGGCTACACGGAATTTTATTGCTTGTTCGCGCTATCAAAATGCGTGTTCGCAAGATATTTCTCCCCAAGCACGCAAACAGCGTTCGCGAACAGGAAAAAAGCATCGCGAACGGGCGGAACAAGCAATTCCGCGTGTTTGCGGAACTTTTGCGCGCTCGCGGAGATTTTTTACCGTTTCGCGGAGCTTTGCGTGGCGCGACTACGCAAATTCCGCCCACCCCTACTCCAAGGGCAAGGCGCCTGCGCCCAAGAGCCGCCTGCCTTGCGGCAGACTGCGCCCTGCAGGGGTGCAAGCCCGGCAGCATTTTTGCGAGGCGGAGGTGGCCGCCCTTGTTTTTTTTGTGCAGCGCCACCTCCCCTTGACCTTGGCAGCAGGCGGCAGGCCAGGCTTCGGGTACCCTACCCAGGAGCGTCACCGCCGGTGGGCGAAGGTGCGCCGGGCAGTGTTTCACTGCTCAGGGGTCCGACGCACCCATAACCAGCTGGCCCACCGGTGGTCAGACATCCTGGACCGGGAGCAGGACCTGTTGGGCCTGCTAGGTGTCGAGGTCGTGGGGCTTGGGCTTGGTGAGTAGCTAATATATAGTAGTATAAGTATTGTGTATCATTTTTTTACGAATAACAAGAATACTGCTGCTTACATTGCAGGTAAATTACGTTTCAAAATCTTCTGTGATTGTAGGACACAGGTGCTTGGCGCTACCCTTACTTGTTTGCAACTTTGCGCTCGCTTGGGCTGATTATTATGTAAGAGTTTACTTTAGAGAACTTAAGTTAGGTAATGCTATTGCTAGAGAGACTCTAGTCCTTCCTTTGTCCTCCTGTCAAATAGTGGTGGATGGATTGATACTAGGTTTAGTTAGAATTAGTTGATAATTTTTTAGCAGTCTGCGTGACGCATCCTCTGTCACTGAGTGCTGCTTACCCCAGTCCTTGGTAGAACCTTTTGTAGTTTGTTTAGTGAGTGGTAGGCTTAGGTCAGGTGGTACTTAGGCTTAGTTAGTATTCTGGATTTGAATCAATCAGAATGGAACACTGGATTAGTGTTCATAAATAAGTAGACGGTCCGTGAATCCCGCAAGCCAGTAGTCGATCTGATTAGATAGGTCAATTTTATTGCAATTGTTGTTTCCTAAAATGTTTTTTGAGCGTTTTTTAAATTAATGTATTTGTTTCACAGCAATCATTAATGTTTGTCTCTTTCTTTATTATATCTTACATGATCACTGATCAGCAGCACCCAGGGGCAAGAAGACGGGGTCCGAGTCGGCGGGACAACCAGAGGACCGCTCCTCTACCGAGGGCCCTGCTGCTGGCCCCCGTAAGTCCTCCAGTGGTTAATATTAACAATTATATTTCCCTAACTTTTACTGCACCTTATTTTTTCCGAACTATTAATTCTGGTTTCACTTCCTAATTCTATTTTTTACAAAAGCTTCTTTGATCTTGACTATCTGCTTCTAAATTCTGGTTATCCCTGCCTCTAAGTTCTAACTGCCTCTGCTATGACTCTCTGTACTACTACTATTAGTCTGTCTGTAGCTCAGCTTGCCCAGTTTGCCACTCTTTATTTTACGGTTTTGAATAAAACTCAGATTGACCAATAGCTCTAGCCACTGAGTCCAGTCCTTTGGGTTGTCCTCTTCTAGTCTTCTTAATCTTGAGGCTTTGACAATTCCCACCAACAAAATGCCCAACCAGATATTTGACTATTTTTGATAGGATATAGTACATACTACTACTGTTGTGGGGATTATGCACAGCCACATACAGAACTATGCACAAGAAAATAGGATGTTGGCGATGGGAGGTTGGACCTTCCTCACACCTCAGTCAGAAGTGAACCCACAATCCCCTGACCGACTAGCTATAGTGTCTCATTAGGTCCCTGAACCCCCACCCGAAGATACCCAATGATTACATAACCCAGAACATAACACCCTTTCGCTCACTCACTCGTGTAAGTCCACCACCACACCAAATACCACAGAGTCTATGTGTAAGTTCAAAAGGTTTATTTTCAACTAACAAGCTCTGTACGTTGTTCTATAAAATTCAGTGTACTACAGCCAGCTCCAACAGCAAAATGCATAAGATTAAAACAATAAACATTGTTACAAGTGCATGATAGAAGACAAAAGATCTGTGTGAATTCTGGGAGACCCCTCACCATAGAACGTAGAAGTACTGGTTACATGCATCATAAGCTCTGCAAATCTCTGGTTGGTAGAAGGGAATCTTCCACCTGTTATGAGAAAAATGGTGCACGTTAGATAGTATGATGCAAGCATTTCTCAGTCATGCCAAAAAGTGTAACATGTTATGGCTAAGCAATACGGACTAACCGAACTCCATAACAAAGTGGCTTATTTTTCGACCTCTTGTACGCAACGCTCAGACAGTAGCTGTATGAGCTTATGTGGGCTCAAAGGCGTCTTACTGCACAACAAGCTGCGAGATAACATGCGCAAAAGACATGAAGCTAAAATGGTTGCATGGCTCAGGCTAACTTTGCAAAGAGTAGAGTAGACTATAATAATGACCCTAGGGACCATAACACTACTAGTGTCTACTGTCTCTACTCTAGTACCCGATTTGGACTAGTGATGTATGTTGTATATGTATGTATTAACTTTTTTTTCAATCTTGCTAGTGAAAACGAATAAATAGGGGGAGGTGCACAGGCATCTAAAAATGTGTAATGTTTTTTCTAGGCGTACTACCGACCACCAGTGCCGGCGGGGCCAGCGGCGATGGTGATGTGGCCATTCCGGAGGGGGCAGGAGATGCGGCACCTGCAGGAGATACAGGGGGTGAGCCAGCAGCAGTGGCGGGCGGTGGTAAGTTATATTCATTACTTATTGACATTACACTAGCTGGAAGTGTGTTCACTTTACTCACTGTACTGTTGAGACTTATTAAGTATGAAGTTGTAGTGAACATTATACAACGGTTGAAGAAGACACCCTTTACTTAGCATTAGCAATGCATTAGCAATAGCATTAGCAGTGTGAGTTGAGTAACCAATGGCCTCTTCTATCTGACTCCAACTCAGCTGTGAAAGTTTTATGGAGAAGACTAAAAGTCAGATCAGATGAACTTGATGGATGTGTTGTACAAAAAGGGAAAGAAGGGTGGAAGGAAGAAGGACGGGCGAGATGTAATATGACTGGCAGAGAAGAATACGTTGGAAGCATGCATAGGTGGCTGATAGGAATCAGATGCATGGGTTGTTGAAGGATGGGTGGAAGGTGAAAGAAGATGCCTGCCTGGGTGGGCGACACAGTATGGGTGGATACTGGGGATAGCAAGAATTATCAGCGGTGTTTGGGTCAAACTCAAAGCCAAGGCAAGCAAGGAAGGAGTGGACGCATGGGTGGTTGTTGGTGAAACAAACTAAGGTTTGTGGAGAGATTAAGAAGAATGATAGACATTTACTTTGAATGGATGGATGCCTGGATGTATTCATCATAGACAGCATAGGTGGAGACTGTCACTGGATGCAGAGTCTTAGTTTGAAGAGAATGTAAAAGAAACTGCGCCAGAGTAGCAAAGCCGAGGGGAATATAAGTTGTATTTTCAGAATACAGTTGACTCACAGTAGTTTGCAAGCACATCATATATATATATATATTGTGTATAGTTAGTTATCAAGCGCCTTCCTCCGACTCCGAGGACCACTCCCTACCTATGTTAATTTATTTTCGACTGTGTCAGCCAGCCTGCAAAGGGTGGCCTATCTGTTGGTTACACGGTCAATCAAAACAAAGTACCTTATGCAGTAGCGGTCGGTGGTGGGAGTGCTGCCGGACGGTGATGTGGGGAGGGGGAGGGGGTAGTAAACTATGGATTACGGCCAAATACAGGTAAGTAAACATAAAAATAAATAAAGCAAATTTCATTTTGCGCACTGCACCGCCAAATGCGATGCAGTGCGCACAACAAAATTAGTTTAGCAAACAAACAACAACACAACACACAGTCGTAATGATTGAAGAGAAAAAAGGAATCAAATTAATTAAAAGACGAATGATGAATGTTACTAAAGTTACTGTATTATCCTGGTCAAATTGTGGAGTTGAATCTCGTCATTCCTCTTGGTCCTATCTTCCATGGACGCTCCGCACATCAATCTTGGGTGCCACTGCCTGCCTGATGCGGATTGGTAAGGTAAGTGTGAGTTGTTTCTCCCAGTATAGCACAGGGTAAAGGCTGGCCTGTAAGTGTAGATGGAAAAACAAAAGGGGTATGGAAAAATCAATGAATAAAAAGAAAGCATCAATTACGGTGAAGTGCAAGAAGAGAAGAGAGAACACTTTCAGACTGAGGCGGCTTGGATACATCGTGTCTACTCTGTTTACAGCATTAAGCTACAACAACAACAGGACAGAACAGGCCCACGGCACCAGGCCATGACCCAACCTCCATTTACCTTAAATTTTGACAGAGCCAGACAAAAGGCATATACAGCAACCTAGCATTTTCAAAATTAAGTGACTAAATCAATGTGCCGCTGTCAGTCATACCACTACACTTGACTCCACCACTACATGGACATGTAGGTCTGCTGTGGTTCTTGTTGAATTGTTGTGTTTACCTTTTATGCCACTTCATGAAACGCAGTTATTCCATCAATCATCTCCGATCCAACTGACTGACTGCGTGCAAAGATAGTGTGGTCATCATCATGGTGTGGTACGTGTTGTCCAACTCCAACTCAGTCTGTAGTGACTCCGATTAAGTCCATATTCCATATTAAAAAATTGCAACGGATATTGGCCTGCACCTGCAGTAGTAGGAGTACAATTTGGTTATTAAACAAGAAGGGAAACATTGACTGTCACTTGAGTCACTTTCACTTTGTAGATTAACTAGTAGAGTTCGACTTCATGCACAACATCAACACAACAAACAACAGCAATCGCTCAGAGTCAGCAAGCATCCAATGCATGCCATCATTACCTGTCTTGCTCTTCTCTTTGGTTGTCAGATCATCAGATGCCTAGTTCTGACAGGTGTGTGTTTTTTTTTAACGAGGCAGTGGCCTCATTATTACTCCACATTCATTTTGAGTGTTGTTAGTCGCTGTTTCGGTTTTCGTCTTATTCATCTGTGGCACTTTGTCGCAGTTTAAGTTGGGTCAGCTGGGATGGGCCGCGGCCTGGGTAGCGGTCATTGGTCAATTGAGTTTGCAGAAATGTCAGCAAGTTTCTTCGAAGAGTCTTGTCTTTCTCTGCCAAGTACCTTCTGTCCTGACAGTGATGAGCTTTGGATGCCTGCCGAGGCTGTAGCCTTCTGACAGTGATGAGTTTACTTTTGGATGCCTGCCCAAGTTCTGACAGTGAAGAGTTGTGGATGCCTGCAGAGGCGGTAGCCTTCGGACAGTGATGAGTTTCGGCTCGGAAACAAAAAGGAGGATAGCTATAGTCACGTTTCACTTCTTATGGAGGGACTGTTAGAGGCAACATTTCTTGTACTCCAATGTCTGGCTTGATGGAAATGTAATTAGGGCGAGTCAGGAAGATGGAGCAGGACTCTGAGGAGTGGACAGTTAAATGCACAGACGTGCAACTCCAATAGGGAAATAAAAAGAGAAGACAGTGGTGATGGATTTGTTGTGATTTGATTTGAACCAGAAAGACAGATACACACACAAATAAAGGAAGGAAGAAAGTAACAATTTGAAAGCCTAGTTGTCAGGGAAGAGGAGCTTGTCCTCAAACTCTGGTGGTTCGGACAGAAGTAGGTCATGTAACCCACTACTTACGTCATCGAAGTCGCTCTCCTCTTCCTGCTGTGATTCACGTATTTTGTACTCCGGTGGTATAAAGCGCTGATTCATTTTGATCATGGTTAACCTCTCCACGCTTTTGGGCAAGAGACTGGTCCTTTTCAAAGTTACAATGGCACCAGCAGCACTGAAAACACGCTCAGAAGAGACACTTGCGACAGGGGAAGCCAGATACTTTATCGCCAGCTTGCTGAGCACTGTCCATTGGCTTCTTTTCCCATACCAATACACCAATGGGTTTCGATCCATGAAGACCCCTGTTGGGTCATCCAGATAGGCCTGGACCGTCCGCTCAATGCTCAGGGGTGCTACGATGTGCTCGGCCTCTTTTGCCTTTGCATCAGCACTGGACTTACCATACCCCTGCCGTAGATAGCGCCTGGATACCCGTAGGGTGACAGTTGCGCTCTATAAATACGCAATACAATACAATACAATACCAATCAGTTGCCGATTGTACTGTGGATGATCCTGTTCTTGCTGTTGTTGATGTTATTGGTAGTGTTGGTGTCGGTGACTGCTGGGAGGCAAACGCACTGCCCTCAGGCTCCGAAGTAGAACTTGACTCTGGATGCCCTGTAGTACTTGTTATGGCCTGCGGCGGGGGGCCTGTAATTACCAGACGTTCGTTTTCAAAGTCAATGGCTAGCTCAGCTATCAAAGTTTTGTACTTGGTAACATCCACTTCTGAAAAAGGAATTACTGCCTTACTGTTCAGAAATACTTTGTACCGTGGATCCAAAATTGTGGCAGTAATGTAATGTGGATGTGACACAATGTTATTTGGAATCCTTGTATTTTCAGATAAGCGAACGGCTAAGGAGTCCGCCAAATGATATGCGTTTTGTTTGTCATCCACACCTGCGTACGTTTCAGATACCTCCTTCAGCTGTTGCTCTAGCATGTGCCACAATGGGATAGCTTGGCCCATAGTACAGTCCTCCCTGCTGACTTCACGTGTGAAGATCTCAAAAGGAAGTAGCATCTCTGTCAGGCATTTAACGAGGTCCCATTGACCCATCTCAACGGTCATGCCTCTCACAGTAGGATCCCTAATCTTTGCATGACATAAGCATTGAGTGGTATGTACTGCTCAAACAGACGATCAAGCATGTAATAAGTTGAGTTCCAACGTGTTGGCACCTCCTGGATGAGTGCTTTGACTGGCATTTTATGCTCACATTGAATGACCCTCAGCTGCTTCCGGGCTTTAAAAGAATGGCTGAAATGTGTGCATATTCTTCTGCAGGTGGCCAGTAAGTTGCTGACTTTGTATTCATTTTTCAGAAAGTCTTGAACAACAATGTTAATGCAGTGTGCCAAACACGGGACCCTGAAATAGCCACCATCTTTCATGGCCCTAACTACATTACTGCCATTGTCCATGGCAACAAAACCAATGTTAAGCCCTCTTGGGCGCAGCCACTCAAAGACCTTGCTGTTAAACTCATCCAAAATGTTTGCAGTAGTATGAGATTTCTCATGGCAAACATGGCTACAGTTGCATGTTTGCGAGTGGCATGAAAAATCTCAGCAGCGTCAACACCAGCAGCTATCTGTTCTCTAACCCCCACAAAAGAGATCCAGTGTGCAGTGATGCACATGTAATCAGTGGCTTGGCAACTGGTCCACATGTCTGTTGTCAGGTGGATACTCTGAACAGCACTCTGCTTCAAGGCTTTTCCAAGCAATTCCAGCACGTCGTGATGTAGTGCTGGAACAGCAACTCTGGCAAAATAGTAGCGGCTGGGAACCTGCCATTTTGGGCAGATGGCTGTCACAAATTCCAGAAAACCCACCCCTTCAACAAAAGAAAAAGGGAGAAGGTCCAGTGCTAACATTTTAGCCAGCTTTGCATTGTACAAACGTGCTATTGGTTGGTTGCGTTCGTACTGCCCCTCCCCCCTAAACATGTTGATAATGGTAGGCTGCATGGTTTTCCTTTCTCTTAGGCTCAACAACGCACTTTTTTTCATTGCGGTACTCCTTGCTGTCTCAGGCTGACTCTTACTCTTGTGCCACTGAGATGTTGCTGAAGATGTGGGCGACGATAACACTGCACTGCTGGGGACAGGGCTACTTTGTGTACCACTACCAGAGAGAATGTCTCCCTGTCCTTCCTCTTCCACGGTGATCGGATCTTCTACTCGTTTATCCCCACCAACACCAATGGTTGCAGTTTTTATGCCGCGAAAGTGGTCCTCCCAGTCGATCAAGTGGTATTTTTTCAGATGGGTTATTTGGCCTCCGGTACCATAGTTTGTACCAAGCTTACCCCGACTAACAGAGGTATTACAAATGGAGCATATAGCAATGTTCTCCTCCTTTTTGCTAACCGTAAAGAAGTCCCAAACTGGGGAGCTTAACTTTTGCCTCCTGCTGGAGGAGCCACTTCCAATGCCGGATGAACTGGAGGGTGTGGGTTGAATTTGACTCTGTGCTGTACCACTACCTAGTTCTACTGAGGTGGTGGTTGTGCTGGATGTAGGTCGCTGCCGGGCCTTTGCTAATGCAAATATGGAAGCTGTAGGTCATGTTGGTGTTACCTGTGTTGGAGGTATGCGTGCTACATCCCTCGCAGCGATTTTGGATAGGGTAATAATGTTGGTCTCCATCTCCTCGGGGCTGGGAGTGATTTTCGAGATGACTGGCTCACCATCATCATCCGGCTGTTCTACATCGACCTCCATAAGTGTAAGGCTTTCTGGAACCTTCCTTTTCCCTAACCTGGTCTTGGGACGTGTCTCCCTCTCAGACTCAGTTTGTGGCTTCCAAGTGGCATCTAGATCATCAGAAGGGGGGCTTGGTGAAGAACTTGATGGACTAACCCTCCTTTTCCTTGCTGGGGATTTGGAAGACAATGGATCTTCTGAATGAGTGGCTTCCTCTTCTTCTACCTCTGCATGAGGCTCAATTTCCTGAACTGCCCCAACTTCGGGAGGAACAACATCTACTATTGCGGGCGGTGGTTGCGGCTGTTGTTGTTGACCACTTATCTGCTGTGTTTCCTCCTGCGTTGATTGGGTACTACTTTGAGATAGCGATAAGTTTATCTCAGGCTCAGCATCACTGGTTTCCACCATTAGGCTGGCTACCTCTTCCACACTCATGTGCTTGGGCCTGGGTTGGTGGGTTGGGCCCACTGATGCAGAGGTGCTGCCCCCAGCTTGCCCCCCGGACACCGCTGCTGCAGGCGTAATTTTTTGTTTCCCAAAAAAGGTATTGGGCGGCACACCAGACTTAAGTGTCACTTCCTTCTTCTGTTCCTTCTTCTCAATAGCAACTTTCTTGGTACTGGAGGACCTGGTACCTCCTTTCTTTGGGCCCATCTTCTTCAGATGTCAGCAGCACTCAGTTGCACAAGTTGCAGAGATGTCTGGTCAGGTCACACGTCACGTCGTGTACAGCAGCAGGACGTCTGTCTGGCTGTACAACGGGCAATGATGACACACCTCCTCCTCAGTCTTTTGTGCACCTAAAAGCAAAAAAGCCAGAAGAACATCAGTCAAACGATAGTACCAATCAAACTAATATAATATATAACTTAGTGTGTGGTTGTCTCAATTATTAAATTTTTGTAACTCAGTGAACAACAACAGTGTAGCCATTTATGAGACTTTGACAACAAGGCCAGGGCTTATCTGGTGTACTGTGTAAACTCAGGAAGAATAAGAATAGCAAAGAACAAAAACAAAAATGTAGTGGAGCCTGTTTGACCTAAATTTGTGCATCACGTGGGATGGATGCAGCATCAGGGAGCTGCAGCTGGCAATGGGGATGGATTTGGAAGCAGTAAGACAAGAGGAACAATGGAAAGACACGCAGGCCTATGTGGCAAAAACAGCACACTACTAACTACCACCACAAAATAGCCCCCAGCCACATGGTCACTCACAGGCACAAGGCATGGCAAACAATGAACTCAAGCAGGCCTATATGGCCAGACAAAGGATGCCTGATAAACAACACACACAGCTTTAATGCAAAAACGAAAATCCACATGGCTAAAAACAGGTTGGAAAGTTACACAACAACAACACATACACATGCAAAAAAGGCATTTATTTTATTTAACACACCCAAAAAGTGAAATAGACCCCCCAAAAAACCCACATTTTGCAATTCAATCCAATGCCATCCATCCATGCCCTAAATGAAATTCAACAGACACCACAGAAACAGTTGTTTCATGCACCCATGAGTACCTCTGGGCCTACTGGCTGAAAAGGCCTAACACACACCCAAAAAGTGAACCCCCAAAAAAAACACATTTTACAATTCAATCCAATGCCATCCATGCCCTAAATGATGTTTAAATTCAACAGACAACACAGAAACAGTTTTTATGCACCCATGATGACTACCTCTGGGCCTACTGGCAGACTAGGCCACAAGCTTGGAGGCCTATGGCAAAAGCACAGTGGCTGGTCCCACAAAATGGCCGCTACCACATGGCCAGGCCACCCACAACAAGAAAAGGAAGACAAGACAGACAATGCAGGCCTATGGCAAAAGCAAAATGCCTGGCTTCACAAAATGGCCGCCACCCACATGGCCAGGCCACCCACAATAACAAGAAAGTGAAGACAAAGGACAGGACCAGGAAGTTGGAGACTGTGGGGAATTGTAAAAAAAGAAAAATGACTCCTTGCTCAAAAAACTACAGCGAAATGACAACCTGAGGAGTTTTTGGAGCAAAATGAACAAAATCATCATTTTCAAGAAGGTTTTATGCTGCTCGAGAGATATTCTTCGCCAGATTGTAAATTCTGCGTGTTCGGCATCGCGATCTTCACAAAAAGTCGTTATCGCGCGCGCAAAAACGCATATTGAGCGCACTAAGAAGAAAAAAAGTGTAAGTCCGCGTTGTCGTGCAGTGCGGAGTTGCCAAAAGTCCGCGAGCTGAACGCCCAGGGCTACCTACTGGCTGAAAAGGCCTATTTATTTAACACACACCAAAAAACTGAAATACCACCCCAAAAACCACATTTTGCAATTCAATCCAATGCCATCCATGCCATAAATGATGTTAAAATTCAACAGACAACACAGAAACAGTTTTTATGCACCCATGATGACTACCTCTGGGCCTTCTGGCAGACTAGGCCACATGCTTGGAAGCCTATGGCAAAAGCAAGCACACTGCCTTGCTCCACAAAATGGCCGCCACCCACATGGCCAGGCCACCCACAATAACAAGAAAGTGAAGACAGACAATGAATTCAGGCCTATGGCAAAAGCACACTACCTGGATGGCTCCACAAAATGGCCGCTAGCCACCCACAACAAAAAGAAATGGAAGACAGACAATGCAAGCCTATGGCAAAAGCACACTGCCTACCTTCACAAAATGGCCGCCACCCACATGGCCAGGCCACAACAACAACAAGTATAAGCCAAGGGGAACAAAGAAAAGACATGCAGGCCTATATGGAAAAGCAGCACACTACTAAACTACCACCACAAAATGGCCCCAAGCCACATGGTCATTCACAGTCACAACAGGCCATGGAAAACAATGAACTCAAGCAGGCCTATATATGACCAGACAAAGGAGGCCTACTAAACAACACAGCTTTAATACAAAAATGCAAAAACGAAAATCCACAGGGCTACGAAAGGTTGGAAAGTTACACAACAAGCACACACGCACATCCAACAAAGGTATTTATTTATTAACACACACCCAAAAAGTGAAATATACCCCAAAAACCACATTTAGCAATTCAACATGCCATCCATGCCCTACATGATGTTTAAATTCAACAGTCACCACAGAAACATGCACCCATGGGTACCTCTGGGCCTACTGGCTGAAATTTCAATCAAAGAAAAACAACTAGGCCCCTACTGAAACTACAGGCCACCCACAACAATCAATTTTAAAAACGATGAAAATCCCCAAAAAATTTAGGTACAAACAAGCCCCAATCAAACAAACAAGTACACCAATTCTCCAACTTACTTGTAAAATCTCAAATCCCAAAGTCCTCAAATCCAATCCAATGATATGATGCAGCAGACAGACACAAAAAGTGATCCGTCCAGCTCCAAATCCAAATGAAAGTGAACAGCACATGGACAAAGCACTGGGAGGAGCCTGCTGGACAGGAACAGGAAGTTGGAGACTCAGGGGCACTTCCTTCCTCTTGAAAAAAAAAGTAAAAAAAGAAAAAGGACTGCTTGCACAAAAAACTACAGCCAAATCACAATCTGAGGAGTTTGTTTGAGCAAAATAATCATTTTCGAGAGGGTTTTATGATGCTCGAGAGATATTCTTCGCCAGATTGTAGTTTCTGCGTGTTCGGGATCGCGATGTTACCAACACTGCCGCCGGAAGTCAGATCGCGCGTCCGAATGACGTGTGCGCGCTCGCACAATCTCGCGGGATCGTGCGGCCGGATTCCAAATCTCGTGGCGCACGCGAACGGATAGGAAATCGCGTCGGCGAATGCAGAATCATGGTAAGTCGATACCGCGCGCATGAGAACGCATATTGAGCACGCGAAGAAGAAAAACAGCTATGCTACGTTGCAAATTGCGTAGTATTCGGTAACTTCGCGTTCTACGCGAATCGCGAAGTTACCGAAACTACGCAAACTCCTCGAGCGTAGCGTAGTTCACCGCCCAGGGTTAGACCGGACACTAGCAACAACTGACCTGGGGCCACTAACCCTGTTCAACGCAAGCCGGCGATACGTGGTGCCACTAACCCTGTGCAATGCAAGCCGGCGACACATGGTGCCACTAACCCTGTTCAACGCAAGCCGGCGGCATGTGATTGTGGGCCCCTGCAGACTACTGGCTCCGGCATGCAATGTGGGCCAGCCGGCCTCACACCAATCACATCAAGGCGGGACCAGCCAGGGCACGGCATCGTCGCTGGCTGCACACATGCTCGGCTCTGGTGCCTCAGCCTCCGTGAGCTACACTTCATCGCCACATGACATTCCAACGGCGTGTGTGGGAGTACCAGGAGGAGCTGGCTGAACAGCGGTTGGCCCACGCACACAGCTGCCACCGGCCGACACTGCGGTCAAGTAGGTCCCACATTTGTGACTGGGTCTTCATTTCTGAATGGCTGAGTACACACCAATGTACACGCCTCATCGCAGACTGCATCCCCTTGCAGCCCTGGTGCCACTGACTCCGTGCGCCGTGAGTCATGGTCACTCTCTGGTTGAAATTTGGTGGCGTCTGAGTCTGTGGCCTGGGGGTTGTCGTCATCATCACCTGGCAGGTACGGACTTGGTGTTTGGCATGAGTCTGTGGCATTCATATCACCCATGTTGCCTGTTGCTGCTTGGTTGTGCCCTCTGCATCATGCCCTGGGGGGACACCTTCCACTGTCCCACGATACTTTCAGCGTCAGTTGCCTTGGACATCTATGAGGACCCGCTCAGCTCTCATGGGCCTAACCCATTGCATCGCAAGTCACCGACCCATGGCGGTGTGCCCGTGCCGGCCACTGTGCATCCGAGGCCACTAACTCTGTGCACCTCAAGTCATGGTCCCTTGCTGTTTGTACTTTGAACGTCTGATTGAGTGATGACTGTTGTAGTTGTTGCAAGCACCAGACAATCCCTGGGGGCTGTCTTACACTCACCCCACGCACAGCCAACACAGCCGTCACTGGACTAGTGTGCCTGCCGACATATCATGCCGAACCAACTATTGACTCATCTCTCTCTGCATTGTCACAGGTGATCAGGGATATGCACTCTGCCCTTGGATGATGACACCCCTCCGAGACCCGAACACACATGCCCAGAGGCAGTACAATGCGTCCCACATGCGCACCAGGGGCATTGTGGAACGCACATTTGGCGTGTTGAAGTCACGTTTCAGGTGCCTGGACATCACAGGCGGAAGGCTCCTGTACAGGCCAGACATTGTGTGCAAGATGATCGTTGCATGTTGTGTTTTGCACAACATCTGTGTACGCTCCAATGCCCCATGGATCCCAGTGCCAGATGCACCGGACTATGATGAGGACGATGGGGCAGGTGGCCCACACCCCACTGCAGCTGCAGCAGGGATAGCCCGTAGGAACACCCTCATTGCCAATTTCTTCACCTGAGCACGTCACTTTGTGTCCATCCTGTACAATGATGGGACAGTACAAATTGTCCACTGGCACTGCATGTGTAAATAAAACTGATACAAGTTACAGGTTGTACTCGTCCATTGTCATGTCACAGATTCCTGCGATGCCAGATGTGATTGGCCATTTTGTGCACGCATGCGGCACCAGTTGTGTCCTGTGTTCTATTGTGGAAGTGTTGCAGTATGTACCACATTGTTGACGATGTTCGGGTGCTCAAATTCTTATGTGTGTATGTTGCACTGTGGCTGAATCGCCCCTGCAGCTCTGAATTGGCTGCCACTCATCCCTTTCAGGCGGTGTGCCTTTCACTTCTGTGCGTCTACAGTGCTGAGATGTTGCTGACTTGAGTGAATGGTGCCCTTCGTCGTGTTGTGACTCGTGGTCATGGTCGGTAGGCGGATGTGTAGTTGACGTCAGGGGTTTTTTGGGCACTTGGATGTGTCCGAGTGTGACCTGCACCTTTGCGGATCTGGCCAACACTCACACCGCATCAGTGTCGTGGCCTGCAAATTGACATGATAGTTGGACTGCAGCAATGCTACTCGTCATTTAGTGTCTCTTGCATTGTCAGTGTGGCTGACGGATACGCATCTTCACTGGGTTTCGCACGTGTGCATGTGTTGGTTGTGTGATTGGTAATGTGTTGGGTGGGGACCCCTTTGGGCACATGGTGGAGGTGGGTCTACTTGGTGTTTGTGTGTGTGCTGCAGTGTTCCAGGGGGATCAGGGACATGATCCGGAGTCATTGTGGGTGTGCAGTGTGCTCTGCTTAATTGTGCATGTGTGCCATTGTGCCCATCTCCCCCGTCCCCCACTCCCTGGTAGGTACTCACCCTATTGATGTTGTGTCAGGTCATGTTGAGCAGTGTCCAGGTTCTCTGATCCTGTCACCGTCTTCCGACTGATGACTGTGGCCACCATTTTCTCCACTTCATCCTGCTCCTGGTGTTCTGCTGGCCCCCCACCTCCAATGTGCGTTGCTGCCTTCATGTTGGCAGCGAGTTCCTTCTTGGGTTTGCCCTTCGCATCATTCCAGCACCTCTTGTCCTCTTCCATTGTCCACCTCAGCGCGGCAACAGCATTCTCATAGTCCAAGATGGTCTGCCATCTCAGCGTCTTTTTTGCCAATGACACGTTGGAGGTGACGTACAGTTGGTGGTGGTGTTCTATCTCATCCGTGACTTGGATCCGGGTTTCCTGCAGACTGTACCCCGTCTTCCTCTCCCTCTTCTCATTGCCCTTCCACGACACCTGGCTTCCTGGCTGGGCCTCCGTGGGTCTGGTGGGTTTCACGTTGTCCTCTGCACTCGGTCTGGGTGCATCCTTGGTGCTCTGCAGTACATCTTCTTTTTGGTGTGATCTTTTTGGGTGTTTTTCTTGTGCTTTTCCCCGCATGACGCGTGGGACTTGCTGACCTCTCGCTACTTATCACACAGATTTTATCGCGGTTGGGCCCATCGCAACTTTTTTCGCGTTGGGGTTTGCATTTTTATCGCCATCGCGGTAGTTGTTTCACGGACATTTGCCGCGTTCTCGTGCGATTATCACACGGTATCGCCGTGTTGTGAATGCCACGTTGACACAGCGTTATTTTCCCGCGATGGACTGCGATGTGAGAAGTTGCGGTAAGCTATTTTGGCGATGTTTATCGCACTTTCTTGTGAATATACCCCATAATCTCTTTCCGTATTCTATTGTGAAACATTTGTTAGTAATGTGTTTGCTATTCTATATCCAGTAGTTTGTTGTGCTTAAATGGACTGTGTTTCACCCAGTCCTGCTTCTTATGTCCTTTGTTTCTATTTATTTCTAGATAGATTTTTGGGCATTGTTTTACCTTTCCTGCTACTTGGACTCCAACTACTTGCACATTATATTTCATGCATTTTCATTTTGCTTAAAGACAATACAATGGCCAACTTACTCATAGGTCCTATGAGTGCCAACGAGCATTTATTGCTTGCACCTGGGATGCCTGGTCATGTCTTTTTGAAGAAGCATAGGCAAAGCATTTGAAGCGAGAATGGCTGATGGTATTGTACATAGACAAATCATATTGTTCACTCCATGGCTTAAAAATTAACAATTACATTTACAGCTTACACAAGTGTGGCCTGTCTGATTTAATTATATATATTTATGTGAATGCTGTTTGCAGTTAATCTCTTGTACATTTGAGATTTTGATAACAATAGTTATGAAGGGCGTGGTATTTTTCATATGATGCTAAATTTGAAAAGAATTGATCAAATATAACCTGGATTCTTCCTTTGCTATTTCTGTTTAAAGTTCATGTCTTTTGATGTTTTCTCTTTGGTTCCGCACAATTAATGAAAATATGACCCTCACTTGATGGTAGTAGGAGGCTGTGCCCATCCCATTTAGAAGATGTGCACTCTGTCTATGTAGTTAGAGAAATTCAGACTTCAACCAAAGGAGGTAAATGTTCTTTATATATAAACATGTGCATTCTCATTATGTCCAAGATTCTTAACACTCAGTCAATGCTTTGATCCTCAGGTTCAGAGGATGCAAGATGAAGGAGTGACCTAATGTAGTTTTGTACACAACATGATGGCAATGATGAAAACTCTGATTTAGACATTGATATCTGAGATTATTCCAGCACTTTTGGTATTGTGATTAGTGGTCCACTCAAAGATAATGTCACTCAATCAATCCTATAAACCTCCTCTCTAGATGTAGAAGTCAAGAAAAATAAATAATCAAATGCTGCTTTTTAGAATGCATAAAAATATGATTAGGATAGTTAGTTTCCACTGAATCAGCCAGTGATTCCAATATCTTATGCTTTGTTCCTGATCCATCAAAAAGACAAAAGTTATCCATTGTGGCTGTCCCTAATGATAAGAATGTCCCAATTTTCCTACATGACAATACTAACCCTAAGTTTTATCCATCTCTTATTCAGCACCACATTTTACACAGCTGGACCTATATTAGATCCTAGAAAGTTTACCTTGTGGGAGGGTCACTTGTGGCCTAATGGTTACTGTTTGAGCCTCTCAGTCTAAAGGTGAAGAGTTTGAATCCTGGTGTCTCCATGGTCATGTATCTGTTTAACTACAGTGGGGTTGATTCCGATCCCGGCCGGAAGCGCACCTAACAGTATTCGTCCGGAAAAAACCCAGCCGATTGTGTGTTTCCCGACCGATTCGAACATTTGTCCGGACGAACAAGTACGATGCGTATAACAACCCAGTTTCCGAGCGAACCGTACTTACCCAATTCAGCTCCTATTCCCCGCCCGAGCCGGATCCGTAAACGCCGAATCGAGTCGTACGGAAGCAAATACACAGCACCTTCCGGCCGGACGAGTGCGATGCGCACTCCGTACGCGCTGAACCCGTCGCTACGTCCGGGACATTTGAGCATCCGGGCGAGCCGTACATAAGCTCCGTTTCATGCCACAAGACGATCCACGGCTACGAGACGAACAAGCCTGCTACGAGTACGACTCGAAGACACGAGAAACCCAAACGAGATGATCCAAGCATGAATCCCATTGCGCAGGTCCTACCTACACTCTACATCTATTACCGGGACCGGCACGGACGCGTACGGCGCAGACGGTAAGTCAAACACCAACAATACAAACAAACGACACGTACCCAAAATATGTCACACACACATAGGGATGCACAAATGACGTACACTAGCAACAGCAGAACCATAGGGGTGGGATGGCCATCACCAATGCCATACACACCCATAGGGGGATGGATGCCTACCACCAACACCACCCTACTACCACCCCTACTCAGGGGGGGCTGGATGCCTACCTCTACCACCACCCCTACTCAGGGGGGCCTGGATGTCTACCACTACCACCACCCCTACTCAGGCGGGGCTGGATGCCTGCCACTACCACCACCCCACTCAGGGGGGGCTGGATGCCTGTCACTACTACCATCCCCACCCTTAGGGGGATGGATGCCTACCACTACCACCACCCCTACTCAGGGGGGGCTGGATGCCTGTCACTACTACCATCCCCACCCTTAGGGGGATGGATGCCTACCACTACCACCACCCCTACTCAGGGGGGGCTGGATGCCTGCCACTACCACCATCCCACTCAGGGGGGGATGGATGCCTGTCACTACTACCATCCCCACCCTTAGGGGGATGGATGCCTACCACTACCACCACCCCTACTCAGGGGGGCCTGGATGCCTACCACTACCACCACCCCTACTCAGGGGGGGCTGGATGCCTGCCACTACCACCACCCCTACTCAGGGGGGCCTGGATGCCTACCACTGCCACCACTCCTACTCATAGGGGGGCTGGATGCCCTTCACTACTACCATCCCCATTCATAGGGGGCTGGATGCCCATCACTACTACCATCCCCACTCATACGGGGCTGGATGCCCATCACTACTACCATCCCCACCCTTAGGGGGCTGGATGCCGGCCACTACCACCACCCCACTCAGGGGGGGCTGGATGCCCGTCACTACTACCATCCCCACCCTTAGGGGGATGGATGCCTACCACTACCACCACCCCACTCAGGGGGCTGGATGCCTGTCACTACTACCATCCCCACCCTTAGGGGGATGGATGCCTGCCACTACCACCACCCCACTCAGGGGGGCTGGATGCCTGTCACTACTACCATCCCCACCCTTAGGGGGATGGATGCCTACCACTACCACCACCCCTACTCAGGGGGCCTGGATGTCTACCACTACCACCACCCCTACTCAGGGGGCTGGATGCCTGCCACTACCACCACCCCTACTCAGGGAGGCTGAATGCCTGTCACTACTACCATCCCCACCCTTAGGGGGCTGGATGCCTGCCACTACCACCACCCCACTCAGGGGGGGATGGATGCCTGTCACTTCTACCATCCCCACCCTTAGGGGGATGGATGGCCACCACTACCACCACCCCTACTCAGGGTGGGCTGGATGCCTACCACTACCACCAACCCTACTCAGGGGGGCCGGGATGCCTGTCACTACTACCATCCCCACCCTCAGGGGGCTGGATGCCTACCACTACCACCACCCCTACTCAGGGGGGGGCTGGATGCCTGCCACTACCACCACCCCACTCAGGGGGGGCTGGATGCCTGTCACTACTACCATCCCAACCCTTAGGGGGATGGATGCCTGCCACTACCACCACCCCACTCAGGGGGGGCTGGATGCCTGTCACTACTACCATCCCCACCCTTAGGGGGATGGATGCCTACCACTACCACCAGCCCTACTCAGGGGGGGCTGGATGCCTGCCACTACCTCCACCCCTACTCATAGGACGGGTAATGCATGACACAACCAGCATACTCCCACATAAGGAATGTCTGAAAATTACATCCCTCCCAACACCATGCACCTTTTGAACAGTGTGGCAATGGGGCCCAAAGCCCCATCACCACAGTGACCAAAAGGGAAGTGTGGTGTCCATAGCTGATGCACCTTTTGAACAGTGTGGCAATGGGGCCCAAAGCCCCTTCACCACAGTGACCAAAAGGGAAGTGTGGGGTCCATAGCTGATGCACCTTTTGAACAATGTGGCAATGGGGCCCAAAGCCCCATCACCACAGTGACCAAAAGGGAAGTGTGGTGTCCATAACTGATGCACCTTTTGAACAGTGTGGCAATGGGGCCCAAAGCCCCATCACCACAGTGACCAAAAGGTAGGTGTGGGGTCCATAGCTGATGCACCTTTTGAACAGTGTGGCAATGGGGCCCAAAGCCCCATCACCACAGTGACCAAAAGGGAAGTGTGGGGTCCATAGCTGATGCACCTTTTGAACAGTGTGGCATTGGGGCCCAAAGCCCCATCAACACAGTGACCAAAAGGGAAGTGTGGGGTCAATAGTTGATGCACCTTTGAACAGTGTGGCAATGGGGCCCAAAGCCCCATCAACACAGTGACCAAAAGGGAAGTGTGGTGTCCATAGCTGATGCACCTTTTGAACAGTGTGGCAATGGGGCCCAAAGCCCCATCACCACAGTGACCAAAAGGTAGGTGTGGTGTCCATAGTTGATGCACCTTTTGAACAGTGTGGCAATGGGGCCCAAAGCCCCATCACCACAGTGATCAAAAGGGATGTGTAGTCAGGGTAAAAGCTGCCAAAGCCAAACTGCATGGATGATTCCTGGTCACACAACAACAAACACATCAGTGGCATAGTAGTGCTTGTGTCCCATAGCAACATAGATTGGGTGAGGCAAACAGTGCAGTGCAAATAAAACATACCTTTGGCCATGTGCATACAAACATCACCCATGGGGGCTCACATTGTCAACATTCACAAATAACACAATGACAGAAGTGACCATCATAATGCAGACCCACATATCTGCACCAATGGACACACAAATGTAGATATCCTAGGGAGACTGTAGATGTCAGGTGAACAAATACCATACCATGGCAGCAATGGGACATACAAACCATGATTAGTGTGCTGACTGATGACCTAGGAGTCCCAGGGACAGCAGGGGAAAGCCACCAAACAACATACAGCCAATAGCACACTCAATATATGCCAATGCAGTGGTGCAAATGCACAAACACAAACATGCAGACCCACACTGCATATCAAACACAACAGGTGATGGGGTGTGTGCCAGTGTCCCCAGGCAACCACACAACACATGAGCAGGCCTGAATTCCAATTACACAGATGTGTATACAGTGCCATACAAAAGTAACTCATGGATCGGATTCCCCTATGTGGGCAAACAGGCATTGTTAGATGAGAGGGAGCCCAAATTACACATGTCACACAAGCTAGTAGGAACAGCAACTAACACAGCAAGAGACAGACCCACCACAGCACTACCCCCAGGGACCCCACATTGTGGTGACACTACCCTGCATGATAATCCCACTGTGATGACAAAGGTAGATGTCATTCACACTGTGAACCACAGCCATGTGTCCTGAGCAACAAACTACCATCACACCTACACAAGCACAAATCAAACAGCACCGCCTGCCAGCCATGGCCAATATGGAGGTAGGGGTCTAGCCGTGCAACAACTCACATTTGCACACACTCAACACCACACACCTTGATCTCCACCAATGTGCAGCAGTGAAGCTCACATGGACTGGTGACATTGCACATGCACCCATGACAATCCCAGGGGTGGTGGGGGAACTAAGGTGCAGAAACCCATCACACATGGCCAGTCAACAAGACTCGTGAATGTCTGACACACTGCACACTACGCGGTACATGGGCATGACGTGAAATCCACCACAATCAATGGGATCCTGGCCATAGTCACACACCAATGAAGAAGACAAGGTGACACACAAAGAACACACGTACACAACTTCCAACATTACAGCTCTGACCCTGAGGAGTGGCAGCAGTCACACACACAACGTGTCACAATCACTGAAAGCTACCATAGACTGTAAATTACATGACATGTGTAACCAACAAGTGCCAAGGGGAATCCTGAATGTGTCCCATCTGCGTTTGCCCACATCCTCAGCCCTGACAACAAAGACAACCTGGGATGACAACCTGATGAACCTTAGTTAGCCATGCACCCACATCCCGGAGTAACCAGGTCCAAGATGCTGGATGAACACAGAACAACTCAGCAAGCATCAGAAACAGGAACATCCGTAGGGACACAGCCTGTGTAGGAAAAGGGAAGGGTACACGCACAGACATGCTTACACAACACAAAACACGGGCCCAGGCAATGTCACAGGATTACACACTGCCATGAGGGCACTCCTCTGCTGTGGAAGGTCCGCTGTGCCAAGCCTTGTCTGTGCACGACTCAAACATGTCGGCAGAACACTCGGTCAGTGAGTCAACAACTACAACACACTGAGGGCTCTGCTCACATCATCCTGGGTACGGGAGTGTCACGTGAGTCATCTGCATACACCCAAAACACGTGTCAAGCAAGGTGCACTGTATACACTGATGAGTCCTTCAACATTGGTGTGCGAAACTGCATGTCCAGTGGAGATGGGCACACAGTCAGGGAAATAGAAACATTGAACAGTGGTAAGCCCACCAGATGTGCATCACTGTAAGACAAAGATGTTAATTTACAAATGCAAAACTTACATCCCTGTGTCATATGCTGAACATCACACCCTCAGACTGCAGCAGAGGATGCCATAGATCCAGACTACAACAGGACACACATCCCATGGACCACATGGAGTCCATCACTGCAACACTTCATTTCCTGATCTGAACACTATTACAACTGCAAATGCATGATGATAACCATGTACATCATGTACATCAAAAGAAAACCACAAGTAAACAAAAATAGGCTTTATTCAGCAAATGTCAATAAAAAATCAGAAGTCCAAATTAAACTAAGGCCAATGGCCAGTCCAAATACACAGTCCCAACAGGGTGATATGTGACAACTTGTCACCCATTGCTTGCCTGCACTGGTAGGGACAGGGGACATCCCCCTTGGAGGGGCATACAAGGGGCAGGCCAGGCACCGCAGGGACAGGATCAGGGGATGCCAGAGTGAGGCAGTGAAGGGGTGGTGGGTGCAGGAGTGTCACCAGCAACTGCAGTGGAGGTGTCTGAATCAGGGGGGGCCGGCACCTCTGCAGTGCCCGAGTCAGATGGGGTGGTTGTGGACTCCACTGCAGTGCATGCCTCCAAGGGAGTAGAAGGGGGGGCAGATGAGGTGGGCAGGACAGAGGGGGGACCCGGTCTCCACACCAGTGGCACAAACAGGCTGAGCGTCTGGGTTGGGGGTGGAAGAGCAAGTGGCAGGGGGAGGGCCTAAGCAGTTTGGGGATGCGGTATCGGTGTGTGGGGGAACCTGGGGCAGGGTGTGGTGGTGGAACCTGTGGAGTGGTGGCCTGGGGGATGGAGGAGAGAGACTGGGTGGTGGAGCTGCGTGGTGGTGGTGGTGGGGTCTTGCCCTTCCTGGTCCGGGGGGACTTCCGAATGGGGTCCTCAGTCTGCCTGCGCCTGGGGGAGGGTGTCCGGGGGCGAGGGACACTCCCCTCTGTGTGGGTGGACTTCCTCTTCCCCCGGTATGCCGGATCTGCAGGATCGGAGGGGAAGAGGCCGAGGTCACACAGGAAGATCTGCTGTGTAGGTGGGGTTCCAGGTGAGGCAAGGGAAGGGGTCTTGGAGGGAGAGGATTTGGAGGACTGCGGAGTGACTGTGGATGCCTGTGTGTGTGTCTGTTCCCCATCCCCTGTGTGTGTGGTATCTGTCCCCTGAGGATGCTTATGTGCACGTCTTGCCATTATTTTGGGTGTGTCTGTGCTGCTCGTGTCTGTGTGCTTGGGTGATTGTGCAGGTGTGCATGTGCTTTGGACAGGTAGGGTGCCAGGAAGTGTGGGTGGGGCAGAGGTAGGAGGTGGGAGGGACTGCTGGAGGAGGGACACTGCTGCCGTCAGGGAGGAGTCCATGGACTTATTGCTCCTCTGTAGGGCAGACATACCCGTCAAGATGCCCTCCATGAACGACACCAGCTGTGTCAACAGAGTGGTGTGTGCATGGAGGACACTCAGCATTGCTGTCTGCCCTACATGGAGCTGCCGAAGTAGGTACACAGACTCCTCACTCAGGGCAGCAGGGGACACAGGGGCAGGGGGTGCGGTGCCTGGCACGAAGGAGACACGCTCCCGAACACGGGAGCCTCCACGGACGTCTGGAATTGGAGCCAATGGGAGGGCGGTGCTGGTGGTGGTGGTGGCGGGGCCAGACAGACTAGCGGGGGTGTGGAGGCTGCTGACACCCGCCTCCACAAGGGAGTCATCCTCCGAGCTGCTGTGGTCCTCAGCTGAGGTGGATGGTGCTGAGGACTCCTCGGTGTGGCTCCCCTCGCCCTCCGTGCCACTGGGTCCCTCTGACCACTAGTCGGATGCTGACCCAGTCTGGCTCCGCTGCTCCTCCTGGTCCGTGGAGCTGTCCCCTCCTGTGGCCGTGGATGTATCTGCAAACAATTAGGGAAACAGAGAAACATCAGTCACCTGCACTGACCGCACACACCACAGTAAGTACAGCACTTACAGAGCCAGCCCTGGCATCCTTAGTAGAACATTGCCAAAACTCCTCACACAGATTTGGAGAAGCCAATTGTCAGTCTGATGGTCAACCATGGGACTCACACCCTCCTGCCCTTGCACCCATCTGTCTGGTGCCTGTCTGATGGTAAGACCCCAGTGTGGACACATGCACCACCTACACAGTTGTTGGACATTGCAGGGAACACAGTGAAGTATGTGAACATGCACACATCACATCTCTTGCCACTGAGTCAGTGCAGGTGTCCGGAGAAAGGGATGGCCAGAGTCTAAATAGAAATGCATGTGATGCATACCAGCACCAGACACCATGATGCACCCATGTCCGGATAGTCCATGCCACAATGGGGTGCATGTTGCACATGTCACTCCCCTGCAGGATCACTCTTAGGAAGTTTAATGCCATGACACAGGTATGCGTGCAAAGTCATACATCACTGTCTCCAGTCACATGGCCATGGCAGCCTGCCAACAACAGTCTGCACTGTGTCACAATCCTAGGACATGGGGAATGCAAGTTATGTAACTGACAAGTGCACATGTCCATCCCCCACACACCACATCATCTGAACTAGTATTTGTCCACGTCATGCCAATTGGACATATGGGGGACATGAAACACAACTCCCAGAACCTGAGCACCTCAGTGTGCTGTGAATGAATAACAGCTGCCTGAAAGTCACAGTCGCAGTACACCTGTGTGCTCAGTCAAGTGATCAAACATCTATAAGTCACAGAAGTATCGTCTCACATGGTCACATCTCAGATGGCATGCTGAACCCTAACCGACAAACATACCAGTAGTCCTGACAACGAAGCCACAGCACACTGACACAGAGGCAGACACCTGAGGGAACATGTCACTGATCACAACATGTCAGATGATCCATGGGAGTGGGAGTACAGAGTCTATTGTATGCCCTGGAGTAGGCATGACTGTCCAGCTCCACCTGTAAGAGGGATGAGTCCTGGACAGTAGGCAGGTGTCTAAGCATGTGTGACATACTTGATATACATACTCCTGAGGCCCAAACATTGTTCCCACCCACAGCATGGGGGTGTGCCAAATACCCCAGGGACATGTGGTGAATCAGATCAGCAAGTGGACCACATATCAAAGTTACACCCAGATTACATGTCAGGACTTGGGCATTGTGTGAGCAATTGAACCACCCATGAATCCCACAATATAGTCACCGGAACAAATGCTGTCCCCCACCTTGAGCAAAGCAAAATGCAATGACACAGTCCCCAAGTGACACAATTTCCTGACTGTAAGGGCCACACATATGCGTATCAGATGAGGAGTGGGCATGTCACAATAGAGGGACATGGGTCCTGGACCACAAGACTGATGTACTGTGGAAGTTTAACCAGGCCAGAGGAGGGCACATAGCATGTCAGACAAAGTGCACAGTGCTGTCATGGACTCACCCCCTCCTTGCTGCTGTCTGGCCTTCAGATGCCCATCCAGGTCAGGGAAGACCACCGCCAGGATCCTGAGCATGTGGGGGTCAGGGTCCGGTGTCCGCCCCTCCTGCGAGGAGGCGACAGCTTCAGCTGGACCCTTGCGATCCTCCGGGTCCAGCCTCGAAGGTCCTGCCACCTCTTCTGGCAGTTGCGGATCCAGCGCTTGTAGTCCCCCACGGATCTTACTGCCCGGGCGATGGTCAGCCAGATTTCCTGCTTCTGGTGGGCATCAACCTGTGAGGATGACAAAGTGAAAATGCCATTACTACACATGCAACATATCCGTGCATCACACAGTTGGATATACATGTCTCAATCACTGGGGCACATGATGTACACAGGCAGTGCAACGATGGCTATGAACAGTTTGCCAGCAGTTACTACATGGTATCATTGCATGGGAAGTAAACCTTGTTGGAATGCACTGTTACTGCACTGTACCTGTTCAGTGCATGTAACTACACACTTTGGGGGTCAGAACTACTCAGTGAGCATGCTAGCCAGTGGTGTGCACACTGTAAGTCCTGCTAGTCAGACAACATGCACAATTAGTAAGGCAGTGGACAGCACACTCACCTGCTCCCCTGGTGTCCCATACAGCTTGCTGTACTGTGGAAGGAGGCTGTCCAGCAGGGCCTGGCTCTCCTCAAGGCTGAAGGCTGGGGCTCTCTCCACAGTACGTGCCATTACAGTAGCCAGAGGATGCAGAGACAGCAGCAGTGTTGGTGGCAGATGTCGTCCTGGAGCATATAGTGCAGGCAAGTGAGCTCTCAGGGGAACAGCCAGCATTATATGTGTGCTGCAGAGGCAGATACTGTCCCATGTGTCCAAAGTGATAGGTCTGAGTCGTTTGCATCTTCTGAATCTGACCAATCCATGGAATAGCAGCACTAATACACGCCCACAGCATCCTTCAAAAATCCAAGTTCATGACACCCATGATTTTGCAACATTGTTGTGGCTGGCCAACTGAATTCACTGCATCAGACTCGTTGAAGCTTCGAATACGCGTCTGTTGCCATGCCAGGCCCCAGCCAATGCGTGCGCACCGTTCGATCCATTGCTGTACAACGCGTATTTCGGGATACAACGCGTACCCGCTCACAACAGATGCAATGGTCCGGCCGGGCACACCGATCCGTCCATTGCTGTACAACGCGTACCCGCTCACAACAGATGCAATGGGCCGGCCGGGCACACCGATCGGTCCATTGCTGTACAATGCATACCCGCTCACAACAGATGCAATGGGCCGGCCGGGCACACCGATCGGTCCATTGCTGTACAACGCGTACCCGCTCACAACAGATGCAATGGGCCGGCCGGGCACACCGATCGGTCCATTGCTGTACAACGCGTACCCGCTCACAACAGGTGCAATAGGCCGGCCGGGCACACCGATCGGTCTATTGCTGTACAACGCGTACCCGCTCACAATAGATGCAATGGGCCGGCCGGGCACACCGATCGGTCCATTGCTGTACAACGCGTACCCGCTCACAACAGATGCAATGGTCCGGCTGGGCACACCGATCGGTCCATTGCTGTACAACGCGTACCCGCTCTCAACAGATGCAATGGTCCGGCCGGGCACACCGATCGGTCCATTGCTGTACAACGCGTACCTGTACAGGTCAGTCGCATATGTCACCATGCTTGTCACTGGTGAACGTATGCCAGCCACATATACCTGCCAGAGACCCAGGGGCACACCTACAACACCACACCCAGTCCACACTGTTTCCTAAGGCATGTAAGGCTGCATTACCTTTTCTGTGTATGGGGTTAACATGTGGTTTCTGTGGTGGCACTTGTGGGCAGCCACACCCAGGCTGTGCATGTGTTCATGGGGACAGGGTCCTTTGTGTGTTGTGCACATGACCACTGTGATGTGCAACAGTTCATTTCGGAGCATGTGGCATGGTCACATTTCCAGGTTGTGTGTGTGTGTGTGACATGTCACATACCCCCAGGGTCCCATGGGGGAAGGCATGTACGTCACAGGGTGACCCATTGCCACAATAGTGATGTCCCTCCACAGTCTGTGTGCATGTTGTGTTTCTGATGTCTCTGATTCCATGTGCACGATGGGAGACAGTCTCCACATCAACGTTGTTTGTGCATGGACTTTGATGTTGTGCGTCACTGGCGTCCATGTCTGTCCTGCGGAGGCGACAGGGGCCACTACCTGTGGGAGTCATGTTTGTTTTTCTGACATGTACATGATACGCCATGTCATGCCAGTGTCCATGTGGCAAGACAGGGTCACTGGGAATCTACCTGTCAATGAGCTGTGATGCCTGTGGCGCATCTGTCCAGACATGTCACTGTGGTGTGTGTGTGGAACGTGACAGCAGTAAATGGGTACTGTGACACAGCCTAATGGTTTCCCATAGCACAACCTGGAACCTGTTGTCCACACATGTTGTACTGAGAAGTTAGATGATGGCCATGTAGGTGCGAGTTATGTCTGAACAGAACGGCACACACATCAAGTACTTGTGTCTCGTAATGATGTATCATGTGAAATTGAGTATGGTGAATGGCACATATGTGGGGTGACTGACAATCTTTCTTTCTTCAACCTATGCACTGCAGGGCTCCAGCTGTCCATAGACCATTCCCTGACCTGGCAACGATGGTGGAACGTGACAGCATCCGACGGTACCGCTTCACCAGGCAGCTGATTGAGGATTTGGCAGTGCGCTTGGCACCACATTTGCAACCTGGCCGGCCGTACCCTACGGCGCTGACCCCCAAGGTGAAGGTAATGGCAGCCCTACACTTCTTTGCCACCGGTACCTTTCAACACACTTTGGCGACTGCCGGTGGGATGTCACAGACTATGTTCAGCCGTGTGCTACGCGATGTTTTGGAGGCATGTTGAGATGCCTGAACCAGTACATCTATTTCCCTACACATCAACAACTCACTGACGTCAAGAGTGACTTATATGCCCTGGGGAGGATGCCATATGTCATTGGCTCCATTGATGGGACACATGTGGCTTTGGTACCACCACAGGCACATGAGCAGGCATACCGGAATCGGAAACATTACCATTCGATCAATGCTCTGGTGGTATGTCTTGCAGATATGAGCATCACACATGTGTGTGCCCGTTTCCCTGGTTCAGCACACGATGCCTATGTGATGAGGAGTAGTCGCATCCCGAGGATGATGGCACAGATGCAGAACCAGCATGCCTGGCTTGTCGGTGTGTACTGACTTTGTACCATTGTGTGTGTTCTGCTCTGTAGTATACCGCCCACTTTTCCAAATCAGCTAATGTGCACTTGTCTGTCCGTAGGTGACTCCGGATACCCCAACATGCTGTGGTTGCTGACACCCCTCAGGAACCCTGTGACACCAGCCCAGATGCGCTACAATGAGGCACATGGTCGGACCAGGAGAGTGATTGAGCGGACCTTTGGCCTCCTGAAGAGCCGCTTCCGCTGCCTGGACAAGACAGGAGGGGCCCTCCCATATGCCCCAGCAAAGGTGTGCAAGATTGTCATCGTCTGCTGCATGCTACACAACCTGGCAGTGGGGAAGGAGTTGCCTCTCATCCTGGATGACGATGACCAACGTCCGCCACCTGTGGAGGATCCTGGCCTGGACCACAATGCCAGTGATGATGGTGATGATGATGGTGATGTCCGCACACAGCTCATCACCAACTTCTTCAGCTGAATGTGAGTATCCAGGGAGATGTAATGTGAATGATGTGAGTTTGCATGATATGTGAGGGTGGTGCTCTGGTGCTGTTTGAGTGTGGCCATGTGCTACTTGACTGGATGTGTGCAGCAATGTGTCCTTACAGGTAGTATGTACTCCCCAACAGTTTTGACATGCTAACTTGGTTTTGTGTACTTGTCTTGTGACATGTATTGGGCATGAGTATTGCAGTTCTGTCCTGTTCTTCAGTGGTTTTCACTGTGTGTCATGTCTGTCCTTCACAGGGTGCTTACTGAGTACTTTGATCAACTTGGATCCCCAGACACCATGATTCAGCTTTCAGGGTGGCAGCAGTAGTTTCCCTACAGGTGATGTGCCACACACCCCTGGACTTCATATCTTCTGCACTTGTTGACTGTGTGGCCACTGCCACGTGGGATTACCTTGTATTTGTAGTGGAAACAACATGTTGCAAATGTGTAATAAACCTGTGCTTCACTTTGGGATGTGCGTTGTCTGTGGTCACACATCTGACTGACATTTGCTTACTGCACCTGTGGGCTAGTTGACACAGACTCTGAATAGGTGTGGTGTCTGTGCATTCCACAGTATTTCCTGGCAACATCACTGTAGGCGATGAGTCCGATGGCCCTGGTGTCTCTGTGTTGTGTAGCCCTAGTGGTGTGTCTCCCTCATATGTGTCACGTCACCATGACTCACATGACGGTGTTGTACTTGCTGTAGCAGTTAGCATACACAGTGTAATTTAGCAGATCATCATCACCATAACAGTATCCACATTTAAATAACAACAGAGGCAAGTATGGTGTACTAGTGATTTTATTTACAGAAATGTGTGTGTGTATAGTGCACAGGATGGTGAGTGCTGTACATTGGGATTGTGATCCAAAGTTCCCAGATGAGTTGGAAGTCTTGGTAGCAGAAATGTCCTGAGTGAAGTCCACAGTCATATGATACATTAGTCCAACTTGAACTCCCCATGTCATGTGGGAGAGTTGTGTTGCATTCGACAGGGTGAAAAGTTTGCACACAAAGGAGAATTTCCAGAACAGGTGTTGGCTTCCTGGGGGATGTACGTGGCCATCAACCTCTCAGTTTTCCTTCCTCGGATGACCCCTCTTCTTTGGGGGGGACCCTCACGTGCAGGCTGCTGCTGTGCAGGGGAGTCTCCGCCAGAGTCCTCCTCCCTCCCTGTGGCGGTGTCAGTTGTTGCAGCACCAGATGTTGTGGGCACACAGGGAGGTGTGGCCATGTTGGTGCTAATCTGGCGGAGGCATGTCAATATGTCCCTATGCACCGCTGTGAGTTCTTGCAATGTGTCCCACTTGGACTCCATGCGAGACATGTGTGTCTCCACACGGGACATGTGGGAGTCCAAGCAGGCATGATGGGCAGCCTGCTGCTGTTGTATGTCCTTGAGGATCCCCACTACCTGTCTGACCTCTCCGGTGCTATCCTGGTACGCATCAGCGATGCATGCCAGTTGTGGGTCATCATGCTGTCATGACCCCTCTGCAAGCAGCGACCTATATCTACCACCCCTACCACCACCCCAGGCGACACGTACAGGACCTGCGGTGGCACGCACAGGTGACCCAAGGCCCCCTTGGGGGTTGTTAGTGGTGTTGTTGTCCGTTGCTCCACGGTGGGCCTGGGGCCCTGTGCTGTTATCATCGGTGGTCCTTGGTCTGTCCGTGTCGGCGGGGGTGGTCTGTGTGTTGGCAGTTGTTGGAGGGGTGGGTGCAGGGGGTACAGATGTTGGTCCTGCTGGTGCTGCATGATGACTCACACCGGAGGTGCCAGGTAGGTCTTCGCCATCCGAGGAGGGCAGAGGCTGTTCCACACCAGTGAGCTCAGTGTCCCCCGGAGCCTGGGACAGGGACTCCTCCTCGCCTGCTGCTGTGTCCCCATCATCATCACCTGTATTTGGAAGAGACACACATTGTATGTTATGTTTCTACAGGCATCAATGGTTCACACACCTGACAGTTGTGACTGTACCTCTGGATGTGGGCATGTACATTGCATTGTCCTAAGTTGTCACAGTAAGAGGTTGATATTGGTGTAGCACATTGTCCTGCATACCTGGGGCATTTCAATGTGAATGTTGAGGTGTGTGCATGGCCAGCATTGGTTGTATTTGGTGGACATCCGGCCATCCTTCTCCACCTAGCCCAGTTATCCCACCATGAAGCATGCCACCCTTGCAGTGGGTTCAGGTTGACTCTCAGGATGTCATTCAGTGGTGTTCTGCTGTTTGTTGGTGCACAGTTCCCAGCAGGGCCTTGTGCTCCCCACAGCAGTACCCAGTGTCAGCCATCTTGTCAGTCCTTATCCACTCCCTGTGATGTGAGCATGGTTCACAGTGGTGTTGATGGGCCAATTGTGAGGGTGAGCAATATCTGTGACTACAACTCCCATCATGCTATTGCCTACACCCCCTTCCCAGCATGCCCGTACTTCCTTCCTTTTGACTCTGCTTCCCTGTGGGGTAGTGTGCCTGTGCTGACAGGAAGGCTGACAGTGTTGTCCTTGCGTTTGTTTGGCTACAAGTCCCAAGAGTGTCCCTGTGCTTCACACAGCATTACCCAGGGTGGTGGTTCTTTGTGGGATATTCATTTGGTGTGTGAGGCATTGCATTTTCCCAGGTGGGTTATGTGGAGTTTGTGTTGAGGGGGTGTGTGAGGAGAGCTGCTTGTAACTATGGTCAGTGCTGTCAGTCCTCCTTCCCACCCAGCCAGATATCCCACCATGCAACGTGCTTGCATTGCAGGGAGTGCAAGTTGGCTTTCAGGATGTCAGGCAGTGGTGTTCTGCTGTTTGTTGGTGCACAGTTCCCAGCAGTGCCTTGTGCTCCCCACAGCAGTACCCAGTGTCAGCCATCTTGTCAGTCCTTTTCCACTCCCTGTGATGTGAGCATGGTTCAGAGTTGTGTTGATGGGCCAATTGTGAGGGTGAGCAATATCTGTGACTACAACTCCCATCATGCTATTGCCTACACCCCCTTCCCAGCATGCCCATACTTCCTTCCTTTTGAGTGGACTTCACTGTGTGTGAGTGTGACAGCAATGGCAAGATGGCTGACAGTGTGGTCCTGTTGTTTGTTGGTGCCCAGTTCCCAGCAGGGCCTTGTGCTCCCCACAGCAGTACCCAGTGTCAGCCATATTGTCAGTCCTTTTCCACTCCCTGTGTTGTGAGCATGGTTCAGAGTGGTGTTGATGGTCCAAATGTGAGGCTGCCCATTATCTGTTACTACGAGTCCCATCATGCTCCTGGCTACACTGACTTCACCAGCATACACAGGATTCCTTCCTTTCTGTGAGCTTCCCTGTGAGGTGGTGTTCTAGTGGTGGCTAAATATCTGACAGTGTTTGTTAGTTAGATTTGTGCCACTGCCTAGCTCTATTTGGTATTGGGTTTGTACATGTCATGACACAGTTACATATCACTGTGACATGGCATGTATTGTGTTTATCTGACTAACATACACTTCTTGGGATGATTATCTTTTGGTTGCTGTTGATTTGCTAGGGGTGCATGGTTTGACTTTCCCCTTGACAGTGATGTGTGTGTATTGGCACACAATATTGTATATATTAGTTGTGTACTCACCAGGCTCTGGGATGTTTGTTAGTCCATATACGCTCACTGGTGGTAGGATGGCCCGCACCTTCTCCTCCCAGGGCCTGAGGTATACTGGTTTGGCAGGAGGGCCACTGCCGGTGTGCTGGCACAGGAGGTAATCCTTCTTCAGTAGGTCCCTGACCCTCCTGCGCACATCATACCACCTGTTCTGGATGTCTTCCTTTGTGCGCAAACATGGTGATTGTGCGTTCACCCTGTCGACGATCCTCGCCCACATCTTGGTTTTCTGTGCCATGGGGGTCTGTTGGACCAATGTGCCAAACAACTGTGGCTCTACCCTCAGGATCTCGTCTACCATGACTTCCAATTCACTGTCTAGGAACTTTGGATTCTTCTTTAGGGGCATGGTGATGGGTGGTGATGGTGATTGATGTGTGTGTGTGTGTGCAAGTGAGGGTGTGTGAGTGTAGGTTTTGCTGTGTGTGTGTGAGGGTGCTATTTGTTGAGGTGCTAATGGTGTGTGGCTTTTGTGTTGGATGAGCTGTGTGTGTGTCTGCTGTCTGATGGTGTTCTGTGCTGGCAGGTCAGTGGAATTTGCAAAGGATCATGGTAGGGATTTGTGGCCTTTATGTAGGTGGAGTTAGGGGGGGTGTCCTTGTTCCATTTTTTTCACCCCCTGTATTTATTGGCTTTGTCATTGCTTGTTTGGCCCTCTTTTTTTGTATTTTTTCATTTGTGATTATTGTGCATGTAGGAGTCGTTCTTCTGACTGAGTAGGACGTTGCAGTTATCTCGTGCGCGCCTCTCCGAGTCGTTCCCGCTGTGTTTCAACTCAGTTTCATATGCGGCGTACGCGTCGGTCGCGGAGTATTGTGTTTGTTCGTCTGGGTTTTGTATGCGTGTCGGTCGTACGGCTTGGGCTCCGTGCGAATCGGTCTGATTTTGCACCCATTGCATCGTATTGCGCGGGTCGGAGTTCGCGGGTACGTTTCGTTCGGGTTGATTCCTGGTGCGTGTCGGTCGGTTCGATTCGCGTGGTTTCCCGGCCGGATAGCTTGTTTCCGTCCGGTTCGGTCGTTCGCCTTGAGTTCCGTACGAGTCGGTCGTGATTCACATGCATTTCATCGTACTTCCCAGGTCGGGCAACGCCGGTACATGTCGGTCGGACTATAATCCCGTACCGAGTCGGTCGGTATTTTTTCCGGCCCGAATCGGATTCGGCCCCAAAGTGTTTCAAGTTCAATGAAACAAGTACAAGGTTATTTGTTTCTGTGATCCAAAGAATGGTATTGAGGAGGCATGGGTCTCCTGCAGGGCATGCTTTTAGATTTGGTAGATCCACTTACTAAGAGTGCAGAACTCGATAAACGAGCCAAGGAATCCATGGATTCAGTATACTGTCTTGTCTAACTGTGCTCATTGAGCTTTGAGCATTGCTTTTAATTCCAATGTGGCTACTTCAGTATTGCTTAACCCCTAAAGTGCAGCCAATCGGCCAATGGCCGATGGCCTCACTCTCTCACCAGTGCGTCTGTTGCCCATTGCCTAACACTGGGTGGGCTTTAAAGGTTTAAAGGACCCTTTGGTGCTTCCCAAGCTGACATCATTACATTCAAAAGTGAAAGTGAAACAAGACGAAGGACTCGCTTTTCTTTCATGCAGTGTTTGGGGGGGTGGAATATCTCAGCCCCCCCAGCACTGATTGTCTTGGGAGAGGTCTCATTGGAAAGGAGAGAATCACCCCTTTCCAATGGTACCTATGCCCAGTGGATCCCTGCTAGTTGATCGCCCAGCAGGGATCCAACCCCTGGACACCAGCGAATTGGGAAAGTGGCCCCTTAGGCAAGAGCTTGTGCTCCCCCACCCCCATCTAATATTTTTGGTTTCTGTCCCCCTGGGGGCGGTGGCTGGGGGATGATTACTCCAATCTGCCCAACCCAGGGGGCAGAAAACCCACTAGACACCAGGGAAAAATAAAATTTTAAGTTGGAAAGGGGTTCCGGGTAAAGAAACCTGGTGAGAGCAAGCAAGTCTCCCCACTCTGGATTCTCCAGGTGTCTACTTTTAAAAAATGTGCATGTTTGCTAGGTTTCCCTTGGTGCCAGCCCAAAATCCACAGCTACCCGCTTTGCAAGACAGGGTCAGTTTTGAGTGGAAAAATGTGATGTACCCATGTTGTATTTTGGGCCATTTCCTTGTGTGGGTACAAGTCTTACCCACACAAGTGAGGTACCATTTTTATCAAGAGACTTACTGGAATGATGGGTGGAATAATGTTGGGACTCCCTGTAGATTCTAAAACTTTCCATCACAGAAATGTGAGGACAATATGTTTTTTTAGTCAAAGTTTGAGATCTGCAAGGAATACTGAGGGCCTCATTTATGAGGTTTTGCCATAGGGCAGCGCAGCAGGCCTTCCTGCTGCGCTTCCCTACAGCAAAAGAAAAGGGCAGGAATGCGCCCTATCTATAAGATACAGTGCATTCCTGTCCTTTTCCCCTGCGCCGGCGCACAATGGGCTGCCGTGCGCCAACGCAGGCACCTCTGCACCATGGTGCAAGGGTGCCTGCGTTGCCGGGGTGATTATTTTTATACAGGAAGGAAAACCTTTCTGTACAAAAATAATCACAAGTGGCTTCTTCCTCTTTCTATGTGTGCTGCAGAATGCAGCACGCATAGAAAAAGTAAAAACGAGGAGAAATAAAGATATTTCTCTTCGTAGTGCCTCCCTTACGCATCCCCTGGGGAGGCGTAAGCTTTTGGCACTGCCTCAGATTTACGATTTCTAGTAAATCTGGGGCAGTGTCAAAAGGCCATGGATGTTGCTGGGAATGCCCCCAACAACACCCATTGCAAGCCCTTTAACGCAGAACACTGCCAAAAAAAGTGGCTTAGTACTACCTGATAAATATCACGCAGGCTTCTGCGCCACGGACCGTCAAAAAAAGTGACGTTCCGGAGGCGCAAGTAGTCTCATAAATGAGGCCCTGAGTAAATAAAGCCTGGTGAGAGCCACACAAGCCACCACACCCTGGATTCCCCAAAGTGACTAACTTTAAAAAATGTGCAAGTGGGCTAGGTTTTCCTATGTGGTGGCTGAGCTGGGGGCCAAAGTCCACAGCTACCAATTATGCAAAAAAGGGATAGTTTCGAGTGGAAAAATGTGATGTATCTATATTGTGTTTTGTGCCATTTCCTGCCGTGGGTCTTAGGCCTACCTACACAAGTAAGGTACCATTTTTATCAGAAGGCATGTGGGAGCATAGAATAGTAGAACATTTGCTATTACTAATTGTGCTGCATTTGTGCCTTCTAAATGTAAGCCACTCTGCAAGATAGACGACAGTTTAAAAAATACCCTCTAAATCATATGCTAGTACGGGTACCCATAAATTCAGAGATATACAAATAATCACTGCTCCTAAACTCCATATCTTTTAGAAATACATATGTTTCCTTCGTACCCATTTTTCACTCTACATAGTTTACCATATGAATTGGTCTATGCTCAGCACTTAATGAAGAACCATTCAATGTTGCAGCTCAGTTGTTGGCTCGGGTTGCCTTGAGTTCTATGAGAACCTACCAACCCTATATATCCCCACTACCAAAAGGGTCTAGCTGACGTAATAGTATATAGCTTTTGTAAATTGGCCATTGTGACAAAAAGTTATAGATGAAAACGTTGTCACAAATGGCTGTTTTTTAATACACATTTCAATATTTCTTTATTTCAACAGTTAGTTTCTTTGGGAAACTCTTAAGGATTCTACCAATATGAGCCCTGCTGAATTCAGAATGTTGACTACTGTTCAGAAATCTATACTGTTCTTGGATCACCCATGCATGTCACACTGGTCTCCACCACCACCTGGAAGTAGGTTGAGGGCACAAAGAATAGGAAAATGGGATACTTCTTTGAAAAATGCCAAAATTGTGTGTGAAAAAAGTTTTTTTTATTAAGCAATACATTGTCTTGAAATCTGAGTAGATGGTGACTTTAGCACAGAAAACCGTTCTTTTAGAGAAAAAAACAGACACTTTTATTCAGAGCACTTTTTTCTATTTTTCACAAAAAACTCAAAATTGAGCTTTATTTTGTCTATTTTCTCAGTCCCCTCCTGGAGAATCCACAAACCCTGGGTACCTGTAGAATTTCCAGGATGTTGGGAAAAAAGACACAAATTTGGCATGGATACCTCATGTTGAAAAAAAGAAATGATGCAGCCTTAAGTGCGAACTACCTGAAGTAACCAAAAAAGGGCTCATCACTGTAGGGGTCGGGGGGAGGCGGACAAAGAGGGGAGAGATAGCCCAGCAATTAAGGGGTTAAGATTGATAAAAAAAATGAGTGAACTTTCAAGCTCAGAAACTAGGCCAGCAGCTCAAGTTTTTCTTTTTCAGTTAACATTTTACAAAGAAAATGGGTATGTAGGTCTTTTCCTCACTATGTAAATTATAATACTCTCTGAAGAGAGAGTTTGGGAAACATGTTTTTGACAAAGCCAGTAGGTCTAGAAACTGGTGTGCTGACCATTACCACTTCAGTAGCCAGGCACAACAGTAATTTTGTGGTGGCCAGTTTGCGCAATACCTCTAACCCTCCTTTCCACAAAGGAGAACAAGCTAATGTTTACCCCAGACCAGAGGACAAGGGGGAGCTCTTTCTCGATTTCTGCATCCCATTTTCTCTCCTCTATTGATATGATGCAAAATATGAGTTTCTTCAAATTTGGCAAGCAATTCCGGAAATCCCAGAGTTTGTTAAACCATACTCGGTTTTTCAAATAGAGTTTTTCTCTTCTTTGTTTCAAGGTTTACTCTAAAGGCCTATCATTTATATATAGAAGAATTAGAGCTGATATAGAATATAGGAACGCTTCTTTCCAAGGGTGCCATATAAACTGAAGGGTTCATGTGACAAAATGTGAGCAAGAAACAGAAAAGAACAAAAAAGAATAGTCACTTCTAAATGGAGTTAATTCTTCATCTCAAGGATATTCTTTGCCGGGAGAATGGATGGTGAAGTGACCATAATGACTCTTACCTTTGTTCCTCTTTAGTACACAGGAGGTTCATTTGATCATCAGGGTTTATCAATATGTCTCACCCCTTTGATTCGGTCTTCTGCTCCGTGCTTTACTGAGTTTCTCTTTTGAATCTAGAGGAGAAATGCTACAACTTCCAGAGTCCAAGATAACTCTTATCAAGAATAATTAAGGATGATGTCACACTCTCTCACAGGCAATTGGCTGGAATGGTAGGACTTCAGACATTATCTATATAAACCATATTTCCTTGACCCATTCCTTACCATGCTCATCAATGTCTCAGGATCGGACATTAAGGAAGGGTCTCTGTAGAGAAAAATTACCATCAGAAAAAGATACTAGAGAAGAGATGACATGATGGCACAATCCTTTAGTTAATTATATGATGGTTGTACCATCTTCATCAGATCACTTGATCTAGTGTTAGTCACAGGGCAGTCTGTGAAAATGGGATCTTTGGAGCGGTTTACTATTCAACATAGCAACATGATTTCTAAAGCAATTGTCTATGCATACCAATTGCTTACATATTTTGCATGCTCCATTTCCATTCAATTTCATAAAAGATAAGGCAAATTTCACTGTACTATTGCCGATGGACATTTCCGCTTTCCAATACATGAATCACCTGAGAAGTCCCAAGCCTAAATCCCTGGTAGGGATTGCAAAGGCATCTTAAGAGTTCTGCTCCGTCAAATTTCAGTTGGAGCAGAATTTCTTCCCAGTATTCACATGGTGGTACATTACCACTCTAGGTACCTTCATCACAGGACACTTCATGCAGTAGTTTTCCAAACACTGAATCAGCACTGAGGCCTGTTGCCAATAGATAATTGTCAAATGCTTGACCTCACAATTGCCTCACTTTTACATTATCCTCTTGTCAAAGTCATGTTATTTCAAGATTGGCCACATTTATGCTTTCACTCCTTTTGTCATGATTTCCAGTTGCCTGTCTCAGATTCTTAGACATAATGCCTTAGTCAGAAGGCCTTAGTGGAAATTACCCTGTTCTGGATGGACCAGGCCTTGTTCGGGTCTCTCTTCAAAATGGCTATAGATATTCCTGTATTGCTTCCATTTTACCCTCCCCCCTTCTAAGATCCCCACAGTAAAAGTCACAACCTGATCCTAATCGCTAATCTACAGCTGATGACTTCAATACTCCCTGGTCTTCTTAGTCACTGACCTTTTACCTTCAGCTGTTATCCTCATACAACTCTTCCTTGGCCCCCAGTTCAATCAAGACTTACAAGGAAATGTGGCAAGATTGGATTTTGCTGGTGTGTGATAAAGAATCACTATCTCATTTTAGCAAATGTCTCTTCCCTTTGTTCTGAATTTCTTTGCCTCATGTGCATTTCAAGGCAAGCATTTCAGGACTAATAATGACTACAGATCAGCTGTTCTACTGACATTGAGCTTTTTTAGGGCAAGTTCATAGGGTGAACATTCTTTAGCCTGAGAAATACTGATAGATGTCATGGTGTACAGACATAATATCGAGTTTTTTTTTTCGGAGTACAAAAATATCGAGTTGGAAATATTGAAGGGACTGAATATCGACATCAAGAATATCGGTGACCAGAATATCGACATGAAGGTAAGAAATATCGTTTTTTGTTAATATCGAAGTCAGTAATATCGTTTGTAAAAATATTGTTGTTAATAATATCGATGTTTATATTAGTGTTATGTATTTTAGTATGTATTTTAAATGTATGTGTTCTATATTTTTTGTTAAGTATTGTATTTTTTTTTTAATATGTGTATTACATTTTTAGAAGTTATTAATGTGTTTAAAAGTAAATTTTGCGTTTTATTTCCGTATCGGGTTGTGGGTTTATAGGGGAATAGGGTGGGAAGTAATTTAATTATAGTAAATTTAATAATAATTTTTAGAAATTATTAATTGATTTTAATAACATTTTGCGTTTTAGTTCTGTAGCGGGTTGTGGGTTTATAGGGGAGTAGGGTGGGAAGTAATTTAATTATAGTACATTTAATAATAATTTTTAGCAAATATTAATTATTTTTAATTAAATATTGTGTTTTTATTCCGTAGCGGGTTGTGGGTTTATAGGGGAATAGGGTGGGAAGTAATTTAATTTTAATAAAATAATTATTAATTTTTATTTATTGGTATTGATAATTAATTTATTGTTAATTATTTATTAATTGGTAATTAATTTTTATTAATTGATTAATTGATAATTATATTAATTGTGTTCTTTTTTTTAGGAGTGGGTTGTGGGTTTATAGGGGAATAGGGTGGGAAGTAATTTAATTTTAATAAAGTAATTATTAATTTTTATTTATTGGTATAGATCATTAATTTATTGTTAAATAATTATTAATTGGTAATTAATTTGTATTAATTGATTAATTATAATTATATTAATTGTGTTATTTTTTTAGGAGCGGGTTGTGGGTTTATAGGGGAATAGGATGGGAAGTAATTTAATTTTAAATGAAGTAATTATGAATTTTCATTTATTGGTATTGATAAATAATGTATTGTTAATTAATTATTAATTCGTAATTAATTTTTATTAATTGATTAATTGATAATTATATTAATTGTGTTATTGTTTTTAGGAGTGGGTTGTGGGTTTATAGGGGAATAGAGTGGGAAGTAATTTAATTATAATGAAGTCATTATTATTATTTTTGTGTTCTTATTTATACATAATTTATTATAAATTAATTATTAATTGGTTATTTAATTAAAAAAAATATTTAAATGATAAGTATGTTAATTTGAACCCTCTGCTATCCAACACTTTCCCTACAGTTAAACTCTCTGGAGTGGGAATAGTAATTTTTACCCTTACGCTATCCAACACTTTCCCTACTGTTGCACTCTCTGGAGTGGGAATAGTAATTTTTACCACTACGCTATCCAACACTTTCCCTACTGTTGCACTCTCTGGAGTGGGAATAGTAATTTTTACCCCTTTGCTATCCAACACTTTCCCTACTGTTGCAATCTCTGGAGTGGGAATAGTAATTTTTACCCCTACGCTATCCAACACTTTCCCTACTGTTTTACTCTCTGGAGTGGGAATAGTAATTTTGACTCCTAGGCTATCCAACACTTTCCCTACTGTTGCACTCTCTGGAGTGGGAATAGTAATTTTTGCCCCTACGCTATCCAACACTTTCCCTACTGTTGCACTCTCTGGAGTGGGAATAGTAGTTTTTACCCCTACGCTATCCAACACTTTCCCTACTGTTGCACTCTCTGGAGTGGGAATAGTAATTTTTACCACTTCGCTATCCAACACTTTCCCTACTGTTGCACTCTCTGGAGTGGGAATAGTAATTTTTACCCCTACGCTATCCAACACTTTCCCTACTGTTGCACCTACTGGAGTGGGAATAGTAATTTTTACCCCTATGCTATCCAACACTTTCCCTACTGTTGCACTCACTGGAGTGGGAATAGTCATTTTTACCCCTACGCTATCCAACACTTTCCCTACTGTTGCACTCACTGGAGTGGGAATAGTAATTTTTACCTCTTGGCTATCCAACACTTTCCCTGCTGTTGCACTAACTGGAGTGGGAATAGTAATTGTTACCCCTCGCTATCCAACACTTTCCCTACTGTTGCACTCACTGGAGTGGGAACAATAATTTTTACCCCTACGCTATCCAACACTTTCCCTACTGTTGCACACTCTGGAGTAGGAATAGTAATTTCATCCTCTCCGCTATACAATATTTTCTGTACTGTTTTAGTTAATGTAGTGTATAATGTATTTTAAAAAGATTAAAAATATTCGACTTTTTTAATTTGTTATATATATTTTTTATATTTTTATTTATATTATTGGTGTTTGTGTATATATATATGTTTTTATAATTTTTAATATGTTTTTTAACAATTTATACGTTATTAAAATAATTATTTATAAATATTATTAAGTAAGTATATATATTATATTTTATATATATATGTTTAATTTATTTTTACATTATATGTATTAGTTATAATTTTAAACATTTTAAAATAATTATAACTATGTTTCTTTTAATTACATGTATCATTTACTTTATTTTACATTATTTTTTAATTATTAAAAAAACGATATTTTTAACAACGATAATTTTGACGATATTTTTTTTCCGATATTTTTGTACTCACCATTATGTAGATAGGACTTCGATATTTTTGACATCGATATTTTTGTGTCGATATTTTGGTACCTCGATATTCTGACTGTCGATATTCTGTGAGTGATCCAGATGTCATATGATTTACCCTCTAAACATAGGGGCCTATTAGCATGGCGGGCGGATCACCACCGCCCGACCGGCGGTGGCGATCCGCCCGCCAAAACACCCCGCCAGACGGCCTTTTACCCCTGCCACATTAGCATTGCGGGGGGTACCGCAGCGGACGGAAAGACCGTCCGCCGCTTTTCCGCCGGTAGGCAATCGTCCCGATTGCCTACCGGGCTTAAAAGGCCCATAATATGGTGGCGGTGCCTTGCAGGCACCACCATCCATATTAGCATGTGGCATTTTCAATGCCTTTCCATGGCGGAGACTCCGCCATGGAAAGGCATGCAAAGTTCACTTTGGGGGCCCGTTGCGGGCCCCCGGGGGGGTGGGGGATGGGGGGCTGCACTTGGAGGTACCCATGGTACCCCCCTACATTGGCATGGACAAGGTGGCAGGCACCGCGCGGTGCCTGTCACGTTGTGCATGCCAATGCACAACATGCATTTTCAACATTGTGGCGGGTGCTGCTAACAGCACCGCCCGCCACAATGTTGAATATGCGGAATGCGACCGCCACGGTGGCGGTCGCATCCTATTGGGCCTAGCGGGACCGCTGCACCTCTGGCGGTCGGTCCCGTGTACCGGTACGGTGGCGGGTGAACTTTGTCCGCCCGCCATCGTAATGATGCCCTTAGTTATTTCTCAGGATAGAGTATGAAACAAATTCTACACCTTATCAAACATGGCCGGACATAAGCTACATATCAATGCAAAACTAATCCATGTTAGAAATTGGTTTACTGGTTGTGGACCCTGGTCAAGCAGCAATCACAGTCGTAGTCCGGGGTAGGCACAAGGAAACCCCAAATTACCCTGTGCTCCACCCCCTGGTTGCTTGGCACTTAGCAGTCAGGTTTAACTTAGAGGCAATGTGTAAAGTACATGTGCAATCTACAAAGAGTAAAACAGTGAAAACACCACACAAAAAGATCATAAACCAGGTTAGAAAAAAGTGCTCAATTTAATAAATAAAACAAGGCCAACATGGCAAAAACCAAATTAGTGGAACCAGAGGTATTACATTTGAAGGTTTTGGGTGAGAATAGTGTCAAAATGCGTAAGGCGCCAACTATGCATATCAACCTTTTTTCAACAGAGGTGGCAGAAGGGGTTGAGTAGGAGAAGGGCGTGGACAATACAAGATTCAGGCGAATTTCGAACAAGGAGACGTGTCTATCGAAATTAACAGACACCACTATGAGAAATTGGGACTAAGGGGTCTATTAGGATGGTGGGCGGAGGCACCACCGCGGTGCTGGTGGGGGTGGAAAATGCAATTTTCCGCCCGCGAACAGCGGTGCTCACGGCCGCCATATTAGCATGGGCAAACATGTCCCATTTTCTGTCTGCCGCGGTGCGACGTGAACCGCCATCTAAAAGCGCCCTCCACCGCGGCAGAGGGAGCCAATGGAGACTCACCACCGTGCAGAATGATGTCCCGTCCGCCGTACAAATCAGGATGCCCCAAACTGCCAGCCACACCGCAGCGGAGAAACCGGCTAACCAGAGACGGTGGAAACACCACAGCGGAGCGAGCGCAACCAGATTTACGGTCCCTACCACCCGGTCGACCGCAATGGACCCAGCCTTACATGTCTTCCCGGCGCTGTACGTGATACACCACCAGCAAGTCATGAACCGTCGCGGACGCCACCGCAGGTACGCAATGACACAACTCCGCCCACAAATACAACACACAACTCCCGGGATGACATAGGGTTCCTGTCCACACCAGACACCCTTGTGGGGACAGGAACACAACCACAAGTGCACCCACACATGTCCTACCTGTCAGTAAATCACCCCTCCGCATCCAGGCCACCCATCTACCGCAATCTTGCTGTAATGTCCCGGTCACGTCACCCCAGCGGTGAAGATGCGGGAAAACATGCGCACAATGCAGGAAGGCAGGGCCTGCGCCAGGCATGGGCTGTGCACAAAGATCACAGGGCCACACCTCCACCCTCCACACACTCCAAACAACTAGGGTGGCAGCCTCAGCAGGTAGGGCTGCAGAGGAACACACAGCACAGAAACACATGGCCAGGGCAACCCTCACACCACACCTACACTACACTCATGGCAGCAAAACTGAGTCCAAGCACAAAATGAACACTCATACAGAATAGGAACAAACACTGAACTGGACACACAGCATGTCAAGTTACACAGACATACCCCACACTGACACACAGCCACATACACAGACCACATGTCAGCAGCAATGTAGGACCACAAATAGGAAAGCAAAAGTGAGGTGCACACCAATGGAAGGCCAAGGAGACAACCACTAAGCATTTGTACATCACATGCAAGATAAGGAACATTTGACGACACCCTTACCCCATCAAACCACACATGGCTGCCAGAGTGAGTAAAATTAAACCACAGCCACCCCATTTGCAACAACTCAGGGAGACAGCAAGGCAAAACATGTATAGGTTCAGGAATGAAAGGAAGTCTCAGAAGTCAAACAGTCAACAGCCACACATCTGCATCCAACTACTTTCGGTCAGCAGCACCACACACAGGGCCCATTGACAAACTCCACAACTGTCAAACACAAGTAGGATCCTCCACACATACCCCCCCACATCACACAACACCAGTGTCAAACACACATAAGGGGGCCAATAATGTCCAGTCAATACATTGACAAACAATCACACTCCCTGGGGGGCAGACACAAACATCACACACACTCAGGGATGCCTGAACCAATGCTGACACCAAAACAACAGCCATACACCAACATCAATAACAACACACAGGAGTACAATATCAGACCTGACCTGTGCAGCAAAACTGTAGAAAGGCAATGGGAGCACAGACAGAACAGGAGAACTCAACATCATCACCCAGCAACACTGCACAGACAACATACCCCAACAAAGACAAGAAGTGCATCATCTCAAAACAATCATGGACACAAACTGGGACCAAGGGGCCTACAATGAAACACAGACAGAAATACCACACCACCCATCAAGTCAACATGGTGTCATAGTGTACCACCTGCATGCACATGCACAATCTTGACAAATGACAGCTCCCACATGAGAGGGGAAAACCCACAGGATGCACCCAAAACAAGCCCAGGGAGAAGAATAGCCCTAAGTGCATGTGACAGACACACAAGTAATGCACACCACACTGGAAACACACATCTGAATGAATCACAACACACTAACAAAACACACACACTGACATGTCAAAAGAACATCACACACAGAGCATCTGTCAGCTGCAAGAGACAACACAGCCCAAACACTGTACACATCCACATCAAACACACAACAGATGCACATGCCAATACATCACATTGCTAACACAGCAGGACATCAGGGGATGCACACCAGGCAAGGACAAGGCAACATACACACACAGCACTGCATGCACGACAAGCAGTGTGTGCACAACAAACATACCAGTACCACACAGATATGAGTGACACAACATGAACACACACACCACCAATCAGCATAGCACTGACACAACATCACACTCAGAAAGTGAAGCAGTACCACAGCAAACACACATACAGCCAATACAACACCCACACATGCAGAAGTGGGGGACTCCCAGGTGACAACACCATGACTAGAGGACTGTGCAGCACAAACAGCAGAACTGCAAATGAGCAAACAGGTCTGCAAAACAAGAAAATCACATATAACCAATTGCTCAACTGTCCTCAGTGGCACATTGGTCCTGTGCACAGATCCGCACCACAAAGCATAGTGAAGCCAATGAACTGATGGGGAGGCACACACACAGGCAACCCAAGGAGACAGCTGACATGAGAGTGAAGTGGTGTGTACGCCAGTAGTGGACAGGTGAGGAGTGCCCCATACAAATATAGATGCAGGGCACACACACAATGGGTAGGCATCAGAAGCACGGATAGGCAATGGTCTTACTCCACACCCCACATGCCATAATGGCTCCAAATCAGACCTAAGTGGCAATGCATGAGAAAACACACCCATAATGTCAGTGTGGCTGAGCAGGGCTGCACAGCGAGCACAAACAGTTACAAGACACATGGCTGATCAACAAAACACAACACTGAGTTGCCAGACACATACTCTGCATACTCACAATTTCGACCAACAGCAAGTAGTTGTCCCCCACAAGTGCAAGGACACACCAACACACTGCATAGTGCACAACCTACAACTCACACATGTGCACACAGTCACAAGCACAGGGCTGACCAATACAAACAACAGGCACCCAACTCCAGGGTGACACATGTGTGCAGTTGACAATGCAGGGGCACATACACACCAACACCACTGACAAAGTCACCCCTTCACACTGCACACTTCATGAACACCCAAGTGCACACATTGAAATTAACACATGTGACTAGGATGGCTGGACATCACTATATGAGCATACACCAACACTGCTGTGCACACATCAAGAAAGCACACACAGACATGATTACCCTGGCCTGCCAGCCTGCAATACTGTGTATAGAATCCCACATTGTGCTGGCACTGCATACACACATGACATGTGTCCAATATAGCTAAGCTGACTAAAGAGTGACCATTACAACAGTAGTCCATCACAAACCAACATCATTGCACCCCCAAGCCTCAGAGTCAAGAAGAACTGAAGTGCATGTCACCTCTGTAAAACCCAGAATGAAGTGACCCAAACCATTGGCAATGTTGAAGTGGCATATAGAGCATGTGTCACAGTAAACCATACCCACACAGAATAGCGCTTTATTCATGAAGGACACTGACAATGCAGACAACAGGAGTAACTGGTTTTATTCAAATATCACAGTGATAGGCACCAGAAGTGGACAAGAGCAAGGCCAGTGGCCACGACAAAGTTCAGACTGTGTCCATGAGATCATGCACAGGGAAGGGTTAAACAGCAAGGCCAGTGGCCAGTCCAAGGTGCAGACTGTGTCCATGGGATCCTGCACAAGGAAGGGTTAAACAGCAAGGCCAGTGGCCAGTCCAAGGTGCAGATTATGTCCATGAGATCCTGCACAGGGTAAGCAGCAAGGCCAGTGGCCAGGAGAAAGTACAGGTGAGGCACATGAGAAGCTGCACAGGCAAGGCTCAAACATCAGTGAACATTCCGGCCCTTTGGTGGAGATTCCGGCCCTTTGGTGGAGATTCTGGCCCTTTGGTGGAGATTCCGGCTCTTTGGTGGAGATTCCGGCCCTTTGGTGGAGATTCCGGCCGGTTGTGGAGATTCCGGCCGGTGGCGGACATTCCGCCACCGGCCGGAATCTCCACAACCGGCCGGAATCTCCACCATCGGGCCGGAATCTCCACCAAAGGGCCGGAATCTCACTAAAGGGCCGGAATCTCCGGCCCGAGTGTGGACATAAAGTTTGTATGAGTAAGTGCATTCTGTGAATACCAAAATGAGTAAGTGCATTCTGTGAATACCAAAATGAGTAAGTGTATTCTGTGAATCGGGCCCTAAATGTTGCACAACACCATGGGCAGTAACATTGTGCAACCTCAATGCAAAAGTCGAGTCTTTCGTGGCATCATGCATACTTGGCATAAGTCACCCATGTGATGTACACACAGACAAATAGCCTGTTGGTGGATCCGTGTAACCAGACACACAGATCCCTCTGTGCACACCTAGGGCCCTCAGGGGGGGGGGGAAAGATGTTCCTCCCAACATGTTGCCACTGTCACATCTTGAGCCAGCAGAAGTGGCCAACACAGGGACAGCCTCCAAATTATCAGTCCACAATGGCCATGAGCACATGCCATCCACCATGTCGTACCTTGGGGCACAACTACAGTTGCACATTGGTGCCAGATGTGTAGTCCTCACAAATCTGACGTCAGGAAATGCACACATTGATGATGGCACACTCAGATGAAGCACTCTGCCGTTCACTGCCATGGGATGTCCCTGACTACCCCAATGAAGATGGTACCAGAAGGCCACAACTACAAATGCGAATCCAAGGGCCATTACACCAATGACATGGGAAAGTACATGTAGGGAGAATGCATGACAGCTGCACCCAACACTGAGGCCACTTACAAGCCATTGCATCACACTAGCAACATCAGAGCCCTGCACTGGCCCAGGCTTGGAACACATGCAGCCACTCACCACCCAAAGTCACACTCCCAGAATACTCACCCCCAGCTTGCTGCTGATGCTCCTTCAGACGTGCATCCAGTCCTGGCTGCGTCACAGCTAAGATGCGTGCCATGAGTGGTGTCATGCTGCGCCGCGCCAACATTCCGGCCCGAGGGATCAGCCCCAGTGTCATCTCGGCTATGTTCTTGCTCAGCCGACAGATGTCATCCCACCTCTTGTGATAGTGGGTGCGCCGGTGGTAGGAGACACCCAGAGCCCGCACCTTGCATGCAATGGCCCTCCACACGGCCTTACGCTGGTGTACTTTGAGCTGCAGGCATGGGAGACAAGAGGGGGAAAACATCAGTGACACAGTGTTATGTACCAATATCTCTCAGTACAGGAGCATGATACTAACTCATCCCAAATCCACAGATATGTCTAACAGAGACAAGAATGCATCTCACATGGAACATCAGCATGGGAGAACCACACGTAAATGCATGCAGGTGTGAGGGTGGACACAGTACCTGCCCATCTCATACACATGCAGGATGCCAGCACATTAAGCCATGTTCATGCAGAGCAAGACATACATCACATATCAACATATGTATGGGGGTAGACTCACTGGGTCCAACACTGCACAGCCCTCAATGCACTTGCCCTTTAACTGGCTCACTGTGTCATGGAGGACACATTGAGGGACATGATCTCACAAACGCAACCCCTCATCACAAGGCCTGTCGTGTTTGAACTACATGGCTGAAATGGATCATTGATGGATAGTCAAAATTAAAAGCACAAATTTGACACTCTGTACATTCAGTGATGTGTCCCTGTCAGCTTGTGCGGTGAATGTGCATGCCAGGTGGGGTCACACAGAGGTCCAACATGGGGCATCAGAACTGTTACATGAAGGGACAATTTGGAAGCACAAACAGTGGCAACACATGCAAGTATGTGCACATGCTGGTGGTGATGGAAGGGTCTGTGCACAATAATGTGGAAATCTACAGTGTCATAGGTGAATGAGCAACAAGAGTGTCACCCTCGGGGATTGAGGTCCTGAGCATAGTGCAGAACTAGAGATGAGGCACATATTGAGTCATATACAATTCCATCATTACCCTCTGGACAACAACCCTAGATAATGCCACAGATGGGCCTGTGAAGGACATCAGGGACCCACACAGACATTCACACTAGCAATCACTGTCCTGACTCCTGCATTCCAAACTTGCTGCGTCACTGTATGACTGACAAGACAAAATATGTCTCTCAAATCTGGATGTGCAGGCAGGGAAACGTGTGGAAAAGGCTAAACACCCCTTCCCCCTGGGGACAGCATGCTAGGCAGTGCATGACACAACCCCACACTCTCACGCACATACTGCAGCAGATAAACTTCATGTGTGCCCCCCCTGCACTCTCACTCCCACTCTGAGAGACTTACCACGACATTTGGCGCACCATATAGCCTCGGACACTGGGTGAGAACCTCGTCCACCAGGACCTCCAGCTCCTCTGTGGTGAAGGGATCTTCTCAGTCCTCGCCATCACTGTGTGCAGGAGTCAGCAGCAGCAGAAGCAGTTGGTGGTGAGGGGTGGCAGGCAGCAGGCCCTGGAGACAGCAGCAGCAGAAGCAGTTGGTGGTGAGGGGTGGCAGGCAGCAGGCCCTGGAGACAGCAGCAGCAGAAGCAGTTGGTGGGGAGGGGTGGCAGGCAGCAGGCCCTGGAGACAGCAGCAGCAGAAGCAGTTGGTGGTGAGGGGTGGCAGGCAGCAGGCTCTGTGAGCTGTGTAAATGTGTGGCTCTCACACACATATGCCCCCTGGGCTCGTTTCAGTGGTTCTAAGCTGCTGCAATTGGTGTTCCAGGTCTGCCTTATTCAAATACATCCAATGACCGGCTCCACGGTGGCGGAGCACGCCTACCGCGATTTTCAAAATTGCATCAGGCTACCGCGATTGCAGTTCCCATTGGCTGTAAGGGCATGGTTCATGGCGGTGACAAACCGCAGGCGACAGGCAGGCGCTACCGTGGTGGTGCATCTTTCAAGTGCATCCAATGACCGGCTCCGCGGTTGCAGAGCACGCCTACCGCAATTTTAAAAATTGCATCAGGCTACCGCGATTGCGGTTCCCATTGGCTGTAAGGGCATGGTTCATGGCGGTGACACACCGCAGGGAACAGGCGGGCGCTAACGTGATTCCGGGGCCATACATTGCTATGAGTGACCGGGATCTGGGTGGCGGAGCATGCCAACCGCCATCAGCCATGTGTAAATGCCTATCACTCCCGCGATGGTGTCTTGGGCCATGGCGGTGACACACCGCTGGTGCCAGGCGGTAGCTTCCTTGATTTGGGTGCCATACATTGGTGCCTGTGACCGTGATTTGGGTGGCGGAGCATGCCAACCGCCATTTGTCAATACATATATATCTCTCACTACTGCGATTGTGTTCTAGGGATTGGTGGTGACACACCGCTGGTGGCAGGAGGGAGCTTCCACGATTTGGGTGCCATACATTGACGTGAGCGATCGTGATTTGGGTGGCGGGACACTTTGTCAGCACCTATGGACACATCATGCTGTGTCAATGGCCAATGGGCAGTCATCAACAGTGCACAGTGGCCACATGATTAATGGCACATCATTGTGCACACAATACCAGTGTAACATTTAACACACTGCTGACTACACATGCAATGTTTGTGTATGTCATGTAGTACATTGGCATGTACTCACTCACATGTCACTACTGATATTGATGGGCATGTACACCGAACAGTGTTGTTATGGACTCTCAAATGTGTACACATGTCAATGTGTGAAAGTGCTGTGAAAATCACAGTGATGTATGTCTTAATGTAGAATGTTCAGATTTGACTGTCTTGTTTTCTTTGATCATGCACACACTTGTTGTTTACGCTCAGCCTGTGGTCATTGTGTTGTTGATGTGTGCCATGTTCAACTCATGCCTGAAGGTGTGTCAGGTACAGCAGCTAGGTTTGAGACAGTGGTGTTGCAGTTTTACACGTATGCTGTATGAAATACCCTCAAGCCTGCTCATGCTAGTTGTGGCCATATCCCTACGTGCATTCGCATAGTCAGATGTTGTTTTGGATGTACTTGCTGTGTGAAAGGGGACAAGTGTGCGAGTAGTGTGGCTGAAGGTGTCCCCACGTGTAAGCTGCTCTGTAACTCAATTGTGATGACAGTCATTGTTGGCGTTGTGTCAGTCAAAACGTAAGATGTTGTACACGTCTCAGGGTGTATTGAATTGACATGTGTCCACTTTCATCTCAACTAGGAGGAGACCAAATCTGCATCGTCCCTACACCGTGCTGGCAGACACGGAGGATGAGGAGGTCATCCGGAAGCTCCGTCTGGACAGAGCCACCCTACAAAACCTCTGTGCTATGTTGGAGCCCCACCTGCAGCCTCGCAGAACCTATCCAACAGATTTCACCCCAACATCTAAGGTGATGGCGGCTCTGCATTTTTTTGCCTCTGGATCATTCCAGCACACAGTGTCCAGTGCAGGTGGGATGTCGCAACCCATGTTCAGCATGGTGCTGCGTGATGTCCTGTCTGCCATGATGATTTACAAGGACAGGTACATCCATTTCCCCAGGGTGCCAGAATTGGCGGCTGTAAAGGGAGACTTTTATGCCCTTGGACACATCCCCCATGTTGTTGGGGCCATTGATTGCACCCATGTTGGGCTTGTTCCACCACAGGCACGGGAGTACATTTATAGGAATCGAAAACATTTCCACTCCATAAATGTGCAAGTGGTGTGCCAGGCGGACATGATCATCACGCACGTGTGTGCCAAATATCCAGGCTCAGCCCATGACTCATACATCATGCGGAACAGCATTGTACCACAGCTCATGGCTAATCTGCTTCCTGAGCGTGCATGGATTGTGGGTGAGTACGAAGTGTCCAGTAGCGTGCTGTGTGTGTGACATGCTGTCCTCTGCCACTGTATAATTACAAGGTTTATCTGTGTCTCTCACACCTAGGTGACTCTGCATATCCTAACCGTCCATGGTTGCTGAGCCCACTGCGGAATCCCAGGACACCAGCTGATGTACGCTACAATGATTCCCATGGGAGGACACGTCGTGTGGTGGAGCAGACTTTTGGTCTCCTCAAGTCACGATTTCGCTGCCTTGACAAGACGGGAGGTGCACTCATGTACTCGCCCAGGAAGGTGTGTCAGATTGCTGTGTGGTGCTGCATGCTCCACAACCTAGCCATTCACAAGGATATCCCCCTGCTCCTGGATTTTGATGAGAAGCCACGGCCCCCACCTGCAAACCAACCCTTGTCCAGTGATGAGGACAGTGGAGAGGAGGATGGTGTTGACCTGCGTCAACAGCTCATCAGCTGCTACTTCACTTGAAGGTGAGTTTCAGTGTACAACGGACCCATTGTCTGATGATGTTGCTGTTGTTGTGAAGGTGTATGTGAGCTTTGTGACTGCAGCCGGTTGTTGACTCAGTGGTGGCTGACAATGTTTATGGGACAGGGTAATTTTGAACATCTACAGGATGTGTATGTTGGCACTTGTTGCTCATTGTGATGTGTGCATGTTGTATTAGCTTTATGGTATGTGTTGTGTGATGTCTGTGATGCCACACCCAGACTAGTGAATCTTTTTCTGTTGTGTTTTCCTAGGTCCCTTCAGCCTCTCCTTGACTACATACATTCCATACTCCTGGTACATTTTAATCATGGTGATGACTGCACATCCTGGAATAAAGACGGAGCAGAAACAACAACATGTGTGTAAGGAGTTTTATTTACTATGGTGACATATGAGGGGGGGTGTATGAGAGTAGGATCTGCTTCACATGGGTACCCCCACTTTTTGCTGATGCTTCACTGTTTTTCGACTTTAGTCTGGTTGGGGCCCTGCTAATCAGAACCCCAGCCTAGCTGCTTCCTCTCTAAAATGGTTTCCATGTACCTTAGGTACATCTTTGATTGGATTCTGGAGTGCCCTTATACGTCCCTAGTATATGGCAGGCAGCCTCACTGCCCAGCAGCAAACTGATTGCAGACAGGTGCTCAATCAGTTCAGACACATGTTCTCTCTGACTCCAAGTCAGACCACCTGGTGCACTCATGAAGTGGACACTGGGGACAGTCTGCCTATTAAAAATAAGATTTATAGGCAACCTGACCATGTCAGTGACTGTATCAGGACAGAAGTCCAGAAAATGTTGGATTTGGGAGTTATTGAACCCTCAGATAGCCCTTGGGCTAGTCCAGTGGTCCTTGTGCCAAAACCTCACACCAGTGGTGGGAAAAGAGAGATGAGGTTTTGTGTGGACTACAGGGGTCTCAATGCAGTCACTGGGACTGATGCCCATCCAATACCCAGGGCAGATGAGCTAATAGACACTTTGGCCTCAGCCAAGTACCTAAGCACATTTGACCTGACAGACTAGCTGATGAGGCAAAGCCCAAAACAGCATTCTCAACCCCTAGTGGGCATTATCAATTTGTGGTAATGCCCTTTGGTTTAAAAAATGCACCTGCCACTTTCCAAAGGTTGGTGAATTCAGTTCTCACAGGTCTGGAAGCCTACAGTGCAGCTTATCTTGATGATATTGCTGCCTTTAGCTCCACCTGGGAGGATCACCTGGTCCACCTAAGGAATGTTTTAGAGGCCCTGCAAAAGGCAGGCCTCACTATCAAGGCCACCAAGTGCCAGATAGGGCAGAGTCAGGTTGTGTACCTGGGCCACCTTGTAGGTGGAGGCCAGGTTCAACCACTTCAGAGCAAAATCCAGACCATCATGGACTGGGTTGCTCCAACTACCCAGACTCAGGTGAGAGCCTTCTTAGGCCTGACTGGGTACTATAGGAGATTTGTCAAGGGGTATGGATCAATAGTGACACCCCTGAATGACTTAAATTCCAAGAGAATGCCCAAAAAGGTTCAGTGGACAGCTAGCTGTCAAAAGGCATTTGATGACCTGAAGCAGGCCATGTGCACTGCTCCCATTCTACAGAGCCCTGATTACTCCAAGAAGTTCATTGTCCAAACAGATGCATCTGAATTGGGGGTAGGGGCTGTACTGTCACAATTTAATGATGAAGGTCAGGATCAGCCAGTAGCTTTCATTAGCAGAAGGTTGACCCCTAGAGAGAAACGTTGGTCAGCCATTGAGAGGGAGGCCTTTGCTGTGGTTTGGGCTCTGAAGAAGTTGAGGCCATACTTGTTTGGTACTCACTTCCTTGTTCAGACAGACCATAAGCCCCTCTTATGGCTAAAACAAATGAAGGGTGAAAACCCCAAACTGCTTAGGTGGTCCATTTCCCTACAGGGGATGAACTTTACAGTGGAACATAGACCTGGGAGTAACCATGCCAATGCAGATGGACTCTAGGTATTTCCACTTAGAACATGAAGACTTAACTGGTCAAGGTTAGTTTAATGTCCCTACGTTTCGGGGGTTGTGTAGGAGAGTAGGATCTGCTTCACATGGGTACCCCCACTTTTTGCTGATGCTTCACTGTTTTTCGACTTTAGTCTGGCTGGGGCCCTGCTAATCAGAACCCCAGCCTAGCTGCTTCTTCTCTAAAATGGTTTCCAGGTACCTTAGGTACATATTTGATTGGATTCTGGAGTGCCCTTATAAGTCCCTAGTATATGGTATACTATGTACCCAGGGCATAGGTGCTCCAGAGGCCTACCAGGGGCTGAAGCATGTATTATGCCACCCCTGGGAAGCCCTTCAAAATGACACCATAGGTCTGCTACTGCAGCCTGGGTAAGGTGGTGCATGCACCCCTTACTGTGGTATAGGCTACCTATATCACTACCATTGCACACACATATAAACCTATAAGTCACTCCCATGGCAGGCCTTAACAATCCTGAAGGCAGAGTGCTTGGTTTTTATGTGAGAGGGTGC